>CM054143.1:19754583-19787083 GCA_028751875.1 Rapana venosa | reverse complement strand
GCTCTCCCCTGGAAGAGTGTCGCCACAA
This sequence comes from Rapana venosa, assembly GCA_028751875.1. NCBI lineage: Eukaryota > Metazoa > Mollusca > Gastropoda > Neogastropoda > Muricidae > Rapana > Rapana venosa. The sequence goes on along the minus strand of CM054143.1, from coordinate 19,787,055 downwards.
GAGCAGCGCCACCCATTAATTTTTTTGGTATTTTTTGCTGTCTGCATCTGTAATTGTTTCCCTATCAGAGTGGATATTTTCTTTTCTTTTTTACAGAATTCTGCCAGGGACAACTCTCTTGTTGCTGTGAGTTCTTTTACGTGCGCTAAATAATTTTGTGTATTACACGGGACCTCGGTTTATCGTCTCATCCGAAAGACTAGCTCCCAGACCACTACTCATGGTCTAATGGATGGAGGGGGGAGGGGGTTAAGTTTGTGGCCCAAATGGGAATCGAACCACCGCACACTTCCGACTTAGACTTTTCGCTTTCTAGGCAGGCGCGTTACCTCTAGACCACCGATCCACTTAACCCATCCTCATAAACAGGGAGCAGGGTAGCTTAGTGGTTAGAGCACTGAGCTCGTGATCTGAAGGCCTGGGTTCAAGCCACCACTGTGAGAGACACCCGTTTGAGAGGATCTCGAATACATGCTTCGGAGGTCACTCGAATCCGATTGGTCAGATACAACGTTTTTTTTAAATTTTCATAAATTTTCTGGGTTTTTTGGCATGCCTGTGTCTTTCCTGGTGATATTAAGCTGGACCGGTTTTCGCTTTGCCATTCCACATTTGTCCTTGATATCTGTGGAGAAGGTTCCGTCCTTAGAGCCAGGATGTGTCACAGTTTCTAAACAGATGTTAGCACTTGAAGATGTTCTGGTGGTTTGCAGTGTCTTTGCCGACATCGCGTAGCACAGTTGGGTTTGTTTTTGGGGTTTTTTTCTTGGCGTCCATGTTTAAGCCATCCTTATTTTTCTACTGTTTCCACTGTGTGTAGTTTTTGTTCATAATAAATGTTGTGTTAATAAGGGAGTATCGTTGACATAAAGGATGTTTGTGATATCTTTTCCTACCCGTGTCATCTATATAAGCTTCTCTCAAGACTTCTTTCATACACAATCATGTTAAAGAATGATGGTGAAAGTAGGCACCCTTGTATAACTCCCCTTTAGATTAAAAATAATCCCATTTCTGACTGTTCCATGTAACTGTAGCCTCTTGGTCTTGATACAGTGAGGCCTTTGATGAGACAAGCTAGTAAAGAAAGCCATCTTTAGCATTGCATAAAAGTGGAAGAGGTTAGTCACGCTATCAAATGCTTATTGAGGGTAGCAAAAGCTTTTCCATCTCCTATTAGTGCAACAACTTCTGCTGCTGCTGCTGCTGCTGCTGCTGCTGCTGCTGCTGTGTGCGCTGTAGTGTGCTGATGCTGCTAGCTGCTGGCTGCTGAGATGAGATATGATTGCTCTACTACTTCTCCTCCTCCTCCTCCTCTTCTTCTTCTTCCTCTTCCTCCTCCTCTTTCTACAACTACTACTTCTTCTACTACTACTGATGCCGCTGCCGCCGCTGCTGCTGATGCTAATATTACTACAACTACTGCTAGTGAATCGGTGGCCCCGCCCTACCTTCCCCTGCACTGCCCTTCCATGCCCTGACTTGCCCTTCCCTGCCCTGCCCTGTCCTGCCCTGCACAGCATTGCCTTACCCTCCCCTTGCCTTTGTCAATACCGCTTAGTGTTGGTTTGTCGTTGTTGTTGTTGTTTTTCTGTTTTCCACTTTCAGATGAAAGAGTTGATAAATATCGACATCAAGATTTCCACCCTCGATCCCACCCTGAGCGCAAACACCCAGGTGTACCTGTGTCACCACTATTCGGGAACGCTGGGGTACGGCAAGACGTGGACCATGCCCTGCACCAACAGCCCCATCCCTGGCCGATTCGTGCGGGTTGAAAATGGCATCGCACGGCAGCTGACGTTGTGCGAGGTAGAAGTCATGGCTTCGACTCTGGGATGACCTACTAGCTACCCTTAGGCTGCACAAGTACTTGGGTTTGAGGTTGTTTGGGGCTGTTGGTGGTGGTTTGGGTTTGTTTGTTTGTTGTTGTTTTGTTGTTGTGGGTTTGTTTGTTTGTTTGTTGTTGTTTTGTTGTTTGGGTTTGTTTGTTGTTGTTGTTGTTTTTTTTTGGGGGGTTAAACGCTCAGACAGCAACTACTGTTGTCTGTCATATGAGCGAAAATGCGGGGTTTTTTTTAAAAATGTATTTTCATTTTCATGTTCATACCACTTTAAGTCACGGCAGATTTCTCTGCGTGAAATTTTGGGCTGCTCTCCCCAGGAAAAGCACGTCGCCACAAGAGCAGCGCCACCCATGTTTGTTTTTTTTTCTTCTTTTTCCTGTCTGCAACTGTATTTGTTTCCCTATCAGAGTGGATTTTTTTTTTTTACAGAATTTTGCCAAGGGACAACTCTCTTGTTGCTATGGTGTTCTTTTACGTGCGCTAAATAATTATGTGTAACACACGGGACCTCGGTTTATCGTCTCATCGCCCGACAAATCAGGCCCAGCACATCGGACTTGACATAGGAGAGAATTGTTATTTTATATGTCTTTCTGGGGTAAAAAAAAAAAAAAAAAAGGCAAGAGAATGGACCAAAAAGGCAGAAAATAAAACAAGAAGGAGGTGGTTACAAGAAGAAAAAGAAAAAGGCAGAAACAAAGAGAGAGATAGAAAAGAGGGAAATCGTCGCACAGAATTTCCAGAAGGTTGAGATGCTATTTATACTGACCCATCCACCCCCCACCCCCAGCATCCCCAGAGGAGGGAGGGGGGGGGGGTGAAGTTGTTCTTATCATGGACGTTTTCATTTGAAGTACAACATCAGCAAAGGACGTCGACCTCCAATAAGTATCAGTGGTCATGTCATTAGTGTATGCTTGACCATTTCGTCATCTTTCCTTATTTTTGGCGCTCATGTTATCGCTAGTATAGACATCGGTATTCTGGGAAGGGCATAAACCACTATAGGGATGTAATGTAACCATGGGCTGAATTAACTGCCAGGGTTTGGTTCATCCAGTGTGGCATTCTCTGAGAGCAGTGGTCAGCTGGCACAACTGCAGTCACACAACTGGGACTGTCTTTCATGAAACAGGCCCAGTGTGACTTATTACATAGCGTTACCAGTCACTTTTGAGCTGATGATCACCTTTTGTATGGAAAGTTTGGACTCAAGCTGAATGCTTTGATCTTTTTTGCAGTGTTTTTGTTTTCGTGTTTAAATTTTAATTTTTTAATTTTTGTTTGTTGTTTTGTTTTGTTGGTTTTTTTTTTTTTTGGGGGGGGCATATTTTTCTTACTGAGTTTTTGTTTGGGGGGGAGGGGGAGTAGAGTGTTAGATTTTGACCAAATTTTGATAATGACTGGCCTGTTGATTTGAAAAGAACTATAAGATTTACAAGAATGTATTACTTTTTTATAAATAAAAAAACCCCACCCGCGCTGGGTTGTAGGAGGATATACACTGAAATGACCTAAAGATCCCCTCATATACTATGAACAAACACCTACTAGACATTCCCTGTTTGACTATTAGTAAATTCAATATTAATGTTGATCACTCTCATCTTGTCATGGCCCGAAATCATGTTTATATCTTTGGCACAAATCTGTTGGTTATGTGGGACGTTTGTCATTCTGCCTGTCTGAATAGGCAGCTTATGACTGGGTGTTCTGAACTCTTTAAAACAAAAAGGTCAACGCTCTCTTTTTAGGCAAAAGACTTAAATGGCTTTCAATGGGAAAAAAGCTTCTATGACAATTTTCTGTGACTGGTAAAGATCATAATTGATGCAATATAAAAAAAAAGACTTTGTGGATGAGAAATGGTCCTTATAGATATTGTGTCATTTTTAACTCGAAAGTGTTATTCTAACTCAAAACTGATTCAGCCAGATACCACACTTTTCAAGACTGTAGAGTAATTCGCTTATGTAAACCAGACTGGTATGAGGACTAACTACAGGAAGATCTATTAAATTACACTTTATGCCGTTTACATCTGTCCAAGTGTTTTCAGATAGATGGACGGATGGATGGATGGATGGATGGATGGATGGATGGATGGATGGATGGAAGGATGGATGAATGGGCGTTCTTTCATATCTATGTTCATACGTACGTACGTAATTTACGTGTGTGCACGCGTGTGCGTGCTTGCGTGCGCGCGCACGCGCGCGCGCGTGTGTGTGTGTCTGTGTGTGTGTGCTTGCGTGCGTGCGTGCGTGCGTGCGTGCGTGCGTACGTGCGTGCGTGCGTGCATGTGAGCGTGCACACACTAAATACAGTGCTGCATACTACAATAGACTTCAGGACAAAAAGTGTCATGCAGACCAGTGCAATGCAATACAACTCAATAAAATGCAATACAATGTTTCTAATACTGCTCTGTATCCGAAATGCGTTACTGGTTGTTCCCCCCCCCCTCCCCCCTCCTAGAGCACCCAGGTTCATCAATGGTGAGATTTATGCGTATGCGTATTTATGCGAAATGCGACCGTCTTCCCTTCTCCCCCCCCCCCCCCACACCCCCCCCCCACACCCCCCCCCCCCCCAAGGTAGCCGCATTGCGACATCGGGGAGAAATGCCTCAGAATAGAGTACTAGTACAAAATACGAGAGTTACAAAACAGAACACAGCTCACAACATAGTAGTAACGCACGCAGAACATCTTACGCACACGTGAAATCCTGTTCCGCTTTTCGTAAGAGTAGGCCATTGTGCGCCCGGTGGGAACAGATGACAGAATTCTCACAAATCCGCATTCACACGGTGGCTGGATGTATGTAACAAAAGCACACAAGTGCTTATTCCATTATCCTCGATATAAAAGGAGGTAAAGGAGTCCCATAACCTATAAGGTCGTAGGGGAGCGAGGCGTCAGAGACCTCACTTCTCTAAGGGCCAGCATATTGAGGGCGGCGCCCATCTCCTCTCCCTCGCTGCTTTACCTTCCCTGACCCTAAAGAGGGCAGGTACCCATTTACAGCTGGGTGAACTGGGGGAACTGTACTGAAGCCAAGGCGCGCAAACGGTCACCCATCCAAGTGGTAACCACGCTCGACGCTGCTTAACTTGGCTGGGGGAAAGCGAGTGCTCCGACCACTGAGCTATCCCGTCCCCCCTCTCGATAAAAAAGAATAAAATACATTTTTAAAAACTCGACTCATATTTGTTTTCTTCCTTTCACCTTCCTCTTCTCTACTTTCTGCCTTCTTGGTCCATTGCGCTGTCTTTTTTTCCCCCCAGAAAGACTTAAAAGATAACAATTCTCTACCCCACCAAAGTCGGATGCGCTGGGCCTGACTTGCCAGGCGCTTAACGGCAACGTCACGCATCTTCGCTCATACGACAGACAACAATAGGTCGCTTTCTGAGCGTTCGACAAAGAAGAAGAAGAAGAATATTACTCGCGCACGCGCGTGTGCGCATCACACACAACACACCCCACACACACACACTCACACAACCACACACCTACACACACACGCGCACTCACGCACGCACGCACACAACACAACACACACATACACACACACACACACACACACATATATATATATAATATACATTTATTTTATTTATTCCTTTATATCAGGATAATGAAATAAGCACTAATGTGTGTGTGTGTGTGTGGGGGGGGGGGGGGGGGGGGGGGTTCACATCCAGTGCATGTATTTTTGTAAATTCTGTCATCTGTTCCCACCGGCACACAATAGCCTACTCTCACGAAAAGCGGAACAGGATTTAACGTGTGCGCAAGATGTTCTGCGTGCGTTCGCACACGGGGCCTCGGTTTATAGTCTCATCGGAAGGACTAATCACACGAATCTGACTATATGCCCGTACACCTTATCAGAAACTTTAATCACATTCGTCATACTCTGGCAGAAGTACAACAAACTAAGTTGATATTATCAGGGCCAAGAAATCGGGCTCTGAAAAATCAGAAGCCTTTAGGGCTGAAGGCCCGTGGGGCAATATGGTTGGAGGCATCGTTGGGGCAGTCGCCACCCCTTTGTCACACAGTCCGTCTGCGTATCTGAACTATTCCTGTCGTCAGAATGGGAGGTCACGGGTGGTGTTCTGCGTATGCTAGCTCAGAACAGGCACCAGAGAACACCACAAAACCTGACCCAGAAGCAGTGCAGGACCCTTTCTGGCTGGGGGCTTAACGACGGCCTGACATTGATGGGCTCCCTGTGTAATTTTTATTTTTTTTAATTTTTTATCGAGGATAATAGAATACGCACTTATGTGCTTTTTTACATCCAGTCCCCGTGTGTATGCGGTTTTGTAAATTTTGTCATCTGTTCCCACCGGCACACAATGGCCTACTCTTCCGAAAAGCGGAACGGGTTTTAACGTGTGCGCAAGATGTTCTGCGGGACCTCGGTTTATAGTCTCATCCGAAGGACTTTTGGGGAGAGTGGAGTCGGCACTGATGTTAACTCCAGGAGAAAATATCCCCTTGAACGGGAATCGAACCCGGGTCGTCCGATTGCCAGCGCAATGTTCAAACCACTAGGCTATCCCGACCCTTACGAGACACCTTATTAAACAACCTGGGTATGGCTGGGAAAGGAGAGATTGAAATGGGCGGCGTGGGAACAGCAGGACAGGAACGTCACTTAAGCTGAAGTAGCAAAAGGAAAAAAAAAAAATTAAAAACACAAAAACTCCTCAGAGAAAACGGAAAAAATCAGAATTCCTTAATGTCCAAAGTGTAGATATAGACGAACAAAAGACACCTAAATGACAAGACAGTAGTAATATTGAATCAGACCTTTATTGTTTTCAATGGAACGAGTGTCAATGTAGGAGAGTGTAGGACTCGAAAAGTTCCACTGAAGTATAATGCAAAAGAGCCTGTTACAAATATGATGGAATAGGAAGAGTGCTGAGAGCAAAACCCGCTCAAACATTTGTTTTAAAACTAGCATCAAAGAAGCTCACAGAACACAAAGAAAAACTCCCCTTTCAACATAATAAAAGAATTCGTTATAATATTACTCAGCCATCTGCAAAAGACATGCATTATCCTAAACCTTTCAATACACATCTTATAAAAGAAACAGCTTTTAAAAAAAACCCTCTGGGTTATAGTTGCACAATACTAAGCAAACAAAAACATCCACTGACTACTATTGATTTTAAGTTGGGGGGGAGGGGGGGGGCGGGATAGCCTAGTGGTTAGAATATTGCGCTCGCAATCTGACGTCCCGGGTTCGATTCCCGTTCAAGGGGATTTTTCCCCTGGAGTTAACGTCAGTGCAGACTCCACTCTTCCCAAAAGTCCTTCAGATGAGACTATAAACCGAGGCCCGTGTGCGAACGCACGCAGAACATCTTGCGAACACGTTAAATCCTGTTCCGCTTTTCGAAAGAGTAGGTCGATGTGTTCCGGCGGGAACAGATGACACAATTTACAAAACCGCATACACACGGGAACTGGATGTGGAAAAGCACATTAATGCGTATTCAATTGTCCTCGATACAAAAGAATAAATAAAAATAAATATTAGTGCATAAAAACAAAAAAAAACACCACCAACTTCAGTATGTCAAAGTATTATTAACGATAAAAGAAAACAGCTTTTTTTGGTTTTACTTCTAAAATTCTGGGCTACAGTTGCGCAATACCAAGCAAACCAAAACATCCTCAGACTTCTATCCATTTAAAAGTTGTGGACAACTTTTCTTTCTTTTTTTGTTTCAAAAAATTTAGTTCAGTACTATGAACAGGACGTGTTTATTTCGAACGGCTGATTCAGGACTTATGCAAGCAGGAATCTTGCCTAATCGGTGGTGTGGTAATAAGCTGACTGTCTTTGTTGTGCTCATTCCAGTGACTGCTCACTGCCTTACCGTGCAGCGCGTGGGGTTCTACAATGCCATGCATATTGTCCACAGAGCGAGTGTCTACTTTGTGTAGGAAAACAACCACAAGGGTACACGTGCACGCATACTTAGTCTACAAGTATTTCTAGCGCGCATGCATGCATACATGCATACATGCATACATACATGCGTACGCACGTACATACATACATATATACATACATACATATATACATACATACATACATACATACAATTACATATATACACACATACATACATACATGCAGGCAGACATACATACATAGATGTAAAAAGCACATAAGTGCTTATTCCATTATCCTCGATATAAAAGAATAAAATAAAATAAATTAAAAAAAACACATGCACGCACATACATACGTACGTACATACTTATACACATACAGACAGACAGATAGACAGACAGACATGCATACATACATACATACATACATACATGCATAAATACATACATACATACATACAGGCAGACAGACATACATACATACATACATACATACATACATACATACATACATACATACATACATACATACAGGAAAACATACATACATACATATGTACATAATACATACATAAATACATACTACATACATACATACATACATACAGACAGACAGACAGACAGACAGACATGCATACAGACATACATACATACATACATACAGACAGACATACATACATACATACGTACGTCCGTACGTACAGACAGACAGACAGACAGACATACATACGTGCATGCTTGCTTGCTTGCTTGCTTACTGAGTGCAGACTCCACTCCCCCAAAAGTCCTTCGGATGAGACTACAAACCGAGGTCCCGTGTGCGAACGCACGCAGAACATCTTGCGCACACGTTAAATACTGTTCCGCTTTTCGTAAGAGTAGGCCATTGTGTGACGGTGGGAACAGATGACAGAATTCACAAATCCGCATACGCATGGGAACTTGATGTAAAAAAGCACATAAGTGCTTATTCCATTATCCGCGATATAAAAGAACTTTTTTTTAAAGATAAATAAAACCTTTAATTATGTATATTGCGCGCCTGTTAGAAACCAGTTAGGTTGGTTTCTACGACTATTCTTTTTTAATGAGTTTGTTGTGTTTTTGTTTTGTTGGACTGAGTTGTATTTTCTTATAGATAGACAGACAGACAGACAGACAGACAGACAGACAGCTAGCTAGCTAGCTAGCTAGCTAGCTAGCTAGCTAGCTAGGATGGAAGGATGGATGGATGGATGGATGGATGGATAGATCGATAGATGGATGGATGGATGGATGGATGATGGATAGATAGATAGATAGATAGATAGATAGATAGGATAGATAGATAGTAGATAGATAGATGGATGGATGGATGGATGGATGGATGGATGGATGGATAGATAGATAGATAGATAGATAGATAGATAGATAGATAGATAGATAGATAGATAGATAGATGGTCAGACAGAAACACACATATAGACATATAGACAGACAGATAAACAAACAGACTGAGACCCCACAAACATAAAACAACACAGAGGCAAAGAGAGAGAGAGGGGCGAGAATTCTGCCAGGATATGAATTTCAGGATTTTTTGTGGATGGAAGAGTTAACTCCCTGACAGTGTTTCACGAATAGAGCAATCTTGTCACGCCATCTTGTTAAAATTGCGCCTTTCATAAATTAATAATCCAAATAGTAGCTGTATCACGCACACAATGTTACCTCTGCCACTATTGACCGTTTGAGCGACTTGGCTTCAGTACAGTCCCCCAGTTCACCCAGCTGTAAATGGGTTCCTGCCCTCTTTAGGGTCAGGGAAGGTAAAGCAGCCAGGGAGAGGAGATGGGCACCACCCTTCAATATGCTGGCCCCTGGAAAAGTTGAGGTCTCTGATGCCTCGCTCTCCAACGACCGCGCACGTTATAGGAAAACCTTTTTCTTGCGTTATATTGTGTTGTATTGTATTGCATTGTAATGTAGTGTATTGTGTTTTGCATTACGTTGTGTTATGTCCCGTTGCGTCGCATTGTGTAGTGTAGTGTAGTGTAGTATTAGTGTAGTGAAGTGTGGTGTGGTGTGGTGTGGTGTGGTGTAGTGTAGTGTAGTGTACAGTAGTGTAGTGTGGTGTGTGTGTGTGTGGTGTGGTGTGGTGCGGTGTAGTGTAGTATAGTGTGGTGTAGTGTAGTGTAGTGCAGTGTAGTGTAGTGTAGTGTAGTGTAGTGTAGTGCGGTGTGGTGTGGTGTGGTGTAGTGTGGTGTGGTGTAGTGTAGTGTGGTATGGTGTAGGGTGGTGTAGTGTAGTGTGATGTGTGGTGGTGTAGTGTAGTGTAGTGTAGTGTGGTTTGGTGTGGTGTAGTGTGGTGTGGTGTAATGTAGTGTAGTGTGGTGAGGTGTGGTGTAGTGTAGTGTGGTGTGGTGTGGTGTAGTGTGGTGTGGTGTGGTGTGGCATGGTGTGGTGTGGTGTAGTTAAGTGTAGTGTGGTGTGGTGTGGTGTGGTGTAGTGTAGTGTAGTGTGGTGTGGTGTGGTGCGTGTCGGTAGTGTAGTGTAGTGTAGTGTAGTGTGATGTGGTGTGGTGTAGTGTAGTGTAGTGTAGTGTGGTGTAGTGTAGTGTAGTATGGTGTGGTGCGGTGTAGTGTAGTGTAGTGTAGTGTGGTGTGGTGTAGTGTAGTGTAGTGTAGTGTGATGTGGTGTGGGTGTGGTGTAGTGTAGTGTAGTGTGGTTTGGTGCGGTGTGTGTAGTGTAGTGTAGTTTATTTATTTTATCTATTTTATTTTATTCTTTTATATCGATGATAATGGAATAAACACTTATGTACTTGTTTCATCCTGTCCCCGTGTGTAGTGAGCGTGTGTGTGTTTGTGGTTGGCTTTTCTGTTTTGTTTCGTGAAAGTACACATCTTTTTTCTTAATCTTAAGATTTCGTTTCATACAACCGGATTGTAAAAAATCTGTTGTGTTGTATGTATTTGCTATATATTCAAACAGTTTTGTGTATAGTAGGACAGTCAAGTTTAGTATTTATTTATGTATTTATTCTTTTATATCGAGGATAATGGAATAAGCACTCATGTGCTTTTTTACATCCAGTCCCCGTGTGTATGCGGTTTTGTAAATTTTGTCATCTGTTCCCACCGGTACACAATGGCCTACTCTTTCGAAAAGCAGAACAGGATTTAACGTGTGCGCAAGATGTTCTGCATGCGTTCGCACACGGGGCCCCGGTTTATAGTCTCATCCGAAGGACTTTGACATTCAGTTCGATTTTTTTGTCAAACTGGGAAGAACGGGCGAGGCTGGGAATCGAACCCACAACCTCACGGTTGACTTGTTGGCAGGCAAACGTCTTAATCATCCTGCCACCTTCCTTCCGTAATTAAGCTTAGCCACTGAACAGAGAGAAAGAGAGAAAGAGAGAAAGAGAGAAGAGAGAGAGAGAGAGAGAGAGAGAGAGAGAGAGAGAGAGAGAGGAGAGAGAGAGAGAGAGAGAGAGAGAGAGAGAGAGAGAGTGGGGGGATGTTTATTCAATAGGGCATAATGAAGTGATAGATAAATGAACAGATGACATTCATCAAAAACGTTCAAAGAAATAAACAAACAACTGAGTCATCATAATGAACTATAATGTTACTATTTCTCTAGCTCGAAGGCTTTATGGAGGAAGGATGTGAGACAAGTTTTAGATATCGTTATGTCTTGTAAAGGACATTTAAAAAAATAGATTAAAAGTGCAAGGCTGTCGATAATATATGAGTGGAATCAACTGATCTCTGAGCCCCTTAAGAAATGGGCAGTAGAGAACTTAATGTACCTCATCATCTTTATCACTTTTACAAAGGGGACATATTGAATCATTATCATTGCAATCTCTGTACCTAAAGGGATATGTAGCTACACTTGAAATACCCAATCTAAACCTTGTGGTCACGATTTTCAAATGCCTGCTCATATCTTAAATCAAAATAACCTCATGTGAACTGCAAAATAATCTATAAAAATCAAACCTAGTCTCTTTTGAACATGTTCACTCCACTTTTGCCATCTGCAGTCAACTAAACGTTTACAAAAAATTCTTATAAATGCCTTTACACTTCCCACGCCTTGATTCATCCACACATCACTCATGCAAACAAATACGTACATCAAGGGACCCAATTTTTTCTTACCATTACTATCTAACTCGACTAACATTTTATATGCTTTGAAAGGTAATCTTGATTCCATGTCCAAAGTTTTGAACCATTGGCGTATACATTGAACCGGTGAGGTAACGTATATGAAAAATGTGTTCATTTCACCTTGTAATTATAAGGTCGTTAGATGTGTGCTTGTCAGCCCCCAAGACCTTTTTCAGAGCAAATAAATGTACAGATCCACAGAAGAGTGCAGCTTTATTCAACCCCCCACAACAAGGAAGCAATGTGTACAACAGGCTGTATTTGAGAGTCCGATCCCTTCAAAAACAGTTTTATGGACGAGTTGTTAAGTGTGGACAGTCTTTTCATTACAAGAGATTCAAGATTCAAGATTTTATTTCAAGAACCCCCCCCCCCCAAGGGGTACATGTGAGAGGGAGAGTGTACATGGGTGTGTGTGTGGGTGTGTCTGTGTGTGTGTGTGTGCTGCTTGCACTACGCCTGGGTGTGTGCGGTAGGCATGTGTGAATGGCACACGCACATGCTTGTGTGGTGTGGTTTTACGTAGTGAAAAAGTTTTCATACAGAAAAAGACATACAATGCCTTATACCTTTTTTATTTATTTATAGTGTGTGAGTGTGTTTTTTAAAATTCTTTTATATCGAGGATAATGGAATAAGCACTTATGTGCTTTTTTACATCTAGTCCCCGTGTGTATGCGGTTTTGTAAATTCTGTCATCTGTTCCAACCGGCACACAATGGCCTACTCTTACGAAAAGCGGAACAGGATTTAACGTGTGCGCAAGATGTTCTGCGTGCGTTCGCACACGGGACATCGGTTTATAGTCTCATCTGAATGAATTTTTGAGGAGAGTGGAGTCGGCACTGATGTTAACTCTAGAGGAAAAATCCTCTTGAAAGAGATTCGAACCCGAATCAGCAGATCACGAATACATCACTCTAACTACCAGGCTGTGTGATTGTGTGTGTGTGTGTGTGTGTGTGTGTGTGTGTGTGTGTGTGTGTGTGTGTGTGTGTGTGTGTGTTGGTGTGTGTGTGTGTGTTGCTTCACTGCATATTCGGGTGTTTGCGGTAGACATGTGTGCATGGCACACATACATGTTTTGGTGTTGCTTTTACGAAAGTGAAAAGATTTTTTATTTCCTATACCTTTTTTTGTTTTATACTGTGTGCGTTTTGTGTGTGTTGTGATGTGTTGTGTTGTGTGTTTGTGTGTGTGTGTGTGTGTGTGTTGCGTGCGCGCGCGCGTGCGCGCATGCTTGTATGAGTGCTTTGATTTGTTGCTTTACAAGATTCAGCGCTATATAAATTCCATACATTATTATTATTATTATTATTATTATTATTATTATTATTATTATGTGTGTGTTTGGTCGCTCACGCGTGCGCGCGTATGTGTGTATGTGTGTCTTGTGTGTATGTGTGTTTCGTAGTTGTCCTTTGGTGGAAAAAGTACAGGTGATGGTGGCTGCTAGATCAGTGACAGTTTATCCGTAGACAAACAGATTGCGTTTACATGGTACGTGCTCTTCCTGTGGTCCGATACACACCACACTTAGTCTTCTACCTGGTGCATTCATCTACATTCTCACCCCTCACCCCTCCCCCCCCCCCCCCCCCCCCCCCCTACTTCCTGCCTCTCTCTCTCTCTCTCTCTCTCTCTCTCTCTCTCTCAAGAGAGAGAATAGCTGTAGGCTACATGCCACCTAGATTGTCACGAGTCTGTCACGTGTTAGCCGTGTAAAATTGCACACGCCATGAAGAAAGAAAAAACTAGGAAGAAGAGACATTGTGACCTTGTCTTCTTGTCGCAGACCATTTCGTTGATAGATGTTGATTTTGAATGTGTACAGTTTTGTGGAAACTCCTCCACCTTGACAATTCCTTATGAAAAAAGTGATATGAATCTGTACCGTAACCATGTTCTGGAATCCATGACATGATGACTATTTGGGCTGAAATTTGTTACGTTCTCGGTATTTGATATTATGTGTTTTGTGCCCAGCCCCCCTCCCACTGTCCCCTTGTGAATGGGCATCTGCTTATCACAGTAAACCTTTGTCATTGTCTTTGTCTTTGTCTCTCTCTCTCTCTCTCTCTCTCTCTCTCTCTCTCTCTCTCTCTCTCTCTCTCTCTCTCTCTCTCTCTCTCTCTCTCTCTCTGACAATTTATAAGTTCGCACGATGTCAAACCTTATCTAAAGCTTGATATGGACATACATTTGAAAAGAATTATGTCTAAGTTTAGACTTGGTGTATCAGACATAAATGTTCATAAATTTAGATATATTGAACATGATGATGATGATCTCAGGTTGCTATGCCCATTATGTAAGCAAACAGTGGAAGATGAAGTTCATTTTGTGCTGTGCTGTCCGGTATTAGAAGATGTTAGTCAGAATTACATTCCGGTAAAGTATAGTAGACAGCCTAACTTATTTAGATTCTGTTTACTCATGGCATCTAGTCACCCTGAGATTGTGCGCAGCCTTGCTTTATATTTTTGTAAAGCCTTAAGAATAAGAGATATCTTGATTTCTTAAGTCATATTTTTTGTAACTGATTTTTATTGTGGTGGTTGTGGTTATACAATAACATTTGGGATTTTTTGTGCTTCCTTATTTTTCCCACTAAAATACTAAGCAGTTCGCAACCCCCCTTCATGTATGGGCCAATGGCCTTTTTGTGAATAAATCTTTCGAGTTCGAGTTCGAGTTCTCTCTGTCTCTGTTTCTGTTTCTGTCTGTCTGTCTGTCTGTATATATATATATATATATATATATATATATATATATATATATTATATATATATATATATATATATATAATATATTATATATATATATATATATTTATAGATATATAGATATAGATATATATCTGGTTTTGCTTTTTCGTTTTTTAATTTCGAGGATAATGGACAGAGTACTCGTGTGCTTTTTTTTTTACATCCAGTCCACGTGTGTATGCAGTTTTGTCAGTTTTGTCACTCGTTCCCACCGGAACACAATGGCTTTTCAAAAAAACGGAACGGGTATAACGTGTGCACAGGTTGTTCTCTGTCTGTCTGTCTGTCTGTCTGTCCGTCCGTCTGTTTGTCTCTCTCTCTCTCTCTCTCTCTCTCTCTCTCTCTCTCTCTCTCTCTCTCTCTCTCTCTCTCTCTTTCTCTCTCAATTTGGAAGCAGATATTTTGGGATTATTTGTTAATATTGAAATGAAAAAAGTACACACCTATGCAATGAAACGATTCCTTTCAGCCATTACACTCGTCTAACAAAATGTTTTATGGTGAAACTGGCTGCTACCCTCTAATTAAAAGATCACAAGTGGAATGTATTAAGTAGTGTTCAAAATCAGCACACAACTTCCTATGACAAGTTTGTGCAGACAAGCGTATGAGATGCTGTTGATTCAATTAGAAACAAGGAAAGAGAAGTGGGCATTTTTTGTTAAGCAATTACTAACAACGCATGGATTTGGTATTGTGTGGATGTGCCATGGAGTTGGATTTGAGCAAGGATTTTTGTGGGAATTTAAAGACAGAATGATAGCTTCCTACAAACAAGACTGGCATGCTTGCATAGAAGAATCAGAAAAGTTTAAACTGGTACTCTTCCTTTAAAAGTGTTTATCAAACAGAAAGGTATATTACAGTCGTAACACAGAAATGGCATAGGAGTAATCTTGCTCGTTTGAGATTAAGAACATGGTTTTCCACTGACACATCTGCACAGTCGTGGCTCGCAGACTGAAGATGAAATGCATTTTTTATTTTACTGTAAATCGTACGATGACATCCGTCAGAAATGCCCCATATTTAATGAAGAAATCTTAAAAAAGGAGAGATATTATTAGCATCCCCTTGATCGAAGATGAAGAATTTCTAAAATCACTCGCAAAATTTATCTCCCTTGCTTGGGACAGCAGAAGATAGAAAACTGCAGATAACTAATGTACCATTTCAAATTAGCTTCGCTAAAATGTAAGACCCCTTTGTTTTCCATATTTCTGGAATGCAACTTCTGTTAACTAAACTGTACCCGATAAAATGTGAAGGTCGGGTGGTCGATTTACCCCACATTGTTGCAGGTTTTATAATTATCAAAGCGGGAATGTGAAACCAGTAGACAAAACAAAGTTCCAGTAAACGTAAATGTGCGTGTGTGTGTGTGTGTGTGTGTGTGTGTGTGTGTGTAAGCTTGGGACAACGCTTGATGTATTTAGTTAAATATATTCATTAGATATTCCTTTTCCTCTTTCAATTATCACTAATTTTTTGTTGCAAAAACCATATTGAAAAATTGTGTTCGTATTGTGCTCCTTGCCAAAAAGACTGTACTAAAAGGAGGTAAAGGAGTCCCATAACCTATAAGATTGTAGGGGAGCGAGGCGTCAGAGACCTCACTTCTCTAGGGCCAGCATATTGAGGGCGGCGCCCATCTCCTCTCCCTCGCTGCTTTACCTTCCCTGATCCTAAAGAGGGCAGGTACCCATTTACAGCTGGGTGAACTGGGGGAACTGTACTGAAGCCAAGGCGCGCAAACGGTCACCCATCCAGCTGGTAACCACGCTCGACGCTGCTTAACTTGGCTGGGGGAAAGAGAGTGCTCAGACCACTGAGCTATCCCGTCCCACTGTACTGTTAATGGCAAGAAATTCCTTTCAGTGTTCATTGCTCATTGCTCATTGTTCAGTGCTCTCTCTCTCTCTCTCTCTCTCTCTCTCTCTCTCTCTCTCTCTCTCTCTCTCTCTCTCTCTCTCTCTCTCTCTCTCTCTCTCTCTCTGGGTGTCTGGTTCTTCCTATAAACAGATAATGAAAAAGGACCCCCCCCCAAAAAAAAAAATCTAAATGTTGATCTGGTATGTAAGAAATGAAAGGAAATTCAAGCGGAATAAACCTTTCAAAAATAGTCTGCTGCACCCTAGTCATACACTATCACCTTTCCAAACATACTTCTCCGGTGTGCGCGCGCGTACACACACACACACACATACACACACACACACACAAACACACACACACAGAGGCGCGTGCGTCCGTGCGCGTGTGTATATGTCTACACACATGCACAGACACAACGACCCCTCACACACACACACACAACACACATAAACACCTCTCTCTCTCTCTCTCTCTCTCTCACGCGCGCGCGCGCGCGCACACACACACACACACACACACACACACACACACATGTCTGCATATCGTATCATGTGCTTGTCATTTAAAACGCCATAAACCTGAAAGCAGCACATTACTAATGAGTTGTTTATTTTGTAAATAGATGGCTGTTTAACACTTTGTTGTTGCTGTTGTTGCTGCTGCTGTTATTTTTGTTGATGCTGTTGTTTTGTTGTTGTTGTGTTTTTATTTTTAGTGTTGCATTGTTATTATTTGTTGCTGTTTTGTTGCTGCTGCCACTGTTGTTGATGTTTTTGTTGTTGCTGTTTTATATTGTTGTTGCTGTCTTTGATATTCTTGTTTTTGATATTGTTGTTATTGTGTAGACAAGATTCTTCTTCTTCAAGTGTCCGGTCTGGTCCTGCAGACATCCACGATCATGGCTCTCCATTCTTCCCTGTTCTTGGTCCCTCTCATGAGCTCATTGTTGGTGCCCTCTTTATTCGTTGCGAATTTGTTTAAGCTGTCTGTGAATTTTGTGCGTTGTCTGTAAACGTGTGTAATTTGTTTAAGCTGTATGTGTAATTTTGTGCGTTGTCTGTAATATATACATATACTCCTGTTTAAAAATCATGGAACATATCTAAAGTAGACAGGATACCCCTGTTTAAAAATCGACTGACAATGTCAAGACACGGACACTGAGTATAGAATATGCACCACTATCAAATGTTGTTTATGTGAGTCGGGTATTGTGTGCGTGGGATGTGTGTATGCTTGTGTGACCATGTATGGATGTGTGTGTGTGTGTGTGTGTGTGTCTGCCTGTGTGACCATGTATGGATGTGTGTGTGAGTGGGTGCGTGCGTGCGTGCATGCGTCCCTACGAGCCAGCATGACTATGCCTTACACTATGTGTCTGTAAATATGTGTGTGTGTGTGTTTGCACAAGTGCAATATGTGCTTATGTCTGTGCATCCAGGCGTGTGTATGTGAGTATAAGAGCGCATTCATGCGTGCATGCGTGTGTGCATGCATGGGTGCGTACCCGCCTACGTGTTCATATCTTTGTTTGTGCTAATCTTGTTTTACCTGAAGAAGATGTGGTAAACATGTTGACTTTGTTTACAGGTACTTTTACCAGCGAAGAGTGAAACATTCCTGATCATTAGTGTGTGCCTTGCACACGCGAACAACAGGATGTGGTGAAAGTGATGTGTGTTGTGAACTTCGGAACATTCGGGCAAGGACTGGGTTGAAGTGGATAGGATTGGATTGGATTGGATTAGATCAGGTGCTGTCCCAAGACTAGGGTTGATGTGTCATGGTTCCCCCTTTCGGAAAAGTAGGCCATCGTGTGCCGGTGGGAACAGATGACAAAATTTACAAAACTGCATACACACGGGGCCTGGCTAAAAAAAAAAAGCACATGAGTGCTTATTCCATTATCCTCGAAATAAAAGAATAAAAGAAATAAACGGCTGGTTTCACTATAGAGTTTAATTCATTCAAAAATCATGGAACATATTTAACGCGAAGAACATAATTATTTGTTTCTGGATTAACTATTCTAATGTAAAAGTTATCGTGGTTCATTTTCTGACCAACAGGCATGACATATTGGATCGGACAGAAGTTATGAGAATTGCATATTATAGTGCATATTACGGTTAGTTGTACAATTTCCTAGATAACAGGTGAAAGAGCAACAGAAGCTTTATGGGAACAATGGATTCTTCCCGAGTGTCTTTGTTTTTCTCCCTTCATTATTTTGGTTCTTGATGTTTTGTTAGTGATTTTGTTGTTGCAGGTGGGTTTTGTGGGGGGTTTGTTTTCTTTTTCTTTATCTTATTTTCTATGTGAACATGATTGCAACATAAAGAAAACGTTAAGGTTCTCAATTATTTGACCTCAAATGGTGTTCGGAAAGCACTACCTTGTCGCTACGCTGATTTACTTATGCTTATTAGCTGCCAAAACTAAACGAGTCAAATATATTGTTTCGTGCATGCCATAAGCTATTTGCTTGTTATTGCGCTCAACTGATGTATGTAGGCTATGTATAATATTCATGTTTTCTGAATAAAGATCCATTTAAACCAAACTAACGGATACATATTAACAGAGAGAGAAATGGGTGGGGGGAGAGAGAGAGAGAGAGAGAGAGAGAGAGAGGACGGGTCCAGCCACGCAATGAGAGAGAGAGAGGTGGTGGGTGGGTGAGGATAAAGGGGGGGGGGAAGAGAGAGGCAGACAGACAGACAACCAGACATAGATAAAGATGTTTCAGAGGCAGGCAGACAGACAGACAGAGACATACAGACATAAAGCCACGGAGACAGACAGAACCAGACAGATATAACGACAGACAGAAAGACGAACAAAGAAGAGAGACAGACAGACAGAGAGACAGAATGCGAATGCGAATGCGAAAGTTTTATTCATTATAGGCCTTGGCCCCTCATGAAGGACAGAGAGACAGAGAGACACACAGAGAGACACACACAGATAGAGACGGACAGAGAGAGAAACAGAGACAGACAAACAGACAGACAGAGACAGACAAGAGACACACGGAGAGAGAGAGAGAGAGAGAGAGAGAGAGAGAGAGAGAGAGAGAGAGAGAGAGAGAGATGAGAGAGAGACGGACAGACAGACAGACAGGCAATTAGGGACAAAAAACAGAGACAAATAAAGACAACCAGAGAGACAGACAGAGACAGATTTTTTTTTTAATTTAAGATAAAAACAGAAACACAGAGACAGGGAAACAGCTACAGCAACAGACAGAGAGACAGACAGACAGACAGCAGAGAAACAGACAGACAGACAAACAGACAGAAGACAAACAGACAGACAGACAGACAGCAGACAAACAGACAGACAGACAAACAGACAGACAGACAAACAGACAGACAAGATTGACAGACAGGAGATTGCCACAGTCATGCCTCTAATGTGACGTTCAATGCAGAAAAGTAGGAGAGGAAAGAAACTGCGTCTAAATAATCACAACATGATGTGTTGTGTAAAATAACATTTGGGAGGAAGGGAGAGAGAGAGAGGTGGGAGGCGCGGCTGGGAAGGGGGGGGGGGGGGAGAAGGGGGGGGGGGAGGGAGAAGGGGGTCTCGTTTTCTTTTTGCAGGCAATGAGGCGCATCTGGTGACTTTGAGAACCATTTTCTGCCAACCTTAAAACCCCCTCCTTCTCTTTCTTCCTCCCCCCTCCCACTCTCTCACCCCCCACCCCACCCCCACCCCCTCACTTTTTTATTTTTTTCGTGAATAGTGCTATGAATATTTGACTTTTTTTTAAAAAAAAGAAACATATTGATGGACTTTGTAATTGTCATTATCAAAATACGGGATAAACGGGGTGGGGGTGGGGGGGGGGGGGGGGGTTAGCGGGATAACCTAGTGAATAGAACGTTAAGCTCGCGAAGGAAGGTGGCAGGATGGTTAAGACGTTTGCCTGCCAACAAGTAAACCGTGAGGCTCTGGGTTCAATTCCCAGCCTCGCCCTTTCTTCCCAGTTTGACAAAAAATATCGAACTGAATGTCAAAGTCCTTCGAATGAGACTATAAACCGAGGCCCCGTGTGCGAACGCATGCAGAACATCTGGCGCACACGTTAAATCCTGTTCCGCTTTTCGAAAGAGTAGGCCATTGCGTGCCAGTGGGAACTGATGACAAAATTTACAAAACCGCATACACACGGGGACTGGATGTAAAAAAAAAGCACATGAGTGCTTATTCCATTATCCTCGATATAAAATAATAAATGCAAAATAAATATAAAATAATAAATAAATAAAACATAATAAAAATCCGAAGGCCCGGATTCGAGCCCCGCGTTGAAAGGGGGTGGTGTTCTTTCCGCTGGAGATTATTACTTCCTCCGATCCTCCGAAAGTTCCTTTCGGATGAGACTGTGAACCAAGGTCCCGTGGTCCATCGCTCGCGCAATATCTTGCGCACACACTTTAAATCCCGTTCTGTCTTTTGGAAGAGTAAACCATACTGTGCCAGTAGGAATGGATGGTGATTTTCTTTTTCTCTTTTAAAAACGCATGAACGCTATTTCTTTCATTTTTTTATATTACTATTTATGCTATTTTCAGTTACAGCAGATTTCTTTGTGTGAATTTCGGGCTGCTCTCCCCGGGGAGAGCGTGTCGCCATAAGAACAGCGCCACCTTTTTTTTTCTTTTTCTTGTCTGCAACTGTATTTGTTTCCTATCAGATTGGGGTTTTTTTCTATAATTTTTTTTCCAGGGACAACTCTCTTGTTGTCGTGGGTTCTTTTACGTGCGCTAAATAGTTTTGTGGAACACACGTACGAGACCTCGCGGTTTATCGTCTCATGCGGTATACTAGTACCTAGACCACCACTCATGTTCAAACGGGGATCGAACCACCGCATTCTTCCGATCCGGACTTTCCGCTTTTTAGGCAGGCGCGTTACCTCTAGACCACCGATCTACATAATGATACGCTACAGCCCAGTGGTTAAGACCGTTTGACTGGATTCCTATGGGTCATGAAGTTGTGGGTGCGAATTTCGGCAGTGGCATCTGGTGAATCAAAGGTGGACATCTTTTGGTTTTTTAACGATCGCTCAGGTCATCTTCAAGAGCAGACCTGCCAGTGCCTTAATTCCCTCCGTGTAAACATTCATCCAGAAGATTAAATATGCGCTTTAAAGATCCTGCAATGCGTGCCACGGTTAAGTGGGTTACAGGAACACGAGCATACCAAGGCATGCATTCTGTACGCAAACATGAGCTGCTCTGAAGTTGGAATGTGTGGGCTGAGGCCAGCAGGCAGACAGACCTCCTGCAGAGTGAAGAAGACCAGGCACTGCCACGCTGGGCAGTAAGGACATGCAGAGAAGAAAGGAGGTGTTTTTAAGTTTTTAAAGAGCGTTACTCTCTTAGCAAAAACCGTCTTGCAAGGAACAGTCGAAGGCAAGAGAAGAAGAGGCCGCCAAAAAGAAATCATGGGTTGACAACATCAAAGACTGGACCGCCCAACCCCTGCAACACCTTCTACTAGCCACACAGGATCGTGAAGCAGGGAAAAAGATCTCTGTTGCGTCTCTCTCATGTCCCCCCTACGTCCTTTGGGACATGGGACTGAGTGAGTGAGTGAGTGAGTGACTCTCTAATCCTGCTGAGCTGTCTGTGGAAGGCAAATTTTCCTATGAACTTCACAGATGTTCTAGTTCTTTTGCCCTAAAAGTTCTAAAGTGAAGCTAGAAACTACAGCCCTTTGTGTTTAAAAAAAAAAAGGTAAACGGTAAAGGTGTTCCCATAACCTATAGGGTCATTGGGGAGCAAAATGTCAGAGACCTCAGCTTCTTCAGGGGGCCAGCATATTTTAGGGTGGCGTCCATCTCCTCTCCCTCGCTGCTTTACCTTCCCTGTCCCTCAAGAGGGAAGGACTTGTACCCATTTACAGCTGGGTGAACTAGGCGACTGTACTGAAGCCAGAGTGCATGAAGGGTCACATACCAAAAAGGTAGGTACGGTCGACGCTATTTAACCTTAGCTTTGGGATAGCGAAAGCTCTGACTACTGAGCTATCCCGTCCGGTTTGTGTAAACGCACTCAAAACTACTTCCCCGTGGGAATGCCGGGGGTCTGTCTAAATAGCATCCCCACCTTCTGGAAATTCTATGCTAGGAATTCCCTCTTTCCTATCACTGCCTTTGTTTCTGCCTTGTTCCTTTTCTTCCTGTCACTTCCTTCTTGTCAATTTTCTGCCTTCTTGGTCCATTCTCCTGCCTTTTATTTTCGAGGACTTAAAAGATCCCAATTTTCTCTTATGCCGATGTCGTAAGTGCCAGGCCTGACTTGTCAGGAGCTTAACGGCAGCGCCGCGCATTTTCACTCATATAACGGACAACAATAGTCGCTGTCTGAGCGTTCGACGAAGAAGAAGAAGAAGAAGACTCAAATCATGTGACACACTTTAAATTCCATCCACTTTTCCTAAAAGGTAGACCAGCTATAGCGAATAGCATAGATGACACAAACATACCCAGCATGCATGTTGGAACCCTGAGAAAAATGGACTCCGCCACATTCCGTTTCTCTCGGATTCAGAGCAGCGCCAAAGTGACATTTTTCTATCTATCTATCTATCTGTCCCGTAGTCTGGCGACCGTGGGGGCACCCTCAAAGACTCAACAACCAGTTCCCTCCATTCCTCTCTCTGTTCTGCCTTTCTCAGGGTTTTGTTGAGTTCTAGGCCTGTCCATTCGCTGATGTTATCCTCCCAGCTCTTCCTTGGTCTGCCTCTTCTTCTTCCTCCCTGACAGTGCCTTGTAAAACTGTCTTTGCAAGTCCTTTGGATCTTGTGACATGCCCATACCATTTAAGTTTACGTTTTTTCACGATCGTTAGAAGGTTCTCATAGGCTCCAATGGTTTGCTGGATTCTGTTATGCACGCTTTCGCTGCTTATGTGGTCTTTGTAGGAGATGCCAAGGAGTCTCCGAAAGCATCTCATCTCCACCGCCTGTACTCTTCTCTCCAAATCTGCAGTCAGGGTCCATGATTCACAGGCATACAGAAATATGGATATGACAAGGAAGCGCATTAGTCTGATCTTGGAGATAAGTGAGATATTTTTATCTCTCCAGATAGTGTTTAGTTTTGACAAAGCTGTTATTGTCTGTGCAGTCCTGCATACTACTTCTGGCTTGGATCCCTGGTCTGATACAATGGCTCCCAGGTACTTGAAGCTTTGAACTGTTTCCAGCTTCTGGTCATTAACCCTGATATCAGTGCTAATGCCGTTGGTGTTATTAGTCATCAGTTTGGTCTTCTCTGCACTGATTTCCATGCCGTATGTTTTGGAGGCCTTATTCAAGTGTTCTGTTAGGCTGGCAAGCTCTTTTTCTGATCCTGCTATTCCATCAATGTAATCTGTGAAGCGGAGGTTTGTGATCGTTTTGCCACCAATGCTGACTGATCCTTCATGATGTTCCAGTGCATCAGCCATGATTCTCTCAAGGAAGATGTTGAAAGAGTGGGTGAGAGTAGACAGCCCTGCCTTACTCCAACTGTTGTTCGAAACCATTCTCCAATGTTGTTGTTGTAGTACACTGCACTGGTGGCCTCGCTGTACAGCTGTTTGATGACTCTGATCAGGTTTGCATTGATGCTGTACAAATTCATGGTTGCCCACAAAGCTGCATGCCACACCCTGTCAAATGCCTTCTTAAAATCGATAAATACGTGGTAAAGGTCTTGTTGATGTTGAAGGTACCGCTCACATAGTATTCTGAGGTTGAATATCTGTTCGGTTGTGCTGCGCCCTGCTCTGAAACCTGCTTGTTCCTCAGCAATGATGGTCTCTGCTTGTGGCTTCAGTCTATTCAATATTATCTGCAGCATGACCTTGCTTGAGTGGCATATGAGGCTGATTGTGCGGTAATTATGGCATTGTTGTAGATTTCCTTTCTTGGGGAGGGTGATGATGAGTGACTGTGTCCATGGTGTTGGCCATTTTCCTGTCTGCAAGATCTTGTTGCAGATTCTTAGTAGGGCGCTGATCATGGCTTCCCCTCGAGCTTGAACCAACTCAGCTGGAATGTTGTCAGCCCCTGCTGACTTTCCCTTTTTCAGCGATCTGACTGCTGTTTCCACTTCTTCTCGGAGGATAGGGTGACTGTCTGTGTCTTTGCTTGCTGGTACATTAAGGACTTCTGAATCTCCTGCGGTTCTATAGTTATACAGGTCAGAGCAGTATTCTGTCCATCTGTTCAGAATATCCTGGTCATCAGTGAGACACTTCCCATTTTTGTCTTGGATTGTTAAACCTTTTCCCTGTTTTGTGCTAGTCAGGTCTTTCACCAGCTGATATGCTTTCTTGCTATTGTTTTTTCTTGATGTTCTCTTCAATGTCTTGGCACTGTTCACCGATCCATTTCTCTTTTGCCTCCGTCATGGACTTCCTGATTCTTTTGTTGACTGCCCTTATTGTTCTGCTCTTTCTTTTGTTTCATTTTTCTTTTTCTTCAACTCTCTACGCTTGTCGCATAGTTGTAGGATGTTAGGTGTGACCCATGGTTTTTTGACTGGTCGGTGTTTGCCAAGAAGCTCGCTTGCTGTTTCAGTCACTGCTGTATTGAAACTATTTGTCAGTGTATCTATGTCTGAGTCTATCACAGTGAGTGCTGCAAACTTTCCACCTATCCTTGCTTGAAAAATTTCTAATACCTCTGGGTCCTTCAGCTTCTCGAGGTCAAATTTGATCCTGATGTTGTTCCGCTTGTGGATTTTCTTTAGGCGTAGTCGGAAAGTCATCATCACAAGATCATGATCACTCCCTATGTCTGCTCCTGGAAAACTTCGTGTCTGTGCGATGTTAACGCTAGACTGAAACCGTCTTTTCACCATGATGTAATCTATTTGGTTGTGGTGTTCTCCATTTGGGCTATGCCATGTCCATTTTCTGTATTTCTTGTGTGGGCCAAGTGTATTCACTAGCTGGAGGTGGTTGTTACTGGCAAACTCCAGGAGTCTCAAGCCTCTTTCATTTGATTGGTTATTACAATGTGGCCCACAAACGCCCTCCCAATCTTTCCATGCATCTTCTACCTTGGCGTTCCAGTCATCTTGCACAACCAGGATGTCTTTCTTGGGCGTTTGATTCAGAACCTCTTGTAGCTGATCATAAAATTCTTCTATGGCTTCATCTGTGCAGTCTGATGTAGGGGCGTATGCCTGTACTACAGTTATGTTAAAGGGGGTTGCTCTCAGGCGGATGGTAATAACTCTGCTGGACACAGGCCGACAGCTCATGACGGTGTTCACGATGTCTTTGACATTTTTAGGGAAGCTAATTATCAACTAGAGGGGGAAGGGGAGGGGTGGCCTAGTGGCTTGCGCGTTTCGCTCGTGATCTGACGGCCGGGATCGAGCCAGCAAAGAGACAACCCTTTGAGGGGATTTTTCTCTGGGAAGTCAACATCAGTACTAACACCGTCACACCACCGTCACCGTCACCAAATCCCTCAGATTCCGAATCCTTTGGGGCGCCTTCGAAGCTTTGTCAACCACCTTTCTCCAGTCCTCTCGTCTCTCAGCCACCCTCCCCCGAAAATCCATTGCGTGAGACTATATAAACCGATGTGGCGCGCGGGAACGCATGTAGAACATCTTGGTAACGCGTTAAACCCAGTTCCACCTTTCGGAAGAGTAGGCCAATTAGTGTGCCGGTAGGAATGGATGACAAAGTCTAAGATGAAACGCGCGCGCATTGGTGTCATCTTTTGAGACATTATCTCCCAAAAGTCGGAATGTCGCTATTGTCCGTCACTTTGAGTGAAGAGACGTAGGTAGTCCTTCGTTGCCGAAGATGACGATGAAATCCTGCAGCTCATCAGTGGACGCGCATGTGGCTGCTGTGCAATCCGATCTTGGATGTACAATTTCTGTTGCAGTGGGGACACTGGCATGTCGTGGTTGGGGTGGTTGGATTATGTCTCCTCTCTCTTCTGATAGTCAGCCTCCCCCTGTAGTTGATATCGCTGTTTCTGCTGGCAAGATGGACGGCCCTGCGCCAGGCGTTCCTTTCGGTGGCAGTTCTTTCGAGTTCTTTAGGGGTAACCTGTGCAAACGGAGGTTTGCCTTTATCGTGTCCTTGAAACGCTTTTTTGGCCTCCCGAGATTTCTTTTGCCACTTGCAAGTTCGCCGTATAGCAGTTGTTTGGGCATTCGGTGGTCTTCCATGAGGATGACATGGCCGACCCATCTCAGTTGGGCTTTGACAAGCAGGCTTTCTATGCTTTGTGAGCTTGATCGGTTGAGGACCTCGATGTTGGTGATGCGGTCTTGCCACCGGATGCCAAGTATGCTGCGGAGAGCCCTTTGGTGGAACTGCTCTAATTTGTTGATGTGCTTCCTGTAGAGTGTCCATGTCACTGAACCGTAGAGGAGGGTGGAGAGCACAACGGCATTGTACACTTTGATTTTTGTTGACAGCCGGACATTGTGCTGGTTTAGTACCTTGTTTTTCAGTCTGCCGAGAGCTTGGCTGGTTTTGTTGATTCGTGAATCAATTTCCTGATCGATGGAGCCATCTGCAGAGATGATACTTCCAAGGTATTTAAAGTTCTTGGTGTTCTTCAGGCTGTTGCCATCGATGGTGATGTTTGGAGACAGTGGGTTTGTGGGACAGGCTGGTGAAGAACTTCAGTTTTCCTGATGCTTATTGTAAGTCCAAAAAGCTTTGAGGCTTCTGCGAAGTGATTGAGCATTGTTTGCAGGTCTGCTTCAGTGTGAGCATTCAAGGAGCAGTCATCTGCGAAGAGCGCCTCCTGGAGGAGTTCTGTGCTTGTGTTTGTCTTGGCTTGCAGGCGACGTAGATCAAAAAGGGAGCCATCCAGGTGGTACTTTAGGTATATTCCCTTGTCAAGATCCTTGCAGGCGTGGGAAAGCATGGCGGTGAAGAAGATATTGAAGAGGACTGGTGCCAGGACACAGCCTTGTTTGACGCCATTTGTAATTTCGAATTCGTCAGTCATATTGCCACTTGCAAGAACTTGCCCACTCATGCCTGTGTGGAAGAGCTGGATGATCTTTAGGAATTTGGGAGGGCATCGAATCCGATCTAGGACACTCCACAGGGCTTCTCTGTTGACCGTGTCGAAAGCCTTGGTAAGATCAATAAAGACTGAGTAAAGAGGCCTATTCTGTTCTATGCACTTTTCTTGAATTTGTCTCATAGCAAAGATCATGTCCACAGTGATTCTCCCTGGCCTAAAGCCACACTGAGCCTCTGGTAGGATCTGTTCTGAGATGGTTATCAGTCTGTTGAGGATAACCCTTGCAAATATTTTCCCTGCTATGGAGAGAAGAGAGATATGCCCTTGTAGTTTCCGAAGTCTGCTTTACTACCTTTGTTCTTGTACAGCACAACTATGAGCGCATCTTTGAAATCAGCAGGCATTTGCTCTTGTTCCAAGACCTGTAGCAGGATGTCATGGAAGGTTTCCAGGGCTTTGTGGCCTGCTGCCTTGAAGATCTCAGTGGGAATGCTGTCTTTTCCAGAAGCTCTGCCGGTGTTGGTCTTGCTTATTGCCTTTTTGATTTCATCTAGAGTAGAAGGAGCGTCTAGGTCTTCCAGGAGTGGTTGCTGGGGGATTTGATTGAGAGCATCTTGATCAACAGTGGAAGGTCTGTTCAAAAGAGAGCTGAAATGTTCGGTCCAGCGTTTGAGGAGCCCTTCTTGGTCCTTGATCAGGGTTTTGCCATCCGAGGACAACAAGGGAGAACATCCTGAGGTTGTTGGGCCGTAGACGGTTTTCAGAGAGCTGAAGAACATCTTGGAGTTGTGGGTATCAGCATAGAGTTGAACTTCTTCGGCCTTATTGTTCCACCATGAATCTTGCATCTCACGTAGATCCTTCTGGGCTCTAGCTTGAAGGGACTTTTCTTTCCTTTTGGGAGAGGGATGAGGGGCTGATTTGCCATTCTGCATAGGCTTTGTTCTTGGCTTGGATAGTAGCTTGAATTTGCTCATTGTTTTCATCGAACCAATCTTGAAGCAACAACAACAAAGTTAATGCCGCTGTCATCATGATCGGCAGAAACGAACACACACGCTAAATCTCTCTCTTTGTCAACCTCCCAGTCATAGCCAAGGAACAGAGTCGGGGGATGAGGGAGGGGAGGGGAGGGGGGCAGTGTGTGTGTGTGTGTTGTATTGTGTTGTTGTTGTTTTTTATTTGTTTGTTTGTGTGTGTGGTTGTTGTTTTGTTGTTGTTGTTGTTGTTTTGGGGGTGGATGAAGTTCGACAGTAGGGTCCCAGTCTTCCGAATGAGATTATAACAAACTCCACTCTGTGTAGGCGACTGTCGCAGTTTGAATGATCCCTCCGCCAAAAGCCTTCTTATGAGGCTTTTAAATCCGGCCTCAACACTCATTTATTTCAAACCTAAAATTCTCCCCTCTTGTTCTATCTCATTTTTTGTCCCTGCCCTCAACAGACAAAACCCCATCACCCTGCCGAAGTGTATAACCTTTCGGTGTGTGCGTGGCGTGCGTGCGTGCGTGCGTGTGAGTGTATACATTTGAATTTGTAAAAACTATTGATTGTTAACTGGCTGCATGTGAATGAGTGAGATGAACGAAAGCGCTATTGATTTGGGTTGTTTTTTCATTCAAGATATGGCGCTATATAAATTCTATGTATTATTATTATTATTATTAGTAGTAGTAGTAGTAGTAGTAGTAGTAGTAGTATTATCATTATCGTTATTATTATTATTTAACTGTTATGGTATTCAAACCCGCGACTTTTCAGCCCTACTACACAGCGCCATAACAGCTTACTGTTTCATTCCAAAAAAAAATTCTTTGTTTATTCTTTTTTTTTTTTTACACAAACAAGTCTGATGACGACAGTTCTCAAAGGTAAGGTTGAGGGCGAAAGGAAAAGAGGAAGACCACCACCAACATCCTACATTACCAACATCACTGAGATCAGTGGTCTGGGAGGAGGACTACCTACAGGAGATCGTAGAACTCAGCAGAGAAGAGAAAGATGACGAATTTAGGATATCACATCTGCATGGAGAAGACCCTTGCAAAATGCGGTTGTAGAGCTGTGTAAGATACAGACGCTCTCCGTCATCAGGATATGCCAGGGCTTTCTCCTGTTCCGATGTACGTGGCCAATAAATAATGTTTTCTCCTTCCCACACTTCCTGGTACGAGCGGCAAGTCGATAACGATCGGAAAATCAGCTATCATTGCTACCTGAATGCAGATCTGATCATCACAGTTGACATTCGAGAGACAAAGTTAAAAGGAATCAGAAACTACAGATAATGAATTATATCTGAAGCTTATGCAGCAGTGAAATTGGCTGTAAATGTTTAGGGTTTGGGTTTGATTTAATTTGGTTTTTTTGTGTGTGTTGTTTTGTTTTGTCTTCTCGCAAACCGACTTTTAAATATTGAATTTATATTGAGCATCATCTCATTAATTGAAACTCATTATGGGTTTTTCTTATTCGTTGTTGGTGGGGGGGAGTTGTTGTTGTTGCTGCTGTTGTTTGTTTTTGCATGTTTTCCTCGGCTAGAGCTCCGAGGTTCACCAATGGTGAGATTTTGCGTATGCAACCGTTTACCCACCATTATGGTAGCCGCATTCCGACTTTGTTAATGAATTCTAAACACGACACCAACGTGCATGCTTTTTTAACAACAAAAAACAACCTCTGTCATCCGCTCCTACAGGCTAGAAATGGCCTACTCTTCCGAAAGTCAGAACTAGGTTTTTTATTGTGTGCGCAAGACGTTCTGCGTGCGTCTGCACACGGGACCTGGGTTTATTGTCTCAAATGAAGGACTTCTGGGAAAGTGGAGTCGGCAGTGACGTTAACTCCGGGTAGGGAGTGGTCTGGGCGTGGGGTAATGGAGGAGGGGGGAGGAACGGAGAAGGGCGTCTCGGTGGTGGCTTGAACCTGGGCCGTCATGTCGCTAACTCCACGCTCTAACCACTAAGCTAACCCGTTCCCCTTTGGTTTTGTTTCTGGTGGCTTGGAGTTGGGATTCCTTCTTTCTTTTCTTTAAAGACATTTGTTTTCACTCACTCACTCAGTCCCATGTCTCAAAGGACGTAGGGGGGACATGAGAGAAGACACGACAGAGATCTTTTTCCATGCTTCACGATCTTGTGTGGCTAGTAGAAGGTGTTGCAGGGGTTGGGCGGTCCATTCTTTGATGTTGTCAACCCATGATTTCTTTTGGCGGCCTCTTCTTCTCTTGCCTTCAACTGTTCCCTGCAGGATGGTTTTTGCTAGGGTGTTGTGTCTTGTGGTGTGACCAAACCACATCAGTTTTCTCCTCTTTATGGTGGAGAGCAGAGGTTCTTGGGGGCCCACACGCTTTTTGATTTCTTCTTTCACATAGTTGTTGGTCTTGTGTTCTTTGTATGATATTTTGAGGAGTCTTCTGTGGCACTTGTTCTCGAATGCTTGGATTCTCCTCTCTAGCTCTGATGTCAAGAGTCCATGATTCACAGCCATATAGGAGGATAGATATCACGAGGGATTTGTAAAGGTGATATTTGGTGCAGAAGCTGATGTTGTTGCTTCTGATGATCCTCTCGAGTCTGGCTAGAGCAGATGTTGCTGTTGCAACAGCAACATCAGCAACAGCAACAGCAACATTTGTTTTAGACATTTGTTAATATCCAGAGGGTGTAAAGGGGTCTGGTTGAGGCAGTATCTATGATGCCTGGCTGCTGGATGTAGGGTGGACGGGCATCACTGGACCTCCTTCAGCCATCTCCTCAATCTCCCACTTGCTGGCTCCAAGCGCCACAGCCCGGGACCTACCTCGCCTCTTCAGCAGGCGTGCTACACCACCTGAGGGGTGGTGTGAACACGGCATCACTGGGCGAATGACCTCCGTAATGCAGGTTACCGGCCAAGGCGGAGGAAGTTCTCCGAGGAACTCAACGGTTACGTGTTGGAGGCCAAGGCGAGCCACTTAGATGGAGGACATGGGCTGTGGTCTGGCATGGAGAGGGGTGAGCTCCGCCCTGCGAATATCGCAGGGGGGGATGGGGGAGGGGGGGAAGCCCAAGACTGGGTGACGGGATAGCCTAGTGGTTAGAACATTGCACTCGCAATCTGACGACTCGAGTTCGAATCCCGTTCAAGGGGATTTTTTTCCCTGGAGTTAACATCAGTGCAGACTCCACTATAAACAGAGGCCCCGTGTGCGAACGCACGCAGAACATCTTGCGCACACGTTAAATCCTGTCCCGCTTTTCAAAAGAGTAGGTCATCGTGTGCCGGTGGGAACAAACGAAAAAATTTTACAAAACCGCAAACACACGGGGACTGGGTGTAAAAAATCCATTCTTATAGGGAAACAAATACACTTGCAGACACAAAAAGGGGGGTGGCGCAACTCTTGTGGCGACGCGCTCTCCCCTGGGGAGAGCAGCCCGAATTTCACGCAGAGAAATCTCGTGACTTAAAGCGGTATAAATAAAATGAAATAAGTGAAATGAAACGGAAAGCACATGAGTGCTTTTTCGAATATCCTCAATATAAAAGAATAAATAAAAATGAATAAATACGACACACCACAGGAACATAACAAGCCGTGCCAAATCCACACTGGCTCAGGTGATGACCTGGAACAAGGATCGTTCCTTCGGCTGCTGACCAAAAGCAGAACGGAGATGAAAAGTATGTGACTGATGGACCAAAATCACTGCGTGCCACAAGAAGAAGAAGAAGAAGAAGAAGAAGAAGAAGAATATTTGGAATTTATATAGCGCTGAATCTGGTTTAAAAAAAAACAAATCGAAGCGCTTGCACTCAGTCATTTACAGGCATGCAACTCTCCTTCAACATAATGAACAACAGATTTCAAATTCATGCGCGCGCACGTATGCACA
>CM054143.1:19727083-19752083 GCA_028751875.1 Rapana venosa | reverse complement strand
AGATTTACAGGGTTGTTGTTTTTTCATTGTGCAACTAGGATGTGATAAAATCACATGCGTAAGCTAAGGAGCACTGAAGTGGGAATGTTTGTTTATCTACCGCTATATATTGTGATGGACATGAATTGAGATCTCTCTCTCTCTCTCTCTCTCTCTCTCTCTCCTCTCTGTGTAATCATATTGTGTTACTTGTATGAAAAGTTGATGGTGAGAGATGGTGTGGGGAGATGAAGGGATTGCTAAGGACAGCCTGAAGTGGATGTCAGTGTGCTTCGGGTTTTATGTTATTGAAATTTGTTATGCAATTGTTTACTTTTGACATATTTTGGGGTTTCTCTTCTTTGTGTTTGTTCTTTGGGGGGAAAGGGAATGGGTGGGTGGGGTTGTGGATATGGTGTAAAGAAGCTGTAAGCTTATCCAGTTACCCTCAATAAACATGTTCGTATTCTCTCTCTCCCTCCCTCCCTCCCTCCCTCTCTCTCTCTCTCTCTCTCTCTCTCTCTCTCTCTCTCTCTCTCTCTCTCTCTCTCTCTCTGATCTTTGATCATTTCGGAGGGGGAGGGGTGGTAGTGTTCTTTGGTCAAGTAGGATCCTACTTAAGTTAATAGGATTTAAGATGTTTTGTTCTGGATACAGATTTGCTATTATTGTGTTTCAAATGATTTACTTCTCGACACAATTTCTTTCTTTAAAAAAATGACAATAAAGTTGGCCTTCTCTCCGTATCGAGATTTTCTGGTGCACATTTTGGCCAGGTTTATCAACACCGAAATACCCAGCATGCATCCAGTACAAAACAATGAGCTGGTCTGAAGTCTGAAAGTGTGGGCTGAGGCCAGCAGGCAGACCTCCTGCAGAGTTACAAGAAGCACAGGAGAAGACCAGGCACTACATATCTCAACACGGACAATAGAGAAGAGAACTTTGATCTTCTTCTTCGTCGAACGCTCAGACAACTAGTGCTGCCTGTCATATGAGCACAAATGCGTTGCGCTGCTGTTAAGCGCCTGACAAGTCAGGCCCAGCACATTCGACTCCGGTGTGGAGATAATTATTATCTTTTAAGTCATTCTGGGGTGGGGGTGGGGGGGGAGTGGAAGGCAGGAGAATCGACCAAGAAGGCACAACATGGACATGAGGGAGGTGACAGGAAGAAAAGGAACGAGACAGAAAGAAAGAGAGGGACAGACAAAAGGGAATTCCTAGCACAGAATTTCCAGAAGGTGGGGATGCTATTTATACTGACTGGCCCCCCGGCATCCCCACAGAGGAAGAACGCTGATTAAAATTCAGGATATCTAACATGCATACGGGATCTTCAGAACGCCTACAGTTATATGAAGGAGTAAGGCACTGGCAGGTCTGCACATGAGCTGGTGACAATAACAAGTCGTCGTCCTTCATCAACCAGGACCCACCGAAACTCAAACTCTTGACTTGCAATTTATGTAACACTCCTCACACTGTCGTCTGCTATTAAAGCCAGATTCGAGACATTTGTTTTTCGAAAGTCCTTTCCTTTCTTTAAGGGAAGTTTTGTGTGTGGGTATGTAAGGTCTTCGTAAGTGTGTGTGCGAACACACACACACACACACGAGTGCACACACTTGTTACTGGATAATTGACGTTTGCTGGAGTGAAAGAGGATTACAGCTCATTGAGCAGCTAATTGATGAGTTTATTCTTTATAATAATCATTCATTATTGCTACTGTTACTATTATTGTCATCGTTATCAGTATTTTGTCTCGTTATCATCATCGTCGTCGTCATAGTTTCATTGATATCATCATCATTATTATAGTCATAATATTATTATTGTTTTGTTGTGTTTTTTATATTAGTGATATTATTATTATTATTTTTTAAATTATTATTATTATCATTATCACCTTCATTTTTAAGGTTGTTGGCATCATCATCAGTATTATTATTGTTGATGTTCTTATTGTATCAACATAATTCTTTTTATTATT
Organism: Rapana venosa; assembly: GCA_028751875.1. Taxonomy (NCBI): domain Eukaryota; kingdom Metazoa; phylum Mollusca; class Gastropoda; order Neogastropoda; family Muricidae; genus Rapana; species Rapana venosa. Next base: position 19,750,108 of record CM054143.1, on the reverse strand, counting down.
GCTGTTGTTGCTATCATTATAATTTTTCTATTATCACCACCATCAATTTGAATAGTACCACTTTGAACATTGTTATTTCAATATTATCATTATGATAATTATTACCATCGTTAATTTCGTTATTATCGTCTTCATCGTTCCTCACACTTTTTGTTGTGGTGGTGTTGGGAGTGATATTATTGTCACCATCACTACCATTATTATTTCATTACCTATCATAACTTGTTTTTGTTGCTGTTATCATTATTTATCATCATCATCAGTCCCGTAACCTTGGCGGTCGTGGAGGAGACACGAAAGACGATGCCGTGGTAAGCCTCCTCCATCCATCTCGGTCCTCGGCTCTGCGCAGTAGTGCCGAGTCATTCATCCTGGTCCATTCTCTGATGTTGTCCATCCATGACTTGTTCTGTCTTCCCCTCTTTCTGCCACCTTCGAGTGTTCCTTGCAGTACTGTTTTTGGCAGAGTGTTGTGGCGGGTGACGTGGCCGAACCATGTCAGCTTTTTCTTCTTGATGATGGTGAGAAGGGGTTCCTGTGGACCTGCCAGCCGTGTTATTTGACTCTTGACAAATTCATTGGTCTTTCGTTCTCTCCAGGATATGCCCAGCAGTTTTCTATGGCATTTTGTTTCAAATGACTGGATTCGCTTTGCTGTTTCAGCAGTCAATGTCCAGGTTTCACTTCCGTACAGCAGGATAGTCTGAATTAGGGCTTTGTAGAGCTTTAGTTTGATTGGGAAACTGATCTCTTTACTTTTCCATATGGTGGTGAGTTTTGTCATGGAAGATGTTGCCATGGCTAGTCTGACTTTGATTTCTGTCGTCGATCGCCCGTCCTTTGTGAGTGTAGCGCCAAGGTATTTAAAAGCGTCTACCTCCTCCAGTTGTTGGCCGTTCATGTAAATTTTAGCAGTGGCGTTGCTCGTGCTGTTCACAAGTACTTTACTTTTCTCCGAGCTCACCTCCATCCCATATGCTCCAGCTCTGTTCTCAAGTCTGGTCGTAAGATATTGCAGCTCTGTGTTACTTCCGCCCATGAGGTCACTGTCATCGGCAAACCGCAAGTTGTTGAGGGGTCTGCCGCCAATGGAGATGGTAGAGTGGAAGTCATGGAGGGTCTCTCTCATAATGTTTTCCAAGAACAGATTAAACAGGACTGGAGGTAACAGGCATCCTTGTCCCAACTGTAGTTTTGAAGTAGTCTCCGACCTGATTGTTCAGAAGGACTGCACTGCTTGCGGTGTTGTGCTTGAATGGTTTGCACTAGTCCTTCTTCAATGCCAAACATTCTGAGGACCTGCCACAGGCCTTCGTGCCATACTCTGTCGAAAGCCTTCTTGTAGTTGATGAAGTTGTGGAACAGGTCTCTCTGATGTTGAAGATGTTTTTCCATCAGGATGTGGCAGTTAAAAATCTGTTCGATTGTGCTCCTGCCTCTGAACCCAGCTTGTTCCTCTGCAAGGTGTTCTTCTGCCTCCTTCTTGAGTTGATTCAAGATAACTTTGAGCATGATCTTGCTGGTGTGGCTGATAAGGCTGATTGTTCTATAGTTTTGGCATTGGCGTAAATTCCCCTTCTTGGGCAGGGGTATGATGAGTGATTGTGTCCATTCTGTTGGCCTCTGTTTTGTCTCCCAAATATTCTGACAGATAGCTGTAATATGTGTGATAACTGTTTCGCCACCATGCTTGAGCAGCTCTGCTGGTATGTTGTCTGCTCCTGGGGACTTTCCTACTGGTAAACTGCGGATGGCTTCTTCCCTCAGTATAGGTAATGGCGAGGGTACTCTTGATGTTGCTGCTTCCTCTTCTATTATGCTCTTGTCAGGTTGGATTGGGTAGTTGTATAGTTCTTGACAATACTCAGACCACCTGTTCAATGCAGGTGAGCTTTCTGTGAGGAGGTTTCCGGAGCTGTCTTCAATGACTGATGATTTGGTTTGAAGTGGTTTTGTGAGTTTCTTCAGGGTGTCGTATACCTTTTTACTGTTGCCCTCTTTCATGCTTTTTTTCGATCTCATCACATTGATCACTGATCCAGTTCTCTCTGGCCTTTAACATTGATTTCTTTACAAGATTGTTGGTCTCCCGGTATTCTTTAGGGTTGGAAGACCTGGTTGGTTTCAGTGCTCTTCTTGTATCGCAGAGGTCCAAGATGTCATTGGTAGTCCATGGCTGGTGTTCATTCCTCTGACGACCGAGTACCTCCTCTGCTGTTTCTCGGACTGCCTCATTTAAGTTGTTGGTGAGGTCATTGATGTCATTGTCAGTATTAGTATAGTTTAATTAGCATTTATAATTATTATTAGCAGCAGCAGCAATCGCAGTAGTAGTATCACCATCATCATGATCCTTGATGTGACAATACTGATTGCCTGGCAACATAGCAAAGTCCTTGCAGCTCAGTTCAGGCCTGTGGTAGATTGAACAGATGTACCCCTCATCACACTCTCCTCTCACCCTAATCTTCCCCCACTGATAGAATTCTCATAGTTTTTTAAATTATCATTTTGCTTTGTTTGTGTGAATAATTTTCACAAGTACACGAAAGGGACACAACTGTGTAGGCATGGCAAGAAAGGCAGACAGTAAAACTCCCCACTGAAATTCGAACCCGTAACACCGAGGACCACACAGACCACAAGTCCGCTGTCTTATCCGACAGGCCACAGTGCCTGTGTCTTAACTAAGTGGAAATTTAACATATATAATATATATCTGAATTCAGGGTGAGAAGTATGTGGAATATAGACAATGTATCTCTTGCTCAATTGTGATCTATTATATCATTATGTTCCCCAAAATTTTACTTTTCTTATATATGCTTATTTATATTTTTGTTTCATTTTTTATGGTTGTATTTTTGGCTTTTTTTCGAAGATTTTTTTTTTAAAGGGGGGGGGGGGGGGGGGTGTAAATTATCGGAAAAAGCCAAGATCCATGAACTCTGCGTTTTTATGTGAGTGGTGGTCAGGTGTTCAGTTGAGTGTGGGAAATGTGTGGATAGTGTCATCATTATTTCTGTCATTCCTGTTCTTGATGTAAGTATGCTTGACCATTTGACATTGTGGAACAATGCGCGCGCGCGCGCGCGCGCGCGCGCGCGCGTGTGTGTGTGTGTGTGTGTGTGTGTGTGTGTGTGTGTGTGTGTGTGTGTGTGTGTGTGTTGGTGTGCTGTGTGGTGTGTGTGTGTGTGTGTGTGTGTTGTGTGTTTCAGACAGACAGAGAATGAATGAGTGAATGAATGAATGAATGAATGAATGAATGAATGAATCATCTTTAATACGCAAGAATAAAGACTGCCGGTAAAGCCAATCATTGTAATCTGTTCTCGCAAACATACATACATACATACATACATACATACATACATACATTACATACATACATACATACATACATACATACATACATGACAACAATCAAGGAAATATCGGGTGTTCTCTTATCAGTTGAATTATATTCTTGAAACGATGACATTTTCAAGACGAAATCTACACTTTTCTTTTTGTCCATCGAATCTTCTTACTGCCTGTGATGACTTTGAAAAGAGAGACAGAGCAAATTGAATTTGACTGTGCCAGTTTGGATATCCTGTGTGCGACCTCTCTGTCTGTCTGTCTGTCTGTCTCTGTCTGTCTGTCTGTCTGTCTGTCTGTCTGTCTCTCTCTCTCTCTCTCCTCTCTCTCTCTCTCTCTCTCTCTCTCTCTTCGGGTTGTTGGGGGGGGGGGGGGGGGGGAGGGGCTGCTTTGAAAAGGGTTATTTCCCCATGTTTCTACTGTGAGGCTGTATAAGTGTTGGGTTATTATTAAGATGTATTCCTACGGGCGGGGACTGGATGTAAAAAAGCACACGAGTGCTTATTCATTATCCTCGAAATAAAAGAATTTGTCATTGTCATTGTCATATTCTCTCTCTCTCTCTCTCTCTCTCTCTCTCTCTCTCTCTCTCCTCTCTCCTCTCCTCTCTCTCTCTCTCTCTCTCTCTCCTCTCTCTCTTCTCTTTAACATCAGTGCAGACTCCACTCTCCCCCAAAAGTCCTTCGGATGAGACTATAAACCGAGGCCCCGTGTGCGAACGCACGCAAAACATCTTGCGCACACGTTAAAATCCTGTTCCGCTTTTCGTAAGAGTAGGCCATTGTGCGCCGGTGGGAACAGATGACAATTGACAAAACCGCATACACACGGAGACTGGGTGTAAAAAAGCACATAAGTGCTTATTCCATTATCCTCGAAATAAAAGAATAAAATAAAATAACTAAAAATCTCTCTCTCTCTCTCTCTCTCTCTCTCTCTCTCTCTCTCTCTCTCTCTCTCTCTTCTCTCTCTCTCTCTCTCTCTCTCTCTCTCTCTCCATACATGTTTTAAAGGTGTATTCTTACAACATTTATGTGCTTAACATTTTCGACGATTTGATTTTTTTCTTTTTCTTTGATTTTGTTTTTGTTGTTTGGTTGAGACAGTGGTGTGTGTGTGTGTGTGTGTGAGGGGGGGGGGGTGTTGTTTGTGTGTTCTTTTTGCCCAGGGGGATGATTGTAAAATAAAATAAAAAGTATATTTGTTTATGCCATAACCCTCTTTGAATGAAATTCATTCAATGAAATTCAATTTTTCTTCTCTCTTTGTACATCAGTAGCTAATCTTTTACTATAATTTTTCTGTCTCCTCCCTAATCTGTCCCCACACTCCTCCATTCTCCTCCCCTATCACCTTCAACAGGCCCTCTCCTGACCTCTAGATCTCCTCCTAACCTATCCGCCTCCTCCTCCTCCTCCCCCCTAACCTCTCCCTAACCTCTCCCCCTCCTCCCTCCCCCTAACCTCCTCCGTTCCCCCTAACTACCTTCTCCTCCCCTTCCCCCTCCCTAACCTTTCTTCTCCTTTCTCCTCCCCCCCCCCTCCCCACCACCTCAACTTCCTTCTCCCTTACCACTTCCTTCCCCCCCTCCCCCTCTCTAACCTGCACCCCCTCCCCGTCCCTAACCTGCCTACCCTCTCCAACCGCAATCCTCCCCCCCCCCTCCCCCACATCTACCCCTTCTATGACCTATTCTACCCCTGCTGTCATGGCGTTTTCAATTCTGGTTTTCACTAAATCCAACAGTTTCTTAATTTTTTCTTTTTTAAAACCTCACAAAAGAGAACATAGACGATGTATTTTCTTTAGTTTTAAAAGACCAGAACGACATGAATTGTTATTAATTATTTTCATGATTTCTTTTCTTTCGAGGATAACGAAATAAGCACTCATGCGCTTTTTACCCCCCACATCCAGTTCCCGTGTGTATGCAATTTTGTCAATCGTTCCCACCGGCTCACAATGGCCTACTCTTCCGAAAAGCGGAACAGGTTTCAACATGTGCGCAAGATGTTCTTCGTGCGTTCGCACACGGGGCCTCGATGTTTAGTCTCACCGGAAAGATTTAGTGGTGTCGGCATTGATGTTAACTCCAAAGTAAAATGTCCCTTTGAACAGGGTTCGAACCCGGGTCAGTAGATTACGAGCGCAATGTGCAATGCTCTAGCCAACCAGGCTCTACCGTCCCGTGTGCGTGTGTGTGTGTGTGTGTGTGTGTGTGCGTGCGTGCGTGCGTGCGTGCGTGCGTGCGTGTGTGTGTGTGTTGTGTGTGTGTGCGTGCGTGCGTACGTGCGTGTGTGTGTGCGTGTGTAAGTGCGCGCGCGCGCGCGCGCGTGTGTGTGTATGTGTGTGTGTGTGTGTGTTTAAAGTTTTGTAAGGAGTGAGTTTTCAGAGGATTTTATTTATTAATTTTTATTTTATTTATTTGTTATTCTGTTATATCGAGGATAATGGAATAAACGCTTATCTGCTTGTTTACATCCAGTCCCCGCGTATATGCGGTTTTGTAAATTCTGTCATCTCTTCCCACCGGCACACAATGGCCTACTCTTACGAAAAGCGGAACAGGATTTAACGTGTGCGCAAGATGTTCTGCGTGTGTTCGCACACGGGGCCTCGGTTTATAGTCTCATCCGAAGGACTTTGACATTCAGTTCGATTTTTTTTTGTCAAACTGGGAAGAAAGGGCGAGGCTGGGAATCGAACCCACAACCTCACGGTTTACTTGTTGGTAGGCGAACGTCTTAACCATCCTGCCACCTTCCTTCGTTTGTGTGTGTGTGTATGTGTGTGTGTGTGTGTGTGTGTGTGTTGTGGTGATGCTGTGAGAGAGAGAGAGAGAGAGAGAGAGAGAGAGAGAGTGTGTGTGTGTGTGTGTGTGTGTGTGGTGTGTGTGTGTGTGTGTTGTGTGTGTGTGTGTGTGTTGTGTTGTGTGTGTGTTTGAATCAATCACAATCAGAATCAAAAACTTTATTGCCATTGAGTCACAACAAGACTTATTTGACACTAAACATAAACGCATTCAACATTTGCTAAAAGATGTAGATTCTTAGATTTATGTATTTTTTCTATGCTCTGGCTCTTCTGGAAAAAGAATCATGCACATATCTGATCATGTCTAACAGCTAGTCCTCGTTGTTGAACAACTTACTCACATTCTCGTTATCATTCATGACAATCGTTTGTTTCTTTTTAACATTAGATTTTAAAAAAAATATTTCTTAAGTCGTCATATAATTTAATCATCAAGCAAGTGATCATCATCATGATCATCATCAGTCCCGTGACCTTGGCGGCCGTGGAGGAGACACGAAAGACGATGCCGTGGTAAGCCTCCTCCATCCATCTCGGTCCTCGGCTCTGCGCAGTAGTGCCGAGTCATTCATCCTGGTCCATTCTCTGATGTTGTCCATCCATGACTTGTTTTGTCTTCCCCTCTTTCTGCCACCTTCGAGTGTTCCTTGCAGTACTGTTTTTGGCAGAGTGTTGTGGCGGGTGACGTGGCCGAACCATGTCAGCTTTTTCTTCTTGACGAAGGGGTTCCTGTGGACCTGCCAGCCGTGTTATTTGACTCTTGACAAATTCATTGGTCTTTCGTTCTCTCCAGGATATGCCCAGCAGTTTTCTATGGCATTTTGTTTCAAATGACTGGATTCGCTTTGCTGTTTCAGCAGTCAATGTACAGGTTTCACTTCCGTACAGCAGGATAGTCTGAATTAGGGCTTTGTAGAGCTTTAGTTTGATTGGGAAACTGATCTCTTTACTTTTCCATATGGTGGTGAGTTTTGTCATGGAAGATGTTGCCATGGCTAGTCTGACTTAGATTTCTGTCGTCGATCGCCCGTCCTTTGTGAGTGTAGCGCCAAGGTATTTAAAAGCGTCTACCTCCTCCAGTTGCTGGCCGTTCATGTAAATTTTAGCAGTGGCGTTGCTCGTGCTGTTCACAAGTACTTTACTTTTCTCCGAGCTCACCTCCATCCCATATGCTCCAGCTCTGTTCTCAAGTCTGGTCGTAAGATCTTGCAGCTCTGTGTTACTTCCGCCCATGAGGTCACTGTCATCGGCAAACCGCAAGTTGTTGAGGGGTCTGCCGCCAATGGAGATGGTAGAGAGGAAGTCACGGAGGGTCTCTCTCATAATGTTTTCCAAGAACAGATTAAACAGGACTGGAGATAACAGGCATCCTTGTCGGACCCCAACTGTGGTTTTGAAGTAGTTTCCGACCTGATTGTTCAGAAGGACTGCACTGCTTGAATAGTGCTTGAATGGTTTGCACTAGTCCTTCTTCAATGCCAAACATGCTGAGGACCTGCCACAGGCCTTCGTGCCATACTCTGTCGAAAACCTTCTTGAAGTCGATGAAGTAGTGGAACAGGTCTCTCTGATGTTGAAGATGTTTTTCCATCAGGATGTGGCAGTTAAAAATCTTTTCGATAGTGCTCAAGTAGTGCAAGTGATAATCGACTTCTATTTTGTTATACCACTTACATTTTCTTTTTTCCCTGGGCATATTTGTGTATCTCCCTTGCTCTATCATTAATTCATGGGAGCTGGTGCGAAATCTGCTGAATATGCGCCTATAATTTTCATCCCTGCATACCAATAGATTTTGTTCCAATCTATAAACTTGTGAAATAAGAGTTGTACAAATTTATCCTAGAAAATACTCTGTACAGTTCTTCAAGTTTTGTTTTTATAGCGTAGTTTAATCTTTTGATATTCAAAGTATTGTGATTGTTCCACACATGTTTAAATCCAATCTTATTCATGCGTGTGTGTGTGTGGGGGGGGGGGGGGGGGTATTGTCATTGGTTCAGGCAATGCGAATAATTATGACCAGCAAGAAAATGGCTGATTTATCTAAGGGGGGAGGGGGGGGGGGGGAAGGGGAGGGGTTGCCTTCGCCTGAGAATCATCGATCATTGTTGTATCATCGTTATTGTCAGCGAATGTGTCAGTGAGGGAACAAATGAATGTTCTGATTTGAACCTTGTGCCTAGAGGCCTGTGACTCTCTGTCTCTCTGTCTGTCTGTCTGTCTGTCTGTCTCTCTCTCTCTCTCTCTCTCTTCTCTCTCTCTCTCTCTCTCTCTCTCTCACACACACACACACACACACACACACACACACACACACACACACACACACACACACACACACACACACACACACACACACACACACACGAATATATTATTATTTTGTCTAGCTTAAAGGGCTTTTGGTTTGGGGAGGCCTTTTTGTTTGGCTTTTTTATTTTGTTGATTTTCTTTGTTTCTTTGTTTGTTTGGTTGGTTGGTTAGTTGGTTGGGTTTGGGTTTTTTGTTGGGTTGTTTTTTTTGTGTGTTTTTTTTTGGGGGGGGTTTGTTTGTGTGGGGTTTTTTTTGGGGGGGTCGTTTCTTGTCTGGAACTCCTAGGTTCACCAATAGTGAGATTTTTGCTTATGCGCCCGTTCTGCACACTGTTATTGTAGGTAGCCGCATTCTGACTTCGGGGGAGAAAGGGGCATTGATTGGCCCTGCTTCTCTTCTTCATACTCGTAGGAGCCATAGGTAGAGAAGACTGCAGGGAGTGACTTGGTCAATCTACGGTGTTCAAACTGGGATCCTTCCCCCGTGGGGATTGCCTGTCGGTATAAATAGCGTCCTCACCGTCTGGAATCTCTGTGCTAGGAACTCCCTCTTTTCTATCCCTCTCTTTGTTTCCGCCTTGTTCCTTTTCTTCTCGTCACCTCCTTCTCATCTATTTTTTTGCCTTTTTGAACCATTCTCCGGCCTTTGTTCCAGAAAGGCTCAAAAGATGTTCTCTACCACGCCCGAGTCGGATGTTCTGGTCCAGACTTGTCAGGCGCTTAACGGCGGCTCAACGCATTTTCGCTCATATGACAGATAACAATAGTTGCTGTCTGAGCGTTCGATGAAGAAGAAACTGGGGTCGGTGGCCTAAAGGTAACGTGCCTGCCAAGAAAGTGAAAAAGTGTGGGTTCGACCCCCCCTCCTCTTGTGCCCTAACATCCCCCCCCCCCCAATCCACTAGACCCTGAGTGGTGGTCTGGGTACTAGTCTTTCGATTGAGACGTTAAACCGAGGTTTCGTGTGAAACGTACTTTCAGCCTACGTAAAAGAACCCACAGCAACAAGAGAGTTACCCCTCGCAGAATTTGTTTGTAGAAAAATAGTCTTTCTCACATCGAAACAAATACGCACGCAGACAGGATTTTCTTTTTTAGATGGGTGGCATTGCTCGTGTGGCGACGCACTCTCGACAGAGAGAGCAACCCAAATTTCAAAAAGAAAATTTTGCTGTGGCTAAAAGTGATATATCTAGGGACGGGGACGGGATAGTTGAGTGGTCAGAGCACTTACTTTCCCCCAGCCAAGGTTAAGCAGCGTCGAGCATGGTTACCACTCGGATGGGTGACCGTGTGCGCGCCTTGGCTTTAGCACACTCCTCCAGTTCTCACCCAGCTGTAAATGGGTACCTGCCTCTTTAGGGTCAGGGAAGGTAAAGCAGCGAGGGAGAGGAGATGGGCGCCGCCCTCACTATGCTGGCCCCTGGAGAAGCTGAGGTGTCTGATGCCTCACTTTCCCTACGGCCGCATAGGTTATGGGACACCTTTACCTAAAAGTGGTATACAATTCAACAGTCCACATTCAAACAGGCGACTCGGTAGTAGAGCCTTGATCCTGGGCTCTCATATCGCTCGAACTATTTGCTAAGCTGTCCTGCCCCCATGACCCCTGAATGCCTTTCTGTCACGAGTTTCTCCCCCTCTGCCTCCTACTTCCAAATTCCAGTCCGGATTTTGGGCGTTAGTCGCTAAGTTAAGTTGCCGCCAAAGTCGGATGAATTTCTAAAATCTTTTTATCGGCTAGAGCCCTGAGGTTCACCAATGGTGAGATTTGTGCGCTTGCGACCGCTTTTATTTTTAACCCACCATTTAGGTAGCCGCAATCCGATTTCAGATGTGCATGTTTGTTTTTTTAATTTCGTCATCCGTTATCTGTTCCAACCGGGCAGGATAAGGCCTACTCGTCCAAAAGGCGGAACGGGTTTTCAACGTGTGAGCAAGGTTTTCTGCGTGCATTCGCACACGGGGCTTTGATTTAGAGTCTCATCTGAAGGACTTTGACATACAGTTCGGGGGTTGGGTGTTTTTTTTGGGTCAAACTGGGCAGAAAGGGCAAGGTTTGGGATCGAACCCAGAACCTCACAGTTTACTGGTTAGGCGGGTGAAGGTCTTAACCATCCTGCCACTTTCCTTGATGGCTGAGGTGACCTCTGCATCATGGTAACTCCTGTTGCTGCTGCTGCTGCTGCTGCTGCTGCTTCTGCTGCTGCTGTTGTTGCTCTTGTTGTTGTGAAAATTATTCCTAACAAGATGTTTTTCTAGGAGTCTTCTCAACCAGATCAAATTGCAATTTTCCTTTGGGTTTTTTTCGTTTCTCAGCTTGAGCTCCGTTGTTCACCAATGGTGAGATTTTTGTTGTTGTTGCGTATTTTGATTGTATTTTACTCACCATGAGGGTAGCTGGATTCCGACTTCGGGTACTTTTTTTTTGTAAATAACGACAACAACGGATGATGATGATGATGATGATGATGATGATGATGATGATGATGATGATGATGCATAGAATAGATTAGATAGATAGATAGATAGATAGATAGATAGATAGATAGATAGATAGATAGATAGATAGATAGATAGATAGATAGATAGATAGATAGATAGATAGATAGATAGATAGATAGATAATGCGTAGAATATAATATACCTCTAGATCCTGTAAGAACAAAACTAAAGACCCCTACGTACTCATATCGTTGATGTTTATGCAGCCGTTGGTTGATGACATTAATGAAAAAGCCAAGTTGAGAGACAGACAGACAGACACGACAGACAGACGGACAAACACACGAGCAGGCAGGCAAGCAGACAGGTAAGCTCATAAGACGACAGCAGAGATGGGGTATACAATGGTTAAATTCTTAATTCATCACAAACCAAGCCAGAACAATAATGAACTCTTTCTGACCCGGTAGTATGGCGTAACTTCTAGCAAAGAAATCAGTCATTCGATAAATTACTCTCTCTCTCTCTCTCTCTCTCTCTCTGTGCAGGTCTGTCGGCCATAACATAACGACGGTGCCTTTGGCTGCACACCAGTATTAATTTGGGGGTCACGTAGTATCTTGCATAGAGTGCGAGTGGAAAAAAATGTTGGTGATTTTCACAGATTTTTTTAAAGCATGAAAAAATGGACTGTGCACTTGTTTTTTGGATTGAGGACATAGAGCAATACCAGGCAGTCACGAGAAAGTTGGAAATAACCATCAAATGAGGACTGCCTATATTCCTGCAGCGTTGACCCCGTGCGTGCATATTGTGTGCGGTAAGGAAGCTAGCAGACGACAAAAGGACTGAGGGGGTACAGTGTTTGCTGAAATTTTTTTAAAATTTAAAACTACCAAATTTGTTCAAAATCACATGAGTTTTGAGTCAGGGGATAGTCCTTCACAAAAAGGGTTTTTTTTATTTCTGTGGATGTTTTAGTACATGCGGTATGAATATAAGTCACATAGGAAAACAGAAGGAAAAGAGTGATTTTTTAATACCAGTGTGCAGCCTTTAGAAAGAAAGGCCAGTCACACAGTTAATCTGTGTAAGATTCAAAACTGGCTTTTTTCTCTTCTGTTCCTGGGCCATTCATTCATCCGCTAGAGATCCTAGGGTCACCAACGGCGAGATTTTGCGTCAATTAACTGTGTCCTACTCTTTTCTTTTTTACTTTGTTTAATTTTATTCTTTTATTTCAAGGATAATGGAATAAGCACTCATGCACTTTCTTTTTAACATCTAGTCCCTTTGTGTATGCAGTTTTGTCAAGTTTGTCATCCGTTCCCACCGGCACACAATGGCCTACTCTTTTCCCGTTCACGGGACCCATTGGTTTAAGTCTCCTCCGAAAAATGTTTTGGGGAAATGTAGCAGGTGTAAGTCGGAGGGGGCGGGGTGAGGGGGAATCCCTACTTACAGGCGTCTTGGAGGTGGCTCGAACCGCCGCCATCAGATTGCGAGCTCACCGCTCTAACCACTAAGTTATCTCGCCTTCCTCAATGTCAGTGTGCTGCTGCCTTTATTGGTGGGCAAACAAAAATGTTCGCAACGGCAAAAATCTCTCCTTTGGGGAACCTCAAGGCTCTAGTGGAGGAACAAAATAATATATATCGGTCTTTTGTCTGTTCAGTAATGCACCTTTCTCTTTTCAAACACAAGTTTGTGTGTGTTCTTACGATAAAATATGCATACATATATATATATGTTGTGACCTGTAGGCCTATGGAGGATTTCACATTAAACAAAGTGTTCTGTGAGCCTATATCATTTGCTTTTACAAAAAAGGTTTCAACACTGCATGTGACAAAAATATAGATGGAGTTACCAGGGTTGTTTTTGTAACCATTTCAAGCAACTTCACACTTCATTGTACTTTTTTTTTCAATTCGAACCAACCAATTTCTGAAGAGAAGACGGTTGATTGTACTATTTTTCAATTTTAACCAAGTATTTTTCTCTTGAGAGAAGACGCTTGATTGTACTTTTTTTTCAATTTTAACCAAGTATTTGTACTATTTTTACCAAGTATTTTTCTCTGAAGAGAAGAAGCAGGCCTACATAAGATCAATTTTTAAGTACAGTTATGAGATAAATCATTTTTTGGAAGTCGATAATAATTTTGGAGGTTTCAATGTTAACGTGAACTATTTGCGGATCGTCTGTCTTTTACATTGTTTATGCTAACAGAAGATAGTTCGTTAATCTTCCATCTTCGCACAATACTCTAACCTACAAGATACAGCTAGGCAATTGGGATGTAGCCTACATCTCACCCTGAAAACACAGTGTTGCACAATTCCCAGGTGTGTCCGGATTTAGAAACAAAACGCTGCTGCCACAGGACTGTGATGGCATGGGAAGTAATCTAATTACCGCCCTGTCACATTTACACAGCCTGTTCCCGTATGCAATGCCACCCGACGGTCTTGTTTCAGTTGCTTATGTGAATGGTTCTTACATCTGAATCTTAAGTAATTGAAAATCATATCGTTCTTTTGGCTGTTCAGTAATGCACCCTTCTCTTTTAAAACAAAAGTTTGTGTGTGTTCTTAGATAAAAAATTATGCATACTTTGGTGCAACTTTCCCCACCTGTAATTTCGAAAATTATCCTTTACCGTATTGATAGCATTGCTACATAAACTATTTGGGGTTTTGACTGCATAAATCCTCGTTGGAAAATAATGGAGTATTCAGCCTCTGTCATCTTCTTACCACTTAAGAGCTCACTTGACTTCTGAAAAAAAGACGAGAGAGAGAGAGTCTCTACTCTCAAGGGTAACAGATAAGTATTTACATACTATTTTTTATTTATCTGGCTCCTGCCCTGAGAATGGACTATTATTACTAAGCACAATTGATAATTTCAAGCAAACATAAACAAAGTTATTTCGATATAAGAGAGAGAGAGTTATATTGTCAATGTAAATCTGGCGTCAACAAAATCAAATCAATGAGGAAGCTGATATATAATTTTTTTTTTAAAGACCGACAACAAAAAACAAACAAAACAAAAAAGAACCAGCAAAAAAAACCAAACGGGCGTTGCAAAAATGAGTATTTAGAATAGTATATCAAATAAGAGCTCTATGGTTGTGTGTGAGAGAGATTGTTGTGTTGGATTTTTGTTTGTTTTGTTTATGGAGGATAATGGAATAAGCACTTATGTGTGTGTGAAGGGGGGGGGGGGGGGCAAAGCGCGTGTTTAATCCGCCTGAATGGGAAGTGCAGACTGTCTTGGCGATATCTTCTTTCAACTGGGAAAACATGTTGACATTTAGCTCCCTTTCACTGAAAGAAGTTTACACACTGAATTGTACCCCCTGATGGAACTGAAGACACGCCCTGAGGTCAGCGTGAACCGAGGCATAGATATTGATTCCCCCCCCCCCCTCCCCCCGCCAACACACACACACAATTTTCTGAAAACTCTCTTAGAAGCATATTCAATAATTAGAATTTGGCATTTGATAATGCAAAAGGTCTCTGGCATAGTCCTATAGGACATTTATTATAGTTTCGTTAACGTTAATCACCTTTAAAAAATTTTGTTTTGTTTTTTGTTTTGTTCCTTTATTATTATTATTATTATTATTATTATTATTGTACCTTTTGCTTTTCACGGTTTCTTTTCATAATTACGTTATTTTATCCCCGCGCATTTTTCAGTACGACCTCCACCACCAGCTCTATTCTCACTCACCCCTTATATACTACTTTTTCTCGTCTAATATCACTGAGATCGAACAGATGTAAAATCGAAAACAACAACAACACACACGCTATTCGTAAGAGTAGGCCATTTTATGCCGGTGGGAACAGATGACAAAATTTACAAAACGCGTACAGACGGGGGACTGGATGTAAAAAAAAGCACATAAGTGCTTATTCCATTATCCTTGATATAAAAGACTAAAATAAAACACACACACACACACATTTCCTCAGAAAGAAAGAAAAAAGAATCGTGACCAAATAGGGTTGGGGGGGTTTTCCCTTTGGTGGGAAGCAGTTCAGTGGTGGTTGTTTATTTTTTCGATAGTCCAGAGAGTTCCTATGTGTCTTTCACCCACACAGGGGGTGTCTGCAGCTGTATTGTTGGAGTGCTCCTTTGGCTACACTTAAGGGTTAGAAAAAGCCAGTTTTCCTTCTATTTTCATTTTTTAACTCTTCATTTGCACTGCATGTACTAAGGCATCCACAGAAATAAAAATTACTTTTTTGTGATAGACTCAAAACTCAGGGCAATTTGAACAAATTTGGTAGTTTTAAACTTTTAGAAATTGTTCAGCAAAACACTGTACCCCCTCAATCCTTTGTCATCTGCTTGCTGCCTGACCACGATATGTATGTATACGCGGGGTCAACACTGTAGGAACACAAGCAATGCTCATTTGATGATTATTTCCCACTTTCTCATCACTACCTGGTGTTAACCTATGGCTTCAACCCAAAAAACAAGTACACAGTGCATTTTTTCATACTATAAAAAGTCTGTGAAAATCACCAAACATTTTTGTCTCGCACTCTATAGAAGATACTACGTGACCCGAAACTAACCCTTATGTGTAACCTGTTTTGGAAACTTCTGATCCCCCTCCCCTCCTCCCTGTTTCCCAGCTCCCCCCCCCCCCCCCTCCCCGCTTCCCTTCCCTTCTGACATTAAGACGTGACATGATCTACTTGTAATGTTCACTGTACACATGTTTATTTATTTGGACGTGACATGATCAAATTGTGACACGATGGATGCTGGATGTGACACTATCAAATTATGACACGATGGATGTTGGACGTGACACGATCAAATTATGACACGATGGATGTTGGACGTGACACCATCAACTTGTGACGCGATGGATGCTGGAAATGACATGATCAACTTGTGACACTATACACATGTTAATTCATTTGGACATGACATGATCAAATTATGAAACGATGGATATTGGACGTGACTCATCAGATTGTGACACAGTGGACATTCTGATACAGTTAGGCATGATAGCATCAGCATGTGACACAATGGACAATTTTTAGTGACATTACCAAATTATAACAGGGGTCATTTTGAAATATTTGGATCTGACACAATCAACTCATGACAAAATATTAGCCTATTACATAATGGACATGTGACACGTTGAAGTCGTAACACAATGAGCTTGTGACACATTGAGAATACGAAATGATTAAATTTTGACACAACAATTATGTGACACATTGAGAACACGAAATGATTAAATTATGACACAACAATTATGTTTATTTATTTATTTATTTCTTCTTTTATATCAAGGATAATGGAATAAGCATTTATGTGCTTTTTTACATCCAGTCCCCGTGTGTATGCAGTTTCGTAAATTTTGTTGTCCGTTCCCACCAACACACAATGGCCTACTCTTACGAAATGCGGAACAGGATTTAACATGTGCACAAGATGTTCTGCGTGGGTTGGCACACGGGTCTCGGTTTATAGTCTCATCCGAAAGATTTTTGGAGAGAGTGGAGTCTGCACTGATGTTAACTCCAGGGGAAAATATCCCTTTGAACGGGAATCGAACCCGGGTCGTCAGATAGTGAGCGCAATGTTCTAACCACTAGGCTATCCCATGACACATTGAAAACACAAAAGGATTTCATTCTGACACAACAATTATGTGACGCATTAAGCAAATGAAACAATTAATTCCTGACTCAACAATTATGTGATACATTGGGGATGTGACATTATCAACGCATGACAACAATCTTGTGACAATTTGAGGATAATTATGACACTACCGACTTATGACACAACAGGATTTGCGACATATTGGGGATGTGACACGATCCACCAATGACACAATGAGGATACGACACGGCAGGAATGGGACATAGTGAAATGTCTGCCTACAAAGAATCTGGCATTGGAATTCACATAGAGCTTCTGGGTTCCAACAGTTTGTTGATACCAGATTCTCACCAACAAGAATAGAGATGGCTGACATTGCTAGGATTTCCGCTAGATGTGTCCTCAATGTTTAGGGGTGGCTGGTCTGGTTCACATTTTGTTTGAAGCGAAGGATGGTGGTAGAATGGTTAAGATGTTCGCCTTCCAACAAGTAAACCGTGAGGTTGTGGGTTCAATTCCCAGCCTCGCCCTTTCTTCCAGTTTGACAACAAAATCGAACTGAATGTCAAAGTCCTTCGGATGAGACTATAAACCGAGGCCCCGTGTGCGAACGCATGCAGAACATCTTGCGCACACGTTAAATCCTGTTCCGCTTTTCGGAAGAGTAGGCCATTGTGTGCCGGTGGAAACAGATGACAAAATTTACAAAACCGCATACACACGGGGATTGGATGTAAAAAAGCAATGCGTGCTTATTCCATTATCCTCGATATAAAAGAATAAATAAAATGAAAATAAAATAAATTAATGTTTTCTTGTCACTCCTGCTAGAGGGAGGGGGGGGGGGGGGGAGGGGGGTTAAATGCATTTTTTTTAGTTGTCTTGTATGTGTGTGTTTGTTGGTGTGTGTGTGTGTGTGTGTGTGTGTGTGTGTGTGTGTGTGTGTGTGGTGTGTGTGTGTTGTGTGTTTGTCCTGTGTATTTTTTTGTGGTTGTTGCTGCTTCTTTTTGTGTTTTTGCTTGTTTTTGTTGGTGGTGGGTTTGTTTTGTTTATGGTTTTGGTTTGGTTTGGTTTGGGTTTGGTTGGTTTTTATGGGGGGTGGGGGGGTTTGGGGGTTGTTGTCTTGTGGGGTTGTTGTGGGGTTGTGTTGTGTGGGGTTTTTTTTTGGGGGGGGCACTTTTTAAAATTTGTTTTGTTGTTTTTATTCCTTAGATATGGCCCAGGGTGAATAGACATTATTCCAGACAACAATAACAATGTAGTAAAGATTGTCCAGTACACATTAAGTAATCAAGATAACAAATGGAAACTCTAACACACTGATATCATACCTCTATTCTAAAACTTTCAAGATTTGTTGAAGTCAAGTTTTTTTTTGGGGGGGGAGAGAGAAGAGAGATGAGAGAGAAGAGAGAGAGAGAGAGAGAGAGAGAGAGAGAGAGAGAGAGAGAGAGAGAAATAATAAAACGATATTCCAATACTAGAGTTCAGAACTTGCTAATAAGAAACTTGAATCTGCGGAGAGAATGTGACAAAAGTCGCTGATGCCACAGATCTGACTTGTCAGCTGAACGACAAAATATTGAAACGAAGACATTTTTAAAGACCCAAGCGCAATAAACTGCCTCTGCCCTATTCGTTTTAACCCCCCACCCCACCCCCACCCCCCCCCCACCCCCCACATCCCGACCCCCCACAGAAACCGCACGTTTATGTCTCTCATTCAACAAATATGTCTGATCTGGACTTGGCTCGGCGATTTATGTAATCTATTTTTCAAGGCGTTTTTTTGACGGTTACACGATCTTTTCAGGATAAAGGGACGTCCCCCCGTCTGCGACCATTCGTCAAATTCTAAACAGGGAAGAACAGGGGCACAGCGTGTGGTGTAGGTAAGGTAGTAGTAGGAAAGCGTTTCGTCTGGGGTTTCAGTTAGCGCACAGGTAACCAAACAGGCGGCATGCGAAACCTTCAGGCCTCCATAGTGTCTGTTTACTGCCTGTGAACACAAATTGTGCTGAACCTTCTTCAACCGTTGGCTGTTACTTGAATGATGAAGTTTCACAACTGTGAAACTGGGAAATGGAACGTACCCCTGTGTGAGTGACTCTCGGCGTGTGTTTGTTTGATACAAAAAAAAAGGCGTCCACATTTCGGTGAGTGGGTTTGGGTTTAGGGGTTGTTATGTTGGTTTTGTTGTTGTTTGTTTTGTGTTGTTTCGTTTGTTTGTTGGTGTTATTGTTGGTTGGGTGGGGGTGTTTTTGTTGTTGTTTTGATGTTGTTGTTGTTGTTTGGGTTGTTTTGTTTTTGTGGGGGAGTTTGTTGTTGATTTTTGGGGGGTGTTTTTTGGGGGGAGGGTGTATTTTTGTAATCATTTTGTTTAGGTTTCGATGTTTGTTTGATTTGGGGGTATGTGGTTTGTCACTGATAATGTTTTATTCTGTTTGGTTGCTAGATCAGTCGTTCGAATGTAGTTGTTTATAATTCTTTGTTTTCAGTTTTCTTTGTCTCTTTATTTTTCTTCAATTTTTTCTTATTTAGTAGGGCTGGAGGATTTTTTCCCTAAAGTTTTCTAGGGGTTTTTGGTGATAAGTTTCTTATTCTTCTTCCGTTTTTTTTTCTTCTTCTTCTTCTACCTCTACTTCTTTGTCTTTGTTTTCTTCTTCTTCTTCTTTTCTTGTTTTTCTTCTTCTTCTTCTTCTTCTTCTTCTGCTTCTTCTTCTTCTTCCTCTTTGTCTTTCTCTTTTTCTTCTTCTCTTTCTTCTTTTTCGTCGTCTTCTTTTTCTCCTGTCTGTGTTTTATCTATCTTCTCTGATTACCGATTTATGTATCTAGTTATGTATCTGTCTATCTGTCTACCTTTCTGTCTGTCGGTAGGTCGGTCGGTCGGTCTATCTCTATCTATCTGTCTGTCTGTCTGCCTGTCTCTCAAACTGCCTGTCTATCAATTCTCTATTCATCTGTTTAACTATCCATCTGTGTCTGTTTGTCAGTCGGTCTGTCCGTCTGTCTGTCTACCTGCCTGTCTGTCTGACTGTCTGCCTGCCTTACTGTCCGTCTGTCTGTCAGTCTATCTACTATTCATTAATTAATCTATGCATCTATCTATCTATCCCTTACTCTCTAAGTATGTTCCGTGTTTTCCTTTGACGTTAATAAAAGTCTCAACCTTGCTTCTTCTTTCTCGGTTTAACTTTTCTTCATTGTCTCATTTAAGTAGTGTAGTGAAGTGTGCGCGCGCGTGCGTGTGTGTGTGTGTGTGTGTGTGTGTGTGTGTGTGTGTGTTTATGACAAAGTTTTACTCCTCAGCATTTTCTTTATCACCATGTCAAGTTATAATTTGTGTGGGCTGATGAAATGTTAATTTCGAAATTTTCTGTCTCTATCAAAATCGTGAAAATTTGCTGGTATTAAATGAAATTTCATTTTGTTATCTTTCTCTAAAGTAGATTGTGTTCTAAAAGAAAATCGATATACTTTTTTAAAAAAGTGTCTTAAGCTTTCGGATGCGACTATAAACCGAGGCCCCGTGTGTGAACGCACGCAGAACATCTCGCGCACACGTTGAAACCCGTTCCGCTTTTCGGAAGAGTAGGCCATTGTGTGCCGGTGGGAACGGATGACAAAATTGACAAAACTGCATACACACGGGGACTGGATGTTTTTTGGGTTTTTTTTAAAGCACATGAGCGCTTATTCCATTATTCTCGAATTAAATGAATAAATAAATAAAAATTGTACGTTGAATATTTTAGTATGGGTGTTTCTTGCATGCTTAAACTCTTGCTTTTCAGCTCTTGTTAGTATTGATATTAATTTTTTTGGCGTGTGTTGCTGTTATGTCTATTGACATGTCTAATTCGTTTGTAATCCTCCATATCCCCTCCAAAAGGGGTGAAAGGGTTCTTTTAAAAAATAAAATAAAATAAAATCTTGTGTGTAGAAAAAAATTTTTTAATTATACGTCTTGTGAACTGCTTATTGACCCTGTCAATCGCTAGGTTGTTCGACTTTTTTTCTTTTCTGACTTTCTTTTTTTTCCTTCTTGCTTTCTTTCTTTTCTTTTCTTTTTCTCTCTTTTTTCTTTCTTTTTTTTCTTTCTTTCTTTTCTTTTCTTTTCTCTTTTCGTTTTTTTTAAATTTCTTGGGTGTTTTTTTCCTTTTCATTCTTGCTTTTTTTTTTTCTTTTTTTTTCTTTCTTGCTTTCTTTCCCTCTTTTTTTCTTTTTTTCTTTCTTGCTTTCCCTCTTTCACTTTTCTTTTTTTTCTCGCTTTCTTTCCTTTTCTAGTCCTTTCTTTCATTTTTTTCTCGCTTTCTTTCTCTCTCGCTTTCTTGCTGTCTTTCTTTTTCTCTTTTATTCTTTCTTGATTTCTTTCTTTTTTTCTTTCTTTCTCACTTTCTTTATTCCTTTATTCTTTCTTTGTCGATTTCTTTCTTTCTTGCTTGCTTTATTTATTTATTTATTTCTCCTTCTCTCCTCTCTCTCTCTCTCTCTCTCTCTCTCTTCTCTCTCTCTCTCTTCTCTCTCTCTCTCTCTCTCTCTCTCTCTCTCTCTCTCTCTCTTTTCTCTGCTTTTCGCTTTCTTTCTTTCTTTCTTTCTCGCTTTCTTTCTTTCTTTCTCGCTTTCTTTTTTCTTTCTCACTTTCTTTCTTTCTTTCAGAATTTCTTCCTTTCTTTCTTTTCTTTCTTTTGTTTTCTTTTCACCTTTGTTTTCTCTGTTCTTTTCTTTCTTTCTTTCTTTCCTTTTCTCTTCTTTCTTTCTTTTTCTATTTTTTTTCATTTTCTCTTCTTTCTTTCCTCCTTTTCTTCCTTTTTTTTCTTTTCTCTTCTTTCTTTCTTTTTCTATATTTTCTTTTTTTCCTTTGCTCTTCTTTCTTTTTCTTCTTTCCTTTTCTTTTATTTTCGTTTCTTCTTTCTTTCTTGTCCATTCTTTTCTCTCTTTTTTGTCCTTACTTTCTTTCGTCTTTTCTTTTTTTACGTTTTTTCTTTTTTTCCTCGTTTTCCTGTTTTTTCTTCAAATACCTAGCATGCTTCTTGTTCTTTGAATTCAAGACCTATTTGTACCTTCGCGTTTTAATGTTTATTTCTTCGTTGTTTATTTATTTATTTATTTATTGTTGTTGTTTTTAATTCTTTTATATCGAGGATAATGGAATAAGCACTTATGTGCTTTTTTACATCCAGTTCCCGTGTGTATGCGGTTTTGTAAATTTTGTCATCTGTTCCCACCGGCACACAATGGCCTACTCTTGCGAAAAGCGGAACAGGATTTAACGTGGGCGCAAGATGTTTTGCGTGCGTTCGCATACGGGGCCTCGGTTTATAGTCTCATCCGAAGACTTTTGGGGAGAGTGGAGTCGGCACTGATGTTAACTCCAGGGGAAAATATCCCCTTGAACGGGAATCGAACCCGGGTTGTCAGATTGCGAGTGCAATGTTCTAACCACTAGGCTCTCCCGTCCCGTTATTATTGAAGTCATCATTACAGTTGCAGACAGCGGGAAAAAAAAAATGGGTGGCGCTGCTCTTGTGGCGACGGGCTCTCTCCAGGGGAGAGCAGTCCGACTTTCACGCAGAGAAATCTGCCGTGATTTAAAATGGGTACGGAAATGAAAATGAAAAAATGAAATTCTGTTTATCGATTCAGCCACCTGAATAATCAGTAAACATTTTGTATTGAAATGTATTGTATTGTATTGTATTGCATTGTATTGTATTGCATTGTATTGTATTGTATACCACGTTCAGTCACGGCAGATTTCTCTGCCTGAAATTCGGGCTGTTGTCCCTAGAGAGAGAGCGCGTTGCCACAAGAGCAGCTCCACCCATATTTTTTTGTTTTGTTTGTTTTTAACTTTCCTGTTTGCAAGTGTGTGTATTTTGTTTCCCTTTTATTATGTTCGTCATTTAATTTCCATACGAGAGTGGCTTTTTTCTTCAACAAACTATTATCAAGGACAAGTTTCTTGTTACCGTACGTTCTTATACAGGAACTGAATGTATATTACTTACGGGTCTCGGTTTATCGTCTCATCCGAAAGACTAGCACCCAGACCACTACTCAACGTCTAGTAGATAAGTGTGGGGGGGGGGGGAGGCCGAGGGCGGAGGGCGTGTATGTATATTCTGCATTGGAAACACCCACCCACCCCACCCCACCCCCCTCCTCGCCCTTTCTTTTCTTATTATTTTCGTAAATAGTTATTGATATTAATCATTTATGTAGTTATTTATTTATACCACTTTAAGTCACGATATTTCTCTGGGTGAAATTCGGGCTGCTTTCCCCGGGGAGAGCGCGTCGCCACAAGAGTAGCGCCACCCTTTTTTTTCTTTTTTCTGTCTGCAACTGTATTTGTTTCCCTATCAGAGTGGCTTTTTTCTAAGAATTTTGCCAAGGACAACTCTCTTGTTGCCGTAGGTTCTTTTACGTG
>CM054143.1:19714583-19722083 GCA_028751875.1 Rapana venosa | reverse complement strand
GACAATGCCTTTACAAAGGAGTGCCCTTTAAGACAACACACAAGAGAGAAAATCAACTTCAGTTTACGGCTTTTACCAGGGTTAGACATTGGGCGTTACAACAAGTGGGGGGGGGGTTGCTTTTTAACCACTAATTTGATTTCTTCAATTTAAACTTTCTATTTTACAGATTAAGTTTACTTTTAAACGGATTTATATGACTATACAACAAGGAGGGTGGGGGGGGGGTTGCAATTTTTTTCCACTAAGTTTTGTCATTAGCGTAATCAATTTGAACAAAAACACACACTTTGTAGGTTTTCACAGATTAAGACATTGACGTTGACAACATAATTGGTCACTTTAAACGCACTATATGACTATACAACAAGGAGGGTGGGGTTGTTGTTTTTTGCAATCTTGTTTTCACTAAGTTTTGTCATTAGAGTAATCAAATTGAACAAAAACACAGACTTTGTAGGTTTTCACAGATTAAGACATTGACGTTGACAACATAATTGGTTACTTTAAATGCACTATATGACTATACAACAAGGGGGGGGGGGGGGTTGCATTTTTTTTTCCATAAGTTTTGTCATTAGCGTAATCAAATTGAACAAAAACACAGACTTTGTAGGCTTTTCCCAGATTAAGACATTGACGTTGACAACATAATTGGTTACCTTTAAACGCACTATATGACTATACAACAAGGATGGGGGGGTGGAATTTTTTTTTCACTAAGTTTTATCATTAGCGTAATCAAATTGAACAAAAACACAGACTTTGTAGGCTTTTCCCAGATTAAGACATTGACGTTGACAACATAATTGGTTACTTTAAACGCACTATATATGCTTGCTCCATTATCTTGGATTTAAAAAAATTCATTTGAGCGCTTTGATTTGTTGCTTTACAAGATTCAGCGCTATATAAATTCCATACATTATTATTTATTATTATTATTATTAAACAAGGAGGGGGGTTTTGCAATTTTCTCAGTGAAGTGTTGTCATTAGCATAATCAATTTAAGCACCAAAAATGGCTGTGAAATATATGTGAAAAGAATGAGTTGACCTAGCTCTCAGCTCCTGTTAGCTGGGGTCAAAACAGAACGCAATGATGCTTATTTTCAAGTGCACCATGACATAATGGACATGACAAATGTAGTTGTTGTGCGTTCCCCAGCTTAACACTCCGGGAGTCGCCCAGAATGTGCACTCTGACTTCACTCATCCCTCCTGGGAATCACTTTGAGATTGAAATTGCACACCACTGAATGAGAAGTGTCCGTGTATGACTGTTTTTAAAGTACCTCGCCATATAGGCAGCCATACGCTGACTTCAGAGGATTTTGTTCTTCCTCAAAGGAGAGTGCAGGGTGTTACGTTAAGAGCTTTCCATGGCGGAAGGCAATCTCAACACAACATTTTACAACATAACAACATTAATTTTAGTGTAGGCCTTGGCAATTAGCTGACATCAATAACTGAACACAGCTTTGGGCCTGGGTCAGTACATGTCAAGGACGATCATTGACAGATTTGTAACGATAAGAATGTAAATGTATTTTACAAATACCAGATCCGAATTCAGTTATTCTGCGTTTCAGATATCTATCCAAGAGCAGTGATAGTGAAACTGGAACACAATGCAAAGAGTTCACCATGCTACACATTTCTTTTTCGTTCCGCTGTTACAGTTCGGAGGTTCACCAATGGTGAGATTTTGCGTACGCCACCGTCATTTTACCCCGCCGTTAAGGCAGCCGCATTCTGACTTCGGGAAATTCTATACATACCAAATATATCACTCTGCTGAACATGTGACGACCATGTCTGCCATCTGCAATCCGCCTGTCTTTGCCGAAAGGAAGAAAGAAACCCGCTCGCTTACGTCCCCTACATCTTGATACTCCCTGTAACAAAACGCAAAACTGTGTTCGTGTAATTCTAATCTTTCACTTGAAACCCGTCTAAATGCAGTAACATTGTTGTTGCCCTTTATTCGGTAATATACGGGATTCTACGGGTTTCAATGTCAGGAGAAGGGGGATGGAAAAGACACACACACACACACACACACACACACACACAACACACACACACACACACACACACACACACACACACACACAGAGAGAGAGAGAGAGAGAGAGAGAGAGAGAGAGAGGGAGGGAGGAGAGAGAATATACAGACAGAAAGACAGACGGACGGACGGACGGATACAGAGACAGCCAGAGACAGACAGACAGACAGGCAGGCAGGCAGACAGACAGGCAGGCAGGCAGGCAGACAGACAGACAGACAGGCAGGCAGACAGACAGACAGGCACACAAGAGACAGAGAGACACACAGAGAGACAGATAGAGAGAGACAGAGATAGAGAGAGACAGAGACAAAGAGAGGGAGAGAGAGGGCGAAGACAAAGAGATAGACAAAAAGACAGAAACAGAGAGAGAGAGACTGACACACACACACACACACATATACAGAGAGAGAGACTTCAGACTTCAGACTTCAGACAGTTTAATCATTAAGGCCATAGCCCCATATGAAAGGGGGCAAAAGTGTGGTGTGAACAGAACGACATGTAAAAGAAAAACATTGCATGTTTCAATGATATGATAACATAGGAAAATTCATGACAATAGTGTTTCTCGTAACTGGAAAGCTTTATATAAGTACAACGCTAAATTACGCACAATATGTTCGTTATTTGATGTCATTAATAAGGAAAACCGAAATAAGCAAGGCTTCCTATAGAACTTAGGTGGGATAAACTTTACTCTCAGATTATAAAAGAAAGGGCAAATCAAAACAAAGTGAACTTCATCTTCAGTTGACACTTTGCACAGTGGACACAACAAATCAGCTTCATTCGTACGTCGGTAGCGATAGACATGAACATTAATATCAGATATACCAAACCGGAATCTGGTTAAAATAAATCGTAAATGTCTGTCCATAGTTATTGACAGATATTTCTTCAAAATATGTATCGAGCTATGAATTCTGTATATATCAAATCTACTACTAGATTGAATATGAGTTTCCCAACTTTGCCATCTGCAGTCTACTAGCCGTTGGCGAAGAGTTTGCACAAATATTTTTTCATCACTTACCCCCTGAAATATCCATGCATACCCCAGCCAGAGAGAGAGGGAGAGAGTGGCCGCACCATCTTGATAGTATCAGCTGGTGTGACATAAGCCCCTAACAATTCAGTTGCTACCACAAGAATAGCAGTTTGCTCTAAACTACACTGTTTCGCAGGTTTGTTACCAGTATGTGTGTGTTGGGAGGTGGGGGGGGGGGGGGGGGTGGGATGGTAGGTTGCGTGTGTGATGCCTGTGTGTGTGTGTGGGTGGGGTGTGGGGGTGGGCGGGGAGGGGAGGGGGTCGTGCGAGTGTGTGTGTGTGTGTGAGTGAGAGAGAGAGAGAGAGAGAGAGAGAGAGAGAGAGAGAGACAGACAGACAGACAGACAGACAGACAGACAGGCAGACAGACAGGCAGCAGGCAGATAGAGACAGAGAAAAACAGACAGACAGACAGGTAAGGTAAAGTGTTCCCATAAGCTATTGGGCCGTTTGCGAGCAAGATGTCACAGACCTCAACTTTGTCCAGGAGCCAGCATAACTGTTGAGGGCGGCGCCCATCTCCTCCCCTCGCTGCTTTACCTTCCCGACCCTAAAGAGGGCAGGTACCCATTTTACAGCTGGGTGAACTGGGGGACTATACTGAAACCAAGGCGCGCAAACAGTCACCCATCCACTCGGTAGCCACCCTCGATGCTGCTTTTAACCTTAGCTTGGGGAAAGCGAGTGCTCTGACCACTGAGCTGTCCCGTCCCCAAAAGTCCTTTGGGTGAGACCATAGACCGAGGTCCCCTGTGCGAATGTACGCACACATCTTGCACACACGTTAAAACCTGTTCTACCTTTCCTTAGAGTAGGCCATTTGTGTGCTGCTGAGAATGGATGACAAAACAAGTTTACAAAACGACATGCACCTAAGGACTGGATGTGAAAAAGCACACAAGTGCTTATTCATTATCCTTGGAAATATTCAAATTCACACGCTCGCGCGCGCGTGCGTGCGCACGCACACACACACACACACACACACACACACACACACACACACACACACACACACACACACACACACACACACACACACACACACACATATGGGTGCGTGTATGTGTACGAGTTATGCAGTGTATTTTTCTTGTTGGGAGGGGGGGGGGGGGGTTTCCATTTTTGTTGTTGATGAGTTTGTTTGTTTTTTGGTCACGTGTGCGTGTATGTATTTTCTTCTTTCTTTTTTTCTCTGTTTCTATTGTTCTTTTGGAGTTAGTTTTGTTATTACTGGTTATGGTAATAATGTACTTAGATAATACTGATCAAGATGGGATGGGTTTTTTCCTAGATAGATGGCTTGATGAAAAAAGAAAATGCATTGCTTATTCAATGTACCACCTGGAAATAAAAATGTTACGACTTAATAATAATAATAATAATAATAATAATGTATGGAATTTATATAGCGCTGAATCGTGTAATGCAACAAATCAAAGCGCTCAGATTTTTTTTTAATCGAGGATAATGGATAAGCACTCATGTGCTTTTTTTTTACATCCAGTCCCCGTGTGTATGCGGTTTTGTAAATTTTGTCATCTGTTCCCACCGGCACACAATGGCCTACTCTTTCGAAAAGCGGAACAGGATTTAACGTGTGCGCAAGATGTTCTGCATGCGTTCGCACACGGGGCCACGGTTTATAGTCTCATCCGAAGGACTTGACACACTAGAGGCATTGCTATTGTCCAGTTGTATTGTATTGTAGTCAAGGCAAGTCAAAGTCAAGTCAAAAACACTTTAATCATGCCATGAAGGGCAATTACATTGTATCGTATGGTATTGGTTTATATTGTATTGTACTGTACTGTATTGTAAAGTATTATAATGCATTGTAATGCATTGTCTTGTAGTGTACTGCGTTGTATTTTATTGTATTGTACTGCATCGTATCGTATCGTGTCGTATTGCATTGTATTGTATTGCACTGTATTGTACTGTACTTTATTGTATTGTATTGTACTGTATTGTACTGTACTTTATTGTATTGTATTGTACTGTATTGTACTGTACTTTATTGTATTGTATTGTACTGTATTGTATTGCATACCAGTTTAAGTCATGGCAGAGATCTCTACGTCAAATTGGGGCTGCTCTCCTCGGGGAGAACGCGTCGCCACAAGAGCAGCGCCACCCCCTTTTTTTCCCTGTCTACTGTGTATTTGTTTTTCCTACCAGAGTAGCTAGCTTTCTATCGACAAAATTTTGCCAGGGACAACTCCCTTATTGCTGTGGGTTCTTTAACGTGCGCAACATGCGTGTTGCCCACGGAATCTCGGTTTATCGTTTCACTCGAAAGACTAGCACCCAGACAACAACACAAAAAACCCTTAGAAAAGCGGGTCTTCACCACGTAGTGGCATCACCTGACCTCAATACGGGGCATGCCTGCAGCTTCTGTCACACGTCTTACGCCATCAGTATGTATGATGCATCGGTGGTCTAGAGGTAACGCACCTGCCTAGAGAGTTAAAGAAGAAGAAAAAGAAGAAGAAGAAGAAGTGAAGAAGAAGAAGAGGAGAAGAAGAAGAGGAAGAAGAAGAAGAAGAAGAAGTCGAAGAAGAAGAAGAGGAGAAGAAGAAGAGAAGAAGAAGAAGAAGAGAAGAAGAAGAAGAGAAGAAGAAGAAGAGAAGAAAAGCGAAGAAGAAAAGAAGAAGAAGGGAAAGAAGAAGAGAAGAAGAAGAACAAGAACAGAACAAGAAGAAGAAGAACAAGAAGAAGAAGACAAGAAGAAATGGAATTGTGTTGGTGGAAGAAGAAGAAGAAGAAGAAAGAAGGGGTGGTTTGATCCCCGTTTAGGCCAGAAACTCCCCCCCCCCCCCCCCATCCTCCTCTCTCTCACCCCCCCCCCTCCCCACCCCATCCACTAGACCGTGAATTGTGGTCTGGTTGTTGCTACTTTTTCGGGGGACGGGATAGCCTAGTGGTTAGAACATTGCGCTCGGAATCTGACGATCCGGGTTCGATTCCCGTTCAAGGGGGAATATTTTCCCCTGGAGTTAACATCAGTGCAGACTCCACTCTCCCCAAAAGTCCTTCAGATGAGACTATAAACCGAGGCCCCATGTGCGAACGCAGGTAGAACATCTTGCGCACACGTTAAATCCTGTTCCGCTTTTCGTAAGAGTAGGCCATTATGTGCCGATGGGAACGGATGACAAAATTTACCAAATCGCATACACACGGGGACTGGATGTAAAACAGCACATGCGTGCTTATTCCATTATCCTCGATATAAAAGAATAAATAAATAAAAAATAAATAGTTGAGACGATAAACTGAGGTCTCGTGTGTTTGATATATTTCAGCGTTCGTTAAGGAACATACGAGAAAAAGAGCGTTGTCCCTGGCAAAATTCTGTAGAAAAAGAGCCAATCTGATAAGAGAAACAAATACAGTTGCAGACAAGAAAAGAAAGAATAATGGGTGGCGCTGTTCTTGTGGCGACGTGCTCTTCCCAGGGAAGAGCAGCCCGAATTTCACGCAGAGAAATCTGCCGTGACTTACACAATACAGTACAATACAATAATGTGTGCTCCCCCACCCCCCTCTCTCCTCTCTCTCTCTCTCTCTCTCTCTCTCTCTTCTCTCTCCTCTCTCTCTCTCTCTCTCTCTCCCCCTCCCTCTGTGTGTGTGTGTGTGTGTGTGTGTGTGTGTTGTGTGTGTGTGTTTGGTGTGTGTGTGTGTGTGTTTCTACTAAAGCTACTTACTCAAGGCCCTCTACTGACAAAGATGCCTTCAAAAAGAGAGCGAAAAACTAGAGGCATCAGTCATTTACAATGTGGGCCTGACCTTTTCAGTCCATCCCTAGTTTTTTGTCCTCCAGTGATGCCGTCTATTAGTTCTGTACCATGCTGTCCTTTACCATCTGCAAGACAAATATATATTTGAGAAAGAGCAGTCATTCCTAGACCATTGTCATCTAAATAAATCTAAAGACAATGATTGATGCTAGACAAATCAAGAGATGTGCTAAGAGAGAAAAAAAACTCTACATATCGAAATCTTTGCCAAAACAAAGAAAAACCCTCTACATATCGAAATCTTGGCCAAAACCAAAAAAAAAACTCTACGTATCGAAATCTTTGCCAAAACCCAAAAAATCCCTCTACAGATCGAAATCTTTGCTAAAACAAAAACAAAACCCCTCTACATATCGAAATCTTTGCCAAACCCTAAAAAAACCTCTACATATCGAAATCTTTGCCAAAAACTTAAAAAAAAACTCTACATATCGAAATCTTTGCCAAAACCTTTTTTTTTAAAACTCTACATATCGAAATATTTGCCAAAACGTAGGGGAAAAAAACTCTACATATTGAAATATTTGCCAAAACCTTTAAAAAAAACCCACCTCTACATATTGAAATATTTGCCA
>CM054143.1:19702083-19709583 GCA_028751875.1 Rapana venosa | reverse complement strand
ACAAACAGAAAGACAGATACACAGACAGATAGAAGGACAGACAGATACACAGAAAGACAGACCGATATACAGACAGATAGACAGACAGACAGAGAGCACCGACGACAAATAATTAATATCTTCTCGGAAAAGAATAGGGTTGAAACATCAGTAGCACAGTGTTCCCGCAATAATCCCATGCTCGTATTCTTGAACTCCTAGTGTAGACAATCAGTGCATCGGTGGTCTAGAGACAACGCGCCTGTCTAGAAAGCGGAAAGTCCGGGTCGGAAGTGTGCGGGGATTCGTATCCCGTTTGGGCCCGAAACTTTTCCCCCCATCCATTAGACCATGAGTGGTGATCTGGGCGCAAGTCTTTCGGATGAGACGATAAACCGAGGTCCCGTGTGTTACACAACATTTTCAGCGCACGTAAAAGAACCCACGGCAGCAAGAGAGTTGTCCCTGGCAAAATTCTTAGAAAAAAATCATTCTGATAGGGAAAACAAATACGGTTTCAGACACACACAAAATAAAAGGGTGGCGCTGCTCTTGTGGCGACGCCCTCTCCCCGGGAAGAGCAGCCCGAATTTCACGCAGAGAAATCTCGTGACTTAAAGTCGTATTAAAAAAAAAAAATATATATATATATATATTTATATTATATATATATATATATATATATATATATATATATATATATATATACACACGTATATATATATATTATATATATATAACACGTATATATATATATATATATATATATAATAATATATACTCATCCGTAGGGATACCGGGGGCCTGTCAGTATAAATATAATCCCCACCTTCTGGAAATTATGTGCCAGAAATTCCCTCTTTTCTATCCTTCTCTTTGTTTCTGCCTTGTTCCTTTTCTTCCTGCCACCACTTTCTTGTCGGTTTTTTTTTCTTTCTTTCCGTTCTCCTGCCTTTTTTTCTTTAAAGAAAGACTTAAAGAGATAACGATTCTCCCCCACGCCCGAAGTCGGATACGCTGGGCCTGACTTGTCAGGCGCTTAACGGCAGCGCAACGCATTTTCGCTCATACGACAGACAACAAACAATGAGTTGCTGTCAGAGCGTTCGAAAACATGAAGAGGAAGATTCCTGAACAAGAGAATTTCCTGTTAGTCTTCTTTATTTTATACACATACCTCATAAGCAGACAATGGCACAGCAACTACTTTCTGTATGCATCCGTTTGCCCGCCACCATAGAGGTAGCCGCATTCCAACTTCGGGATGAAGTCTTAACACGGCACCAGCGTCTGTGTTTTGATAAATTTGTCATACCTTCCAAAAAAAGAGTATTGGTTAAGGAGTCCCATAACCTATGTGGTCGTAGGGGAGTGAGGCATCAGAGGCCTTGTCTTCTCTAGGGCCAGCATATTGAGGGCGGCGGCGCCCATCTCCTCTCCCTCACTGCTTTACCTTCCCTGACCCTAAAGAAGGTAGGTACCCATTTACAGCTGGGTGAACTGGGGGGACTGTACTGAAGCCAAGGCGTGCAAAACGGTCACCCATCCAAGTGGTAACCACGCTCAGTGCTTCTTCTTAACATTGGCTGAGGGGGAAGCCAGTGCTCTGACCACTGAGCTATCCTGTTCCCTTCCTACTGACACACAAACACCTTCTGTTGAAAGACGTAATGGGTTTTCAACACATTGTGCAATATGTTACGCGTGCTTGCATTCGTACATGGGACCTTGGTTCAAAGTTTCATTCAAAGGATTTTCGGGGTTGGGGTGGGTGGGTGGGTTTGATTCAGAACTGATGTTAATTCCTAGGATGGAGGGAAGAAGGGAGGCGGAGATAATCCCCCTTGGACGAGGTCTGGGCTGTAACTCAACCAACATCATTGAATTGCAAACTTGAATCACTAGGCTTTCCCCC
The DNA here is from genome assembly GCA_028751875.1 of Rapana venosa. Taxonomy (NCBI): domain Eukaryota; kingdom Metazoa; phylum Mollusca; class Gastropoda; order Neogastropoda; family Muricidae; genus Rapana; species Rapana venosa. Next base: position 19,707,689 of record CM054143.1, on the reverse strand, counting down.
CCCCCCCCCCCCTTACCCTCGAACTTTTGGTGTAAGAACAGACTTGAAATGTCACAGAATTGTGACCACATGAGGGGATATCAAGGGACAAAGGCACGAAGAAAGAGAACAGATTTGCCGAAGGCCTTTCTACAGTGTCAGAAAGCACGGCCCTACCTACCGATACAGTATTCTTATTTCTTGTGATATGGTGTTCTTATTTCCCTGCCCCCCAGAGCAGATTAGCTGAAGACCTTACTCCTATTGTAAAGCCTTGGTCAGGTAAGCACAGCCTTACCATGGGGTATTCTTATTTCTTACAATAGGGTGTTCTTATTTCCCCGCCCCCACAATACCTTCCTAGGTAAAAGACAGTCAAGGTCCTTCTAATTAACCCGTGTGTGGGTGGTGTCCATAAATGGATGCCTTGTCACTAACTGGATTTAGACGTTTGTACTGCGCGCTTTCCCTGCAATCGCTTTCCCCGAGCTTAAGTTAAGCAGCATTGAGCGTGGTTACCAGTTGGATGGGTGACTGTTTGTGCGCCTTGGCTTCAGTACAGTTCCCCAGTTCACCCATCTGTAAATGGTACCTGCCTCTTTAGGGTCAGGGAAGGTACGTAAAGCAGCAAGGGAGAGGAGATGGGCGCCGCCCTCAATATGCTGGCCCCTAGAGAAGTTGAGGTCTCTGACGCTTTGCTTCCCTACAACATTATAGGTTATGGGACACCTTTACTGGGGGGTTTTACTGCGCGAGCCCAGTCAAAAAGTAATCGGTAGAACTGCTTAGGTCATTGGGTTGTGTTTTGTTTGCGGTTTTTTTGTGGGTGGTGTTGTTGTTGGGTTTTTTTGGGGGGCAGTGTCAACACACCTGAAAACATGACCCAAAGTTATCACCATAAAAAGTTATTACATATTATAGAAATAACACAGTCCAGACTGCGACCGTACAACTGAGTAATCCCCTAATTTTACCCCTGGGGAAAAAATCTGTTTGTTTGTGACCCGATTTGCAGACACACAAAGACCAAAAGAAATGTCAGATTTAGAATGTTTGTCTGGAGAATTTGTAGTTCTGTGTATTGGCAGGCCACCTGGTGAAGAAAAGGGGACGGGGTTTTTGTTTTAACCTGTTTGTTTTGTTTTGTCGATTTTGGTTTTGTTTTTTTGATTATTTGTTTCGGGGTTGGAGGGGGGGTCTTCGTTTGGTTTTTTTGTTTTGGTTTTTTTAGGGGTGGGGTGGAGGTCAAAGGGAGGAAGATTACAGGCCAGGGGATGAGGTCTTGACGGTGGTCTAGGGGTAACGTGCCTGCCTAGAAAGCAAAAAGTCCGGGTCAGAAGTGGGCAGTGGTTCGTATCCCCGTCTGGGCCCGAAACTTTTGCCCCCTTTCATTACACCATGAGTGGTGGTCTGGGTGCTAGTCTTTCGGATGAGACGATAAACCGAGGTCCCGTGCGTTACACATAATTATTCAGCGCACGTAAAAGAACCCACGGCAGCAAGAGAGTTGTTCCAGGCAAAATTCTGAAGAAAAAAGCCACTCTGATAGAAAAACAGTTGCAGACAGGAAAAAAAGAAAACAAAAATGGGTGGCGCTGCTCTTGTAGGCCACGCGCTCTCCCCGGGGAGAGCGAGCAGCCCGAATTTCACGCAGAGAAATCTGCCATGACTGAAAGTGGTATAAAATAGATAAATAAATAAGTAATGAATAAATAAATAAGACCTTTGGATGAGACTATAAACCGAGGCCGCGTGTGCGAACGCATGCAGAACAACTTGTGCACACGTGAAATCCTGTTCCGCTTTTTGAAAGAGTAGGCCATTATGTGCTGGTGGGAACAGATGACAAAATTTACAAAACCGCATACACACGGGGACTGGATGTTAAAAAATGCACCTGAGTGCTTATTCCATTATCCTCAATGTAAAATAAAAAATAAAATAAAAAATCATGTCATCTGAGCGCTTTGATTTGTTGCTTTACAAGATTCAGCGCTATATAAATTCCATACATTATTATTATTATTATTATTATTATTATTATTATAAATAAAGACGAAGGGAGGAGGTCCTATCCCTTTTTTGAGCTTATCCACTTTACGCCAAAGTTCACGTTACAGACACAACACCAGTAGCTGGCTACCCCAGTCCTTCAAGGTGGTCATGGGCATAAGAATAAGAACCTTGCTGGTAGTAGAAAGGAAGCGATAGCAGAACACACCATAAATATTATACCCGCTCAAGCAGAGACAGAGATCAGATATCTCTTTTAGACATCTCATACAGACAGGGTCAACTCGGAAACTTAACACTTGCTACCAAACGGACTCTGGGTTAGAAAAGAGGGGTGTAACTTGATTCCTATGTGTGTGAGGGGGAAGGGAGGGGGGTGAGGGGGGGGGGGAAGAAGGTGTTGTGTGTATGTATGTGTGTGAGTGTGTGTTGTGTGTGTGTGTGTGTGTTGTTGTGTGGTGGGGTGTGTGTTTGTGTGTGTGTGTGTGTGTGGTGTGTGGACATGGACTAGTGTAGCTGTACCAAGATATTTGCGCAGGAAGGATGTTGAGTGTACGTTGTGGGAAAGGTTTGGGTGACGAAGCGCTGCAGGTCTTTGGTTTAAACAGAACTTCTTCGTGAAAAGTGTCACAAAAACAGGTGCGCACACCTTGACAGGACAACAAATCAACTTATATAAATAAATTAGTCCTGCCCTATTCGCATACACGCGTTTGTGACGGATGACTTCACATTGCAACAGATGACTGATAAAAAGTAAAGGTAAAGGAGTCCCATAACCTTTAAGGTCGTGGGGGAGCGAGGCGTCAGAGACCTCACTTCTCTAGGACCAGCATATTGAGGGCGGCGCCCATCTCCTCTCCCTCGCTGCTTTACCTTCCCTGACCCTAAAGAGGGCAGGTACCCATTTACAGCTGGGTGAACTGGGGGAACTGTACTGAAGCCAAGGCGCGCAAAGGTCCCCAAGTGGTAACCATCCAGGGTTTAACGCTGGTGGCAAGTGCTCCGAAGAGCTATCCGGCCCCACAGAGCTTCCGAAAAATTATGATTTTCTTATTTAAAGTGTTTGAATCATTTGGAAAACATGTTTCGTGGCCTGAAGGATTGATGAGGGACGGAGGAATAAGAACAGGAGAGCGGAAAGGGAAGGGAAGAGAGAGAGGAGAGAGAGGGAGAGGATAGGGGAGAGGCGAGGGAGAGAGTTAGAGAGGGAAGGGAGGGAAAGGGGATGGAGGAGAGAAGGGGGGAGGGGGGGAGAGAGGGAGAAGGGGGAGGGAGGAAGGGGAGATAGGGAAGGAAGGAAGGGAGGAGGAGAAGAGAAGAGGAGAGGGGGGAGGGGGGGAGGGGAGAAGAGGGAGGAGCAGAAGAAGGGAGAGATGGGAGGGAGATTGAGTAGGATGGGAGGAGGGAAAGGGATGGAGAAGAGAGGGGGTGAAGGAGAGGAGGAGAGGGGGGAGGAGGAAAGAGAGGGAAGGGAAGGGTTGGAGAGATAAGGGGAGGAGGGGTAGAAGGAAAGGAGGAGGAGGGGGGGGGGGTTAGGGAGGGTGGGGGAGGGGTGGAGTGGGGGGGAGTGGGGGTGGTGGGGGGGGGGGGGAGAGAGGGGGAGGCGAGAGGGGAGAGGGGAGGGGAAGAGAGGAGGGGGAGAGAGGGTGAAGGGGAGGGGGGGGAGGGAGTGGAGGTGGAGGGAAAAGGGGGGGGGAGGGGAGGAGGAGGGAGGAGAGGAGAGAGAGAAGAGAGAGAAAGAGGAGGGAGGGAGGGAGGGAGGGGGGAGGGAGAGGAGGCGGGGGGAGGAGAGAGAGGGGGGAGGGAGAAGAGAAGGGGGGGAGGGAGAGAGAGGGGGGAAAAGGGAGGGGAGGAGAGAGAGAGTGAGGAGAAGAAGAGGGAAAAACGAAAGGAGGGAACGATAAGCAAGAGAATTTCACCGGGCCCCTTAAGGAGGGACTTTAAAAAAGGGGAGGAGTTTTTGAAAGAAGTAATGCAAGAGGAAAGGAAAGCATAAGTACCCGCCGAAGGGAAGGAGGAGGGGGGGAGGGAAGAGAGAGAGGGGGGGGAGAGAGGGAGGAGGGGAGGGAGGGGGGGAGAAAGAGAAGGGGAAGAGATGAATGAAGAGGACGAGTGAGAGAGAGAGGGAAAAAGAGAGGAAGAGAGATTAATTACTATAGCATTGTCCCATAAAAAGCATAAAAAGCAAAAAAGGCTTGGGTATTTAAAGGGGAAAAAAAGAAAGGGAGGGGTGAAAAAAGGAGGAAAAAAAGAATTTAAAGGGCATGGAAGGGAAAAAAAAAAGAAAGAAAGAAAGAAAAACGCCCAGAAAAACGACAAAAGGTTGGATCCCTAATTTTAAATGTAGGTTTTATTGAAAAATGGAAAAACCGGTTTTAAAAGGGGATTGAGTTGCGGAGCCGAAGAAAGATGACAGAAAAGGAAAAAGGGGAAAAAACAGGGCGTTTTGCCATAAAGTTTTACTTAAAAAGGCGGGTTTTGGAAATTAAAGGGGGAAATACGAATTTTGTCAAATTTTAAAATTTTAATAAATTTTTTTTTCCCGCCCCCCCCGGGGGGGGGGGGGGGTTTTTAGTTATTTCTTTTAAAAAATTTGTTCTTTCCCCCTTCCCTTTTAAAATCCTTTTTTTTTTTTTTTTGGGGTTCCCCCCTTCCCCTTTTCTTAAAACCCTTTTTTTTTTTTTTTTTCTTTCCCGGAAAAAAGGGGGGGAAAAAAAAAAAAAAAATTTTTTTTTCTTTTTTCCCCCCCAAAAAATTTTCTTTAAGCTTTTGGTTTTTTTTTTTCTTTGCCATCCCAAGCAAAAAATCAAGTTTGATAGGGCAGTTTTAATTTTTGGGGCCCCCCGGGGTTCCAAAAAAAACCCCCTTTGGATTTCGATTAAATCTTCTTTGCCCTTTTGTTTCAAACCACCCAAGGCTTTATGTTTTGGGAAAGGAGCCAAATTTGCGGGTTACCCGCAGGTGGCTTACTTGGGTTTTCTAAAATTTTCTCGGGGGTCGCCCTTTTTGGGGAGGGCTGGTGGGGGGGTTATTGGGTCAGGTCGCGCGAGGGGAGCAGGGCCCTGGGGCAGGCCCTTTTCCGGGCTCCGGGGGGGGCGGGGGGGGGTTTTTAGTGGGGTGGAGCGACAGGGTGTGGGGGGAACCGGGGGAGCAAAAGGGGGAGCCCCCGGGAAAACGAGAAACAGAGAGAGGAGAGGGGGGGACAAGAGAAGATGGGGGAGAGAAAAAGGGGGGGGAGGAGGGGCGAAAGAGAGAAGAAAGGGGGAAAGGGGGAGAAAATGGGAAAGGGGGGGCGAAGGAAAATCCCGAGAGAAGGGGGGAAAAGGGGGGGGGGGGGGAAACCCCGCAGGGGGGGGCCCCCAGAGAGCGACCGGGCCCCGGGGGCCCAGCCGGGAGCAGGGCTGCAAAGGGACCCAAACCCGGGTGGAGCGGAAGACGGGCCCAAAAAAGGGGCCCCCCCCGGGGGGAGACGCCGGGCGCGAAGCCAGGCGGCCCGGGGGGGGGAAAAAGGCCCAGAAAGGGGGAAAAAGAGCCGCCGGGGAGCCCCCGAAAGGGGCCAAAAGGGCGAGAACGAGGGGGGCGGAGCCGGGAAAAGCCGGAAAGGGAAGACG
>CM054143.1:19687083-19699583 GCA_028751875.1 Rapana venosa | reverse complement strand
AGCTGCATTCTGTCGTTGGGAATGATGTCTAGTGCGCATGCGGTTTTTGGGTGAGTTTTTTAAATATTGTTGTCATTCGTTCTAACCAGCACGAATGGTTTACTCTTGCGAAAGGCAGAACGAGTTTTAACGTGTGCGCAAGATATTATGAGTGGGTTTGGGGGTGGGTGGGTGGTTTTTTTTTTGTTTTTAGTTGTTGTTGGGTTTGGTGTTGTTGTTGGTTATTGTTTTTTGTTTGGGTTGTTGTTGTTTTTTTGGGGGGGTTGGGGGGGGGGTGGGGGGGGGGGGGGTCTCATCCAAGGGACTTTCGGGAGGGGGGAGTCGGAACTGATGTTAACTCCAGGGGAGTTGTGTTGTATTGTGTTGTGTTGTGCTTTGGTGTTGTATTGTGTTCTGTTGTGTTGTATTATGTTGTGTTGTATATGTTGTGTTGTGGTTTGGTGTTATATTGTATTGTGTTGTGATGTGATGTTTTCTTTTATGTTGTATTGTGTTGTGTTGTGGTTTGGTGTTATATTGTATTGTGTTCTGTTGTGTCGTGTTGTATTCTGGTTTAAATAGTTTTATTCAGAAATGAGTATGTTGTATTCTGATGTGTTGCATTGTGTTGCATTCTGTTCTGTTCTGTTGTATCGTATTGTGTTGTGTCGTGTTGTATTGTGCTCTGTTGTGTTGTATTTTGTTATGTTATGCGCTGTTGTGTTGTGTTGTATTTTCCCGCATAATATTGTATTGCATCGTATTGATTTATATTGTTTTGCATACCACTTTTCAGTCACGACAGATTTCTCTACGGGAAATCCCGGAGAGAGAGAGAGGGGGGGGGGGAGAGAGGAGGGGAGAGAGAGAGAGAGAGCGTATCGCCACAGGAGCAGCGCCACCCAATCTTTTCCTTGCCCTGTTTCCTATCAGAGTGACTTTTCTTCATACATAAATTTGCCAGATACGATTGTTCTGTTTCTGTGGGCGCTGCCATGTGGAGCTGAATGCGTGTTTCACACAGGACTTCAGTTTATCGTTTCATCCGAAAGACTACCACCTCAGGCCACCGCTCAATGTATTTTTTGGTTTCATTTATTTTTTTGTATCGAGGAAAATGGAATAAGCGCTCAGGTGCTTTTTTTATATCCAGTCCCTGTTGTGTATGCAGTTTGGTAAAGTTTGTCCACTGTTCCCACAGGAACACACTGGCCTACTCTTTCGAAAAGCGGAACAGGATTTACCGTGTGCGCAAGATGTTCTGGGCGCGTTCGCACACGGGGCCTCGGTTTATAGTCTCATCCGAAGGAGTTTTGGGGAGAGTGGAGTCGGCACTCCAGAGGAAAATATCCCCTTGAACGGGAATCGAACCCGGGTTGTCAGATTGCGAGCGCAATGTTCTGACCACTAGTAGTGATAACAGTAACCCCTCCTCTCCCCTACCTGAAGAGGAAGTTTCTCCCTGAAGTCAAGGCATGTTCATCGAAAATGTAGGCCCACTAGATGCCACTCTTCAGAAAACCTGCAGGAGACATGCAGGCCAATTAAAGAATGATTATAAAACAAATAAACAACAAGCAAAAACACACACACAAATCCTAAACCATCATTACCAGGTCCAGAGAAGGACAGTACAGCCGTTTCTCACCCGCCTTTTAAATTTTAATGGAGGGAAATTCACACTGGGAGAAAAAAAGGTAAATGTGTTCCCATAACCTACGTGGTGGTAGGGGAGCGAGGCATCAGAGACCTCAGCTTCTCCAGGGGCCAGCATATTGAGGGCGGCGCGCCCATCTCCTCTCCTCTCCCTCGCTGCTTTACCTTCCCCTGACCCCTAAAGAGGGCAGGTACCCATTGACAGCTAGGATAAAAAATAGAAAATGAAAAAGTGGGATAGCGCCCATCTCTTGACCTCTTCTCACCAATTTTCTGCTGCACTGGAAGGCACAGAAGGGGGAAGCTACCCCCCTCCCCCCCCGTCCCCTCCCACCCCCTTCGTGTCAGATAAGAAGAACGACTTAGTGAAACTCTAAAGCTGGGGGGACTCCAGGCCCAAGGCCGAACTGGCCAAGAACCGCATTCCAAACGTCTGCCCTACTTTGGAAGTACCGCGCGCACTCAGCAGAAAGTCAGGTCAGCACTAAACGCCTAGGGCAATATCAGCCAATCCAAGCCAATCCAATCCAATCCAATCCTGTTGTTTATAGCCCGCCGACCACAGAGGCCCTATCAGGGCTGTCACCTCGGCCCAAAAATGTTCAATCTCAATATCAGCCAAACACTGGGCTGTGGAATGCACAGAGGACCGACCTCTGGCTCACGCTGCAACGGTGCTCGTGCACTGCAGTGTGACCTTATCGTGCAGGTCAGCAAGGCCTTCCAGAAGAAAACCTCAACAGCTCAAGGACACCACCAGAGCCAAAACTCGGTGAGTGCAAGGGGTGACACTGGCAGACGCTCTGGCCCTTAAAGGGCACGCGACCTTTGACCTCTCACTCAGAAGCAGAGAAACACATACCCCTGTGCCTCTCCCAAAACAGCGCTGGTCTCTACGCAACAACGCAGGTGACCATAATGCCCCCACAGGGTGGGCCATTTTCATACAGCGGTTTGTAAAGAGGCCAAAGATAGTGAGCAACTGATTCAATGAGAGTGTAGGCGAAAAGGTCAGGGAGCTTACTGAAGACATACCACCACACAGCAGCAATACCACAGCAGCCAGCATAATTATCAATTCAGGGCAGGGCTACCAGCCAATGGACTACTCAGGGCAGCGTGGAACCCTGGGAGACAGGTGTGAGGAGACCTCGGTACGGGAACCACCCCTTTCCTTTCTTTTCTTTTCTTTCTGTTTATTTTTTCTGTTTCGAGGAGAATTGAATAAGCACGCATGTGCTTTTTGTTTACATCCAGTCCCCGTGTGTATGCAGTTTTGTAGATTTTTGTCATCCGTTCCCACCCGCACACAATGGCCTACTCTTACAAAAAGCGGAATTTTAACGTGTGCGCAAGATTTTCTGCGTGCGTTTGCACACGGGACATCAGTTTATAGTTTCACCTGAAGGACTTTTTGGGTGGGGTGAAAGTGGAGTCGGCACTGATGATAACTCCAGAGGAAAAATCCTCTTGAATGAGATTCGAACCCGGGTCAGCAGATCACGAGTGCAATGCGCATTACTCTAACCACCAGGTTATCCCGCCCTCCACTCACGAGGTCAATCCCACATGCATGTTTATTCCCATTGAAACGACATATCCGTGATAAACACTCGCCCTTTACCTGCAGGGCAAATCAGCGAGAAATGACATAACTGGGGAAAAGTTCACTTCTGATAAGGAAGCGCTTGACACAGTCAAAGGGGGTGGGAATAACTATTGGGTCATAACCCCACAGACGCTGACGGGTACCATCAAAGGTATTTTAGGCAGTCGGATAAGGAGGCTGTTGTATTTAGAAATCAATCATTTGATTTATTTAAAAAAATGTCATTGAAATTTGTCAGAAAATGAGCATGGACAGGATATATCTCCACAGACACAACAGAGAAACACTTAAAGACACAAAAGAGAAACACTCTTAAAAGACACAACAGAGAAACACATAAAGACACAACAGAGAAACACTTTAAGACACAGAAGAGAAACACTTTAAGACACAGCAGAGAAACACTTTAAGACACAGCAGAGAAACACTTAATGACACAACAGAGAAACAACTAATAACACAACAGAGAAACACTTCAAGACACAGCCGAGAAACACTTAATGACACAGCAGAAAAACACTTAAAGACACAACAGAGAAACACTTAAAGACACAATAGAGAAACACTTAAAAGATACAACAGAGAAACACTTAATGACACAACAGAGAAACACTTAATGACACAACAGAGAAACACTTAAAAGGCACAACAGAGAAACACTTAAAAGACACAGCAGAGAAAAAACTTAAAAGACACAACAGAGAAACACTTACAAACACAAACAGAAAAACACTTAAAGACACAACAGAGAAACACTTAATGACACAACAGAGAAACACTTAATGACACAGCAGAGAAACACTTACAGACACAAACAGAGAAACACTTAAAGACACAACAGAGAAACACTTAATAACACAAACAGAGAAACACCTAATAGCACAAACAGAGAAACACTTAATAACACAACAGAGAAACACTTAAAAGACACAACGGAGAAACACTTATAAGACACAACGGAGAAAAACTTTAAAATCACAACAAGCACAACAGAGAAAACACTTAAAAAGACACAACGGAGAAACACTTAAAAATCACAACAAGCACAACAGAGACTCGCTTAAAAGACACAACGGAGAAACACTTATATACACAACAGAGAAACACTTAAAAATCACAACAAGCACAACAGAGACACACTTAAAAGACACAACGGAGAAACACTTAAAAGACACAACGGAGAAACACTTAAACATCACAACCGAGAAACACTTAAAAGACACAACGGAGAAACACTTAAAAATCACAACAAGCACAACAGAGAAACACTTATAAGACACAACGGAGAAACACTTAAAAGACACAACAGAAAACACTTAAAAATCACAACAAGCACAACAAATAAACACTTAAAAGACACAACGGAGAAACATTTAAAAATCACAACAAGCACAACAGAGAAACACTTAAAAGTCACATCGGAGAAACACTTAAAAATCACAACAAGCACAACAGAGACACACTTAAAAGACACAACAGAGAAACACTAAAAGACACAAGGGAGAAACACTTTACAGACACAACAGAGAAACACTTTACAGACACAACAGAGAAACACTTAATGGCACAACAGAGAAACACTTTACAGACACAACAGAGAAACACTTTATTTATTTGTTTATTTATTTATTTATTTATTCTTTTATATCGAGGATAATGGAATAAGCACTCATGTGCTTTTTTACATCCAGTCCCCGTGTGTATGCAGTTTTGTCAATTTTGTCATCTGTTTCTTTAAGACACAGCAGAGAAATACTTAAAGTCACAAACTGAGAAACTTTTGAGGCGAAACAGAGAAAAACTTAAAAACACAGCAGAGAAACACTTAAAAGACACAACACAGAAACACTTAAAAGACACAACACAGAAACACTTAAAAGACACAACGGAGAAACACTTTAAAATCACAACAGAGAAACACTTGAAGATGAGAAAACCAAGGGAACAAAACCCCGCCTTGCTTGTGTATTTTTATTTTATTTATTTATTCTGTTATATCGAGGATAATGGAATAAGCACTTATGTGCTTTTTTACATCCAGTCCCCGTTGTGTATGCGGATTTGTGAATTCTGTCATCTGTTCCCACCGGCACACGAGGCTTACCTTACAAAAAAGCGAAACCAGTTTAATGTGTGTGCAAAGATGTTTCTGCGTGGCGGTCGCACACGGCGCCTCGGTTTATAGTCTCAGCCGAAGGACTTTGGGAGAGTGGAGTCTGCACTGATGATTAACTCCAGAGGAAAATATCCCTTGAACAGGAAAGGAACCCGGCTCAGATTGGGAGTGAAATGTTCTGACACACAGGCTATCCTCCCCCCTTTATTATGACTGTGTGAGTGCGGCATGCTGCGTCTGGACGCCGCTCATGTTGTTTTGGTCCGAACGTTGAGCGTGGTGGTTTTACGTGTGTACGAGCCGAGTGGTGCGTGAGTGTGCGGGAACAAGACAGAATTGACTGGTTGTGAAGCCAGTGAAAAACAACAGATGCGCTAAGCAAAAAGACGAAGTGTTGGGGTTGTTTGGGGGGTTTTGGGGGTGGAATGGGGTGGGGAACTGGGGGGGGGGGGAGTTAGTTGTGTGTGTGTGGTGTGTGTGTGTTTGTGTGTGTGTGTGTTTGTGTGTGTGTGTGTGTTCTGCTGCGTGCGTGTTGTGTGTGTTGTGTGTTCAGGATTTGTTGTGTGTGTGGTGCGTGCGTGCGTGCGTGCGTGCGTGTGTGTGTGTGTGTTGTAGAAAGAGAGAGAGAGAGAGAGAGTGGTGGGAGGGATGGAGTAAAGCTTGTGTGTGTGTGTGTGTGTGTGTTGTGAGTGTGTGTGTGTTCTTGTGTGTGTGTGTGTGTGTGTGTGTGTGTGTGGTGTGTGTGTGTGTGTGTGTGTGTTTGGTGTGTGTTGTTCTTCAATTTAACGGCTTCCAGTAAAAAGCTAGTAGTGTGAGTTTGTGTGGGTGGGTGTGTGTGTTCTTCAATCTAACGTCTTTCTATTTAAAAGCGTGTTAAGGTGGTGTGTGTGTGTGTGTGTGTGTGTGTGTGGTGTGAGTTGTGTGTGTGTGTTGTGTGTGTGTGTGTTGTAGTGTGTGTGTGTGTGTGTGTTCATCAATTTAACGGCTTTCCATTTAAATGATTGTGTGGTTTGTGTGTGTGTGGTGTTTGTGTGTGTGTGTGTTCTTCAATCTAACGGCTTTTCCTTTAAAAGCAATGTAAGGGTATTGAGTGGAGTGAGTGAGTGAGTGAGTGAGAGTGTGTGTGTGTGTTGTGTGTGGGTGTGGTGTGTGTGGGTGTGTGTGTTTGTGTGTGTGTGGTGTGTGTGTGTGTGTGTGTGTGTGTTCTCCAATCGAACGTCTTTCCATTTAAAAACGATGTTAATGTGTATGTGTGTGTTCTTTTCTTTTTTTTCTTTTTTTCCCCTTTTATTTCGAGGATAATACAGACACACACGTGAGCATACACAAACGCGCGACACTGCGTAGGAAGTGTGTGTGTGTGTGTGTATGTGTGTGTGTGTTTGCGCGCGCCTGCGTACGTGCGTGCGTGAATATCAATCTCGCTTGCACGTTATATGCAATTTAATCTTTTTTTAAAGAAAGACCAACATGCGCCTATGATACTGGATAACAAAACAAAACATACTCCAGTGTTGTGTTCACACAGTCATCGTCCCTGAAATCGGAATATTTCATTTTCTTTTTCGTTCATTTTCCATTTTTCATACCACTTTCAGTCACTGCAGATTTCTCTGCTTGAAATTTGGGCTGCTCTCCTTGGAGAGAATGCGTCGCCACAAGAGCAGCGCCACCCATTATTTTCCTTCAGGTCTTCAACTGCATTTGTTTCCCTATCAGAGTGACTTTCTCCGCAGACAATTCTCTTGTTACCGGGAGTTCTTTTACGTGCGCTAAATAATTTTGCGTAACCACACGGACCTCGGTTTTATCGTCTCATCCTAAAGAACTAGCACCCAGAACCACTATTCATGGGCTGATGAATGGGGAAAAGGAACGGATTTGACCCCCCGCACACTTCGACCCGGACTTTTCACTTTCTAGCAGGCGCGTTACCTCAAGACCCACCGACCACTGCGACCATAATAATGATGGTAAAAATAAGGTAAAAGGGTGTCCCATAACCGATGTAGTCGTAAGGGGAGCCGAGAGTCATAGACCTCACTGCTCAAGAGGGCCCAGCATATTGAGGGTCGCGCCCATCTCCTCTCCTCACTGCGTACCTTCCCCTGACCCTCTAGAGGGCAGGTAAAAAAAACATAAATGTAGACCATTTACAGCTGGGTGAACTGGGAACTGTACTAAGCCAAGGCGCGCAACGGTCACCCATCCAAGGTGGTAACCACGCTCGGAACGCTGCAGTAACCTAGCTGTGGGGGAAGCGAGTGCTCTGACCACTGACTGTCTGCCCCCCTATAATGATGAGGGGAGAAAAAACAAAGCCAGTCACATTACAACACTTCAACTCAGCCAACACGATCAATGGCTTTTGTTACTGATGGCACAATAAAGACACAGCAACACCTGGCAACTTTCCTTACCGTGTTACCTACAAGACAGTACACAAAGACCCAGGGGGATCGATGTCTGGAGGTACGCACCTCCGCAGAAAGCGAGAAGTCCTGGGTTTCCGATCCCCGTTTATAGGCGCGAAAATGTTCCCCCGACCCCCCTTCCATCCCCACCACTAAACCGTGAAAGGTAGTCTGTGCTAGTCGTTCAGAAGAGACGATAAACCGAGGAACCGGGGTGCAACATCATTAGCGCACACAGAAATGATCCCACGGGAACAAGACAGTTATCATTGGCAATATTCTGTTAAAAAATATATAATAATAAAATAATAATAATAATAATAATAATTTTTATTATTATTATTATTATTATTATAATTACGTGGAAACAAATATGCATGCAGACAGGAGAGAGAGAAAAAAAATAATGGGTGGCGCTGCTCTTGTGGCGACATGCTCTCTCCCGGGGGAGAGCAGCCCGAATTTTACGCAGAGAAAACTGCCGTGACTTAAAAGTGGACTTCAACTGCAAGTACAAGGGCAAGTGCAAGTACTTGCTCCCTGCAAGTGCTTGCAAGTGCAAGACATGTCACTAAACATGGTGCTTTGTCCTGTGATTCTATGAACAGTAAGTAGCCATCATTGCATCATGAGAAACAAGAACAACAACAACAAAATAACGACATCAACAGTAACACAACAGAGACAGAGAGTGAGAGACAGTGAGTGTGACAGACAGAGACAGAAACAGAAAAAGAGAGAGTGATAGGCAGACAGACAGACAGACAGACTGACAGAGAGACAGAGAAAGAGAGAACAATGAACATTGAACAAATTTTATATAGAGAGGTCTATAGAATATGCACAACAATAGCCTTTTTACATCCAGCCGTCGCGAGGGGGTGAGGTCGGGGAGGGGGGGGGGCGAGTGCGGGAGGGAGGGGGCATGGAGGAAAAAGCAAACAAATGTAGTCAATACAGGGCACGAAAGAAGAGAGAGAGAGAGAGAGAAAAAAACTTTTTGTATTCAGTGAGAGAAGAGAGAGAGAGAGAGAGAGAGAAGAAGAAAGAGAGAGAGAAATGAATGAATGAATAATTAAGGAACGAACGAACGAACGAACGAACGAACGAATGAATGAATGAATGAATGAATGAATGAATGAATCTGTATTTTTCAAGGGTAACAGAATAAGCATGCGCATAACTTTTTTTCATCCAGCCCTTGCCCTGATTAGGGATTATCAACAAAACAAAGGTTAATATCTTACTATAACAACGACAACATGAATTTTTTTTTAAATTATAACAATACATAATCCCTAACTGACTTGAGCATTAATTTCAAGAGATACATAGATTTTTTTTTTTTTGGGGGGGGGGTGGGGGAGAAAAGAGATATACGTTAATAGACATAATTCTCAAATCAATCAAACATTACATGAAAACTGATACACTGATTATAATTAGGTAATATGTATACAGTAAAATAGAGGGGAAACAGCAAGAAGCAAGAGAGAGCGAGAGAGAGAGACAGAGACAGAGAGAGACACAGACAGACAGACAGACAGACAAAGACAGAGAGAGACAGAGAGAGACAGAGAGAGAGAGCATTTTCAGGTTACATCAACATCAAAATAAACATATCAAATTTCGTTAAAAACATCCTCACTAAAACCCTTAAAAAAATTAATATATATATATACTATCAATAAAGATATCAAGTTAAGTTACAAAATGTCGAGGAGCCTGATATAAAACAGTTTTAACAGCCCCGCCAACAAAAACATCAATACAATTCAAAGTTAGGGAAATCAGTTTAAACTCACGCAGAGCATTTCCAAGAGGCATGGTATATTGATTGAAGATGGAGAACAATATTGTATGCTTTTTGGACGATGATAAAATAAATCTCTATAAAATATATAAACCAATAAACCACACATTTATATAAATATAATACATTTCATATATAAGAGGAATACGAGAGAGAGAGAGAGAGAGAGAGAGAGAGAGAGAGAGAGAGAGAGAGAGAGAGAGAGAGGAGAGAGAAGAGAGAGAGAGAGAGAGGAGAGAGAGAGAAATCGAACTCGAACTCGAAACTCGGAACTTTTTATTGAGAGTAAATGGATATAACCTCAGGGCTGTTTACACCGATGCTCTCAAAAAAAAAAACAAAAAAAAAACATACGACGACACCAAAACCACCAACCAACAACAATCAAAAACCACCAAACCAACAAAACAAAAACCAAAACAAACAAAAACCCAACAACAACCTCCCCCCCCCCCCCAATCCCCAAACAAACCCGCAAACAATCATTATCAACAGTTTAAAGACAAACAAAGAGCCAAAATGAAAATTGTATTACTAATCCAAACACTATAAATGAGAACTAGATACATGACATGAATGTCATACAAGGGAGGAAATGGAGATGGTAAAGAAAGCAAACAGAACGAAAAACAAACACAGACAAACAAGTACTTAAAAAAAGAAATTTAAAAAAAAAATTTTAAAAAACCAACGCACCACACACAACACAACCACCGACTCAGAAACCACAGTACAGAGAGAGACAGAAAAAGACAAGAGGACAAACAGGCATGACGGACATACAGACACGGCAAACAGCAAAGGCTATAGAATAGTGAGGGGGGGGGGGGGTGGGGGGGGGGGGGGGGGGGGGGGGGGGGGGGGAGGGGGGGGGGGGGGGGGGGGGGGGGGAGTTGCTTACAGATTATGACAGTGAGACAGAAATAGATCAACAGGGAAGGACAAAAAACAAAACACAACAACAACAGCAAAGAGACGTGAAGAATGAAATCGCATAAACATGAAATGGTGTGCGTAATGAATACTACAGATAATTAACCATGAAATGTTGTGCTTATGACTACTAGAGATAAAGGATTCGAACACAAAATGAAAATTCCATCATAACATTTCAAAAAGATGTCTGGTGATATCCTTTCTTAAATGAAGACAAACTAGGGCTTCTGTTAAGATACCAGGATATTGTGCCATAGGCTATACTACCTGGATGAAACCAAGGATGACATGAATATGTCTAATCCTGGGCGGGGAATAAATAGAATACTTTTACCTCGAATAACTCTGATAACAAATTTATCATACAGATAGGATGGCGTAAGATTATTCATAATCTTGTACATGAATACAACTTTATTGAAATGGCATTTCTGATTTAATGGTAAAATATTGAGTTTTTTGTAATCTTCATTTTGCAAAAATGATTTAAGGAGTATTAATTTCATGGAGCGTCTGTAAATACTCTCAAGTCGTTTTACGCAGTTTTTACTCGCCAGGTCCCAACATGTTGAAACATAATCAATATCTGGTTGTATGTATCCATAAAAGAGAGAGAGAGAGGGGGAGAGAGAGAGAGAAGAGAGAGGAGAGAGAGGAGAGAGATTGTGTGTGGGAAACTTTAGGAGAGAATTTGGGAGAGTGGAGGGTTAGATTTTTTTTTTTAAGATGGGCAACTTTAGGAGAGAATTTGGAGAGTGGAGGGTTAGATTTTAATTTATTTTTTTAAGATGGGTAACTTTAGGGAGAGAAATTTGGGAGAGTGGAGGGTTAGATTTTTTTAAAAGATGGGACACTTTAGGGGGAGAGAATTTGGGAGAGTGGAGGGTTAGATCTTAATTTATTTTTTTAAGATGGGGAACTTTTAGGAAGAGAGAATTTGGGAGAGTGGAGAGTTAGATTTTACTTTTTTTTAAGATGGGGAACTTACGGAGAGAATTTGGGAGAGTGGAGGGATAACTTTTCTTTTTTAAAGATAGGGAACTTTAGGGAGAGAGAATTTGAGAGAGTCGAGGGGTTATAGTTTACTTTTTTTTAAGATGGGGAACTTTAGGGTAGAGAAAATTTGGGAGAGGTGTGGGGTTAGATTTAAATTTTTTTTTTTTAAGATGGGGAACTTTAGGGAGAGGAGAATTTGGGAGGGGGAGGATTAGATTTTTTTTTAAGATGGGGAACTTTAGGGAGAGAAAATTTTGAGAGAGTGGAGGGTTAGATTTTTTTTTTAAGATAGGAAACTTTAGGGAGAGAATTTGGGAGAGTGGAGGGTTAGATTTTAATTTTTGTTTTTTAAGATGGAGAACTTTAGGGAGAGAATTTGGGAGAGTGGAAGGTTAGATTTATTTTTTTTAAGATTGGGAGAGAATTTGGGAGAATGGAGGGCTAGATTTTAATTTTTTTAAGATGGGGAACTTTAGGGAGAGAATTTGGGAGAGTGGAGGGTTAGATTTTAATTTTTTTTAAGATAGGAAACTTTAGGGAGAGAAAATTTGGGAGAGTGGAGGGTTAGATTTTAATTTTTTCTTTTTTGGCTGCTTCATCTTCTTTGAGTCACAGAATCAGAGACAAAAAATTTTTCTGCATGATGATCAGTGATGATGTGGATGATGTAACGATGCTGCCATGGACATGCATTTACTTTGGAAATGGTTATCAAGGTTGTACTCCACGCTTCCTAATATGATATCTCCCGACGTCAACCGGGCCCGAGGGATACAGACACCTGCAGTGTTGGTCAGACATTCAAAGCAGCACTCTCAAACTAGCATCCGTGAAGTGGATGAAGCTCGACTGTGTGGTCCCAGTCTTCCCATTGAGCTCATAGCAAACTCACTCTGGGTAGGAGCCGGCCGGAGTCCGAAAAATCCATATGACTCTTATGGGATTCGAACCCGGCAATCTTGCAGTCCGTAACCCCAGACG
>CM054143.1:19671232-19686583 GCA_028751875.1 Rapana venosa | reverse complement strand
AAAACAAAAAAACCCATGTGTTTAAACGGTCACCGGCACAGTCACATCAACGGTACATATCATGAGTATATAACACTGTACACACGAACATTTAACTTTATACAGCACAGTACTTTTCATGAAGTATATAACACTGTACACACGAACAGTAACACATACAACACAGTACACATCATGTAGTATATAATACTGTACACACGACACAGTACACATACATCGCAGTACATATCATGAAGTATATAACACTGTACACACAACACAGTACACATACAACACAGTACACATCATGCAGTATATAACACTGTACACAGCACAGTACACGACACAGTACACATATAACACAGTACACATCATGCAGTATATAACACTGTACACAACACAGTACACGACACAGTACACATACAACACAGTACATACCATGTAGTATATAACACGGTACACACGACACAGTACACATACAACACAGTACACATCATGAAGTATAAAACACCGAACACATGACACAGTACACGACACAGTACACATACAACACAGTACACATCATGTAGTATATAACTCTGTACAGAGGACAGTACACGACACAGTACACAATGCAGTACACAATAATTATAGTACACAGGACGCAGTACACAACACGCAGTGTACAACATCTTTTTTCTTCTCCTCCTCCTCCTCCTCCTCCTCCTCCTCCTCCTCCTCCTCCTCCTCCTCCCCCTTTCCTCCTTCTTCTTTTTCCCTTCTTCTTTTTATTCTTCTTCTTCTTCTTTTTTCTTCTTCTTCTTCTTCTTCTTTTCTTCTTCTTTTCTTTCTTCTTCTTCTTCAAATTCAAATTCAAATTCAAATTCAAATTCAAATTAAAAATTTTCTTCTTCTTCTTTTCTCCTTTTCTTCTTCTTCTTCTTTTTCTTCTTCTTCTTCTTCTTCTTCTTCAAATTCAAATTCAAATTCAAATTCAAATTTCAATTCAAATTTCAAATTCAAATTCAAAAGCTTTATTATCTCAAAGACAGAGAAATTCCGGCGGGTTACTCGCCATACATAAAAACAATAAACATTTAAACATAATATTTAAAGCACACACACACACTGTCCAACATCAGCACGCACCATCTGAGTTTAAAATGCATCCACAAATCAGCAATATCTCAGCCAGCCACAAACCCCCCAACAAAAATCACTTTACTCATGTGCGCACAAGTAAACCCCGTACGTCCGCCATTCACAGTCACTCGCGCACGCGCACGCACGCTCGCACATTGTAAACATTCGTACCCTGCTCAGCATTTTAATTTAATATAAGTAAAATTTGTTTTTAACATGTTGTATAAGAAAAAATATAAATTAAATTAAATTTACTATGTTCTTTTAAGATATTGAACAGTTTAAATAATAACACGGGCACGTATTTAAAGAAAAAAATTTGTATAACATGTATGATAAGACAAATATCAGTGAAGTTATACTCTATTCTATTAGAAATGAACACAGTTTACACTAATAAAAAGGGAACCTTTAGTCTCTCTCTCTCTCTCCTTTTCTCTCTCTCTCTCTTCTCTCTCTCTCTTCTCTCTCTTTCTCTCTCTCTCTGTGGGGGGCTTTAGTTCAATTCAGATTTATTGTCATACATTATTAATTATCAGAATTGAGGTTGGAATAAAATATTTTTAAATCGCAGGGTTCTAGACTTGGGTACTCTGTAGCGCTTTTGAGAAGGCAGGAGTTCAAAATAGTTTGCAAGACATTTTGTGTCATCACTCACAATTGTCTAGCTCTGTCTCTCACACGGCCCTTCATACAAGTCATTCAGTTTCATTTGCTCACAGCCCACAATTTTGCCACAAACTGGTTACAATCTTGTTTACTATGTTTTTGTTTTTAACAGTCAGGCCCCCATACCCAAAAAAACCATGGAAATGAAAGGACAGACTCAATAAAGCATCGGTTAGAAATTTTGTAAAACTTTTAAAATTCACTTTAAGACTCGGAGTTTTGAAGGAAAAAGTGCGTGAGTGGCATTTTCTATTTACAAGATCTGTATTAGCATCAAAGTTTAGTTTATCGTCAATAATAGTACTAGATATTTGTATTGGTGTACACGCTCTACCCTTTACACCATCAATGTAAAGATTTGGTATGGGGGTGGGGGTCCCCGCGAAAAACAATCAACATTTCCTAAGTCTTTTTAACATTAAGGTCAAGACAGTTCTGTTTGCACCGGAGGAGAACTCCTCAACTTGTTTAAAATACATGACATGGGAATTAGACAGATCTTCCAGAACAGAGTCATCAGAATATTTTATTAACGGTAAAAAGATCAGAGCCAGTGCAGTCATTGTGTGTAAAGGGTGAAAAGGATGGGGGACAGAACAGTGCCCTTGGGGAGAACCGTGGAAGTGATCTTTGAGTGGATATGGCTTTTTGAAATCGAACAAACTGTATCCGGTGTGTCAAAAGCTCATTATCCAGAGAATTAGCGAGGACAGACATCTATTGAGAGCAGTTTGAGAGCTAATAGATGGGGCTGAATGGTATTAAAGGCAGAAGAGAAGTCAATGAAAAGTATACGAACAAAGGAGTGGGTTTTTCTAGGTGGGAATAAACATTATGCAGCAAGGTAATTGTAGCATCATTTGTGCTTCTGTTGGCTTTGTATGCAAACTGAAGAGGATCTAGATATGAGGAAGTAGAGAAAAGAAGCCGTTTGAGAACGATTCGTTTCAAAACATTTCATTCTATTGGATGTGAGAGCCACTGGTCTATAGTCATTTAAAGATTTGGGGGGTGATTATTTTTTGGAACAGGAAAAATTATTGATTTTTTCAGAGACTTGGAACATGGCATGCTTTCAAAGACAGAGAAAACAAATCACTAAAAAACATAACACAGCTGCTCTGCACAAGATTTTAAAGCCGACACAAATCCATCCAACCCACAGCCTTCCTCCATGCAATGCTTTAAATACTGATTTAACATCTGTAGCATGAACAGTAAAATCTTCATCAATCGAATCATTATCACAGACATTTTGTTTCAGGTTAGACAGAACAGATTGAAGCTCATGTTTGTGATCTTCACGCTCAAAGCGGCAATAGAAATTATTCAGTTCATCAGCAAAAGCTTTTTGTTCCTCTAGTGGCATTTACTGTGTTGACATTTTTGAATTTGCTTGCCCTGAAAGTATCTTTAAACCCTTCTTCTTCTAACTCCTCCTCCTCCTCCCCCTTCTTCTTCTTCTTCTTTCTTTTCTTCTTCTTCTTCTTGTTCTTGTTCTTGTTCTTCTTCTTCTTCTTGTTCTTCTTCTTCTTCCTTCTTCTTTTTCCCTTCTTCTTTTCTTCTTCTTCTTCTTCTTCTTCTTTTCTTCTTCTTCTTCTTCTAACTCCCCCTCCTCCTCCTCCTCCTCCTCCACTCCTCCTTTTCCTCCTTCTTTTTTCTTTTCTTCTTCTTCTTCTTCTTTTTCTTTTTCCCTTCTCCTCCTTCTCCACTTCTCCTCCTTGCTTCTAATTTTCCTCCTCCTTCTTCTTCTATCTCCCTCCTCTCCTCACTTCTTCGTCGTCGTTGTCATCATCGAACGCTCAAACAGCAACTATTATCGACTGTCAAAAAGGAAAATGCTTTTACGCTGCAGTTACGCCCTGACAGTCAGGCCAGCGCTTCCGACTTGGGCGGGGAGAGAACTGAATTGTTTTAAGTCTTTCTGGGGAAAAAAAGGGCAGGAGAATGGACAACGAAGGAAAAACATGATCCAGAAGGAAGTGACAGGAAGAAAAGGAACAAGGCAGAGACAAAGAGAGGGATAGACAAGAGGAGGGAATTCCTGGCACAGAATTTCCAGAAGGTGCGGATGCTATTTATTTTGAAAGCCCCCCCCCTCCAACCTCCCCCCCCCCCGGTATTACCACAGTGGAGCGCTGTGTGGAATACATACACATTAAAATGTACTGCATATAGAACACTTCACAACCCTTACAGCGTAGTACAGAGTACAGTACACACACCGTTTCATACAACAGAGTACACATCACGGTACGCACGACACAGCAGTTATGCATCGCAGTACACAATAAAGAACATGCAACGCAATGTACAACACATTACACAATATAGGACACATGACACAGCGTATAGCTCAGTACACATGACGCAATACAGTTCTCCACAACATAATACAATGCAATAACATCTCAACTCTCAATTCAATACAATACAATGTAAAATATTGCGATGCGATGTGATACACCACAATAGAATGCAACAGAACACAATACGACCAAAACGATACAATACACCACAACACAACAAAAAGAAAAACACTACACTACAACACAACAGAATCCAACCACAACACAACCCAACCCAACCCAACACAACCCATCACAAAACACAAACCTAACCCAACAAAACCCAACCCACACAAACAGCCCAACCCCCCAAAACACTACAAATCCAAGACAACATTACACAACACTACACAACCCAAGACAACACAACCCAACACAATCCAACCCAACACAAACAACCCAAACATTCACAACCAACGCAACCCAACCCAACCAACACATCACAACCCACCCAACCCAACAAGACAACCTAACCCAACCCAACGCAACTCAATACACACATTACAACACAACCCACCACTACAAACCCAACCCAACCCACACAACAAAATTACAACAAAAACAAAACCCGAACACATCACAACCCAACTCAAAAGAACACAACACATTACAAACCCAACCCAACCCAACACTCCCCAAACCCAAAAGCAAACAACCCAACCCAACCCAACCATTACAACCCAACCCAACACTACACAACCCAAACCCCAAAACTAAACCCCAAAAACCCAAACCAACAGAACAGTACACAAGAAAACCATCACCACCCCCCACCACCACCACCATCACCACCACCACCACCACCACCACCATCATCACCACCACCACCACCACCACTTTCACCACCACCACCACCACCACCACCACCATCACCACCACCACCACCACCACCACTTTCACCATCACTTTCACCACCCCTTTCACCCACCACCACCCCCCACCACCACCACCACCACCACCACCACCACACCACCCCCCACCACCACCACCACCACGGAACACTGCCCAATAGCAGGTGGAGGGGACGGAGAGGGAGGCAGGCGGGGGGTTTTCCACCCCAGTGTGTTGTTGGGCCCAGCTGGTCAGTGCAGGAAGAGGTGGACAGGTCATCCTGCTGCTGCCCCTGTGACCCTGACTGACCCTGCGGGCCCCGCCACTGTGGCTGATAGAGTCAGTGAACGAATGAATGAATGATTGAATGGTTGGATGGATGGATGGATGGATGAATGAATGAATGAAGGAATGGATGGATGGAGGGATGGATGGATGGATGGATGATGGGAAAGGACGGTGGATGGAGGGATGAATGAACAAATGGAGGGATGGATGAATAAATGGAGCAAGGGATGGAGGGATGGATAAATGAATGGGGAAGGATGGAGGGTGGTGGATGGATAAATGAAGAATGGAGGGGTGGAGGATAAATGGTGGATGGGGGATAAATAATGAATGGTGGATGGGGTGAATGAATAAAGGGAGGAATGGATGGAGGGTGGATGGATGGATGAGGGGGGGAAATGAATGGACGAGGGATAATGAAAAATGGGGGAATGGAGGGATTGATGGAGGTTGGAGGGGGCAAAAAGGGGTAGATGGATAGATGGAGGAGGATAAATAAATGAATGGGATGGATGGGGAGGAATAAATAATGGTAAAAGGATGGTGGATGATGAAGAATGGAGGAATGGAGGGAGGGAGGGATGGATGGAGGGATGAATGAACAAGGGGGGTGGATGGATGAATGGATGGGGGAGGGATAAATGAATGGGGATGGGGGATGGAGGATAAGAAGGAGGAATGGATGGATGGAGGATGAATGAGTGAAGGAATGAAGGATGGTGGATAAATAATGAATGGGGATGGATGGTTGTGGATGGAGATGGCGAATGAATGGTAGTGGTAGATGGAGGGTGGTGAAGATGAATGGGGATCGGAGGGAGGGAGGAATGAATGAATGGAGGAATGGAGGATGGAGGGAGGGATGGATGAATGAATAAATAAAATGGAGGTGAATGGATGAATGAATAAATGGAGGAATGGATAGATGGAGGGATGAATGAATGAAGGGGGAATGAAGGGTAGAGGGGTGAAATGAAGGATAGTGGATGGTGAAGGTGAATGATAATTGGGAAAAGGATGGATGGATGGATGGATGACAATGAATAAATGGAGGAGTGGATGGATGGATGGATGGATGAATGGATGTATGAATAAATAATGGAGGAATGGAGAATGGATGGAATGATAAATAAAATGAATGGATTGATGGAGGGATAATAAGGGATGGATGGATGGATGGTGAAAAAGGGAAAGGGTGGATGGATGAAGGGATGGATGGGGAATAAATAAATAAATGAATAAATGCCATAATAAAAAATTTTGGGGATGGAGGTTTGGTGAATAAATGGTGAATAAATGAAGAATGGACAGATGGAGGGTTGGGGGATGGACGGTGAAGATTGAATGGATGGATGAATTGATGAATGAATGAATGAATGGATGATGAACGAATAAATGAATGAATGAATGAATGAATGAATGAATGGATGATGAATGAATGAATGGATGATGAATGAATGAATGGATGGATGGATGGATGGATGATGAATGGATGAATGGGTGGATGGATGGATGATGATTGAATGAATGAATGGATGGATGGATGGACGGATGAATGAATGGATAGATGAATTGATGAATGAATGAATGAATGGATGATGAACGAAAAAATGTATGAATGAATGGATGATGAATGAATGAATGAATGAATGAATGAATGATGAATTAATGAATGGATGGATGTATGATGTATGGATGAATGGGTGGATGGATGGATGATGAATGAATTAATGAATGAATGGATGAATGAACGAATGAATGAATGAACGAACGAACGAACGAACGAACGAACGAATGAATAAATAAATGAATGAATGAATGAATGAATGAATGAATGGATGGATGAATGAATGGATGGATGGATGGATGGATGGATGGATGGATGGATGGATGGATGAATGAATGAATGAATGAATGAATGAATGAATGAATGAATGAACGAATGGATGGATGAATGGATGAATGACTGGATGAATAAATGGATGAATGAATGGATGAATGAATGGATTGATGAATGAATGAATGAATGAATGGATGGATGGATGATGAATGGATAGATGAATGAATGAATGGACGGATAGATGATGAATGAATACATGAATAGATGAATTGATGTATGCATGAATGAATGAATGAATGAATGAATGAATGAATGGATGGAAGAATGAATGAATGAATGAATGAATGAATGAATGAATGAATGAACGGATAAATGATGAATGAATAGATGGATGAATGGATGAATAAATGAATGATGATTGAATGAATGAATGATGGATGATGAATGAATGATAGAATGGATGGATGGATGGATGGATAATGAATGAATGGATGAATGGATGGTGAATGGATGAATGGATGGATGGATGGATGGATGATGAATGAATGAATGAATGAATGAATGAATGAATGAATGAATGAATGAATGAATGAATGAATTAATGAATGAACGAACGAACGAATGAATGCATGAATGAATGAATGAATGAATGAATGAATGAATGAATGGATGAATGGATGGATGAATGGATGAATGAATGAATGAATGAATGAATGAATGAATGAATGAATGAATGAATGAATGAATGGATGGATGGATGATGAATGGATAGATGAATGAATGAATGGACGGATAGATGATGAGTGAATAAATGAATAGATGAATTGATGTATGTATGAATGAATGAAAGAATGAATCAATGGATGGAAGAATAAATGAATGAATGAATGAATGAACGAATGAATGAATGAAAGAATGAATGAATGGATAAATGATGAATGAATAGATGGATGAATGGATGAATAAATGAATGATGATTGAATGAATGAATGATGGATGATGAATGAATGATAGAATGGATGGATGGATGGATGGATAATGAATGGATGGATGGATGGATGGTGAATGGATGAATGGATGGATGGATGGATGGATGATGAATGAATGAATGAATTAATGAATGAACGAACGAACGAATGAATGAATGAATGAATGAATGAATGAATGAATGAATGAATGAATGAATGAATGAATGAATGAACGAACGAACGAACGAATGAATGAATGCATGAATGAATGAATGTATGAATGAATGAATGAATGAATGAATGGATGGATGATGAATGAATGGAGGGATGAATGGATGCGTGGATAACTGACTGACTGAATTGATGATGGATGAATAAATGAATGATGAATGAACGAACGAATGAATACATGAATGAATGAATGGATGGATGATGAATGAATGGATGGATCGATGGATGGATGAATGGATGAATGAATGAATGAATGAATGAATGAATGATGAATGGATGGATGGATGGAGGGACGAATAAATGAATGATGAATGAATTAATAATAATAATATTAAGAAGAAAAAGAAGAGAAGAAGAAGAAGAAAGAAGAAGAAGAAGAAAGAAAGAGAAGAAGAAGAAGAAGAAGAAGAAGAAGAAGAAAGAAGAAGAAGAAGAAGAAGAAGAAGAAGAAGGAGAAGGAGAAGAGGAGAAGAAGAAGAAGAAGAAGAAGGAAGAAGAAGAAGAATTGCTAAGAAGAAGAATGCGAAGAAGAATTGCTAAGAAGAAGAATGCGAAGAAGAAGAATGCGAAGAAGAAGAAGAAGAAAAAGGGAATGAAGAATGGAAGAAAGAAGAAGAAGAAGAAGAAGAAAAAAGAAGAAGAAGAAGAAGAAGAAAGAAGAAGTAAGAAAGAAGAAGAAGAAGAAGAAGAAAAAGAAGAGAAGAAGAAAGAAGAAGAAGAAGAAGAATTGCGAAGAAGAAGCGAAAAAAAAGATGCAAGGGAAGAAGAATGCGAAGAAGAAGGAAGAATGCGAAGAAATGCAAGAAAAGCGAAGAAGAATGCATGAAAGAAGAAGAAGAAGAATGCGAAGGAAGGAGAGAAGAATGCGGATAAGAAGAAGAAGAATGCGAAGAAGAAGGAAGAAAAGAAGAAAGGAACAAGAAAAAAAAGAAGAAGAAGAATGCGAAGAAGAAGAAGCGAAGAAGAAAAAAAGAAGGAAGAAGAAGAAGGAAGAAAGAATGGAAAAGAAGGAAGAAGAAGAAGAAGAAAAAAAAAGAAGAATAAACAAAGAAGAATGCGAGAAGAAGGGAAGAAGAATGCGAAGAAGCGAAGAAAAAGAAAAAGAAAAAGAATGCGAAGAAGAAGGAAGGAAGGAAGAAGAATGCGAAGAATGCGAAGAAGGAAGAAGGAAGAAAAGCGAAGAAGAAGAAAGAAAGAATGCGAAAGAAGAAGGAAGAAGAAGAATGCGAAGAAGAAGAAGGGAAAAGAATGCGAAGAAGAAGAAGGAAGGAAGAAAAAAAGAAGAAAAAGAGAAGAAAAATGCAAAAGAAGAAGAAAAAGAAGAAAAGAGAAGAAGAAGAAATGGAAAGATGAAGAATGGAAGAAGAAGAAAGGAAGAAGAAAAATAAAGAAGGAAGAAGAAAAAAGAGAAGAAAAGAATGCAAAGAATGCGAAGAATGCGAAAAAAATGCGAAGAAGAGGAAGAAGGAAGATAAAGGAAGAAGAAGAATGAGAAGAAAAAGAAGAAATGCGAAGAAAGAAGAAGAATGCGGAAGAAGAAATGCGAAAAGCGAGAAAGAATGCGAGAAGGAAGATGCGAAGAATAAGAATGCAAAAGAAAAAAAAAAGAAGGGAAAAGGAAGAAAAGAAAAAGGAAAAGAAGAAGAAGAAAAGAAGAAAAAAGAAAAAAGAAAAAAAAAAGGAGGGAAGAAGAAAAAGAATGCGAAGAATGCAAAAAAGGAAAAAAGAAGGAAGGAAAAGAAAAAGAAGAAGAAGAAGAATGCGAGAATGCAAAAATGGAAAAAAAGGGAAGAAGAGAAAGGAAGAATGCGGAAGAAGAAAAAAATGGAAAGGGAAAAAATGCAAAGAATGCGAAGAAAAAAAGAAAAAAAGAAAAAGAAGAAAGGAAGAAGAAGCGAAAAAAAGAAAAAAGAAAAATGGAAAAAAAGAAGGAAGAGAAAAAAGGGAAAAAAGAA
The DNA here is from genome assembly GCA_028751875.1 of Rapana venosa. Taxonomy (NCBI): domain Eukaryota; kingdom Metazoa; phylum Mollusca; class Gastropoda; order Neogastropoda; family Muricidae; genus Rapana; species Rapana venosa. The sequence goes on along the minus strand of CM054143.1, from coordinate 19,676,352 downwards.
GAAGGAAGAAGAAGAATGCGAAGGAATGCGAGAATGCGAGAATGCGAAGATGAAGAAGAAGACGAAGAAAAAAAGAAGAAGAAGAGAGAAGAAGAAGAAAGAAGAAGAAGAAGGAAGAAGAATGCGAACAAAAGAATGCGAAGGAAGAAGAAGAAGAAGAAGAAGAAGAAGAAGAAGAAGAAGAGAAGAAGAAGAAGAAGAAGAAGATGAAGAAGAATATGATGAAGAATGCGAAGAAGAATGCGAAGAAGAATGCGAAGAAGTGCGAAGAAAAAAATGCGAAGAAGAAGATGCAAAGAAGAAGAATGCGAAAGAAGAAGAATGCGAAGAAGAAGAATGCGAAGAAGAAGAATGAATGGAAGAATGCGAAGAATGCGAAGAAAAAGAAGAAGAAGAAGAAGAAGAAGAAGAAGAATGCGAAGAGAAGAGGAAAGAAGAAGAAGAAGAAATGCGAAGAAGAAGAAGAAGAAGAATGCGAAGAGAAGAAGAAGAATGCGAAGAAGAAGAAGAAGAATGCGAAAGAAGTTCGAAGTAGAATGCGAAGAAGAGATGCGAAGAAGAAGAGAAGGAAGAAGAAGAGAAGAGAAGAAGAAAGAAGAAGAGAAGAAGAAGAAGAAGAAGAAAGAAGAAGAAGAGAATGCGAAGAAGAGAGGAAAGAAGAAGAATAAAAAGAAGAAGAAGAAGAAGAAGAAGAGGAAGAATGCGAAGAATGCGAAGAATGCGAAGAATGCGAAGAAAAAGAAGAAGAAGAAAAAAAGAAGAAAAATGCGAAAGAATGCGAAGAGAATGCAAGCAAAAGAAGAAAAAAGAAGAATGCGAAGAAAATGCAAAGAATGCGAAGAAGAAAAGGGAAAGAAAATGCAAAGAATGCGAAGAAAAAGAAGAAGGGAATGCGAAGAATGGAAAAAGAAAAAGAAGAATGCGAAGAAAAAGAGAAGAAAAGAAGAAGAATGGAAGAGAAGAATGCGTGAAGAAGAAGAAGAAGAAGAAGAAAGCGAAGAAGAAAAAGAATGCGAAAAAGAAGAAGAATGCGAAGAAATGAAGAAGAAAAGAAAAGAAAAGAAGAAAAAGGGGAAAGAAGAAGAAGAAAAAGAAGAAAAGAAGAAGAAGAAGAAGTGAAAATGGAAGAAGAACAATGGAAGAAGAATGCGAAAAGCGAAGAAGAATGCGAAGAAGAATGCGAAGAATGCAAAAGAATGCGGAAGAAGAAGAAGAAAAGAAGAAGAAGAAGAAGAAGAAAAAAAAGAAGAAGAAGAAAATGCGAAGAAAAGAAAAAAGAAGAAAAAAAAGAAAAAAAGAATGCGAAGAAAATGAAGAAAAAGAAGAAGAAGAAGAATCGAAAAGAAGAAGAAAAGGAAAAAAAAGAAAAAGAAAAGAAGAAAAAGAAGAAGAAAGAGAAGAAAAAGGGAAGAAAAAGAAAAGAAGAAGAAGAATTGCGAAGAAGAGAAATGCAAGAAGAAGAAGAAGAATGCGAAGAGAAAAGAAAAATCCCAAAAGAAGAAGAATGCAAAAGAAGAAGAATAAGAAGAAGAAGCAAAGAAGAAGAATGCAAAAAGAAGAAGAATGCAAAAGAATCGAAAAATGCGAAGAAAAAGAAAAAGAAGAAAAAGAAGAAGAAAAGAAGAAGAAGAAGAAGAAAGAAAAAGAAGGAAAAAGAAGAAAAAGGGGAAGAAGAAGAAGAAGAGAAGAAAATGCGAAGAATCGAAGAAAAAAGAAACAAAGGGAAAAATGCGAAAATGCAAGAAGAAGAAGAAAAGAAGAAGAAGAAGAAGAAGAAGAAGAAGAAGAGAGAATTGATGAAGAGAAGCAAAGAAGAATGCGAAGAAGAATGCGAAGAAGAATGCGAAGAATGCGAAGAAAAATGCGAAGAGAAGAATGCGAAGAAGAAGAATGCGAAGAAGAAGAATGGAAGAAGAAGAATGGAAGAAGAAGAATGCGAAAGAATGCGAAAAAATGCGAAGAAGAAAAGAAAAGAAGAAGAAGAAGAGAATGAAGAAGAAGGAAGAAGAAGAGAAGAAGAAGAAGAATGGAGAAAAAGAAGAAGAATGCGAAGAAGAAGAATGCGAAGAAAGAAGAAGAATGAGAGAAGAAGAAGAAGAATGCGAAGAAGAAGAAGAATGCGATGCGAGAAGAAGGAAGAATGCGAAAGAAAAGAAGGAATGAGAAGAATGCGAAGAAGAATGCGAAGAAGAATGCGAAGAAGAAGAAAAGAAGAAGAAGAATGCGAAGAAGAATGCGAAGAAGGAATGCGAAAGAATGCGAGAAAGAAGAATGCGAAGATAGAATGCGAAGAATGCGAAGAAAATGCGAAGAAGAAGAAAGAAGAGAAGAAGAAGAAGAAGAAAGAAGAAGAAGAAGAAGAAGAAGAGAAGAATGCGAAAGAAGAAGAAGAAGAATGCGAAGAAGAAGAAGAAGAAGAATGCGAGAAGAAGAGAGAAGAAAAAGAAGAAGAAGAAGAATGCGAAGAAGAAAAGCGAGAAGAAGTAAGAAACAGAAGAAGAAGAAGAAGAAGAGAATGCGAAAAGAAGAAGAAGAAGAAGAAGATGAAGAGAAGAAGAAGAAGAAGAGGAAGAATGCGAAGAAGAATGCGAAGAAGAATGCGAAGAAGAAGAAGAAGAAGAAGAAGAGAAGGAAGAAAAAGAAGAAGGAAGAAGGAAGAAGAAGAGAAGAAGAAGAAGAAGAGCGAAGAAGATGGAGAAGAAGAAGATATGAAGAAGAATGCGAAGAAGAATGCGAAGAAGAATGCGAAGAATGCGAAGAAGGGAAAAGAAAAAGAAAAAAGGAAGGAAGAAGAAGAAGGAAAAAGAAGAAGAAGAAGAAGAATGCGAAGAAGAAGAATGCGAAGAAGAAGAATGCGATGAAGAAGAAAAAGAAGAAGAAGAAGAAGAAGAAGAAGAAGAAGAAGAAGAAGAAGAAGAAGAAGAAGGAAGAAGAAGAAGAAGAGAAGAAGAAGAAGAGAGAATGCGAAGAAGATGAAGAAGAAGAGAGAAGAGAAGAAGAATGAAGAAGAAGAGAAGAGAAGAATTGCGAAAAGAAGAGAAGATTAAGAGAGAAGAAGAATTGCGAAGAAGAAGAAGAATGTGAAGAGAGAAAAGAAGAAGATGCGAAAAGAGAAGAAGAAGAAGAAGAAGAAGAAGAAGAAGAAGAAGAAGAAGAGAAGAAGAAGAAGAAGAAGAATGCGATGAAGAAGAAGAAGAATGTGAACAAGAGAAGAATGCGAGAAGAAGAATGCGAAGAAGAAGAATGCGAAGAAGAAGAATGCGAAGAAGAGAATGCGAAGAAGAAGAAGAAGAAGAAGAAGAAGAGAGAGAAGAATGCGAAGAAGAAGAAGAAGAAGAAGAAGAAGAAGAAGAAGAAGAAGAAAGAAGAAGAAGAAGAAGAAGAAGAATGCGAAGAATACGAAGAAAAAGAATGCGAAGAAGAATGCGGAAAATTGCGAAGAAGAAGAAGAGAAGAAGAAGAAAGAAGAAGAAAGAGAAGATGTAGAAGAAGAAGAAGAAGAAGAAGAAGAAGAAGAAGAAGAAGAAGAAGAAGAAGAAGAAGAAGAAGAAGAAGAAGAAGAAGAAGAAGAATGCGATGAAGAAGAAGAAGAATGCGAAGAAGAAGAAGAAGAAGAATGCGAAGAAGATGAAGAAGAAGAAGAAGAAGAAGAAGAAGAAGAAGAAGAAGAAGAAGAAGAAGAAGAAAGAAGAAGAAGAAGAATGCGATGAAGAAGAAGAAGAATGTGAAGAAGAAGAAGAAGAAGAAGAGAATGGGGAAGAAGAAGAATGCGAAGAAGAAGAATGCGAAGAAGAAGAATGCGAAGAAGAAGAATGCGAAGAAGAAGAAGAAGAAGAAGAATGCGAAGAAGAAGAAGAAGAAGAAGAAGAAGAAGAAGAAGAAGAAGAAGAAGAAGAAGAAGAAGAAGAAGAAGAAGAAGAAGAATGCGAAAGAAGAAGAATGCGAAGAAGAAGAATGCGAAAGAAGAATACGAAAAAGAAGAAGAAGAAGAAGAGAAAGAAGAAGAAGAAGAAGAAGAAGAAGAAGAAGAAGAAGAAGAAGAAATGCGAAGAAGAAGAAGAAGAATGCGAAGAAGAAGAATGCGAAGAAGAAGAAGAAGAATGCGAAGAAGAAGAAGAGTGCGAAGAGGAAGAAGAAGAATGCGAAGAAGAATGCGAAGAAGAAGAAGAATGCGAAGAAAAAGAAGAATGTGAAGAAGAAGAAGAATGTGAAGAAGAAGAAGAAGAAGAAGAAGAAGAAGAAGAGAAGAAGAAGAAGAAGAAAGAAAAAGGGAAGAAGAAAAAGAAGAAGAAGAAGAAGAAGAGAAGAAGAAGAAGAAGAAGAAGAATGCGAAGAAGAAGAATGCGAAGAAGAAAGAAGAAGAAGAAGAAGAAGAAGAAGAAGAAGAAGAAGAAGAAGAAGAATGCGAAGAAGAAGAAGAAGAAATGCGAAGAAGAAGAAGAATGCGAAGAAGAAGAAGAAGAAGAAGAAGAAGAAGGAAGAAGAAGAAGAAGAAATTGGCACTTATATAGCGCTATATCTTGCAAAGACAAATCAAAGCGCATGCATTCGACCTAATCTTACACAGTCATACAACCAATGACAAATAATCAATAGTTCAAACAGATATTACAAACATGGTACCCTGCAGACCAAATCTATGAAATAAATATGCAATAGTCAAATGTTTTTCAAAAGCACACACACACACACACACACACACACACACACACACACACACACACACAGAGGTTATATACTTTAGCAGGGTGTTAGGACATGGGTTAGTGAAGGGTGGGATAGTTCTGATATGAGACAGGAGGAGGGAAATCTTAGGTTTCAAATAAATATGTCTTGAGGCTTCATTTAAAAGTGTCATAGCTAGGCTTCTGGCGAAGAGAGAGAGAGAGAGCTCATTCCAGGTCGATGGACCCGAAATAGAGAAAGAGCGGCGGCCAACAGTAGATTGGTTGAATCTAGGTATTCGTAGGCACAAGATATCTGTAGCAGAGCGGAGGGAACGTGAAGGAGTGTACAGGTTAAGACATTCAAAGAGGTAGGAGGGTGCAGTTTTGTGGAGACATTTGTAACAGAGGGTACTGATCTTATATTCTACTCTCTGTGGCACAGGCAGCCAGTGG
>CM054143.1:19650517-19665732 GCA_028751875.1 Rapana venosa | reverse complement strand
TGTGTGTGTGTGTGTGTGTGTGTGTGTGTGTGTGTGTGTGTGTGTGTGTGTGTGTGTGGTGTGGTGTGTGTGTGTGTGTGTACGTGTGTGTGTGTGGTGTGTGTGTACGTGTGTGTGTGTGTGTGTGTGTGTGTGTGTGTGTGTGTGTGTGTGTGTGTGTGTGTGTGTGTGTGTGTGTGTGTGTGTGTGTGTGTGTGTGTGTGTGTGTGTGTGTGTGTGTTTTGTGTGTGTACGTGTGTGTGTGTGTGTTGTGTGTGTAAGGGGGGGGGGGGAGAAGGGAGGCGGTAACGGCGAGAGAAGGGAATACTCATTGCCAACAAAGAAAATCGAGATAAAAGAAAATCACAGATAAAAAAAAAAGTAAAAATGTAATCATAATCTCTCTCTCTCTCTCTCTCTCTCTCTCTCTCTCTCCTCTCTCTCTCTCTCTCTCTCTCTCTCTCCTCTTTCTCTCTTCTCTCTTCTCACTGTCTCTCATGCCTCTCTTCTCTCTACCTACCTACATGTATCTCTGTCTATCAATCTCTCTCTCTCTCTCTCTCATCTCTCTCTCTCTCCTCTCTACTCTCTATCTATCTATCTATCTATCTATCTCTCTCTCTATCTCTCTCTCTATCTCTCTATCACTCTCTATCTCTCTCTCATCTCTCCTCTCTATCTCTCTCTCTATCCATCTATCTATCTACCTATCTATCTCTTCTCTCTCTCTCTCTATCTCTCTATCTCTCTTCTTCTATCTATCATCTATCTATCTATATATCTACCTACTATCTACCTCTATCTACTATCTACCTATCTATCTATCTCTCTATCTCTCTACTCTATCGTTTATGACTCACTTCTTCATCTATCTCTTCCATTTAATTACTACTATATATATTATTTATATATATATTATATATAATATATATATATATAATATCCCATGCATGACGGTACCGAGCAGACATTGGGCCCAACGCACAAAAAACAAACTGCCCCTTTGAAATAAAAGAAGAAGAAGAGAAGAGAAGAAGAAGAAGAAGAAAGAAGAAGAAGAAGAAGAAGAAGAAGAAGAAGAAGAAGAAGAAGAAGAAGAAGAAGAAGAAGAAGAAGAGAAGAAGAGTGTATGGGATTTATATAGCGCTGAATCTTGTTAAGTAAACACACCAAAGCGCTTGCATTCAAAATCATTCACACGCATGCAACCGTCCACAAATATCAAGATAAACAAATATCAAATTTATACACACAACAACACACTGAGGTGAAGGTAGCTATTGAAAAGTAGGAACAGATAACAGGGGAAGATCTCAAGTAGAAAATAAGTTGCGTTTTGAGGCTGGATTTGAAAGAATCAAATGAAGGCTTCGCCAAAGCGAAGTGGAAGAGGGAGGTCGTTCCATGTGGACGGACCGGAAACAGAGAAAGAGCGACGGCCAAACAGTGCTTTTTCCCCCTCAAATCTGGGTGCTCGAAAGCACAACGTAATCTGCAGCTGTGAAATCAGCTATTGGGGAGGTGACTAAAGACAGAGAACAACGAATGGAGCGCTGGGTGGAACACTGCACTGAACTTGGGAAGAGTGGTATCCAACTTAGCAACTGCGGAATTAAAAAAACCAGCAAGTTCCCTCTCACTCACTCTGCCAGGCAGCAAAACTCAGCCAGGCAGCAAAGCAGGTCCACCCAAGCTCCTGCTGAGTATCACTTTGTGAACATGTCCGTTTTCAAATCAATACCTCGCCATACAGGCAGCCATACTCCCGACTTCAGAGAAGAATTGTTTTGTCACCTCAATCATGGAGAGAGAGTACAAGCTGTTATGCGAAGAGATTCGTCACGAATGAAGACGAACTTCTCAACAACACTTCGGCTGAGACTATAAACCGAGGCCCCGTGTGCGTGCATTTCGCACGCACACCATCTTGCGCACACGTTAAAATCCTGTTCCGCTTTTCGGAAGAGTTAGGCCATTGTGTGCCGGTGGGAACGGATGACAAAATGGACAAAACTGCATACACACGGGGACTAGATGAAAAAAAGCACATGAGTGCTTATTCCATTATCCTCGAAATAAAAGAATAAATAAAAGAATAAATACATTTTTAAAATAACATTCCTTCCCCCCGCCCCCCTCTCAAAAAAAGCACTGGGCACTTCGCTTCCATCAGTAACACCGACATTTACATGAGCTGTTTGGCCAGTCAGAAACCAGGCTGGCACTGTGGCCACTTGTTGGCACACCACTTGATGCCTTACACAACCTGCCCTCCCTCAAGCTTGATTGATCTGGAGCAAACACACTGGACGCAGGCTTCATACGCACACAACACAACACACAAACCACAATACACACACACCACACACACACACACACACACACCACACTCACACAACACACACACACAAAACACACACACCACACCCACACAACACACACAACACACAACACACAACACACACAACACAACAACACACACACAACACACACAACACACAACACAACACACATACACAAACACATACAACACACACAAACACACACACAACACACACAACACAACACACTACACACACACACACACAACACACACACACACAACACACAACACACACACAACACACACACACAACAACAACAACACAAACACACAACACACACAATCACACACACACACACAACACACACACACACACAACACACACACAACACACAACAAACACATCACACACATACACACACAACACACTACGCTTGCATGCACGCATGCATACACAGAGAGGCAGAAGCTGGATATGTAGGGCATCTGTGATCAATCTTTCACGCACCAGGGGTGGGGATGGGGAATGGGGGATGGAGGGATGGGGAGTGGGGGAGGGGGGGGGGGGGTGGGAGGTGGTTGCCTTGAGGTTAGAGCCTTTCAGCTCGCGAGGTGACCGTCGGTGAAGGTTCGAACAACTACTGAAGGAGGATTCTGTTCGTGTGCATTTTCCCACCCCCCTAGAGTCAGCATCAGCAATAATCATCATCATCATCAATCATCATCATCATCATCATCATCATCATCATCTTCTTCTTCTTCTTCTTCTTCTCTCATCATCATCATCATCATCATCATCATCATCATCATCATCATCATCATAATACATTGAATTTATATAACGCTATATCTTGCAGAGACAAATCAAAGCGCTTGCACTCAACTCATTCTTACCCAGTCATACAACCAGTAACAATTAATAGTTCCAACAAGTCCAAACGTGCACGCACGCACACACGCCCGCCCGCACCGCACGCACGCACGCACGCACACACACACACACACACACACGTACACATACACACACAGGTCACACACCCTGGAAGGGCGATAGAATCTCGGCTGTTGAAGGCAGGGAAAAGCTATGAGATGAAGCAGGAGAGGAAAAACCTTAGGTTTGAAATAAATATGTCTTGAGACTGGATTTAAAAGTGTCATAAGAAGGCTTTTGGAGGAGAGAAGAGAGAGAGAGAGAGAGAGAGAGAGAGAGAGAGAGAGAGAGAGAGAAAAGAGAGAGAGAGAGAGAGAGAGAGAAAAGAGAAAGAGAGAGAGAGAGAGAGAGAGAGAGAGCGAGAGAGAGAGAGAGAGAGAGGGAGGGAGGTCATTCCAGATCGATGGACCAGAAATAGAGAAAGAGCGACGGCCAATGGTGGATTGGTTTGAATCTAGGTATTCGTAAGGACAAGGTATCTGCAGCAGAGCGGAGAGAACGAGAAGGAGTGTACAGGTGAAGACATTCACAGAGGTACCACCTACTCCACTTCCCTGAAAGTCATTTAGATGAGACTATAAACCCACAGTCCGTGTACAAACGCACGGGTGATATCTTCCGCGCACGTTAAAAAAAAAGGTAAAGGTAAAAAGTAAAGGAGTCCCATAACCTATAAGGTCGTCGGGGAGCGAGGCGTCAGAGACCTCACTTCTCTAGGGCCAGCATATTGAGGGCGGCGCCCATCTCCTCTCCCTCGCTGCTTTACCTTCCCTGACCCTAAAGAGGGCAGGTACCCATTTATAGGTGGTTGAACTGGGGGAACTGTACTGAAGCCAAGGCGCGCAAACGGTCACCCATCCAACTGGTAACCACGCTCGACGCTGCTTAACTTGGCTGGGGGAAAGCGAGTGCTCCGACCACTGAGCTATCCCGTCCCCTTTAACAACACACCCCCCAAAACCCCAAACTATGTTCCCGCCTTTCGGGAAGAGTAAACCATTACGCGCCTGTAAGAACGGATGACAGAATTAAAAAAACAAACGAAAAAAACCCCATGCACAATGATGACCGTGTTTAGACAACATTCCCGAACGAAGTCGGAATGTGGCTACCTTCATGGCGGACAAAGTTAACGGTCGCATTCGCAAAAGATCGCACCAGCGGTGAACCATCTCAAAGTTGGAAAGAAACAACAAAAACAACAACAACAACAACAACAACACCAAAACCAAACCATGCACAATAATATCGTGTTTAAACAATATTCCCGAACGAAGTCGGAATGTGGCTACCTTCATGACAGACAAACAGTCGCATTTCGCAAACAAATCTCAGTAGTGAACCACCCCGGGGCTCTGGCCGAGGAAGGACAAAGACACCCATGCACAATAATGTCAAGTTTAGAATTATTCCCGACGTCGGAATGTGGCTACCCTCATGGCGGACAAACGCTCGTATTCAGAGAGAAAAAAAAAATCTCACCAGTAATGAACCACCTTGGAGCTCTAGCCGAGGAAGACAAAACAACAACATCAACAACAACAACAACAACAACAACAACAACAACAACAACAATAACAACAACAACAACAACAAACATGCACAATGATGTGTCTAGACAATATTCCCGATTTTGGAATGTGGCTGCCTTCGTTGTAGGCAAACAGTCGAATTCGCAAAGAAATTCATTTATTTATTTATTTATTTACACCAGTTGAAGTCACGACAGAATTCTCTGCGTGAAATTCGGGCTGCTCTTCCCCCCCGGGAGAACGTGTCTCCACAAGAGCAACGCCACCCGTTATTTTTCTTTTTTCTTTTTTCCTGTCAGCAACTATATTCGTTTCCCTATCAGAGTGGCTTTTTCTACAGAATTTTGCCAGGGACAACTCTCTTGCTTGCCGTGGGTTCTTCTACGTGCGCTAAATAATTATGTGTAACACACGGGACATCGGTTTATCTTCTCATCCGAAAATCTAGCGCCCATACCACCCCTCATGGTCTAAGGGAAGGGGGGGGGGGTGGAGTTTCGGGCCCAAATTGGATTCGAACCACCGCGCACTTCCGACCCGGACTTTTCGCTTTCTAGGCAGGCGCGTTACCTCTAGACCACCGATCCCCCAGTAGTGAACCAAATCAGAGCTTTGGCCGAAGAAGGACCCCCCCTCCTCCCCCCCCCCCCCCCCCCACACACATACATGTACTATCACCGGCGATTGAGCGCACACAGTACAGCAGCTGTACTGTGCCTTAGGTAGGCAGGCTTACATGGCAGACAATCCACTTCCATCAGGAGGAGATGGTGGTAGATGTACGTACGCTTCTTCTGCTTGTTATGCTTGTTGTACTGTACTCGCAACATTGGTGTTGTAGTGCTTGATGTATATATATATATATAGCATTGTCTGGGATGATGGCATTCTGTTGGATGCATCCAACGGGAAACTCTGTCTGTCTGTCTGTCTGGCTGGCTGGCTGGCTGGCTGGCTGACTGTCTCTCTCTGTGTCTGTGTCTCTGTATGTCTGTCTCTGTCTCTGTCTCTGTCTCTGTCTCTCTCTCTCTCTCTCTCTCTCTCTCTCTCTCTCTCTCTTCTCTCTCTCTCTCTCCCTCCCCTATCAATCTGTTTATTTTAAAGGCCGGATGAAAAAAAAAGTATATGAATGCTTATCTGTGACCCTTGACCAATAAAGATTATTCAAAGATTCATTCTCTCTCTCTCTCTTCTCTGTCTCTCTCTCTCTCTCTCTTTTTCTGTCTCTTCTGTCTTCTGTCCTTCTGTCTCTCTCCGTCTGTCTGTTCTCTGTCTTCTCTGTCTCTCTCTCTTCTCTCCTCTCTCTCTCTCTCTCTCTCTCTCTCTCTCTCTCTCTCTCTCTCTCTCTCTCTCTCTCTCTCTCTCTCTCTCTCTCTCTCTCTCCTCTCTCTCTGGCCGTCACTTCTGCTATCACTGTATGCGCGTATCTCGTTTTCTTTATTTCTTTTTGTCTGTCTGTTTGTCTCTTACTTTCTCAGTCTTTGTCTTTGCCCAAAGGCACACACACACACACACACACAACACATACCACACGAAAAACACACACACACACACACGAACCACAACACACACACACACACACACACACACAGAACACAAACACGCACACACACAGAACACACACAAAACACACACACACACTGCCAGCTCAAAGCTTATACAGAAAAACCATTAAACATTTCATTCATGTTGCAGTTTACTGCATCAGTCGCCCTAAAGCCCTCACCCCATCAAGAGAAATCCTGCATCAGAACGTGTGCTGGAGGAGGAGGGGGTTGGGGTAGCTTGGTTTGAGGGCTGAGGTCGCGATCTGACAGCCTGAGTTCGAACCACCACCCAGACACCCGTTCCAGTAGAATTTTCCCCTGGAGTTAACATCAGTACCGACTCCACTGCCCCAAAAGTCCTTCAGATGAGACTATTTTTACATTTTATTTTTTATTCTTTTATATCGAGGATAATAGAATAAGCACTTGTGTGCTTTTTTTTTTACATCCAGTCCCCGTGTGTATGCGTTTTTGTCAATTTTGTCATCTTTTCCCACCGGCACACAATGGCCTACTCTTACGAAAAGCGGACAGGAGTTAACGTGTGCGCAAGATGTTCTGCATGCGTTCGCACACGGGGCCTGGGTTTATAGTCTCATCCGAAGGACTTTGGGGGAGAGTGGAGTCTGCACTGATGTTAACTCCAGGGGAGAGAGTCGAACCCGGGTCGTCAGAGTGCGAGCGCAATGTTCTGACCACTAGGCTATTCCGTAAACGGAGGTCCTGTGTGTAAACTTTTCACACAGTGCCTACCACAACTTATACCCACTATCACGAAAATAGTGAACTCATCTCTTGTTTCAGGAAATGTTCCATCAGCTCTCAAAACTGCTATAGTCACACCTCTACTCAAAAAGCATGACCTTGACCCTAACATTCTGAAGAATTATAGACCTGTTTCCAATATACCTTTTATTTCTAAAGTCCTTGAAAAAGTAGTTCTCAAACAGCTCAACAACCACCTTCTCTCCAACAATCTTCTTCCTGAGTTTCAGTCTGCCTATCGCGTCAACCACAGCAATGAAACCACCATAGTACACACTTTAAACACACTTCTACTACTCAGGGAAAATCTCCCTTCTCACTCTACTCGACTTATCGACAGCCTTCGATACTATAGACCACTCAATTCTTCTCTCCCGTCTTCAAAAAACGTTCGGTGTTACTGGCACAGCCATCACCTGGTTTAATTCATACCTTACTGACCGATTTCAGACAGTTGCAGTAAACAAGATTCAATCAATACCTGCCAAACTGAAATTCGGAGTCCCACAGGGATAAGTTCTAGGCCCTGTTCTGTTCACTCTTTACACTGCCCCACTGTCACATATAATAAAACGTCATCAAATCAACCATCATTTTTACGCAGATGACTCTCAGATTCAAAGCAGTGTTACTCCTGAAAATCTGCCTTCTCTCCTGGCAGATATGGCCCACTGCTTCGAAGATATTCAAAATTGGATGACACAGAACAAATTACAGCTAAATGCAGATAAAACCGAAGCCATGCTTGTAGGGACCAAACACAAACTCTCTTCCATTACAACAGCTTCAATAGAACTTGGCAATGCATCAGTCCCTCTATCCACTGCTGTGAAGTACCTAGGTGTTGTTATCGACAACACACTCTCTGTGCAAAAATTCATCACCCAGACCTGTCAGTCGTGCTACTATCAGTTACGGCGTATTAGTGCAATTCGAAAGTACCTGTCCACCGATGCAACAGCCAAACTTGTCACTTCTCTCATTCTTTCACGTCTGGACTATTGCAATTCTCTTTTGTCTGGTCTGCCAGCATCATCTATCCACTCCCTTCAACGTATACAAAACTCCGCAGCTCGACTAGTTCTCAGAAAGAAAAAATCGGAGCACATTACCCCCCTCTTGCGATCTCTCCACTGGCTGCCTGTGCCACAGAGAGTAGAATATAAGATCAGTACCCTCTGTTACAAATGTCTCCACAAAACTGCACCCTCCTACCTCTGTGAATGTCTTAACCTGTACACTCCTTCACGTTCCCTCCGCTCTGCTGCAGATACCTTGTGCCTACGAATACCTAGATTCAACCAATCTACTGTTGGCCGCCGCTCTTCTCTATTTCGGGTCCATCGACCTGGAATGAGCTCCCTCTCTCTCTTCGCCAGAAGCCTAGCTATGACACTTTTAAATCCAGCCTCAAGACATATTTATTTCAAACCTAAGATTTCCTCCCTCCGGTCTCATATCAGAACTATCCCACCCTTCACTAACCCATGTCCTATCACCCTGCTAAAGTATATGACCTGTGTGTTGTGTGTGTGTGTGTGTGTGTGTGTGTGTGTGTGTGTGTGTGTGTGTGTGTGTGTGTGTGTGTGTGTGTGTGTGTGTGTGGTGTGTGTGTGTGTGTGTGCGTGCTTTTGAAAAACATTTGACTATTGCAATTTTATTTCATAGATTGGGTCTGCAGAACCATGTTTGTAATATCTGTTTGAACTATTGATTATTTGTCATTGGTTGTATGACTGTGTAAGATTAGGTCGAATGCATGCGCTTTGATTTGTCTTTGCAAGATATAGCGCTATATAAGTTCCATTTATTATTATTATTATTATTATTATTATTAAACACATACGTCTTGCGTACACACACTAATACTGAGTGGCAGGAGGAACGGATGACAACATCAACAACAACAAACAGGCCTGCACAGCGGTGCCGCGGTTAGACACCATCCCCGAAGTGGGAATGCAGCTGCCTTAACGGGGAACACAAAGATTGCATATGTAAATCTGACCATTGGTGAACCTCCCAAAACTAGTCAAGGAACGAGAGAGAGAAAAAAACAGAAAGAAAGAAAAAAAAACACCTGTATTGCCATCCTGCCAACTGAAGCCATGGTTTTCAGGAAGATGTGAACTGACCCCACCCTAGCGGTCAAGAAGCTCTCTGGCGACTTGGAAGCCAGCAGTGTACTGCTGACTTCATTAAGGAGACTAAGATGTCCATTACCCCCTCCCCCTTCCCCCGCCCTCTTCCCAAAAGTAAAGGTGTTCCCATAATCTATGTGGTCGTTGGGAAGCGAGGCGTCATAGATCTCAGCTCCTCCAGAGGCCAGCATATATTGAGGCTGGCGCCCATGTCCTTTCTCTCGCTGCTTTTTTTCTTCCCTGACCCTACAGAGGCCAGCTGTCCATCTAACGAATGGACAAGAAAGACAGAAAAAAAAACTGGCGACGCTTAACAGCACGAAATTTCCAAGAAAGGGGGTCTAGAGGTAACATAACCCGCCTAGAAAAAGAGAAGTGTAGCTTCCATCCCTGCCCCACACCCCCTCCCCTCCCCTCCTGTCATTCACTAGACTTGAGTGTTGGTCTGCGTGGTAGTGCTATTTGTTTCTGATGAGACGATAAACTCAAGGTCCTGCGTACAATAAGAACAAAAGATCGGCGCAGGTTAAAGAACCCACGAACACAAGAGAGTTGTCCTTGGCAAAAATTCTGTAGAAAAAAGCCACTCTCACAAGAAAACAAAATACACACGCAAGACAGACAGAAAAAAATCAAAAACAAAAATGGATGGCGCTGCTCTTGTGGCGTTAACACACTCTTTCTTAAGGAGAGAAGCCTAACATTTCAGGCAGAGAGATTTGCTGTGACTGAAAGCAGTGTACAATGGAAAGGTATTGGGCCTGTCTGCACAAGACCCAGGAACTAGCAACACTTCACAGCAGATGTCTTCAGCGCCCCAGGGGAGGGATGTCTCTTAACACCGTGTGCAAGAGCCCCCCTCCCCCCTCCAAACACAAGATCGCACACGCACGCACGCAGCGAGTGCTCGCGCGCGCACACACGCGCACACACATACACACACACAGAGCGGAAGTCGGAAAGCGGACTTCCAAGTCATAACACAACGTTGCAGACCACCACCTCCCTCCCAATTTACAATGTGATGTTGCACTGTTCATTATCTCGGCATTCAAATCTCACACACCACACACAACACACACACAGCGAATCGAAAGCGACAAGCAACACACACCACCACCGGTCGTACTGGAATCCAACAGATACACCAACCCGACAAGACGAATTTAAAAAACCGCATACACAGGAATGGATGTAAAAAGCACCAAGTGCTTATTCCATTATCCTCGTATAAAAGAATAAAATAAAAAAATCAGTAAAACACACACACAACACCCCCACACACCCACACACACACAGACAGCGGAAGTCAGAAAGCGGAAGTCATAAAGCGGAAGTCCAGCACTTAGCGTCAGTGACCCTGACCACACCTGTGCCCAGACCCCGGGGCAGGAAGTCTGTCACCTGGGCATGCGCACTGCCTAACCCAAGGAGATGTACAATCCCTACTACCCTGCTCTAGCTTGGAAGTGTGGTGCAGTGGTTAGCACACTGGGATCCTACCTGGAAAGTGGTGGGTTCGAATTCCATGCCAGTCATAGGTAGGTAGGTGTGTGTGTGTGTGTGTGTGTGTGTGTGTGTGGTGTGTGTGGTGTGTGTGTGTGTGTGTGTGTATTTATTCTTTGATTTCGAGGATAATGGAGTAAGCACTCATGTGGGTTTTTCATATAGTTCCTGTGTGCATGGAGTTTTGTACATTTTATTATCCGTTCCCACCGGCACACAGTGGCCTATTTTCCGAAAAGCGGAACAGGTTTTAACGTGTGCGCAAGATGTTCTGCGTCATAGGTGTGTGTGTGTGTGTGTGCGCGCGCGCGCGCGCGAGAGCGAGCGTGTTTGTGTCTGTCCATGATGTTTTGTATTGTTGATTTGTTAGTTGTTTTGTGTGAATATTTTTTTAACTCATGCCAGCTCATAACTAGTGTGACATTACTCTCCCAACACTGCAGGTGTTCGTCTCTTTCAGGCCTGGTTGACGGACGATAGGAAGTGTAGAGTACTACAGCTCTGTCAAGAAGTCACAGCCACGCGTCCATAGTATCATTCACTTACTCATCTCCATGATAATAATAATATTAATACATGGAATTTATACAGAGCTATATCTTGCAAAAAAACAAATCAAAGCGCTTTCATTCATCCTAGTCTTTCACATGCAGCCAGTTACAATTAATAGATTTTTACAAATTCAAATGTAACCACACACGCGCGCATAATTAATCGTTTTTACAAATTCAAATGTAAACATACACGCACGCGCGCGCGCGCACACACACACACACACACACATATATAAGTTGTACACTCCGGCAGGGTGATGGGGGAGGGGGTTGGCTGTTGAGGGCAGGGACAGAAATGAGATGAAAGAAGAGGGGAGAACCTTAGGTTTGGAATATATCTCTTTAGGCTGGATTTAAAAGCATTATAAGTAGGCTTTTGGCGAGAGAGAGACAGGGGAGGTCATTCCAGATCTATGGACCAGAAACAGAGAAAGAGCGGCCAATGTTTGCCGGTGAGAACGAATGACAAAATTGACAAAACTGCATACACACGGGGACTGGATGGGGGAAAAAAGCACATGAGTGCTTAGTCCATTATCCTCGAACTAAAAGAATACAAAATAAATGAGAGTCTAACACTAGTAAGCTTCCTTGAAACTTTCGACCCTGAGAATACCATCTGATGAACTTGTTTGTGCAGCGGTGAGACCAGAAGGAGTGGCGTAGAAACAGCAGGACGGGTAGGTCACAACAAGATAAGGCAGCGAAAACATTAGTGTGGTCGTTTTTGTTTCACTGGCAGGAGCTTTGTTTGAAAGCATTCTCTCTCTCTCTCTCTCTCTCTCTCTCTCTCTCTTCTCTCTCTCTCTCTCTCTCTCTCTCATCCTCTCTCCTCTCTCTCTCTCTCTCTCTCTGATCTTGTGTGTTTGTCTGCCCCTTCCCCTATCTCTCTTTCTGACTCAGGTCTATACCTCTGTGTGTCTCTTTGACTGTGTATGTCTGTTTATCAGTCTCGTTTTCTCTCCAAAGCAAAAGAAAACAAAAGAACAAAAATAACAACCAAACAACCACACACACACACACACACACACACGAACGCGTGCAAGTACGCACACTGCTTGCTCAAAATATAAGCCCCACACATTAAAAACAAAGAAAAGCACCACCACCACCACCCTCACACACACAACCTTTGATACAGTTCTAATGCTGTTTATGCTGTTCAAATCCCAAAGACAACAGGGGGTGCATGAAATCTGGCTGACATATTGGACTATTTGTTTCTTTGTTTATTTTCAGATTCAACTGCCAGGAAAGCTACTTGACCTGTTTGTAGGAGGAAGACAAAGAAACGCCCAAGAGGAGCTAAATCTGCAGGCGCTTAGGGGAAGAAACTCTCATCACTCAGATGTGCAAATCCGGGCACCCCCTCCCCCACACATGCCCCCTTTCCCCCAAACCCCTTTGAAAAGCCAGGAAGGGGAAGTCCAACACTTGAGCCATACTCCACTTTTAAGTTTGGGGTCAAGTAGATCTACCACCTTCAATAGTTTGCTATTCAGCAAGTCTACTTTATGCTTATTTGATAAAAGTTTCTAACGCATGAAGAAAAAAACCCTATTGTATCATTCCATGGGGCTTGATGCCACCCGACAACATTTTCAACTTCCTGAGAATAATCAGGCATTCTCTGTTTATGATAATTATGAGTTAACATGTCATAGTAACTATGAACAGGGTTATTTATTTATTTATTCTTTTATATCGAGGATAATGGAATAAGCACTTATTGCTTTTTTACATCCAGTCCCCATGTGTATGCGGTTTTGTTAAATTCCAGGAAGCAGGTATGGATTTAAATCTCATTTTATATTGTTGTTTACATGGTTTCTCCCACAACGCAGTGGCTGACCGTCCTGGGTTGACCCTATGGTCGGCCAGGGCCTTGATACAAGGAACGTCAGTCGAGTTGATTTTCAGCCCTGATTTAATGTGCACATAGTTACACACTTTTAATCTGAAACTTTACAATCCTATGAGGTAACAGCCCAGACATGGCCTCTAGTTTGGGCTAGGCTATAAACAACTGGACTGGATTGGATTGGGGCTTGAGTGAATAGATAAAGGCCAGGGAGTCATGAGAAAGTTGGAATGATAATCACAAAAGGATTGCTTGTATTTTTTTTTGCTGGTGGCTTTACTCCTGTATAATTATTGTGGTTTGGAGGCTAGCAGATGATAAAGAAGCAAGAACACAGTTTGTTTAGAATTCAGATCCATATAAAGTAGCAGAATACATGCAAAATTGCATGAATTGTCAGTCAAAAGCTAGTCTTTCACTTGCAATCTGGTTTGGGTTTTTTTCCATTTAAGTTTTGCTGATGCTCCTGTAAGTTCTGTATGTTTGCTGGAGTGTCTGTCCTTGTAGCAAGACAAAGAGCACAAGAATGGCCAGATTCGGAATCCTTTGTCTTGTGATTTTATAACCTGTGCATTGGCAGCCCGCCTGGAGAAGGAAAGAATAAGTGTTATTCTGCAGGAAGTTTGCAGACCGAGAGAGAAATTCTTCACTTCGATGAGCCTGTCCACTTTACGACAAGAACCCCTTTAGGATACCACATACAGCTTTAAGGTCAGCAACTTCAACCTCGATCTTCTGCTAATAGGGGCACAAAAAACAGAATGCCTGATTATTCTCAGGAAGTTGAAAATGTTGTCGGGTGGCCTCAAGCCCCATGGAATTATACAATAGGGGTTGTTTTTTTCTTCATGCCGTTAGAAACTTTTATCAAATAAGCAGAAAGTAGACTTCCTGAATAGCAAACTATTGAAGGTGGTAGATCTACTTGACCCCAATCACCTTGGCAGGCGCACTGCCCGTCACAGGGTGAATTATCCCCCCTCATAGAACAGTAGTCCCGTTCAAGGGGATTTGCCCCCCCTGGAGTTAAATTAACATCAGTGTCCACTCCACTGAGCGGAGAGTCCTTCGAGAGACTCTAAACTGAGGTCCCACGTGCCAACGCACACAGAACATCTTGCGCACGCACACGTTAAAACACGTCCCTCCTTTCGGAAGGGTAAGCCAATGTGCGCTGGTGGGAATGGATGACAAAATTTCAAAACTTGCAAGCGCGCTGGTGTCGTGTTTAGACATCATCCCCGAAGTCAGAATGTGGCTACCTTAGTGGAAGTCAAAAACAGAATAATCTCACCAACGGTGAACCTTGGAGCTCTAGCCGAGGACCCCCCAACCCCACCCTCCAAAACAAACAACAACAACAACAACAAAAACAAACAAACCGACCCCACCAAAAAACCCTAACAACAAACCCTAAACAAAACAAAACAAAGAAACCAACCAACAAGAAACAAAAACCAAAAAACCCCACCAGGACTAGCATTTCACACTAAACGGTTCTATTCTCGTATTTTCTGTATTAAGCTGCATGCAGAAATTCCGAAAAGATTCATGTGTGTGTGTGTGTGTGTGTGTGTGTGTTGACCTTCTACACAAACAAACACATTAACAAACACACGAATTCTCCCGCCCACCCATCGCCTAACCCCATCCCCCAACCCACTCAGCCACCCACCCCACGAAAACCCCCCCAACAAACCCAACCCCAACCCAAAACAATAAAAAGGTGCCATTTTTATTTCTGAACTGTATTCATATTGTTACGTTTTGTTTTTGCATCTTTGGTTCGTGTATATCTAAAAAGTCTCCCCCCCCCCCCCTTTTTCTCTATCTTATTTTATACCCCCCCCCCCCCCCCCCTCGTCTGTCTCTTTCTCTCGCTCGCTCGCTCTCGCTCTCCTGCTACACCCATCTCTCTCTCTGTTTTGGTACCCCCCCCCCCCCCCTCCCCTCTCCCGTTCTCTCTCCTCTCTTGTTGCCTTCTCTCTCTGTGTTGGTACCCACCTCTCTCTCATTCTCTCTCTCTATCTGTCTCTCTCTCCCCCTCCTCTCTCTCTTTCTCTCTCTCCCTCCCTC
>CM054143.1:19638017-19645517 GCA_028751875.1 Rapana venosa | reverse complement strand
GAGATGACTGTAAACTACTCCGAAATAAGACACTTGTCTGTCTGTCTGCTGTCTGTCTGCCTGTCGGGGTAATAAGGGTGGGGGAAGGGGAGGAGGGGGAAGTGGGAGGAAGTGAAGTGAGGGAAGGGAGAGAGAGAGGAGAGAGAGGAGAGAGAGAGAAGAGAGAGAGAGGGAGGGGAGAGAGAGAGAGAGAGAGAGAGAGAGAGAGAAGAGAGAGAGATGGAAAGATAGACAACAGACAGACATATAAATATATATATATATATAATATATATAATAATATATATATATATATATAATATATATAGAAGAGAGAGAGAGAGAGAGAGACAGATATAGATAGATAGATAAATAGATAGATAGATAGATAGATAGATAGATAGATAGATAATAGATAGATAATAGATAGATAGATAGATAGATAGATAGATAGATAGATAGATAGATGGATGGATGGATGGATGTATACATACAAACATCCATCCATCCATCCATTCATACCTCCCTCCCTACCTACCTACCTAATACATATATACGTACATAAATACATATATACATGCATGCATACATACATACATGCAAGCATACAAACATACATACATACATACAAAAACACACACGTAGATAGATAAAGAGAGAAAAAGAGAAAGAAAGAAAGAGACAAAAACAAAGAGACACACAAAGACAACCAGCCAGCCAAGCAGCCATCCAACCAGCCATCCAACCAGCCAGCCAACCAGCTAGAAAGAAAGAAGTATACACAAACACAATTTCTGAATTCATGGACACACAATGGTATCACAAATTACCTGACTGAAATAAAAAATAAAAACGGATAGATTAAAAACAACCTTTTTTTTTAGAAAAAAAAATCTGTGCAAAAAGTAGCTTTCTTCTCTATCACCACATCAGCAGACAAGATGGCCTGAAATAGGAAAGAAACTGAACGGATGAGAGAGTGACGGAGAGGAGAAGAGAAGAGAAGAGAAGAGAGGTATCAGAGCACAACACTACTGACAGAAAGATCAGAACAAGATTTCAGCCTGGATTCTTTGTATGCATAGCGCTTTAAGATCGCAGAGGGTGTTTAAACTAGGTATCTGTGTATATTCTGTGTGTGTGTGTGTGTGTGTGTGGTGTGTGTGTGTGTGTGTGTGTGTGTGTGTGTGTGTGTGTGTGTGTGTGTGTGTGTGTGTGTGTGTATGTATGTGTGTGTGTGGTGTCCTCTGTCCGCTCTGTACTGTGGTGTGGTGTGGTATGTGGTTAGTGGTGGTGATGGTGGGGTGTGTGTATTTTATTTTTAAAAAATTCTTTTATTCATTTTATTTCGAGGATAATGGTATAAGCACTCATTGCTTTTTTTACATCCAGTCCCCGTGTGTGTGTGTGTGTGCGTTTTTTAAAAAAAAATTTCAGCTGTTCCCACCGGCATACAATGGCCTACTCTTTCGAAAAGCGGAACGGGTTTTAATGTGCGCGCAAGCTTTTCGGCGTGTGTTCGCACATGGGATGTATGTGCCTGCGTGCGTGCGTGCGTGTGTGTACTTGTGTGTGTGTCCATCCGTCCATCTGTCTGTCTGTCTGTCTGTCTCTCACATTCAGTGAGCATAGCCCCTACTTTCACTTTAAGTAGGACAAAGCTGACACGAGAACTCAGTCACCTATAAACATAACCTACATGATCAACACAATCCTGCAGCAGTCAAGCCTCTCACACTACAGGAATGCACTCATCACTAATCCTGCATTATCTGACTAGTACGCAGATGGGGACGGGATAGATCAGTGGTCAGAGCACTCGCTTTCCCGCCCAGCCAAGGTTAAGCAGCATCGAGCGTGGTTACCACTTGGATGGATGACCGCTTGGCTTCAGTACAGTCCCCCAGTTCACCCCATGGGTACCTGCCCTCTTTAGGGTCAGAGAAGGTAAAACAGCGAGGGAGAGGAGACGGGCGCCACCCTCAACATACTGGCCCCAAGAGAAGTTGAAGTCTCTGATGCCTCACTGCTCTACGACCTCATAGGTTATGGAACATCTTTAACGCAGTCTACTGTATTGGATGAAAAAAAGAATCCCCGATGACGGACTACAGCGGCCTGTAAGCCAGACAGCAATACATCAGTCCTGTTCTGGGTCTCCCTTCTCAAGGAATGCACGCAGTGACCCAGCTTGGTTTCCCAGACGACTGGCTGGTCATACAGAATGACAGGTAGCCAGCAGAGTGCTCCGGTAGATAGAGAGCGCTGATAATGGAAGAATTGCTACCGACATGGATGCTCCGTCTGTCTGTCTGTCTATTTGTCTGTCGGTCTGTCTGTCCGTTATTCTGTCTGTATGGCTCTCTGTCTATCTGGCTGGCTGTCTGTCTGTCTGTCTGTCTGTCTGTCTGTCTGTCTGTCTGTCTCTCTCCTCTCTCTATCTCCTCTCTCTCTCTCTCCTCTCTCTCTCTCTCCCCTTCCTCTTCCCCCTCTTTTCTCCACCCCCCACCCACTCCTCTCTCTCTTCTCTTCCCCTCCCTCTCTCTCTCTCTCCCGCCCACCCCCCTCTCTCTCTCTCTCTCTCTCTCTCCCCTCTCTCTCTCTCTCCCGCCCACCCACTCTCTCTTCTCTTCTCTCTCTCTCTCTCCATCTTTCTGTATTCTCTTTCTATTTCTCTGTCTCTTTGGCATTTTGTAACTTAACTTGATATGTTTTTGATAGTATTTTAAAAAAAGGTTTAAAAAGAGGATGCCTTGTCAGAATTTTTATCTGGTTTAGTTTGATGTTGAATGTAACCTGATAAAGCTCTCTCTCTCTCTCTCTCTCTCTCCCCTCTCATCTCTTTTCTCTCTCTCTCTCTCTCTCTCTCTCTCTCTTCTGCTGTAAACCCCACTAATCTACTTTAAACCAAATTACCTATTATAATCAGTGTATCAGTTTTCATGTTAACGTTTAATTCATTTGAGAATTATATGTTAACGCATATCTCTTTTCTCCCCCAAAATAATTATGTATCTCTTGAAATTAATGTTCAAGTCAGTTAGGGATTATGTATTGTTAAATATACACTTATCTTTTTTAAATCATGTTGTCCTTGTAGTAGTAGTAGTAGTAGTAGTAGTAGTAGTAGTAGTAGTAGTAGTAGTAGTAGTAGTAGTAGTAGTAGTAGTAGTAGTAGTAGTAGTAGTAGTAGTAGTGGTGGTGTTTTCCCCCTTGTTTTGTTGATAGTCCCTAATCAGGGCAAGGGCCGGATGAATAAAAAAGTATGCCCATTGCTTAATCTGTTACCCTTGAAAAACAAAGATTCATCTTTCATTCCTTCTGTCCCCTACAGTCTTGTTTCTTTTCCTTCCTCGCCCAGAGCTCTGAGATTTGCCCATGGTGAGATTCGTGCGTATGCAGCCGTTGTTGCCCCACCAGTTTAGGTAGCAGTCCCATACCTATGTGGTCGTAGGGGAGCGAGGCGTCAGAGACCTCACTTCTCTAGGGCCAGCATATTGAGGGCGGCGCCCATCTCCTCTCCCTCGCTGCTTTACCTTCCCTGACCCTAAAGAGGGCAGGTACCCATTTACAGCTGGGTGAACTGGGGGAACTGTACTGAAGCCAAGGCGCACAAACGGTCACCCATCCAACTGGTAACCACGCTCGACGCTGCTTAACTTGGCTGGGGGAAAGCGAGTGCTCCGACCACTGAGCTATCCCGTCCCCTTATGTGGACGATGTCTAAATACAACATCAGTGTGCGTGCGTGTTTTTTTTTTTTTTAAAGTATACTTTCTTTCTTTCTTTCTTTATACCACTTTAAGTCACGCAGATTTCTCTGCGTGAAATTCGGGCTGCTTTCCCTGGGGAGAGCGCGTCGCCACAAGAGCAGCGCCACCCTTTTTCTTTCTTTTTCCTGTCTGCAACTGTATTTGTTTCCTTATCAGAGTGGCTTTTTTTTCTACAGGATTTTGCCAGGGACAACCCTCTTGTTGCCGTGGGTTCTTTTACGTGCGTTACATAATTATGTGTAACACACGGGACTTCGGTTTATCGTCTCATGCGAAAGACTAGCGCCCAGACCACCACTCATGATCTAATGGATGGGGGAATAGTTTCGGGTCCAAACTTTTTTGCCACCCATTCTTTATCAGCACAAATGGCCCACTTTTCAATAGGGGAGAACGGGTCTAAAGCTATTTTTGAACAATATGAACAATATTTTCCAGGGTTTTTGTGTGGTTTTTGTTGGAAGCAGCAAAAATGTGGTGAGGAAAAATGGGGGGGGCGGGGGGGGGGGGGGGGGGGGGGCATGATGTTTTGTTTTTTTTTTAGCCTTAATTGTAAGCGTACTTATCTGAAAGAATAGCAAGAATTAAGAAAAACAACAAAAACAAAAATAATAATAATCATGACCAACAAGTGGATTTCGTGCTATAAACCAGCCCGTTACATCCCCTCTCCTTCCATAGGTCTGGCCTAGTGCTTCTTAGCGTCAAGAGACCTCATCAAAGGGCTCTTAACACAGTCTGCTTTCCATCACGATCTGAATGCAGATGACATGGCAATGGAAAACAGCGATGCTCACTCACATCAAAAGATGCCTGCCTGCCTGCCTGCCTGCCTTACTGCCTGCCCCTCGTTATGCTATGATCTGTCTTTTTGACAAGCCGAATGTAAAGAAATACAACCCAACAACAACAAGAATCTCTGTCTCTCCCCTCTCTCTCTTGTCCCCCCCACCTCTCTCTCTTTCTCTCTTTAATTATGAACACCGTTGCCAACTCTCTCTCACTCCACCCTCCCTTCCTCACTCCACCCTCCGTTGTTTTGTGTTTTTGTATGGTCAAATTACAAGGGGAGGATGTATGTGTGTGTATTATAATATATGTGTTTCTGTGCGCGTGCATGAGTGTGTGTGTGTGTGTGTATGTGTGTGGTGTGTGTGTGTAGTGTGTGTGTGTGTGTGTGTGTGTGTGTGTGTGTGTGTGTGTGTGTGTGTGTGTGTGTGTGTGTGTGTGTTGTGTGTGTCTGTGTGGGGTTGTGTTGCATTATGGTGTGGTGTGGTGTGTGGTGGTGATGGTTGGTGTGTGTTGGTGGTGTGTGTGTGGTGTGGGTTGGTGATGGTGTGTGGTGGTGGTGTGTGTGTGTTTGTGGTGTGGTTGTGGTTGGTGAGGTGGTGGTGGTGTGTGTGTGTGTGTGGTGGTGTGGTTGGTGTGTGGTGGTGGTGTGTGTGTGTGTGTGTGTGTGTGTGTGTGTGTGTGTGTTGTGTGTTGTGTGGTGAACGATACTGATATATGTCAGATGTTAAAAAAAGCTAGACACAATGCAAAGTGCCTAACATTTCTGGGTAGGAGCTGACAATGATGGTGATGATCATCATCGTTATCATTATCGTAACTTGCTTGGCAACGCATTGCAAGTTGATAGGCAAAACACCAAGTCTGATTTCATGAGAAAGCACAGTTCTGGAGAAAACTTTTTCAACCAATACTGGGAAGATACTCTTACTCTCCAGTTAATACAAGTTGAAGGGATTTTTGCCCAGGAGTTTAACATCAGTACCAACACCACCACTCCCCTTTTGGGCGAAACTGTAAACCAAATTCCCGTTTAGGAAATAACGCAGAACCTCATATGTACACGTAAATACCTGTTCCGCCTTTTAGAAGAGTGGGCCACTGTGATTCGGTAGGAACGTATGACAGAATTTGAAAAAACCAAAAACGCATGCATACCGGTGTGGTATTAAGACACCATTCCCTAAGTCGACATGCGGCTGCCTTGATGGTAAGTAAAAACGGTTGTATACGCAAAATCTCACCATTCGTGAACTTCAGGAAATGTAATCCCCCCCCCTCCCCCCCCCCCCCCCCCCCCCCCCCCCCCCAAAAGGTCTGATTGACATAAAATTTTGGTCATAATCATTTCACACGCAACCTATTTTCCTCTTCATCTGACGACAAAAGCATGCGGAACTCTGTTCAGGCAGTTAGTTAGTTGGGGTTTTTAGTCAGTAGCGCAGCACACGATACAAAACTAATGAAGAGCTCATTATACACCAAATTGCTACCTTCGGATGAGACTATAAACCGAGGCCCCGTGTGCGAACGCACGCAGAACATCTTGCGCACACATTAAATCCTGTTCCGCTTTTCGTAAGAGTAGGCCATTGTGTGCCGGTTTCCACAGATGAAAGAATTTACAGAACCGCAAACACACGGGGACTAGATGTAAAAAAAAGCACTTATTCCATTATCCTCGATATAAAAGAATGAAATAAAAATAAATAAATAAATAGATAACATAATGCCGGAACATAGTAGTATTTACAAACCAGAATGTGCACTTTCCCCCTGTATTAGCAATGTCTGTACAACCTACTTCCTCTTCACCTATCCCTTAGTCTTGTAGACCGCTAGGACAACACAATCATACAATCCCCTTCACAAATCCGTTTGAGACAGACACAGACACAGACGGAAAAGGATGCCAGCAAACGTCAAATCTGTCTCCCATTATTGCCACGGAAGACAACAAAGGTTGCATCGCGCATGTCAAAACCAACCAACCAATCACAATGCCGGGCAGATAAACGGTTTAAGGCTGACAAACTATGAGCGACCGGATAGATTTACTTGGTGTTTGCTTGGCTGTTGTCAACACACAAGGCATTTCTCTGTGATGTCTGCCTGTCTGTCTGTCTGTCTGTCTGTCTGTCTCTGTGACTGAAAGAGAATACAGTCATCTTTGTATCTAGCTGTTTAACAAAATGTACTCCTCTCTCTCTCTCCTCTCTCTCTCTACTCTCCTCTCCTCTCTCTCTCCTTTCTTCCTCTTTCCACCCTTTAAAACGTAGCGTGTATTTTTAAAAATAGATAATTGTATTCTGTAATCAGGGCAAGGGACAGAGGAAAAAAGAATGTATATGATTACATATAACCCTTGAAAAATAAAAGATGATTCATTCAACACTTTCAATCCATTTAAAAAATAGATAATTAAAAAAACCATGGTAGGTTTCTGTGTAAATATCTTTGCAACTCTCCCAGGGGAAAACGCATTGCCACTAGGCGCAGTTACACCATTTATGTCTTTCTGAATGTTACTTGTTTCCCTATGAAAGTGGCTTACTTTTTCCCATTTTTTCCCCCTGAGATAACTCCATATTGCTGTTGAGTTATCTGTTTATGCGCTAAATGCAAACTGAACTGCAACGTTGGTTTATTCTCAACTAGTGCTTTTCAACGGTGCCTGTTCTGACCATGACCAGGACTTAGCCCGCAACCGATGACCACTTTTGCATGGTTGCAGAACCAGACCGAGATACCCCACCTGAAGTGGCAGCTTGTCACAAACAATCCCTGTAATGAGCAGTTCTCATGAATCATCAGACCTTAAAACCGCCCGAACAGTAACTCAAAACAGACATGGAAGTGTATGGGAAACCGAAACTGAGGTCACCACGAGACCCAAACCACAGAGGCTGTTGTGAAGTTTTCTTCCTCGAACACCCAGTTATAAGTTCGTACAAGTAGC
>CM054143.1:19604347-19637517 GCA_028751875.1 Rapana venosa | reverse complement strand
TTTTCGCGGTGTTCGCACAGGGGATGTTTGCCTGCTGCGTGCTGCGTGTGTGTATTTTGGTTTGCCATCCCCATCTGCGTCTGTCTGTCTGTCCTCACATTCTGAGAACCCCCCTATTCCTTTTAAGTGGGAAAAAGCGACCAGAACCAGTCACCTATAAACAAACCTAAAATCAACACAATCCTGCAGCTCAAGCCTCTCCAAAACGGGAAGCCTCACACTAATCCTCATTATCTGACTATACCAGAGGGGACGGGATAGATCATGGTCAGAGCCCCTTTCCCGCCCACCCAAAGGGTTAACACATCGAGGTGTTACCACTTGGATGGATACCGCGGGCTTCATACAGCCCCCCATTTCACCCCGGGGTACCTCCCTCTTTAGGGCAAGAAGTAAAACAGCGAGGGAGAGGAAAGGCGCCACCCCCAACATACGGCCCCAAGAGAATTGAAGTCTCTGATGCCTCACTGCTCTACACCTCTAGGGTTTTGGGGAAAATCTTTTAAAGCAGTCTACGTATTTTGGGTGAAAAAAAGAATCCCCCAGACGGACTACAGCGGCCTTAAGCCAGACAGCAATACATAGTCCTGTTCTGGTCTCCCTTTTCAAGGAAAAACACGCAGTACCCACTTGGTTTTCCCAACGACGGGGGGTCAAAAAAGAATACAGGTAGCCACAGAGTGCTCCGGTAATGAGAGGCTGATAAGGGGAAAAATTGCACCGACATTGCCCGTCTGTCTTCTGTCTATTTTTTTGGGCGGTTCTGTCTGTCCGTTTTTCTGTCCCGTAGGGGTCCTGTCACTGCTGGCGTCTGCTGTCTGTCTGTCTGTCTGTCTGTCTGTCTGTCTGTCCTCTCCTCCCCCTCCCCCTCTCTCATCCTCTCCCTCTTCCTCTCTCTCCCTCTCCCCCTCCTCTCCTCCCGCCCACCCACTCCCCTCCTCTCTCCCCCCCTCCCCCCCTCCCCTCTCTCTCTCTCCCGCCCCCCCACTCCTCTCTCCTCTCCTCCCCTCCCTCTCTCCTCTCTCCCCCCACCCACCTCTCCTCCTTTTTCTCCTTCTCTCCATCTTTCTGTATTTCTCTTTCTATTTCTCTGTCTCTTTGGCATTTTGTAACTTAACTTGATAGTTATTGATAGTATGTTTTAAAAAAAGGTTTAAATGAGGATGCCTGTCAGAAATTTGTATCTGGTTTAGTTGATGTTGATGTAACCTGATAATTGCTCTCTCTCTCTCCTCTCTCTCATCTCTCTCTTCTCTCTCTCTTCGTCTCTCTCTCATCTCTCATCTCTCTCTCTCTCTTCTTGCGTATCCCCACTAATCTACTTTATCCAAATTACCTTATTATAATCAGTGTATCAGTTTTCATGTTAACGTTTTAATTCATTTGAGAATTATATGTTAACGCATATCTCTTTTCTCCCCCAAAATAATTATGTATCTCTTGAAATTAATGTTCAAGTCAGTTAGGGATTATGTATTGTTAAATATACACTTATCTTCTTTAAATCATGTTGTCCTTGTAGTAGTAGTAGTAGTAGTAGTAGTAGTAGTAGTAGTAGTAGTAGTAGTAGTAGTAGTAGTAGTAGTAGTAGTAGTAGTAGTAGTAGGTGGTTTTTTTCCCCCTTGTTTTGTTGATAGTCCCTAATCAGGGCAAGGCCGATGAATAAAAAAAGTATGCCCATTGCTTAAAATGTTACCCTTGAAAAACAAAGATTCATCTTTCATTCCTTCTGTCCCCTACAGTCTTGTTTCTTTTCCTTCCTCGCCAGAGCTCTGAGATTTGCCCATGGTGAGATTCGTGCGTATGCAGCCGTTGTGCCCCACCAGTTTAGGTAGCCGTCCCCATACCTATGTGGTCGTAGGGGAGCGAGGGCGTCAGAGACCTCACTTCTCTAGGGCCACATATTGAGGCGGCGCCCATCTCCTCTCCCTCGCTGCTTTACCTTCCCTGACCCTAAGAGAGGGCAGTACCATTTAACTGGGGAATTGGGGAACTGTACTGAAGCCAAGGCGCCAAACGTCCACCCATCCAACTGGTAACCAGCGTAACTGCTGGGAAGCAGGGCTCCGACACTGAGCTATCCCGTCCCCTTTGTGCGATGTTAAATACAAACACATGGTGCGTTTTTTTTTTTTAAGTATACTTTCTTTCTTTCTTTCTTTATCACGACTTAAGTCACGCAGATTTCTCGTGAAATTCGCTGCTTTCCGGGAGAGCGCGTCGCCACAAGAGGCGCCACCCTTTTTTTTTTTTCTGTCTCCTGTAATTTTTCCTTTATCAGAGTGCTATTTTTTACAGTTGCCAGGGACAACCCTCTGTTGCCGTGGGTTCTTTTCGTTAATGACACAGAATTAGGTGTAACACCGGAAACTTCGCTTCATCACATCGATTAAGGAAGGCAGAACCCTCCAAACATCTATGATGGGAATATTTTCGGGTCCAAACTTTTTTGCCACCCTATTCTCTATGACAAATGCCCAATATTTTTAATTGGGTAAGGTCTAAAGCTATTTGTGAAAAGAACAATATTTCCAGGGTTTGTGTGTGGTTTTTGTTGGGAGGGGGGAGGCAAAAGATGTGGTGAGGAAAAT
Organism: Rapana venosa; assembly: GCA_028751875.1. NCBI lineage: Eukaryota > Metazoa > Mollusca > Gastropoda > Neogastropoda > Muricidae > Rapana > Rapana venosa. The sequence goes on along the minus strand of CM054143.1, from coordinate 19,634,926 downwards.
GGGGGGGGGGGGGGGGGGGGGGGGGGGGGGGGGGGGGGGCATGATGTTTGTTTTTTTTTTAGCTTAATTGTAAGCGTACTTATCTGACAGAATAGCAAATTAGAGAAACAACAAAAAGCAAAAATAATAAAATCATGAACCAACAAGTGGAAATTTCGAATGCATAAAACCAGCCCGACACCCCTTCCTTCCATAGACCTGGCCTAGTGCTTCTACCCTTCAAGTCGCCATGGTCTAAAGACTCTTTCCATCAAACGTCGATGAGCGACATGGCAATGGAAAACAGCGATGCTCACTCACATCAAAAAATGCCTGCCTGCCTGCCTGCCTGCCTTACTGCCTGCCCCTCGTTATGCTATATCTGTCTTTTGACAAGCCGAATGTAAAAGAAAACAACCCAACAACAACAACAAGAATCTCTGTCTCTCCCCCTCTCTCTGTCCCCCCCCCCCCCTCCCTCTTTCTCTCTTTAATTATGAACACCGTTCCAACTCTCTCTCACTCCACCCTCCCTTCCTCACTCCACCCTCCGTTGTTTTGTGTTTTTGTATGGTCAAATTACAAGGGGAGGATGTATGTGTGTATTATAATATATGTGTTTTCTGTGCGCGTGCATGAGTGTGTGTGTGTGTGTGTATGTGTTGTGTGTGTGTGTGTGTGTGTGTGTGTGTGGTGTTGTGTGTGTGTGTGTGTGTGTGTGTGTGGTGTGTGTGTGTGTGTGTGTGTGTTGTGGTGTCTGTGTGTGTTGGTGTTGCATATGGTGTGGTGTGTGTGTAGTGGTGGTGATGGTGTGTGTGTTGTGGTGTGGTGTGTGGTGTGGTTGGTGATGGTATGTGTGGTGGTGGTGTGTGTGTTGTGGTGGTGGTGTGGTGTGTGGTAGAAGTGGTGGTGGTGTGTGTGTGTGGGTGTGTGGTTGGTGGTGGTGGGTGGTGGTGTGTGTGTGGTGTGTGTGTGTGGTGTGTGTGTGTGTGTGTGTGAACGATACTGATATATGTCAGATGTTAAAAAAAGCTAGACACAATGCAAAGTGCCTAACATTTCTGGGGAGGAGCTGACAATGATGGTGATGATCATCATCGTTATCATTATCGTAACTTGCTTGGCAACGCATTGCAAGTTGATAGCAAACACACCAAGTCTGTATTTCATGAGAAGCACAGTTCTGGAGAAAACTTTTTCAACCAATACTGGGGAAAATACTCTTACTCTCCAGTTAATACAAGTTGAAGGGATTTTTGGGCCCAGAGTTTAACATCAGTACCAACACCACCACTCCCCTTTTGGGCGAAACTGTAAACCAAATTCCCGTTTAGAAATAACGCAGAACCTCATATTACACGTAAATACCTCTTCCGCCTTTTAGAAGAGTGGGCCACTGTGATTCGGTAGGAACGTATGACAGAATTTGAAAAAACCAAAAACGCATGCATACCGGTGTGGTATTAAGACACCATTCCCTAAGTCGACATGCGGCTGCCTTGATGGTAAGTAAAAAGGGTTGTATACGCAAATCTCACCATTCGTGAACTCAGGAATGTAATCCCCCCCCCTCCCCCCCCCCCCCCCCCGCCCCCACAGAAAGGTCTGATTGACATAAAATTTTGGTCATAATCATTTCACACGCAACCTATTTTCCTCTTCATCTGACGACAAAAGCATGCGGAACTCTGTTCAGGCAGTTAGTTAGTTGGGTTTTTTAGTCAGTAGCGCAGCACACGAAAACAAAACTAATGAAGAGCTCATTATACACCAAATTGCTACCTTCGGGTGAGACTATAAACTGAGGCCCCGTGTGCGAACGCACGCAGAACATCTAGCGCACACATTAAATCCTGTTCCGTTTTTCGTAAGAGTAGGCCATTGTGTGCCGGTTTCCACAGATGAAAGAATTTACAGAACCGCAAACACACGGGGACTAGATGTAAAAAAAAACCCACTTATTCCATTATCCTCGATGTAAAAGAATGAAATAAAAATAAATAGATAAAATAATGCCGGAACATAGTAGTATTTACAAACCAGAATGTGCACTTTCCCCCTGTATTAGCAATGTCTGCACAACCTACTTCCTCTTCACCTATCCCTTAGTCTTGTAGACCGCTAGGACAACACAATCATACAATCCCCTTCACAAAATCCGTTTGAGACAGACACAGACACAGACAGAGACGGAAAAGGATGCCAGCAAACGTCAAATCTGTCTCCCATTATCCCCACCGAAGACAACAAAGGTCGCATCGCGCATGTCAAAACAAACCAACCAATCACAATGCCGAGCAGATAAACGGTTTAAGGCTGACAAACTATGAGCGACCCGATAGATTTACTTGATGTTTGCTTGGCTGTTGTCAACACACAAGGCATTTCTCTGTGATGTCTGCCTGTCTGTCTGTCTGTCTGTCTGTCTCTGTGACTGAAAGAGAATACAGTCATCTTTTGTATCTAGCTGTTTAACAAAATGTACTCTCTCTCTCTCTCTCTCTCTCTCTCTCTCTCTCTCTCTCTCTCTCTCCTTTCTTCCTCTTTCCACCCTTAAAACGTAGCGTGTATTTAAAAAATAGATAATTGTATTCTGTAATCAGGGCAAGGGACAGAGGAAAAAAGAATGTATATGATTACATATAACCCTTGAAAATAAAAGATGATTCATTCAACACTTTCAACCATTAAAAATAGATAATTAAAAAACCCATGGTAGGTTTCTGTGTAAATATCTTTGCAACTCTCCAAGGGGAAAACGCATTGCCACTAGCGCAGTTACACCTTTTTATGTCTTTCTAAATGTTACTTGTTTCCCTATGAAAGTGGCTTCCTTTTTCCCATATTTTTCCCCCTGAGATAACTCCATATTGCTGTTGAGTTATCTTTTTGTGTGCTAAATTCAAACTGAATTGCAACGTTGCTTTATTCTCAACTAGTGCTTTTCAACGGTGCCTGTTCTGACCATGACCAGGACTTAGCCCGCAACCGATGACCACTTTTGCATGGTTGCAGAACCAGACCGAGATACCCCACCTGAAGTGGCAGCTGTCACAACAATCCCTGTAATGAGCAGTTCTCATGAATCATCAGACCTTAAAACGCCCGAACAGTAACTCAAAACAGACATGGAAGTGTATGGGAAACCGAAACTGAGGTCACCACGAGACCCAAACCACAGAGGCTGTTGAAGTTTTCTTCCTCGAACACCCAGTTATAAGTTTCGTACAAGTAGCCACAACTTCATGATAGAGAAAGGAAGATATAAGAATTATACCAAGAGAGAATAGAACTTGTCAATACTGTAACAAAATAGAAGACGAGATTCATTTACTGGATGAGAGCTTTTTATATACCGAGCAAAGAGAAAACTTATTAATAACTCTTAATGCTAAGGTCAAAGCAAGTATGAAAGTTTTAGACAAATTAAGCGAGATTATTGTAACCGATTATCATCAAGCCGAAATAATTAATTATGTTTGTACCTGTTTTGAAAAAAGAGAAAAATATTTGAATAAGATAGAACGCAACATGATGTTTTCGTGTACATCGTTTCAGACACACCGACCAATGAATAATACGTTGTATTGAATTATGAAAAGTTTATTTCGTTGTATCAAATAAGTCCATGTCACTTTTATGGCAATAAAAAAATTCTGATTCTCATTCCCAGATAACAGCTATAATTGTCTGTTATATGAGCGAAAATGCGTGATGCTGCAGGACCAGCGCATCCGACTTCGGCATCAGAGAGAATTGTTATCTTTTATGTCTGTGGAATCAGAGACATATTCTTTTATTGCATGATGGCCATCGATGATAGAAAGAAAGACATAATGATGATACTTTAGGCATTCATCAGCCTCTATGGCATCTTGGCAGGGCTGCAATTTACTTTTTCTGTTGTAATATACCCCATGGTCGATCAATCAGACCTAAGAGATACAGACACAAGGAGTAATGGTCAAGTAATTTGATGTACACCTTCAAAAGTTGCATTTGTGAAATGGCTTATGCTCGTGTAATGGTTTCAGTTTTCCTAAATAAGTCCAGAACAAGTTCTTTCTTGGTAAGAATGAACCATACTCCATTATCACTCTATAACTCATACAGGACTTGAACCCAGGACTTTCCAGTAAAGAGCCTAGCATACTAACCACTGTGGCCCAGTAGCTAGACTGTTTAAGCATCACCTTACGAGCACGCAGTTTATTTCCTAAAACGGAAGAGTCTCTGAAGATGGAAAGCAGCAGTCTGAACATACTACAGGAAAAAACAGTACAGTGCCTGATGTATTGTCTCAGGAAATGCACCCAGTGACCACGCTTTGTTTCACAGATGGCTAGTCATGCAGAATGGTAGCCACACTGCTTCCATAGGGAACGTGGATGGAAAATTCCTACTTACCCGTATGCTGTCTCTCCCTCCCTCCCTCTCCCCTGGCTCTCTCTCTCTCTCCTCTCTCTCTCTCTCCTCTCTCTCTCCTCCTCTCTCTCTCTCTCCTCTCTCTCTTCTCTTTCCCTCTCTCTCTCTCTCCTCTTTCCCTCTCTCTCTCTCTCTCGCTCTCTCTCTCTTTCCCCCCCTACCTCTCTCTCTCTCTCTCTTCTCTCTCTTCCCTCTCTCTCTCTCTCTCTCTCTCCAGGTATGTGCTTTTCATGCTATCAACAAGCGAAAGAACAGCATTTTGTAATAAGGTTTGTAAGTTTGGTATAACTATAAGCCGCTGTGGTTGCCTTGATAAGCGGTTCTCTTGTTTATCTAATGTTCATGGACTTGCATGTTTGTTTTCATGGTTTGATATCTTAACTTTTTTGTTTATTTGGATGCTGTACTGCCAGTGTACATTAAAAATGTTCAGAGTTCTCTCTCTGTCTCTCTCTGTCTCTGTCTGTCTGTCTCTCTCTCTCTCTTTAGCTTATGCCCTTTGAATTGTATTGCGGCCAAAGGCCGATGTTAAATAAGTTGTTTTTTGAGTTCAGAGTTCACTCTGTCTGTCTGTCCGTCTGTCTGCGTCTGTCTCTTTCTCCCCCCCCCCCCCCCTCTCTCCTGCTCGCTCGCTCGGGACGGGTGGTTAGAGCATTGTGCTTGCGATATGAATACCCGGTTTGAGGCTCCACCCAGACACCCATTTAATAATAATAATAATAATACTCATCATCATCATCATAATAATAATGTATGGAATTTATATGGCACTGAATCTTGTAAAGCAGCAAATCAAAGCGCTCAGATGATATAATTCCCCCCCCCCCTTCCCCCCCCCCCGCCCCCCGAGGATAATGGAATAAGCACTCAGGTGCTTTTTTTCTTACATCCAGTCTCCGTGTGTATGCAAAAGGAGGTAAAGGTAAAGGAGTCCCATAACCTATAAGGTCGTAGGGGAGCGAGGCGTCAGAGACCTCACTTCTCTAGGGCCAGCATATTGAGGGCGGCGCCCATCTCCTCTCCCTCGCTGCTTTACCTTCCCTGACCCTAAAGAGGGCAGGTACCCATTTACAGCTGGGTGAACTGGGGGAACTGTACTGAAGCCAAGGCGCGCAAACGGTCACCCATCCAACTGGTAACCACGCTCGACGCTGCTTAACTTTGGCTGGGGGAAAGCGAGTGCTCCGACCACTGAGCTATCCCGTCCCCCGTGTGTATGCAGGTTTTGTAAATTTTGTCATCTGTTCCCACCGGCACACAATGGCCTACTCTTTCGAAAAGCGGAACAGGATTTCACGTGTGCGCAAGATGTTCTGCATGCGCTCGCACACGGGGCCTAGGTTGATAGTCTCATCCAAAGGAGACTTCCCCCTGGAGTTCATGTCAGTGCCGACTCCGCTTCTCCAAAAGTCCTTCGGATGAGACATTAACCTTAGGCCTCGTGTACAAACGGGCGCAGAACATCTTGCACACACGTTAAAACCTGTTCCGCTTTGCGCCAGAGTAAGAGAAGGTCATCGTGTGCTGGTGGGAACAGAGGTCTAAATTGACAAAACTGCATACCCACACGGAGACTAGATAATAAAAAAAACCACCCAACATACGAGTACTTATCCATTATCCCCGAAATAGAAAAAAAATTAGATAAAAGAATTTACTTAAAAGAATCTCTCTCTCTCTCTCTCGCTCTCTTTATCTTTCTGTCTGTCTGTCTCTCTCTCTCTCTCTCTCTCTCTCTCTCTCGCTCTCTTTATCTTTCTGTCTGCCTGTCTGTCTCTCTCCCTGTGTGCTGTGTGTGTGTGTGTGTGTGAGAAAACACATCATCGCAGGCCTATGTACACAGAAACACTTTCATAGGTGCAGCTTTCTGTGAGTACATTTTCAGCTGCTGTTTCATCTCTATTGTAGTTCTTCCATACGCACACACACGAAAGTGCGCGCGAGCACACAAACACACACACACACACACACACACAACACACACACGAAAGTGCGCGCGAGCACACACACACACACACACACACACACACACACACACAGAAGAGGCCAACAAAAGACAAATCTGTCTGTGTCTCTCTCTCTCTCTCTCTCTCTCTCTCTCTCTCTCTCTCTGCCTCTCTCTCTCTGGTGTCTCTCTGTGTATTTCTTTGTCTGTCTCTCTGTCTCTCTCCTTCTGTCTGTCTGTCTGTCTGTCTGTCTGTCTCTCTCCCTGTGTGCTATGTCTGTGTGCTGTGTGTGTGAGAGAAAACACATCAGCGCAGGCCTATGTACAGAGCAACACTTTCATAGTTGCAGCTTTTTGTGAGTACATTTTCAGCTGCTGTTTTATCTCTATTGTAGTTCTTCCATACGCACACACACGAAAGTGCGCGCGAGCACACAAACACACACACACACACACACACACACACACACACGAAAGTGCGTGCGAGCACACACACACACACACACACACACAGAAGAGGCCAACAAAAGACAAATCTGTGTGTGTGTGTGTGTGTCTCTCTCTCTCTCTCTCTCTGCCTCTCTCTCTGGTGTCTCTCTGTGTATTTCTTTGTCTGTCTCTCTGTCTCTCTCCTTCTGTCTGTCTGTCTGTCTGTCTGTCTCTCTCCCTGTGTGCTGTATGTCTGTGTGCTGTGTGTGTGAGAGAAAACACATCAGCGCAGGCCTATGTACAGAGCAACACTTTCATAGTTGCAGCTTTCTGTGAGTACATTTTCAGCTGCTGTTTTATCTCTATTGTAGTTCTTCCATACGCACACACACACGAAAGTGCGCGCGAGCACACAAACACACACACACACACACACACAAACACACATACACACACACACAGAGGAGGCCAACAAAAGTCAAGTCTGTCTCCCATTATCCCCCCACGGAAGACAAGCAGAGGTTGCATAGCGCATGTCAAAACAGACCAACCAATCACAGTGCCGAGCAAACAAATGGTTGTAAGGCGGGTCGACAATGAGCGACTTGAGGGATTTATGTGATGTTCGCTTGCACTGTTGTCAACACACCGTTGATTTTGCTGCAATGTTCTGTCTGTATGTCTGTTTGTCTGTCCTGTTCGTCTGTCTGCCTGTCCGTCTTTCTGTCTGGCTAGCTGGCTCTCTCTCTCTCTCTCTCTCTCTCTCTCTCTCTCTTTCTCTCTCTCTCTCTCTCTCTCTCAACTGAATAAAGCCTTCCAAAAATATAAGGAAATGACTGCTATTACATTATTTAAAATATTTGATGCTAAAATACAATCTGTTTTACTTAATGCATCCGAAATTTGGGGTTTAACCAAGCTAGATCATTTAGAAAAGGTACATATGTTAGTCTGTAAAAGATTCCTGGGTGTTCCAGTAAAAACTCCAAATAAGATGATTTATGGTGATTTGGGGAGATATCCTCTATATGTTAATTCTTGTGTTTCTGCATTGCGATATTGGTTTAGGCTGTTACAAATGGAAACTAAAAGACTACCCTACAAGGCTTATCAGATGTTGCTTAACCTAGATAGAAATGGGAAGAATTGCTGGGTAACAAAAGTAAGACAAATTTTATGTCAGACAGGTTTTCAGTTTGTCTGGGTGCAGCAAGGCGTGGGGGATGTTAAAGCTTTCTTACGTCTATTTAAGCAGAGACTTGTTGATACCTTCATACAAGAGTGGTTTTCCACAATTGAAGATCGCAATAGATATAATGACTTTTAAAACAATTTTTGAAAGAGAAAAATACATAAATGATATTGATACCTACTGCTTTAGGGTTGCTGTGTCTCAAGTACGATTTAATGTCCTGCCACTAAATGCAAATGTGCATCGTTACAGCGATTCTCTGCAAAACAAAAACTGTCCTTTTTGTATGTCAGCCCACCGAAGACGAACAGCATTTTCTCTTTGATTGCCCCATGTATTCGGATCTTAGAAATAAATTCTTGGGTAATTTAACTAAAGTTCCCATCCATATGTTGCTGCAAGTATCAAATATTCACAAGATGCACAGTGTCTCCCGATATGTCTTCCACTCATTTTAACAGAAGAAAGAGATGTATTATATAAATTTAACATATGTTATTGAGGTTGTTTTGTGAGCTTGGCTGATTGATTATTTTTTCCTTTTGATAGTGCACTCGAGATGTCTTGAATTTACATCCTGGGTCAAGCACAGGTTTATGTTGCACCATGTTAGTTCCTTTTCAATGTAATTTTGTTTTCAATGTTACTTGCCAATTTTTCTGTTTCTAAGTTGGATTGTTGTATGTTTTTGAAATCTAGCAACATGTTCCTGTAGTACTATACCCATTTCCCAGCTATTTTATATTGTAGACTAAGGCCGAAGTACCTTTAAATTGCTTCACAGTTCTCTCTCTCCAGGATGATGCAGATATTACAGGTGGTCTGACGATGATACGGATATTGATGATGATGTCAATGATGTTGATGGGGATTAGGTAGATGTTGAATATAGTGATGATGATATGGATGTTGTTTGAAGATGGTGAGGTAGAGGTTAAGGGTTATGATGGTGACAATTATGTAAGTATTGATGGGTTGATGCTGATGTGGTTGATGAAAATGGTGATGAGTTTACAGATAGGGAAGACGAGAAGTGTGTGTGTGTGTGTGTGTGTGTGTGTGTTGTGTGTGGTGTGTGTGTGTGTGTTGTGTGTGTGTGTGTGTTGTGTGTGTGTGTGTTGTGTGTGTGTGTGTGTGTGTGTGTGTGGTGTGTGTGTGTAATAATAATAATAAATGGAATTTATATAGCGCTATATTTTGTAAAAAACAACAAACCAAAGCGCTTGCATCCATTCCACTCCTACACATGCAACCAACAATGATTAATAGTTTAAAAAGTTCAAATACACACGAACACCACGCGCGCACACGCGCGCACGCACGCACACACACACAAACACACACACAGGTTATATGCTTCAGCAGGGTGATGAGAATTTAGGCCACTGAAGGCAAGGACAGATAATTATGAGATGAAACTGTAGGGGGAGGCCCTTGGGTTTGAAATAGGTATGTCTTGAGGCTGGATTTAAAAGTGTTGTAAGTAGGCTTTTCGCGAAGGGAGAGAGGGAGGTCATTCCAGATCGCTGGACCAGAAACAGAGAAAGAGCGACGGCCAACGGTGGACTGGTTGAATCTAGGTATTTGTAAGCCACAGGGTATCTGCAGCAGAGCGGAGGGAACGAGAAGGAGTGTACAGGTGAAGACATTCACAGAGGTAGGAAGGTGCTGTTTTATGGAGACATTGTAACAGAGGGTACAGATCTTGTACTTTACTCTCTGTGGCAAAGGCAACCAGTGGAGAGATCGCAAGGGAGGAGTAGTATGCTCAGATTTTTTTCTTTTGAGAACTAGTCGAGGTGCACAGTTTTGAATACGTTGAAGGGAGTAGATAGATGATGCTGGCAGACCAGCCAAAAGAGAATTGCAATAGTCCAGACGTGAAAGAATGAGAGATGTGACAAGTTTGGATGTTGCATCAGTGGACAGGTACTTTCGAATTGCACTAATACGCCGTAATTGATAGTAGCATGACTGACAGGTCTGGGTGATGAATTTTTGCATAGAAAGCGTGTTGTCGATAACAACGCCAAGATAAATTGACTGTGGTGGATAGAGGAACTGTTATATTGCCAAACTCTATTGAAGCTGTTGTCATGGACGAGAGTTTGTGTTTGGTTCCTACAATCATGGCTTCCGTTTTATCTGGGTTTAGCTGTAATTTGTTTTGTATCATCCAGTTTTGAATATCTTGGAGGCAGTGTGACATATTTGTCAAGAGAGAAGGCAGATTTTCCGGGGTATCACTGCTTTGAATCTGAGAGTCATCAGCGTAGAAATGATGGTTGATCTGGTGACGGTTTATTATATGTGACAGTGGAGCAGTGTAGAGAGTGAAAAGAACAGGGCCCAGAACGGATCCCTGCGGGACTCCGCATTCCAGTTTGGCAGGTATTGATTGAATCTTGTTTATTGCAACTGTCTGGAATCGGTCTGTGAGGTATGAGCGAAACCAGGTGAAGGCTGCCCCTTTAATACCGAACGTTTTTTGGAGACGGGCGAGAAGAATAGAGTGATCTATAGTGTCAAATGCTGCAGATAAGTCGAGAAGAGTGAGAAGAGAGATTTTTCCCTGAGTCAGAAGCGTGTAGAAGCATGTTTAACGTGTGGACTAGGGTGGTTTCAGTGCTGTGGTTGACGCGATAGGCAGACTGAAATGCGGGAAGGAGACTATTTGAATGAAGATGGCTATTGAGTTGTTTCAGAACGACTTTTTCAAGGACCTTGGAGATGAAAGGTAGGTTAGAAACAGGCCTGTAATTCTTCAAAATGTTAGGGTCGAGGTCGTGCTTTTTGAGTAGAGGTGTAATAATTGCAGTTTTAAGAGCTGATGGAAACGTTCCTGAAAGAAGAGATGAGTTTACTATTTTTGTGATAGTTGGTATCAGTTGGTATCAGCTGCGGAAGGCACGGTTTGAAAAGAGAAGCAGGTACAGGATCGAGATCGCATGATTTTATGGTCATTTCATTTAAAATGTTCCGGATTTCTTCGTCGCTTGTTGGCTGAAAGGAAAGGAGAGGAGTGCCCGTGAATTGGGATCAGGAGGTACAGTTGGAAAGGAGCCTGATCCAGTCTGGAGCGAATGTTACGGACTTTGTCAGAGAAGAACGAGGAAAATATATCAGGAAGTTCAGAGTGACTGTGGATAGTAGGCAGAGGACTTGTCTTTGCAGATCCAAGAAGAGTTGAGGTGAGGGAAAAAAGAGATTTCATGGACGTGGCATCAAGAACTTGAGCAGAGTAGTAGTTTGTCTTTGCTGAGTGGATTAAGGTTTTGACTTTGTTGGTTTGTTTTCGAAAAAGCTGTTTGTTTATTTCTGTTTTAGTTTTTCGCCATTGCCGTTCTAGTTGTCGGCGTTTGCGCTTTGCCACCAAGATATCATGGTTGTACCATGGGGCAAAGGGCCTATCTGGAAGAAAATGGTTAGTGGGAGGTGCGTGCTCATCAAGCAGTTGGCTGAGAACAGTGTTATAGTGTTTTGAGGGATCAGTAAGGTCAGGGATTTGTGACAGGAGTTCAGCAGCTTTTGAAGAGAACGTATTAATGTCTATGGCCTTGAGGTTTCGACGGGTGATGCACTTCTTTTTTCTGATAGGCTTTGCGACATTAAGGATGTGTGTGTGTGTGCGCGCGCGCGCGTGTGTTTTGGAAAAACTGAAAATGAAAAAGATTTTTTTTCCTTTTTATTATTTATCTATTTATTTTCGAAAGGACGATGATGATGTAGATGTTTGGGAGGAGGATGGCGATGATGATGGAAATGTTGGAGGTGATGTTGATGTAGATGCTGAAGGTGACGATGGTGGTGATGGTAACGATGGCGTGGTTGTTGAGGGTGATAGTGGTGGCGATAACTATGATGGAGATGTCAAAGATGAAGATGATGACAATGATGTATATATTGAAGATAACGATGGAAACGATGATGAAGATGATGATTATGACCATGATGCAGAGATTGAAGATGATAATCGTGACGAAAATGACTATACAGTTGTAGAAGATGATGATAGCGTAGATGATGAAGATGATGATGTTGATAATGATGATGTAGAGGATGAAAGTAATGATGGTTATGTTGATATACTGGCTGCAGCTGCTGCTATAGGTAATGAAGATGCGGATGGTGATGATTATGTAAATTCTGAAGATGATGATGGGGATGATGATGACTAATGCTGTATGCCTGCGGAATTGAAAATGTGAAATGGATATAAACGTTTTTTGCTATGTCTTCCTCCCCCCTTCCCCAAACATGTTTTGTATAGTGGCCCAAGGCCGAAGTACAATAAAACCTTTCAGTGTTTCAGTGTTTCTCTCTCTCTCTCTCTCTCTCTCTCTCTCCTCTTCTCTCTCTCTCTCTCTCTCTTTTCTCTCCACTCTCTCTCCTCTCTCTCTCTCTCTCTCTCTCTCTCTGCCTCTCTCTCTTGTGTCTCTCTCTGTGTATTCTTTGTCTGTCTCTCTCTGTCTCTCTCCTTCAGTTTGTCTGTCTGCCTGTCCGTCTTTCTGTCTGGCTAGCTGGCTCTCTCTCTCTCTCTCCTCTCTCTCTCTCCTCTCTCTCTCTCCTCTCTCTCTCTCTCTCTCGGCATCTCTCTCTTTGTGTCTCTCTGTGTATTTCTTTGTCTCTCTGTCTCTCTCTCTCTCTCCTTCTGTCTGTCTGTCTGTCTGTCTGTCTCTCTCTCCCCTCTCTCTGTCTCTCTCTCTCTCTCCATCCTCTCTCTCTCTCTCCTCTCTCTCTCTCTCTCTCTCTCTCTCTCCTCTCTCTCTCTCTCTCTCTGTTGTAGCTTTAATAAGCCCAGGTTTGAGCCATCTCAGAGACGCTCGTTTAAAAAGTCCCCCCTGGAGCTAACATCAGTGCCGACTCCACTCCCCCGAAAGCCGCCAGGGTGAGACTATAAACAGGCCCCGTGTGCGAACGTACGTAGAACGTCTTCCGCATACGTTAAGACATGTACCGCCTTTCAGAAGAGTAGGCCATATTTTGTGCTAGTGGGAACAGATGACAACATTTATATAAATGCATGCACACAGGGACAGGATGTAAAAAAGCAGATACTTGCTTATTCCATTATTCTCGAAGTAAAAGGATAAATAAACAGATAAATAAAGAAATGGAGGACTAAATCATTTATCAATGCAAATATGTTGGGTTTTTTTAAATCTGTGTCTGGATTGTTTAGACTCAGAACGAAATTGTTTTCAAACTGAAGATGAAATCATTCAGTTAAGTTAATTAAATGTTTCCATGTCGTATTTGAAGAAGAAACTGATCCATTTGTACAATCCATGTTATAAACATTACAAATATAAATGTGACCCACATGTACTTAGAAACTATCATGCAACATCTCTTCTCAAACCTGTAATCCGTTGCTTTTATTAGTAACTACTGACTCACTGAATACACTTAAATGCACAGACCAGCATTAGAGAGAGAAAGAGAAAAAAAAGAGATGGATGGATCAACCATATACCATATCTTAACTTTTATTTCGTGGTTCTGTCCAGGTGATCGTGTGGTGTGCCGTAGCACTTCAATTTTCGTCTTTTCACGGGTCACTGGGTCTTCATATGGCCTGATGTTTTCACTTCTGGTTTTCACTTCCTTGCTTATTGTTATCTGGTCTGTGTACAAGATACTAAGAAATTTGAAAGAAATTAGTGCAAGTGTTGAATTCACTTCGCAAGAGGAAAGCCGAATATTGTCGGATGTTTAGACATATTCAACTGATTTGTAAATCGTTTTCTTCAATTTTTATTTATTCAGCTTGTATCCCAAGTGTGATTTTTTGCGTTTTCTCGAAAAAAACACCCTGCTGGACTCTGAAGAGAAAATTAATCACTTTCGGTTGCACTTTTGCAAGCAGGAGACTGTGACAAAATGTTAAAAGAAATGGAAATCGAGGTGATGAGAGAGAGAGAGAGACAGACAGACAGACAGACAGACAGAGACAGAGAGAGACAGAGACAGTCAGACACGCAGACACCCCTCCACCTCTACACCACCCCCCCCCCCCCCCCCCCCCACACACACTACACTCACACACAACATACCCCCCTCCCCCCCTCCCACACACACAAGTAAATCACACCAACATACAAATCAATAACAAACATCACACAACACACACAGGCACAGACACCTTGAAAACTCATCAGCCCAGCCTACCTATGCCGTGTCTGTCAGTGTACCAGGCCCAATGCACGAGTTTTCAAACAGCCGATTTAGCCAATGCAACAAGCAAGCCAGACAAACCCGCCAGCCCGCGCGCGCCATGTTGGAAAGAAGAAGAACAAGAACAACAACAAAAGCAGCCTTCCATGTGTCAACTATTACACGCCTTGTTTCCTCCCTGCTTTACACACCTCCCTCCTCCTTCCTTCCCCTCATCCTTCCTCCCCCCCCCCCCCCCCCCCCTCCCCCAACCTCTCCTCCTTCCTCCTTCCTCAAGCTTCGTCTATCTATCCTGCATACTCGTTGCAGTTTTAGTTCAGTAATCTGCTTTTTTTTTCTTTTTTCTTGGTGGTTGTTGTTGTTTTTTCTTTTCTTCAAGCAGGCCACATGTTTGGTCAGGCGCCATTACTCTCGCAGCGTGGCGTCACTGTGGTATGCGAGTTGCTTTTTCCTGGGCCCTGGTGCAAGCTGGGAAATCAGGCATGTGCGCACAGCCGTCGGCTCCCTTCCCAGCAGAGAACCAGACCCCGGGGACTGAATCCCTCCATCCCTCCCTCCATCCATCCCTCCATCCCCATGGTTTAGAGAAGCCAGTATTACAAGACAAGAAAGGCCACAATGGCTACACTCCTTTTTTACATTTTGCCACTTGTCCCTCTGTTTTCTGATATTACTTTTTCATTCATACTGCACCTACTAAGGCATCCACAGACATAAAATTCACTTTTTGTGGTGAAATAATAGCTTCTGACGCAAAACTCAGGTAATGTTGCACGAATTTTGGTAGGTTTGAATTTTGAATTTTTTTTCCAGCAAACCCTGTACCCCCCCCCCCCCCCCCCCCCCCCCACCCCCTCAGTCTTTTATCTGCTAGCTTCCTAACCACAGTATGCACAATATACATGCGCAGGATGAACACTGTAGGGACACAAGCAATCCTCTTGTGATGATCATTTCCAACTTTCTCGTGACTGCCTGGTATTGCTCTATGTCCTCAATCCCCCAAAAACAAGTACACAGTGCATTTTTTCATACTTTAATAGCAATCTGCAAAAATCAGCAAAAAGATTGTCTGACAAGCATCCTACAGAAGATACTACATGATCCGCGCGCTAAAGCAGCAGGAGTGTAACCATTACAACTGTAGCTTTCGGCCCAAGACTTTTAGTCTTGTATAGACTGCATGCTAGTCGACATTTTGTTGGTGCTCATTTTCACAGATTTTTTTTTTTACAATATGAAAAAGTGTACTGTACACTGATTTGGGGATTGAAGACGGTTGATATGAGAAAGTTGGAAATGATCATCAAAATTAATGAGGACTGCTCGTGTAGATGACAAAGGAATGAGAGGGTACTGTGGTTGGTGAAAAACAAATTAAAGACAATAAAACCGACCAGGTGAGTCAGATGCTAGTCTTTTACCAAAATAAAAGTCATTTTTATTTTGAGGAACGCGATAGTAAGTGCTGTACGCGCGTTTTAAGTTTATAGGGAAAACAATTGAAAATGGGCTCAAAATTAAAACTAAAGTGCGGCCACAGAGCCGAGGTAAAATACACGGAGAAAACAGGGAAAAGAAGAAACAGTGGAGAGCGGTAATTACAGGGGTAGGGGCTAGGTCGACATCTGTTTGGAGATGCAAGGTTTGACTGATATAGCTGAAGTGTAGGCGAAGGGAGGAGGGGAGGGGGGAGGAATGGGGGAGGGGGTAAATGTTTGGATATTTACCGAAATGCCGTAAGTTATAAAACGGATTGTCTTTGAAATTTATTTCATGGTCGTTGGTGGTGATGATAATGATGATGATGATGAGGCGGAGGAGGAGGAGGAAGAGGAGGAGGCGGAGGAAGAAGAGGAGGCGGAGGAAGAGGAGGGGGCGGAAGAAGAGGAGGAGGAGGAGGAAGAAAAGAAAGAGGCCGAGGAGGAGGGCATTGATGACGATGACGGCAACGATGTTGCTGGTGATAGCATGATGATGATGATGATGATGACGACGACGACGACGACGACGACGATGATGATGATGAGGAGGAGGAGGAGGAGGAGAAGAAGGATGTCGATGATGGATGATGACGATGACGATGATGACGATGATGATGAAGTTAATGAGGATATGATGATAATGATGACGATGAAGACGTTCAAGATCACGACGATATCGATGATGATAGGATCGGAGTTGGGGTTTCCTGATGATGATGATGATGATAAAATTGACAATGAAGACGTGATTAAAAGAAAATCGACATTTATGATTTGTGTGCTCACACACACACACACACACACACACACACACACACACACCACACACACACACACACACACACACAATCATACACGCACCACGCACACAGACACAGACACACACATGCACACACACACACATCAAACATGATTTCCAGCAGCGTACCAACTAAAGGAGGAGGTAAAGGAATCCCATAACCTATAAGGTCGTAGGGGAGCGAGGCGTCAGAGACCTCACTTCTCTAGGGCCAGCATAGTGAGGGCAGCGCCCATCTCCTCTCCCTCGCTGCTTTACCTTCCCTGACCCTAAAGAGGGCAGGTACCCATTTACAGCTGGGTGAACTGGGGGAACTGTACTGAAGCCAAGGCGCGCAAACGGTCATCCATCCAAGTGGTAACCACGCTCGACGCTGCTTAACTTGGCTGGGGGAAAGCCAGTGCTCCGACCACTGAGCTATCCCGTCCCCTGCGTACCAACTAGGCATTTCAAAAGTCTTTGCATGGTCTCTGTCATTGCCAAATGAAGCTAGTATGGAAAAAAAAAACCCAATCCCACGTCTTGAAGGTTGAGAAGTATGTCAGTCTTGCACAGGTTTGTGGGAATCTGGTTCCCAAGCCCAAGCCCTCATGTTCACCAAAAGCTGTCAGACTAAGAGAGTTTGCAGGCACATAATTATTAATTATGTCTATGATGTTAGTGGGTTGGGTTTTGTTGTTGTCTTTGGGTTTATTGTTTGTTTTTTGTTGGATTGTTGTTTTTGCTTTGTGTTGGTTGTTTTTCGTTCTTCGGCTAGAGCTCTGAGGCTTATCAGTGGTGAGATTTTTGTCTACGGAATCCTCCCCCCCCCCCCCCCCCCCCCCACATAAAGGTAGCCGAATTCCGACTTGGAGGAATTTTATTGATCTATTTAATTATTTATTCATTTATGTCGAGGATAATGGAATAAGCACTCATGTGCTTATTACATCCAGTCCTCGTGTGTATGCAGGTTTTGTAAATTCTGTCATCTGTTCCCACCGGCACACAATGGCCTACTCTTACGAAAAGCGGAACAAGATTTTTAAAGTGTGTGCAAGATGTTCTGCGTGCGTTCGCACACGGGGACTCGGTTTATAGTCTCATCCGAAGGACTTTTGGGAAGAGTGGAGTCTGCACTGATGTCAACTCCAGGCGAAAATATCCCCTTGAACGGTAATCGAACCCGGGTCGTCAGATTGCGAGCGCAATGGTCTAACCACTAGGCTATCCCGTCCCCCAGATGATGTCTAAACACGACACCAGTGCACATACGGCTGTTATGTACTTTTCATCATCCGCTCTTACATGTATGAATGGCATACTCTTTCTGAAAGACAGAACGGGTTTTATGTTAATGTAATAAAAACCGGTTCTGTTTTTCGAAAGAGAAAGCCATTCTTACATGCAAATGCACATTATGCGCAAGATATTCTGCGAGCGATTGCACACAGGATTTCAAATTATAGCCACATCCCGAAGGACTTTTTAAGGGAAGTGGAGTCAGTACTGATGCTAACTCCAGAGGACACATCCCCTTAAACGGGCGTCCCCAGTGGTGGTTTGAATCCAGAGACCGTTAGATCGAGAGCGCAGTGCTCTAACCACCAGGCTTCCTTCCAGTGAAGAGGACCAGAGCCACAAAAGTAATGGCAGAGTCAGCTAAAAGATGTCTCACTTGGATCTGGGTGTGGAGGAATGAAAATGAATTCACAGTGCCTGCAGTCCCCTTCTCTCTTCCCTTCTCTTGTCTTCTCTTCTCTTCTCTTCCCTTCCCTTCCCACCCATCCTCTCCTCTTCCCTCCTCTTCTCTCCCCTTCCCTTCTCTTCTCTCCTCTCCTCTCCCCTTCTCTCCTCTCCTCTCCTCTCTCTCTTCTCCCCTTCTCTCCCCTTCCTTTTTCTTCTCTTCTCTCCCCTTCCTGTTTCTTCTCTTCTCTCCTCTCCTCCTCTCCCCTCCTCTCCTCTCTCTCCTCTCCCCTCATCTCCCTCCCATCCTCTTCTCTTTTCTTCTCTTCTCTCTCTCCTCTTCTCTCTTCTCTCTCATCTCCTCTTCCTTCTCTTCTCTTCTCTCCCCTTCCTTCTCTTCTCTTCTCTCCCCTTCCCTTCTCCTCTCATCCCTTATCTTCCCTTCCCTTCTCTTCTCTCCCCTTCCCTTCTCTTCTCTTCTCTCCCTTCCCTTCTCCTCTCATCCTTACTTCCCTTCCCTTCTCTTCTCTTCTCCTTCTCTTCTCTCCTCTCTTCTCCCCTCTCCTCCCTTCCTTCTCTTCTCTCCTCTCCTCTCCTCTCCTCTCCCTCCCTCCTCTCTTCCTTCCTTCCCTTCTCCTCTCTTCCCTTCTCTCCTCTCCTCTCCTCTCCTCTCCTCTCCTTCTCTTCTCTCTGTTCCCCTACCAGGGTGGGTTATGGGAAGCGTGGTGCTTGATTTTCTCCTGTGCTTGTCTTGTCACTCTGCTGGCGGTCTCCTTGCATTTGTCCTCAAACAGGTGCCTCCGTAACATAGTAAGTAATGGCATTGTACTTTAAAAGTGGGAATCGGCTTTGAGGAATTGTTAAAACTTCAAGTTCTGAGGTTACGGGTTGGAATCAAGGCCTATGTATGTATGTATGTATGTATGTATGTATGTATGTATGTATGTATGTATGTATGTATGTATGTATGAATGTATGTATGTATGTATGAATGTATGTATGTATGAATGTATGTGTGTGTATAGATGTATGTGTGTGTATTATGTATGTATGATGCATGCATTTATGTATGTATATATGTATGTATGTATGTATTTGTATGTATGCAGTATGGTGATGTATGCATGTATGCATAATGTATGTATGTATGTGTGTATGTATGTAGTATGTATGTATGTATGTATGTATGTATGTATGTATGTAGGTATGTCTATCTATCTATCTATCTATCTATCTATCTATCTATCTATCTATCTATCTATCTATCTGTCTGTCTGTCTGTCAGTCTGTCTATCTATCTATCTATCTATCTATCTATCTATCTATCTATCTATCTATCTATCTGTATATCTTTCGATCTATATATCTATCTATATAATTACCTATCTTTCTATTATATCATCATCACCATCGTCATTATCACCACCACAACCACCACCACCATCATCATCACCATCATCATCATCATCACCATTATATCATCATCATCATCATCATCATCATCATCATCATCATCCATCCCCCGATCAAGATGGTTATCAGGAGGGACACTCGGGTCGCATTAGTGAAGTGTTTTTCAGGCTGGTCTGTCTGTCTGTCTTTAGCCTTTTGCAGCAACATTTGCGTCTTCCTCCCTCTCAAGATAACGGGATAGCCTGGTGGTTAGCATGACGCGCTCGTGATCTGCTGACACAAGTTCGATTCCCGTTCAAGGGATTTTTTCCTCTGGAGTTAACATCAGTGCCGACTCCACTCTCCCCAAAGGTCATTCGAATGAGACTATAAACCGAGGTCCCGTATGCGAACGTACGCAGAACATCTTGCGTCCACGTTAAAACCCGTTCCGCTTTTCGGAAGAGTAGGCCATTGTGTGCCAGTTGGAACGGATGGCAAAATGGACAAAACTGCATACGCACGGGGACTAGACGAAAAAAGCACATGAGTGCTTAACACCATTATCCTCGAAATCTGAAAATTCTACTTTGCTAGCAACAGCGTCTCCCACCTCCAAGATAACGGACTAGCCTGGGGTACCATGACGCGCTCGATCCACACCACCGATTGTTCAGAGGATTTGTGTCCTCTGATGTTTAAATGATGAGATCCATCCCCCAAGTCATTGAATTAGATATAAGAGTGTGTATGGAAGTACGCAGAATCTTGGTAGTAAAGTTCGTTTTCGATAGAGTAGCATTGTGCAGTTGAGGAGTGCAATAGGAAAATGATACGCAGGGACAGAAAAAGAAGACAGAGTGACAATCAAAATAAAGAACAATAACACAACAAACCCCCACACACCAACCACCCAAACAAACCCAAACAAACAACACACACCACAACAACCAAGAAATGATGATGATGATGATGATGATGATGATGATGATGATGTATAGATGAGTATAGATAGATAGATAGTAGTAAGTAGAAGAAGAAGAAGAAGAAAAGAAAAGATAGAAGATAGACAGAAGAAGATAGAATAGAACAGAATGGGACATAGAGATGAAGAAAGGAAAGGAAGGAGGATGATGGATGATGATGGATGATGATAGATGATGATGGATGATGATGGATGATGAGATATGGATGTGATGGATGATGATAGATGGATGATGATAGATGGATGGATAGATAGATAGATAGATAGATAGATAGATAGATAGATAGATAGATAGATAGATAGATAGATAGATAGATAGATAGATAGATAGATAGATAGATAGATAGATAGATAGATAGATAGATAGATAGATAGATAGATATAATATCATACGATTGAGTGACAGAGGCAACATTACTTAGGATCTCCATCACGGCAAAACAGTTCCCACTGCGAAACGGCGCAGTCTGATTCTTTCTATCTATGTCTTTCCCACACCTCTACTCTCTTCTGTCTGCCAAACACGAAACTCGTTTCGATAATTTCTGTGAATGGTGACTTCATCACCAGGAGCCCCTTGCAAAGAGACGGCCCCGCCACACCGAGGTATTGTCATTATCGCTGTATACGTCTTCCAGTCACGCCAGATTGCTCTGTGGGAAATTCGGCCTGCTCCTCTCTCCCCAGGGAGAGCGCGTCAACAGTATAGTAGAGTAGCGCCTCTCATTGAAGTTATCCTGGCTATCCCAGTATCTGTTTTCTTATGACAACTTCCCCTCTTCTCTCTCTCTCTCTCTCTCTCTCTCCTCTCTCTCTCTGTCTCTCTCCTTCTCTCTCTCTCTCTTCTCTCTTCTCTCTCTCTCTCTCTCTCTCTCTCTCTCTCTCTCTCTCTCTCTCTCTCTCCTCCTCTCTCTCTCTCCCCAACAATAGTTTTTCCTGGGGCACAACTCTCACAGAGGAGACGAAGAGAGAGAGGAGAGAGAGAGAGAGAGATGAGAGAGAGAGAGAGTAGGAGAGAGAGTTGAGAGAGGAGAGAGTAGAAGAGAGAGAAGTAGAGAGAGAGGAAGAGGAGAGAGGAAGGAAGCGAGGGAGAAGAGAACTCTGAGAAATATATTTATTTATTTTATTTTATTTTATTCTTTTATATCGAGGATAATGGAACAAGCACTTACGTGCTTTTTTTTTTTACATCCAGTCCCTGTGTGTATGCGGCTTTGTAAATTCTCTGTCATCTGTTCCCACCGGTACACAATGGCCTACTCTTCCGAAAAGGGGAAGGTTTTAACGGTTAATAGTGTTGCTTGCGGTTCGCACAGGGACCTCGGTTAGTCTCACGAAGGATTAAAAGAGAGGAAGGATTGAGAGAGAGAGAGAGAGGAAGAGAGAAGGGGAGGAGAGAGAGAGAGGAGGGAGAGAGAGGAGAGAGGAGGAGTGCGTGTTTGTGGGTTTTCTCTCTCCTTTGGGGTATTGGGTTATTTAGTATCACGATGTAAGGGGGGGAATGGTGAAACAGAACCCGGGGGCTTATCATTATCGAAAATAGAATTTGATTTGATTTAATTGATTTGATTATGATTTAGTTGTTTCTCTACTCTATCTGTCTTTCTATCTCTTCTCTCTTGTAAAGTATGTGTGTGATGAGGAGAGAAGGTATAAGAATATAGAGAGAAGAGTGAGAGAGGATGAGAGAGAGAAGAGAGGGAGAGAGAGAAGAGAGGAGAGAAGGGAGGAGATGAGAGAGGAGAAGGAGAGAAGAATGTGTGTTGTGTAGAGGAGAAGAGTGTGGTTTAGTTTTATTTTATTTTTGGATAATGGAAATAGCATCATGGTTTTTCAGTCCCCGATGTGATGCAGTTTTGTAAATTTTGTGAGTGTAGTGAGTGAGTGATGAGGAGCGTGTGTGTGTTGTGTTTGTGGGTGTGGCGTGTTGTTGTTGGTGTGTGGGTGGTTGTGTTGCGTGGTGTGTGTTGTGTAGCCGGTGAGTGTTGTTTTTTTTTGTGTTGTGTATGTGATTTGTTGATTTTTTTAACGTGCTCTAAAAGAATGTCGCACACAAGAACTCAGTTAAAGAAAAACAAACGAGTATCTCCCCCCCACTTAAGTGCTGTCGTTTAAATGACTTGAAGGCAACGTAGCAAGAACACTCCCTACTCCCCTAAATGCCAGAGACCTTTCAGGAATCAAGGCATCACGAGAATGCAGCGGTATCTTTACGACAGAAGCTTGGATCTGGGAACGAAAACCACGAAACCCATTCCGTATACTGGGAAGTCTTTTGTGAACTATGTCACATCAAATAATACTTCGGATGAGACTATAAACCGAGGTCCCATGTGCGAACGCACGCAGAACATCTTGCGCACACGTTAAATCCTGTTCCGCTTTTCGGAAGAGTAGGCCATTGTGTGCCGGTGGGAACAGATGACAGAATTTACAAAAACCGCATACACACGGGGACTGGAGGTAAAAAATCAATAAGTGCTCATTCCATTATCCTCGATATAAAAGAATAGAATAAATAAATAATACATGATTTCGAAGAGCCAAAGCCTTACGGATATTGCCTTATTCTTGTGAATTTGATAGAAACTTCTAAATTATTATGAAAAAAATAAGTTTCAATGTAAGGTGCGTGTGTGTGTGCATATATGTGTGCGCGCGGACACACATGGACACATAGGTGTGTTTAGTTTAGTTTATTCTTTTATATCGAGGATAATGGAATAAGCGCTTATGTGTTTTTTTACATCCAGTCACCGTGTGTGCGGTTTAGTAAATTCTGTCATCTGTTCCCACCAGTACGAAAGGCGGAACAGGATTTAACGTGTGCGCAAGATGTTCTGCGTGCGTTCGCACACGGGGCCTCGGTTTATAGTCTCATCCAAAGGACTTTGGGGGAGAGTGGAGTATGCACTGATGTTAACTCCAGGGGAAAATATCCCCTTGAACGGGAATCGAACCCGGATCGTCATGCGAGCGCAATGTTCTAACCACTAGGCTATCCCGTTCCCAGGAGAGAGAGAGAGAGAGAGAGAGAGAGAGAGAGAGAGAGAGAGAGAGAGAGAGAGAGAGAGAGAGAGAGAGAGGTGTGTGTGTGTGGTGTGTGTGGGGGGGGGGTTGTGTGACTCTCTCTCTATTCTTTCCTCTTTTCTCTCTCTCTCTCTCTCTTTGGGTATTGGGCTTATTAATATTTTTAGTATCACGGTATATTATGTGAATTTGATAGACACTTCTCATTATTATGAAAAAATAGTTTCACTGTAAGGTGTGTGTGTGTGCGTGCATATGTATGCGCGCGGACACACATGTACACAATGTGTGTGTGTGTGTGTGTGTGTGTGTGTGTACTACAGCTTGGAGGAACAAGACCAGGGCTAGGCTATATGCTCTACTGCATGGCAGGCTGTTCCCCTCTGCCAACCGTAACTCTGTCAACAGCAGCCTTGTTTGCACACACACACACACACACACACACACACACACACACACACAACACACACACACACACACACACACACATACGCACACACACACACACACACACACACACACACACACACATGCACACACACACATACACACCCACACACATACGCACTCACACACACACACAAACACACACACACGCACACACACACACACCAACACCAACACCACCACTTTTTCTCACTACCCCTCTCCTTCCCCTTCCCCCCTCTCTCTCCTTCCACTTCCCCCTCCTCCACTCCTCGTCGTCTTCTCTGTCTTTCTATCTCTCAGCTTATAATTATGTCTGTGTGTTGGTAAGGGCTACATGATATAGGAACAGTTGAACTACACTGTGTCTCTCTCTGTCTGTCTGTCTGTCTGTCTGTCTGTCTGCCAGTGTGTCTGTGAATGGTATATTCATACACAGGAGCACTACAAATGTGCTATTTGTATGCCTGTCTGTCTGTCTGGCTATCTGTGTGTCTGCCAGTGTGTCTGTGAATGGTATATTCATACACATGAGCACTACAAATGTGCTATTTGTATGCCTGTCTGTCTGTCTGGCTATCTGTGTGTCTGCCAGTGTGTCTGTGAATGGTATATTCATACACAGGAGCACTACAAATGTGCTATTTGTATGCCTGTCTGTCTGTCTGTCTCTCTGTCTGTGTGTCTGCCAGTGTGTCTGTGAATGGTATATTCATACACAGGAGCACTACAAATGTGCTATTTGTATGTCTGTCTGTCTGTCTGTCTCTCTGTCTGTGTGTCTGCCAGTGTGTCTGTGAATGGTATATTAATATACAGGAGCACTAGCAATGTGCTATTTGTGTGTCTGTCTGTCTGTCTCTCTGACTGTGTGTCTGCCAGTGTGTCTGTGAATGGTATATTAATATACAGGAGCACTAGAAATGTGCTATTTGTATGTATGTCTGTCTGTCTGTCTCTCTGTCTGTGTGTCTGCCAGTGTGTCTGTGAATGGTATATTAATACACGGGAGCACTTGAAATGTGCTATTTGTATGTCTGTCTGTCTGTCTCTCTGTCTGTGTGTCTGCCAGTGTGTCTGTGAATGGTATATTAACATACAGGAGCACTTGAAATGCCCTGTATGTCTGACTGTCTGTCTGTCTGTCCCTCTGTCTGTGTGTCTGCCAGTGTGTCTGTGAATGGTATATTAATATACAGGAGCACTTGAAATGCCCTGTATGCCTGTCTGTCTGACTGTCTGTGTCTGCCAATATGTCTGTAAATGGTTTATAATAATAATAGAAACACTCGAAATCCGCCCTCTGTCTGACTGTCTGTCCGCCTGTGTATCTGCCTCTGTGTATCCGTGTGTATGTAGATGGATATATGATACAGGAGCACTTAAAATAAACTCTGCTGTGCGCGTGTGTATGTGTGTGTGTGTGTCTTTGTGCATGTGTTAGTTCTTCAGTTTAACGTCCTTCCACCAAAAAGTGATATTAGACGGAAGGTTGTGCATGTGTTTGTGTTGTGCGTGCGTGTGTATGTATGTATGATGTATGTATGTATGTATGTATGTATGTTTGTATGTATGTATGTATGTATTATGTATGTATGTATGCATGTATGTGTGTGTCTGTTTGTGTGTGTGTATTTGTGTGTGTGTGTGTTTGTGTGTGAGTGATATATGATACAGGAACACTTGAAACACAGGGTCTGTCTGTGGGTTTGTATGTCTGAAGTAGCACATAGTACAGAAACGTTTGAAAAACAATGTCTATTTGTCCGTCTAGTCTGTATGTATGGCTGTATCTCTGTCTATCTATCTGTCTGTTTGTCTGTCTGTCTGTCTGGTCTGAGTCTCTGCTTGCCAGTGTCTCAGTGTGTCTGCTAGTAGAACGTGATACAGAAACTCTTGCAATGCTTTGGACGTGTGCTGCAGCTCAGAAGACATTACTGCCATAAAAATACACTGGCTGTAGGCTCCAATTGCAAAGACAAACACGGAATAGGCAATATGCTTAGGAGTGAATAGGAAGCCTTTGAGAGAAAGAGAGAGCGAGAGAGAGAGAGAGGGGAGAGAGAGAGGAGAGAGCGAGAGAGAGAGAGAGAGAGAGAGAGAGAGAGAGAGACAGACAGACAGACAGACAGACAGATAGAGACAGACAGAGAGACAGACAGACAGAGAGACACACACACAGACACACACACATGCACACACACAGCCAGCCAGCCAGACAGACAGACAAACAGAAAGTCAGATAATGCCAGGCACCCAGACAGAGACAAACAGACAAAACTATATGCGGTGTCCTTAACTGGCTCTCTTATCGCTAACTGGTACAAAACATTCCACTGCGCAACTCGATCCAAACAGTCATCAGAAACATTACAAAAAAACAAACTGCTAAGTACATCACTTTAGATCAACAACACAGAAGAAAACAAAACAAAATAACGGTAAAAAAAACGCACAAACAACCCACAACAACCACCCCCCAAAATATTGCCATTTACATTTTTAAACCAGGTTTCGCCCTTGTTTATAGTCTTGCACCACACCACACTACACTAAAACTACACTACACTACACTACACTACACTGCACAACACTACACCACACTACACTACACCACACCACACCGCACTGCACTACACCACACTACACTACACTACACCACACTACACTAACACTACACCACACTACACTACACTACACCACACCACACCACACTACACCACATCACACCACACTACACTAACACTACAACTACACTACATACAACACATCACACCACACACACCACATCACACCACACCACACTACACTACAGCCATCACACCACACTACACCACATTCACACCACACTACACCACATCACACCACACTACACTATACCACACCACATCACACCACACTACACCACAACACACCACACTACACTACACCACACCACACCACACACACCACACTACAACCACCACACCAAACTAAAATAACTACACTACACTACACTACACTACATCACACAACCTACACTACACTACACACGTACACCACACCACACCACACCACACACACACTACCCACACCAAACTACACTAAACTACACTCACTACACTACACTACACTACACTACAGCACACCAACTACACTATACTACACTACGCGACACTACACTACACTACACTACCTGTTAACGACACGAAAAACCACTTCAGGACACCACCACCACCACCACCACCACCACCCCCAACAGCATCCCTCTAGCTTACCTTCCCCCCACCCCCACCCCCCCCCACACCCCCCCCCACCACCACCACCATCACCACCCCCACCCCCCACCACACCACCCCCACCACCACCAAACAGCATCCCTCTAGCTTACCTTCCTCCCACCCCCACCCCCACCCCACACCACCCCCCCACCACCACCACCCCCACCCCCCCCCCAACCTCCCCCTCCACCACCACCACCACCACCACCCACCACCACCACCACCACCCTACAGCCACCACCCCCCCCCCCCTACCACCACACCCACCACCACCAACCAACCACCACCACCACCACAACAACAACAACAGCATCCCTCTAGCTTACCTTCCAGGTAGAGGACGCAGTCGGTGTTGTTGATGTACTCGCCAGGGTAGTTGGGGGAGTAGAACTCCTGCTTGCGCCAGTTGCCCACAGTGAAGTTGTAGCAGTCCGGGGAGATGGGGTCTGCCAGCATGGGCGGGGGCCGGATCCTTAGGGCTGCTGGCGCTCCTGAGACACACACACACAGCAAGGCAGAGAGAGAGAGAGAAGAGAGAGAGAGAGAGAGAGAGAGAGAGAGAGAGAGAGAGAGAACTCTGAACTCTGAACGTGTTTAATATGTACATTGGCCTTAGGCCACAAAACACGGAGCTTGGGGGGGAAAGAGGAAAACCCAATATATTGGTATGCAAATTGTGATAATAATAAATAATAACGTATGGAGTTTATATAGCGCTGAATCTTGTAAAGCAACAAATCAAAGCGATCAAACATGAAAAACATCAACCGATTCTTTGAGGCTCATATCTCGAGTCTTCGGATGAGACTATAAACCGAGGCCCCGTGTTCGAACGCATGCAGAACATCTTGCGCACAGGTTAAATCCTGTTCCGCTTTTCGGAAGAGTAGGCCATTGTGTGACGGTGGAAACAGATGACTAAATTTACAAAACCGCATACACACGGGGAATGGATGTAAAAAAGCGCATGAGTGCTTATTCCATTATCCTCGATATAAAAGAATAACTAATAATAATAAACAAGGTTAGCGTTTGATACACATTCATGTCATAGTGCATCAATATTTTAGATAGTAGACATAAAAATCGGTATCAGTCAAAATGCAACATTACGATTCAGGATCTGGATCATACATGTGAATACAAAGCTTTAACACACCCATCATTAACTGATATTCTGACACAGCAATTTCTTCCTTCTATTAATAGAATGAAAAATATATCTGAATAGATAATGACTACGTTCTCTATTTGATGTTATAAGTAAAACTGACAATGGTTTATTAATACATTAGTACATGAGACACAGCAGGGAAGACAGACAGAGTGAGAGAAGAGAGAGAGAGAAAAGAGAGAGAGAGAGAGAGAGAGAGAGAGAGAGAGAGAGAGAGAGAGAGAGGAGGAAGAGGAGGAGGAATAAGTGAATGAATGGATTGATGATTGATGAATGAAGACAGTGATTATACGATTAACGGACTGACTAAGTGAGTTGGTGAGTTAGTGAGTCAATGAGTGAGTGAGGAAGTGAGGAAGTTAGGAAGCAAGTAAGGAAGTAAGTAAGTACGTAAGCAAGCAAGCAAGCAAGTAAGGAAGTAAGTGAACAAGTAAGTAAGTAAGTGAGTAAGTAAGTAACTAACTAACCAATCAACCAACCAGCCAACCTAAATGAATAATAATAAAAAATAATATTAATAATAATAATAATGATAATAAATAATATAATAATGATACTACTACTACAACTACAATAATAATAATAATAATAATAATAAATGGAATTTATATAGCGCTATATCTTGCACAGACAAATCAAAGCGCTTGCACTCGACTCATTCTTACACAGTCATGCAACCATTAACAATTAATAGTTCCAACAAGGCCAAATGTGCACGCACGCACGTAGGCACGCACGCACGCACACACACCAACACACAACACACAACACAACACACACACACACCAACACACACACACACACACACACACACACACACACACACACACCACACACACACACACACAGGCCACACACCCTGGCAGGGCGATAGAATCTTGGCTGTTGAAGGCAGGGAAAAGCTATTGATGAAGCAGGAGAGGAAAATCTTAGGTTTGAAATAAATAAGTCTTGAGACTGGATTTAAAAGTGTCATAAGAAGGCTTTGGCGAGGAGAGAGAGGGAGGTCATTCCAGATCGATGGACCAGAAATAGAAATAGAGCGACGGCCGACGGTGGATTGGTTGAATCTAGGTATTCGTAAGGACAAGGTATCTGCAGCAGAGCGGAGAGAACGAGAAGGAATGTACAAGTGAAGACATTCACAGAGGTAGGAGGGTGCTGTTTTGTGGAGACACTTGTAACAGAGGGTACTGATCGTATAGTTTACTCTCTGTAGCACAGGCAGCCAGTGGAGAGATCGCAAGAGAGGGGTACTGTGCTCAGATTTTTCTTTCTGAGGACTAGTCGAGCTGCAGAGTTTTGTATACGTTGAAGGGAGTGGATTGATGATGCTGGCAGACTAGCCAATAGAGAATTGCAATAGTCCAGACGTGAAAGAATGAGAGACGAAACGAGTTTGGATGTTGCATCAATGGACAGGTACTTTCGAATTACACTATTACGCCGTAATTGATGGTAGTATATCTGGCAGGTTTGGGTGATGAATTTTTGCATAGAGAGTGTGTTGTCAATAATGATCCCTAGATACTTCACAGCAGTGGATAGAGGAACTGATGCATTGCCAAAATTGTATTGAAGCCTTTGTAATGGAAGAGAGTTTGTGTTTGGTCCCTACAAGCATGGTTTCCGAATAACCAACCAACCAACCAACTAACTGATTAACTAAATAAACGAAAGACAAAAGTGAGTATAATTATAATAACTAAATGAATATATAATAACTAAATGACTAACTAACTGATCAGCTGACGAACTAGCTAACTAACTAACTAACTAGATAACAAAGTCACTCAGTCATTGAGTATGCAAGTAAGTAACTTATTAACTAACCAATAAACCAAGTAACTAACAAACTAAGGCATAATCAAACGAAGAAAAAAAACCAAAAAACCCAAAACAAAAAGAAAACTGAACAACCAAACAAGCGATGTACCTTCCTATCCTACTTAACTACATTTCATTATCTTCACAGAAAGCTCACAGAAAGCCGTGATTTACGTCACGAATCTCTGTGATATTATTTCATAGGGAATGTTTCTATGCATACATTTTAGAAGCGAGTCAACATTTTCACACATTATCGTCGTCTTAACGGATTTTCATTCTTTATATTTTGGGGGAGGGATAGCTCAGTGGTCAGAGCACTCGCTTTCCCCCAGCCAAGTTAAGCAGCGTTGAGCGTGGTTACCAGTTGGATGGGTGACCGTTTGCGCG
>CM054143.1:19584347-19599347 GCA_028751875.1 Rapana venosa | reverse complement strand
ATCACCAAACACTTTTCCGACTCGCACTCTGTAGAAGATACTACATGACCCACAAGCTAATACAGGTGTGTAACCACACACACACCAACAATCAGGACCAAAATCTGGCCCCACACATACCACATCTTGCCAACATCTCTCTGTCTCTGTCTCTGTCTCCTCCAGTAAACAACAACCACATCTTCTTTGACAGGCGAGAAAATGAAGTCAGGTTATTAGGAAATCTGTGTAAGAGAGAGAGAGAGAGAGAGAGAGAGAGAGAGAGAGAGAGAGAGAGAGAGAGAGAGAGAGTATGTGTGCGTGTGTGAAGTGTGTGTATATGCGTGTGTGTGTATTTCTCTCTTTCTCCAGCTCCCCCTCCCCCCTCCCCCAAAAGGGACGAGAAGCATTCAGAGCAATTATGCATAGTTTTCTATGATCCACAATACGTTCGTAATACCGTTGCCATTGCTTCATTGTCATTATTTATCATGTAATAAAACAAATTATTTGCCAATTTATCATAATATCGCTACCTTTTCTTCCTTGTCAATCATGTAATAAAAGAACAGCAACCTTTATTCATCAACAATACAGAACAAAACAATATGTTTCAGTTCAAAACAATATTATTACCATTACTTCGTTGTCCTTGATCCTCCTGCAATAAAAGTACTCCGTTGATGAGCTGGACGATTATACTTTTTCATTATCTTTTATTGACTATCTCTGATCATAATGCACTACTTAAGTATCCCAATAAAAACCACCATAAAACCATAAAAGTTTTTATCAACTGGATGGCTATTATCTTTTTTTCCCCATCGTCATTGACTATTCACGACGTTAAAAAATACCTTTACTATTTCTTCATTGTCATTGCCCATCATGCAACAAAAGAGCCTTCATTAAAGTTTACTTAGATGCTCATGGCATCGTTATCTTTTTCGTCTATAAAAGACAATGGTTATCTAATTCATGTTTTATTGTTTGACATAAAATAGTACAGAGAATGCTTGAACCCCTTGCTGTTTCAAACAAAGGGAAGATCTATCATAGACCTTTGTTTCGGTGATCAATGTAGGCTCAGGTATAAAGATCAAAGAACAATCTATGGCAAAATTGTGCCGAAATGGTGTCTGTGAGCAGCATGAAAATTATTGAAAGTTAGTAAATTTTGCTTGATAACATTCTGTAAACCAGTCAAATTAGGAAGAGAAAGAAAGAAAGAAAGAAAGAAAGAAAAAGAGAAAGAATGGCAAAACAGGAAGAAAGAAAGAAAGAAAGAAAGAAAGAAAAAGAAAGAAAGAAAGGAAATCAGAAAGAAAGTATGCTTCAGAGTATGAATGGAATAAGTAAACGAACAAACGAATGAATACACTACACCACACCACACCACACCACACCATGAATGAATGAATGAATGAATGAACAAACGAATGAATGCATCAATAAATAAATTCCTTACAGAGCGCATAAGAATCTCAACACCTCCACAGGCCTCGCCCAACAGCACTGGGAGGAAGAAGTAGCAAAAAAACCAACATCCCACCAATTCCGTCAGTACCAAACTCACACAGTCAGCGAGAGAAGTCATCATCACATCCAGTGTCTGCCTATAAAAACACCTGCCCTCTCTCTCTCCCCCTCTCTCTCTCTCTCTCTCTCTCTCTCTCTCTCTCTCTCTCTCTCTCTCTCTTTTGTCTGGAGGAAGAAGAGAGGAGGAGAGGAGAGGAACGGAGAGGGGTGGGGAAGGGAGGGTAAGGAGGAGCAGTAAACACCTCCCACACCTTGTAAAGTGCCACTTCTGCTCTGTCAGCCTCCTGTTTCTTTCCCAGGGAGGATCATTGTGTTACCCATCCATTTCCACCCTCCACCCACCTGTCCTACCCCCACCCCCCCTCCACCACCCCCCCATCTCTCCCCCCACCCTCCTCACCCACTCTCCATCCATCCCACTCTGTCCTCCACTCATCTTCCCTGTCTGATGAAAGAGGAAACGTCTGACCAAGACTTCTCTCTAAGCTGAAATATTGGCAGTGTAGTGTGTAGTGTGGTGTGGGGTGGTGTGGGGTGGTGTGGGGTGGTGTGGTGTGGGGTGGTGTGGTGTAGTGTGGTGTGGTGTGGGGTGGTGTGGGTTGGGTGGTGTGGTGTGGGTGGTGTGGTGTGGTGTGGTGTGGTGTAGTGTTGTGTGGTGGTGTGTGTGTAGTGTAGTGTGGTGTGGTGTGGGGTGGTGTAGTGTATGTGGTGT
This sequence comes from Rapana venosa, assembly GCA_028751875.1. NCBI lineage: Eukaryota > Metazoa > Mollusca > Gastropoda > Neogastropoda > Muricidae > Rapana > Rapana venosa. The sequence continues at coordinate 19,597,117 of CM054143.1, read as the reverse complement.
GGTGTAGTGTAATGAAGTGTAGAGTAGTGTGATGTGTGTTGGGTGGGTGGTGTGGTGTGGTGTAGTGTGGTGTGGTGTAATGTGGTGTGGTGTGGTGTAGTGTGGTTTGAGGTGGTGTGGAGTGGTGTGGTGTGGTGTGGTGTGGGCTGGGGTGGTGTGGTGTGGTGTGGTGTAGTGTGTACCATTCTCTGTCACAATAGATTTCTCTGCGTGAAATTCAAACTACTGTCCTTGAAGAGAGCACGTCGCCACAAGAGCAGCGCCACCCGTTATTTATAAATGTCTTGTTTGTATGTGTACTGGTTTTCCCATGGCAATGCATTTTTTCTACACACTTCTGCCAGGGACAGCTCTCTTGCTGTAGGTTCTTTTACGTGCGCTAAAAGCGTGTTGCACCTGGGATACCAATTTATTTTCTCATCCGAAAGACAGCAACCGCCCCACCACTCAAGGAAAATGGTGGGGGAAAAGTTAGGGCTGAAAGGGGGATCGAACCCCCACTCAAACTTCCAGCCGGGTGCGATCCCTTTCAACCACGATCCACAGGGGTGTCACACTCAGCAACCGACCCCTTTTCCAACCCCCCCTTAAACAAGTAGGCCGTTGTGGGCCCGGGGGGAACAATGACAAAATTGCAAAACCCATACACACGGGGACGATTGTAAAAAACGCAAAGTGCTTATTTTTTACCCTCAAAATTAAAAGAATAAAAAAAAAAAAAACAACAAACACTTTTGGCTTTTTTACAGCAGGGAATAAACTGAAACCCAACACAGACAATCAGATTTTCCGACCAAGTTTCCCAGAGAGATCTCTGGGAGTCTTCTGTCCCACTTTAATGGGGAAAGGGCTGCCTGCTGCTACTTCTGCTCTCACCATGCAGCCCCCTGGCTGACCCAAAACACCTTGGGGGGACGCGAAACATGTCAACACCCTTGACCACCTTTTCACCCACTCCAGAAATTTTTGGACTGTGTCAGCGCGTTTTTGTGTCTGGAACTGGGGGGTCTTTCACGGACTGACTACTTGGGCGGGAACACACCCTTTGATCTCCCTTGCATCCTTTTTAAAGGATCCGCAAAAAGAGGGGGGCAAAAACGATTTACCAGATGTTTGGGGATTCCACATACTATTTTTCTTTTTTTTCAACTTGGGGTACAAATTTTCTTCCTCTTTCGTGGGAGCCTTTTTTTGGCACAGGGAAATCAAATTTTATGCAAACGACAGACATTTCAAAAAAGAAAATAAACCTCGTGTAAGGGAGGTCGAAAGTTCAGTTTCATTATACCCAGGATATCTAAAATGCTAATCCCGGGGCCGAAACCTGTCCCGGGGTTTGGTCAAAGAAAAGGGTTTTGATTTAAAAATGCCCTCATGATTTAAACCTGTTTGATTTGACTTACATTTTGATTTTTTGTTTTTAATAGAAGATGTAATTGGATATCTGCACTTGTTTACCCTCCATTCTCTTCCATATATATTATTTAAAAAGATAAGTCTTCTCTTTTTTTTTTGGGGGGGTGTGTTAGCTTAGTTTCCTTTTCTTTTAAACAATTTTCAAAATCTAAGCTCTCTCCTCCCTCTCTCCCCCCCTCTCTCTCTCCTCTCTGAAATATTGCTTATGTTTTTTATCCTTTAATGTGCAATGCAAATAAAAACTATAATTTTTTTTTTTTAAAAAACAAAATTAAAAATCCAAAAATAAACAAAAAAATGGGGACAATTGCCTCCTTGAACCCTCCCTATTTTCTCTCTCAACAAACAAAAAGAAGTGTAACTGTCCAATTCCCCAAAACCCCCCTTTCAGGTCAGGACCATGATTTTTTCAGAGCTTCCGCGTCCTCTCACTGGCCCAGGACTGCTTTTTCAGGGAACCCCCACCAGGTGGGGCCCAAAGGGAGCCGGGTGGACAGCTTGTCAAAAGTGACAGAGGGCCCCGCAGCAGGGGCGGTTCGTTAATACATCTCGGGCCCTACGGTACCAGACATTCAAATGCCCAACCCCCGGGTTTGTAAAAAACAAAGGGGGAAAAAAATCTAAAATGCTCAGATTGCCTTTCTAATAAAGTGTAATAATAATAAAATAAAAATAAAATAAAAATAAAAATAATAATAAAAAAAATAATAATAATAATGTATGGAACTTATATAGCGCTGAATCTTGTAAAGCAACAAATCAAAGCGCTCATAATAACACAGATATCAAACTGGCCTAAAGTAACCACAATAAAACAAAATTAATTCAATAAAACTCAGTGAAACTGCAAACATAAACAGACAAAATCCGAAATTACTTGAAAAATCCATTGAGCTTAACCCGATTTGCATGCTCATAGACATAATGGGAAGTGTCACAATTAATTGGAGCAGTTTGTCTTGCAATTTCGAGGTTACGAGTGACGCATTTTAAGCACAAAAAACATCCATTTTCTAAACCAAATAATTATGGTACAGAACAACACCGACACAAAGTTTCGGGACCGTGAGAGTGCAGTTCCTATCTCTGACGAGTCTGACCAGTTTGTGACAAAAACCACTTTGCGACACCGCACAGGCGCTTTTCCTCAGGCGGGGAAATTCTTCTTCCACAGGGGAACGTTCAAACAACGCTGAAACGTTTGTAAATGAACCGTTTGTAACGTATGCTTGCAGACAGAGAGGCTTGCGGATTTTTGCTAGAACTGCAATACGGATATGGAGTAGGCTAAAATGTGATAATACGAGGCTGCACGAACACACGCTGAAATGCGCGGGTGCGCACACAACGACACACGCACGCATACACACACATGCACGCACGCACGCACGCACAAACACACACACGCAGAACATCTTGCGCAGACGTTAAATCCTGTTCCGCTTTTCGTAAGAGTAGGCCATTGTGTGCCGGTGGGAGCAGATGACAGAATTGACAAAACCGCATACACGCGGGGACTGGATGTAAAAACGCATGTAAGTGCTTATTCCATTATCCTCGATATAAAGGAATAAATAAAAAACCCGCACGCCCCACACACACCACAACACAAAACACACACACACCACACACACACACACACACACACACACACACACACACACAAACACACACACACACACACACACACACAAAACACACATGCGCTACTCGTGTGCATGTTTGAGAACGTATTGTCGATATAACGAGAAATAATCATAATTATACATGACGCATAAATAAAGCGAATGTCGGGCGTTATAATTGCTTTATGCAACGCTAAGCTTATTTATTGTCGTCTTCTGAGAACTTTTGTACAAGCCCATCTCTTTTCCTTCCTGCCAAGTTTTCTAAATTTTATTGCTTGTAAATATACCAACCCCCTCCCCCTCCAAAAAAACCACCCAAAAAAGCCAAACAAACCAACACATGCTGCCCGTCCTCTTTGTGTGTATGTGTGTGTGTGTGTGTGTGAGTGCGCGTGCGCGCGCGTGCGTGTGTTATATTATTTATCATTTATACTTTATTTCGAGGATAATGAAACAAGCATTCCAGTACACTGCTTTTTTACATATGCAGTTTTATAAATTTTGTCATCTGTTCCCACCGGCACACAATGGCCTTCTCTTTTGAAAAGCGAAACAGGATTTAACGTGTGCGCAAGATGTTCTGCGTGCGTTCGCACACGAACCTCGGTTTATATTCTCATCCGAAAGACTTTTGGGGAGAGTGGAGTCGGCACTGATGTTAACTCCAGAGGAAAAATCCTCTTGAACGAGATTCTAATCCGGGTGCATCACTCTAACCACCAGGCTATCCCGTGCGTGCGTGCGTGCGTGCGTGTGCGTGCGTGTGTGTGTGTGTGTGTGTGTGTGTGTGTGTGTGTGTGTGTGTGTGTGTGTGTGTGTGTGTGTGTGTGTGTGTGTGTGTGTGTGTGTGTGTGTTGTGTATGTGTGTCAAGTCAAGTCAAGTCAAGTCAAACTTTTATTTTCAGATGGTACATTGAATAGCTCAGTGGTCGGAGCACTCGCTTTCCCCCAGCCAAGTTAAGCAGCGTCGAGCGTGGTTACCAGTTGGATGGGTGACCGTTTGGCGCCTTGGCTTCAGTACAGTTCCCCCAGTTCACCCAGCTGTAAATGGGTACCTGCCCTCTTTAGGGTCAGGGAAGGTAAAGCAGCGAGGGAGAGGAGATGGGCGCCGCCCTCAATATGCTGGCCCTAGAGAAGTGAGGTCTCTGACGCCTCGCCCCCCTACGACCTTATAGGTTATGGGACTCCTTTACCTTTACCTTCACATTGAATAAGCAGTGCATTTGATTTTTTCATCAAGCCATCTATCTAAAGAAAAAAAAGCGAGAAAAAAAGATAATGTATATGCAGACATAGAATAAAAAACCTAATCTATGGTAAACTATACAAATCAAACAAGAAAAACAATAACATATGCATATGTGGAATTAAAAACAAAACAAAAACCCCAGAAAAATATTAAACCATACAATTCAAATATCTTGAAAAAATATCCGTCATAACACAAACAAACAAGCAACAAAGAAAAACCAAACCAAAACAAAGAAAGAAGACAAAACAGAATAAAAATGTAAAAAACCCACACCAACTGCTTCCCTTCCCTCCCCTGTGTGTGTGTGTGTGTGTGGTGTGTGTGTGTGTGTGTGTGTCTGTGTGTGTGTGTGTGTGTGTGTGTGTGTGTGTGTGTGTGTGTGTGTGTGTGTGTGAGAGAGAGAGAGAGAGAGAGAGAGAGAGAGAGAGAGAGAGAGAGAGAGAGAGAGAGAGAGAGTTTGAAGAAGAGAGAGAGAGAGAGAGAATTCAGCTAGCAAACTTGTGCAATATTACAGAGGTGGGTTTTTGCCACTTGCAATGATTTTTTTTTTTTAAGTGTTTGCCAGCAATTGTTGTTTTGTGCAAAACTATTACATCTTTCACAATTTTACCCTTCCACTCAATTTCAGAAGACGATTTTGACACCCAGTCATATTTTTATTCGTTCCTCGGCTAGAGCTCCGAGGTTCACCAATGGTGAAATTTTTACGTATGCGATCGTTTTTCTCCCACCATTTAGGTAGCCGCATTCCGACTTCGGGGATATCCAATCATACGCATATCTGTCAGTTTAGATTGAATTTCAGATAACCAATAAATAGTATAACGTTTTCGGGAGAGTTTTTACTCAGGATGAATGACTCAAATATACCCAGGATGCTCCCTTGCGAGCTGGGGAGAAATGGGCTCCGTCAAGGTCAACTTGGCCAAGGTACGCTCCAGGAAAAAATTCATGTTGTCCTATTGACTCCTCAAGGAGTTATGTTGGGAAGAAGTCAAGAAAGCCAGCCAGGTCCGTTAGCTTTTAAAACGGTAATGTCTGTTTGCATACTGTCTCTATCACGATTCACGAAGTCTACATTGATTGCAGAAGACTTTCTTGTATGAGCAGTCTCACAAATAAAGTAACAAATTGCTGTAAAGTTCAGCTTGCAAAACAACAACAGTAACAACAACCAGCGATGATGATAACAAAAAGAAACAAAGTAAAACAAAGCAAAAACGAAAACAAACAAAAACACACAAAAAGCTAGTCAGTCACAAGACATGACGGTTTTCTAAAACAGAGCAACTACAAGATATGAACACTTTCTAAAATTGAACAACTTTTAGATATGAACACTTTCTAAAATTGAACAACTTTTAGATATAAACACTTTCTAAAACTGAACAACTACAAGATATGAACACTTTCTAAAACTGAACAACTAAAAAATATGAACATTTTCTAAACCCGAACAAGATATGAGCGTTTTCTAAAGATGACCAACTGTAAGATATGAACAGTTTTTAAACTCGCACAAAGACAAGCTATGAACGTTTTCTAAAACTGAACACCTGTAAGCTATGAACATTTTCTAAAACTGAACATGTACAAGATATGAACGCTTTCTAAAACTGAACATGTACAAGCTATGGAAACTTTCTAAAACTGAAAATGTACAAGCTATGAACACTTTCCAAAACTGAACAACGACAAGATATGAACACTTTCTAAAACTGAACATGTACAAGCTATGATCTCTTTCCAAAACTGAACAACGACAAGATATGAACACTTTCCAAACCAGAACAACTACAAGGCATGAACGCTTTCTAAAGCTGAACAACAGGGAGATACGAACATTTTTCTAAACCCACACAAACTATGAACGTTTTCTAAAACTGAACAACTACAAGATATGACCATTTTCCAAAACTGAACGACAAGATAAAACTACTTTATCTCCCCCCCCCCCCCCCCCCCCCCCCACTTTTCTTTTCTTTTTAAAATTTATTTCTCGTCTAGAGCTCCGAGGTTAACCAAATGGCGCGAATTTTTGCGTATGCAACGGTTTTTCCCCAACATTAAGACACCCACATTCCGACTTCGGAGATGAATCAATGCTTTCTCCAGCTGAACAACTTCAAGCCATTGGAGGCCACTTTCTCAAGTCGAACAGCTAGCTAGCTGCTCTCATACCCGAACCCTCCCACCCCAGTTGGTTTACTTTCGCTTTCAGCCACCTAGCAGACGAGAAAGAAGCAGTCCATCTCCCGGCACTGCCTGTAGTGCCAGAGTCTTTGATGCAGACCCGATCGGCAGAAATTCCCCTTTCTCATTGCCCGGGCCATGTCCAGGCCAGGTACCTATGGAAAACAGGGATCAAGCAGTCAGCCAGTTAACCAATTAACTCCCCAGGACAGCTGGCGGCCATGTTTGTTCGCCTCTGCCGCCCTCTGGCGGAAGCGTTGTTTAGCCGGAAATAATTGAAAGGGGAGAAGAGAAATGAATGGAGCCGTTTTTAGAATAGCGACTGCTTCCTGTCAAGGTGTAAGCAGCAGCTGTACATGACTTCTCTGTAGGTAGGTAGGTAGGTAGGTGGGCAGGGTAGTGCTGATCTGGCAAGTTGGTTGTTTGGCGTGGTGGAATCAGGGATGTGCTGTGGTCGAGTGGTAACAACACTGGGTTTAAGAAGTGAAGGGTTATTTGTTCGATTCCTACCCGAAACTGTACTTCCTACAAAACAATACAATTCGATACTATATGATACGATACGATACGATACAATACGATGCACTGCATAGCACTACACTACACTGCACTGCACTACACTACACTACACTACACTACACTACACTACACTACGCTGCACTGCACTGCACTGCACTACACTGCACTCCACTCCACTCCACTACACTGCACTGCACTGCACTGCACTCCAATACACTGCACTGCACTGCACTACACTACACTACACTACACTACACTACACTGCACTGGGGACGGGATAGCCTGGTGGTTAGCGTGATGCGCTCGTGATCTGCTGACCCGGGTTCATTTCCCGTTCAAGAGGATTTTTCATTTGGAGTTAACATCAGTGCCGACTCCACTCTCCCCAAAAGTCCTTCGGATGACACTATAAACCGATGTTCCGTGTGCGAACGCTAGCAGAACATCTTGCGCACTCGTTAAAAACCTTTCCGCTTGTCGGAAGAGTAGACAATTGTGTGTCGGTGGGAACAGATGACAAAAATTACAAAACTGCATACACACGGGGACTGGATGAAAAAAAGCACATGAATGCTTATTCCATTATCCTTGATATAAAAGAATTTTAAAAACTATCCTGACTTTTTTCCAGAAAGATATAATTTCTCTCACTCGCCGAAGTCCGATGTGCTGGGTCTATTTAGTCAGGCGCTTAATGGCTGCGCAACGCATTTTCGTTTATATCACAGACAACAATGGGTACTGTCTGAGCATTCGATGAAGAAGACAAATTCTACCAATCTACCAAGGATGAAAGAAGACAAAGGTAACTAACACACCTTTTACAACTAGTTTTTTGATCGCAGAGAGAAAGAGAGAGAGAGAGAGAGAGAGAGAGAGAGAGAGAGAGACAGACAGACAGACAGACAGACAGACAGACAGACAGACAGACAGACAAAGACAGACAGAGAGAGACAGACACACAGACACAGACAGACAGACAGAGACAGAAACAGAGACTGGACAGAGTGAAAGTGAGAGAGAGAGAGGGAGGGGGGGGGGGGGGGGACGGATCGAGAGAGAGAGAGAGAGAGACATACAGACAGAGACAGAAACAGAGACTGAGACAGGCAGAGAGAAAGTGAGAGAGAGAGAAGGGGGGACGGATCGAGAGAGAGACAGAGACAGAGAGAGACAGAGAGAGAGAGAGACAGACAGACAGACAGGCAGACAGGCAGACAGGCAGACAAACATAGAGACAGGCAGACATAGAGACAGAGATGGTGGATCTCCACAGACAGATTTAGAGAGCAGCCTCCTACCCTCCTTGATATAACAGCAGATAAAGCTTTCTGGCCTGCCTTTGAACCTCAACTGCAAATGGCAGTTCCCACTCCTGCTGCTTAGGTAAGCGATGGCAATACCCCGTGACTGTTGAGAATAGTGTACAGAGAGAGAAACAGACAGACAGACAGACAGACAGAGACAGACAGACAGACGGGCAGGCAGACAGAAACAGATGGGCAGAGAGATAGAGAGAGAGAGAGAAAGAGAGAGAGAGAGAGAGAATGAGAGAGAGAGGGGGTTGGGGAGCAAGGGAGGGAGAGACAGAGACAGACAGAGACAGAGACAGATACAGACAGACAGACAGGCAGGCAGGCAGGCAAGCAGACAGGCCCATACATAAACAGGGAGAAACAACAAAAACACCACAGTGAGTGTGAGAGTGAGTAAGAGAGAGAGAGAGAGAGAGTAGAGAGAGAGAGAGAGGAGAGAGAGAGAGAGAGAGAGAGAAGAGAGAAGAGAGAGAGAGAGAAGAGAGACAGACAGACAGACAGACAGACAGACAGAGAGAGAGAGAGAGAGAGAGAGAGAGAGAGAGAGAATGAATTGCCCTGAAAAAATATTCCGAAAAGTTGGGAAGCAAAAATAAAGATGGGAAATAACATGCAATTATTGTAATAACATGAAGGACTTCCGAACGAATAGAACTGAGATACAGATGCAAGTGAGGAAGACCGAATAAAATTTAATGAACAAAGGAATGAATGAGTGACGCACACGCACACACACACACACACACACACACACACACACACACACGCGTGCCCGCGCAGGCGCACACGCACATGTATGTATGTACGTACAATTCAGCACACGTCTTCCAACATGTGTCCCTAGTCCAGCCCCAAAAGCTTGATCAATCATGGATATTGAAATGTTCTGTTTCAAAATGCTATGTAGGAATTTTCTTCACCCATAACAGCCTGCTAACAGGTGAAGGCATAGCTGTTCCCATGCGGTCATTGGGGAGCGAGATGTCAGAGACCTCAGTTCTCCAGGGGCCAGCATATTGAGGGTGGCGCCCATCTCCTCTCCCTCGCTGCTTTACCTCCCTGACCCTGAGGAAGGCAGGTACCCGTTTACAGCTGGGTGAACTGGGGGGCTGTACTGATGCCAAGGCGTGCAAACGGTCATCCATCCACTTGGTAACCACGCTCAATGCTGTTTGGGGAAAGCGAGTGCTCTGACCATTGATCTATCAACGAAAACAAAACCTTTGTTGCCTATATGATGAGGAACCATCAAACAGCCACACACGTAAAACGGTTCAACCTTGAGTGTTAACTGTGACACAGTAAGACCTTACCCTATGGGAAAAGAGCTAAAGGAACAACATATTCCATCACAGCATTGTCAACAGCTATTTCCTTTAAATCAACTATCTTAACGACAACACTCAATGAAAAAAGATTCGAAAACGAAACTTGTATATTACAAAGCATTTAGATAGGTCTACAGTACCTGGGGTTTATCCCAGTTCTTGATTAAACCATTGACGCTGGGGGCAACAGCAAAGTGAAGGGATGTATGACCAGTGGCTTTCCCACTCATGGAATACCACTTTACAGCTTAGTTTTTAGTGATCGACAATGACTCTTTGACTAGGAGGCTTGACTTGCACAGACCTTATGTGCTGCAGCCCTGGGGGCTGGTTGGCGTTTGGAGAACATCTCCAACGCTGACTGTCCTTATGAGTGGGTATGTACTGTGGGCAAGGCATCTCCACTATAATCAAATTTCTGCCCAGTTTCCGAAACAGCAGCTGCCTCCTCTGCTGTTTTGGAGGTCATCGTCGAACACGACGGACAAACATACAGTGTAGACAGAACCTTGTGGACATAATCCTGCCTTCTAAGAAACCCTACAAAGTATGTGTTTCTCTCTTGGATGTATATATTCCGTTCTGAAAGGCAGTGGCCATTATGACTAGATCAAATTATGAATCCCAGTTCACATCCAGGTGTGATGCATGATATATTCTAGGTGTCTCCCTGGATGTTAAGCTGTGGAACGCCCTACAGCAACAAAACAACAACAACAACAGTAACATCTGTCCAGCAAATCATGTGCGCTAACTTCTCTTCGCCACAAGCTTGACAGACGATACTGCTCATAAATTAGTTGTTTATTAATTTGTTGTTGGTTTTTAGCTACATCTTAATTATAATCATAATAATATAGCGAAGGTAAAAGAACCCACAGCAACAAGAGAGTTGACCCTGGCAAAATTCTGTAGCAAAAAAAAGAAGTCACTCTGATAGGGAAACAAATACAGTTGCAGACAGGAAAAGAAAAAAAATGCGTGGCGCTGCTCTTGTGGCGACACGCTCTCCCGGGGGAGAGCAGCCCGAATTTCACGCGGAGAAGTCTGCCGTGACTTAAAGTTGTGTAAACAAATAAATAAATAAATGAATAAATACGTGTGTGTTGGTTTTGAATATGCATTCTTCGTCTGCTGTCTATCCAAGTGTTTAGCAGTTAGCAGCTAAGCAACATTGAGCGTGGTTACCAAGTGGACAGGTAGGTAGCCGTTTGCGCACCTTGGCTTCAGTACAGTCCACCCAGTTCACCCAGCTGTTAATGGGTACCTGCCCTTTTTAGGGACAGGGAAGGTAAAGCAGCGAGGGAGAGGAGATGGGCGCCGCCCTCAATATGCTGGCCCCCTGGAGAAGCTGAGGTCTCTGACACCTCGCTCCCCAACGACCTTATAGATAGATAGATACACTAGAACACATGTAGCTTTTCACTTGTATCCAGCTGCACCTTCTCTCCGTCTGCTCTCCCTCTCCACCCTTTCCCCGCCATCTCAACCCAATCTGCCATGCTCCTTCCTCCTTCTCTCTATCTGTGTGTCTCTGTCTCTCTGTCTGTCTGTTGTAATTATTGCCCTTCATGGGATGATTATAAAGTGTTTTTGACCTGACTTGCCTTGTCTGTCTGTCTGTCTGTCTCTCTCCATCCCTCTCTATCTCTCCATGTTTATCTTGTACTCTGTGTCTCTCTCTTTCTCTCTCTCCCTCTCTCCCTCCCTCTCTCTCTCCCTCTCTGTCTCTGTCTGTCTCTCCCTCTCTGTCTGCTGTCTCTGTCTCTCTTTCTCTTCTCTCTCTCTCTCCTCTCTCCTCTCTCTCTCTGTCTCTCTCACTCTCTCTCTCTCTCTCTCTTTCTCCGCTCTGCTCGTCTCCTCCCTCTGTCGCTCTCTCCTCTCTTCTGTCTAGTGCCTCCTCTCTCTCCTCTTCTCCCCTCTCTCTTCTTCCCTCTCTGTCTCTGTCTTTGTCTGTCTGTCTCTGTCTCTTTTCTCTGTCTCTGTCCCCTGTTTCTCTGTCTCTTCTCTCGTCTCCTTCTCTATCTCTTTGCTCTGTCCTCTGTCTTCTGTCTTCTCTTCTCTCTCTCATCTGTCTCTGTCTCTCTCTCTCACTCTCTTCTCGTCTGTCATCTTCTCTGTTCTCTGTCTCTCTGTCTATCTCTGTCTGTCTCTCTGTCTCTCTCCCCCCCCCCCTCTCCTCTCTGTCTCTGCTCTCTGTCTCTCTCTCTCGCCCTCTCATCTCTAGTCTCTCTCTCTGTTCTCTCTTCTCTGTTTCTTTGTCTCTGTCTCTCTCTTCATTCTGTCTGTCTCTCTTGCTATCTCTCTTCTCTGTCTCTGTCTCCTCTCTGTCTCGCTCTCTTCTCTCTTCTTCTGTCTACCTGTATCTCTGTCTCTCTATCTATCTCTGTCTGTCTCTCTGTCTCTATCTCTCTCTCTCTCTCTCTCTCTCTCTCTCCTCTCTCTCTCTCTCTCTCTCTCTCTCTGTGCCTGCCTCACCAGCAGCCATGAATCATGTCAAGCCAGCCCACTGAAGTCAACCGACACGTCTGGTCTTTAAATGCCTATCTGGAGCTCATCATCATAAAACAAAACTAATCCTGTGTGTGTGTGTGTGTGTGTGTGTGTGTGGTGTGTGTGTGGTGTGTGTGGTGTGTGGTGTGGTGTGGTGTTGTGGGTTGTGCGCCCGCGCCCGCGCACGCGCGCGTTCGTGCCTTCAGGCGCACAAGAGAGCGAGCGAGAGAGAGACGAGACAGAGAGAGAGAGACAGACAGACGGACAGAGAAAGAGACGTAGAGAGGAGAGAGACAGACAGACACAGAGATAGATAGGGGTGAGACAGAGACAGACAGAGAGAGAGCTCTGAAATTGTTTAATGCACATCGGCCTATGGCCACAATACATTTGAAAAGGGAGAGAGAGAGAGAGAGATGAGAGAGAGAGAGAGAGAGAGAGAGAGAGAGAGAGAGGGGGGGGGGGAGTACAACACACATCCATACAAAATACACACACAACAACAAAAATCAAACCCAGCACAACATATCACAGCACAATACAACACAACACAACACAACACAGCACAGCGCAGAACATCTTGCGCACACGTTAAATCCTGTTCTGCTTTTCGTAAGAGTAGGCC
>CM054143.1:19574347-19576847 GCA_028751875.1 Rapana venosa | reverse complement strand
CTCCATTTTTCTTGAAGGGCGCAGACTCAAACCTGGCAGACAGGAATGACTGTGCCCCCCGAAACACGTCGTTCTCATTCCGACATTGGGGCTTTATAATAGCCTGGGTCGCCATTCCCACTGCGCGCATGCTGAGAAAAGGAAGCACATGCGATTCGTTTCTCTCCCCATGACACAAATCTGCTCTGACGTTTCTCCCCCTCTCCCTCTCCCAGCCTCTCCCTTTCTGGGTTGCACTCGGGGGCGGGGCGGCAGGGGCCGAGTGGGTTAAGTCTTTCGGGTCGTCAGGGTTAAAGTGTTCAGGGAAGAGAGAAGGAGAAGGGGAAGATGAGTGGTATAAATAGGGTTAGGGGGTGGGTGTGTGGAGTGTGTGGATGGGAGTGTGTGTGTGTGTGTGTGTGTGTATCTAGGTAGGAAGGTAGGTAAGTAGATATTTATAATATGTGTACAAACGTCAGCGACCCCAATCATGCACAATGTGTGTGTGTTTTGATTTGTTTCCTTAATTTTTTGAGAACATTTCATTTCATCTTCATTTTATTATTTTATATCGAGGATAATGGAATAAGCACTGATGTGCTTTTTTACATCCAGTCCCCGTGTGTGTGCGGTTTTGTCCATTCTGTCATCTGTTCCCACCGGCACACAATGGCCTACTCTTACGAAAAGCGGAACAGGATTTAACGTGTGCGCAAGATGTTCTGCGTGCGTTCGCGCACGGGGCCTCGGTTTATAGTCTCATCTGTGTGTGTGCGTATATGTGTGTGTGTTTTGATTTATTTCCTATATATTTTTAGAACAATGTGTGTGTGTGTGTGTGTGTGTGTGTGTGTGTGTGTGTGTGTGTGTGTGTGTGTGTGCGCGCGTGCGCGCGCGCGTGCGTGTGCGTGCGTGTGAGTGAGTGAGTGTGTGTACCTGCCTGTCTGTCTCAGTCTGTGTATCCGTGTCTGTCTGTCTGTCTGCTGGTCTGTGTCTGCACCACAACCAAGCATGTGTCTGTCGGACTCTACCTACCTACATACAGGGAACGCAGAAAAAAAAAGAAGAAAGCTTTCTCCATCTGCTTCTCCTTCTCACCTTCCTGTACCCCCCCCCCCCCCCCCCCCCCCCCCCCTCTGTCCCCCACGAGAGAGCGGGGGAGTTATCTGGCCGCCTGTCTAGTACAATGTGTGTGTGTGCACAGCAGATAATTTTGCACGCGCGCACGTGCACTCTTCACGAAACAGGAAGATCTACACACACATACACACGCACACCCACACCCATTCGCATCGGTGCAAACAGTCTCTTCCCACACCCACCCCGTTTCTCTCTCTGTGTCTGTTTCTGACAGTGCGTGTGTCTGTGTCTGTCTGTCTGTCTTCCTCTCTCTCTCTCTCTCTCTCTCTCTCTCTCTGCCTCTGTCTCTGTCTCTCTTTCATTCCTACAATTTTCGCTACAAACACAACACTACATAATCGAAATTTTAGCATGACCTAATCCGGCTGTAATTTAAATACGGAGTGAATGAATGATTTCACCAAATTTATCATAGTCAAGTAACGCACACGCACCGGCACGTACACAATGAGAGAGAGAGAGAGAGAGAGAGAGAGAGAGAGAGAGAGCGACAGACAGACAGACAGACAGACAGAAACAGAGAGAGACAGAGACAGAGACAGACAGACAGACAGACAGACAGAGACAGAAAGAAACACACACACATACTAAGTTTTGTCCCCGAAATGTCATTCTAATTTTTTTCTTCATCTTTTATATTTGGAAGGGTGAGAGAGTTAAAGTTTTAATCAGTGACACAAACTACTGACTCCCCCCCCCCCCCCCCCCCCCATATCCCCCATCCACCCCCCCCACCCCTTTTGGTGTCTCTCTCGCTTTTGCAGAGTGTTCTCTGTTCAACTTGCCATGTCCTAGGTCACCCAGTGCCTCTCAACAGCTGGAGACAGCTGCTGCTGCTGCTGCTGCTGCTGCTGTTACTGCTGCTGCTGTTACTGCTGCTGCTGCTGCTTGCAGTAAGTACATTCTGCCGCTAGCACGTGCCGTGCACAGTCAGTCTGAACTAGGAAACCTTCCTGCACTGCCGCAGTGGGATGCCACCTGGACTGGACATTGATGGCGATTCATTCATGAACCATACACTCACTCACCCACGCGCGCGCACGCGCACGCACGCGGGGGCACGCGCACGCACCCCTACCCCCCACCCCTGGACAATGATGTTTATTCATTCATGAATCCCACACTCACCCAGACACACACACACACACACCAGCACGCGCGCACACACGCACTCACGCACTCTTCGTCCTGGATACTCTAAGTCCTTGGGATGAGACTATAAACCCAGGTCCCGTGTGCGAACGCATGCAGAACATCTTGCGCATACGTTAAAACCCGTTCCGCTTTTCGGAAGAGTAGGCCAATGTGTGCCAGTGGGAATGGATGACAAAATTTACAAAACTGCATACACACGGGGACTAGATGCAAAAAAGCACACAAG
>CM054143.1:19544347-19569347 GCA_028751875.1 Rapana venosa | reverse complement strand
GAAGTAGTCGTAGTAGTAAAAGTAGAAAGTATAGTATAGTAGAAATATAGTAGTAGTAGTAAAAAAAAAAGGGTAGCTGAAAAAGTAGTACTAGTAAAATAGAAGTAGTAGTTATAAAAAAAAAAGTATTCGAAATTGGTCTAGTAGTAAGTATTTGTATTAGTATTATGGATTAGGATAAAGTAGTAATATTGTAGTAGAAAATAGTAGAAAAGAATCCCTTAGTAGTAGAAATAGTATAGAATAGAAATAGTAGTAATAGTATATAAGAAAGTATTTAAAAGAAAGTGGGAGAAAGAGTAAAGTAGTAGTAGTAGTAAAAGGGTAGAAAGTAGTAGAAAGTATTAGTATAGAAGAAAAGTAGTAGTAGTAGTATAGTATAGTAGTATATTTAAATTTAGTAGTAGTAGAAATTAGTAAAGTAGTAGTAAAAGTAGTATAGTAGTAAAAATGAAAATTTAACAACAAAACAAAAACAAAACAACAACAACAAAAAAAATAATGATGATGGATGAGGTGATATTATGATAATGATAATAAATGAAATAAATAAAATAAAAATTTAAAAAATTAATAAAAATAAAATAAAAAATAAAGGAAGAGGAAGAAGAAGAGGCAAAAACCAAGGAAGAGCACGAATGGACAGGCCTAGAACTCAAAAAAAACCCTGAGAAAGGCAGAACAGAGAAGGAATGGGGGGAATTTGGTTGTTGAGTCTTTGAGGGTCCCCCAGGGTCGTCAGACTCCGGGACAGATAGATAATATAAAAAAAATTAGTAAAAATAAAAAAAAATAATAATAAAGCAACAACAAGAAAAAAAAACAATCATTCAAAATCATCAAAATCATCATCATCATCTCCTTCTTCATCATCATCTTCTCTTCTTCATTCATCATCTTTCACCTTCTTTAAATCATTACATCATCATTTATCACTCATCATCATAAATCATTTTAAACCACTAACAATAAAAACCCCAAAAAACCAAAACCCGAAACCCAACCTCTTCTCCCCCTTTTCCCTAATCCCTAAGCATTAATATATAAGCAGAGGTTTTTTGGTTTTTTTAGTTTTTTTTATTTTTGATTTTATTTTTTTTATATCGGGATAAGGGAAATAACCCCTTATGTTTTTTTTTAAAACACCCAAATCCCCGTGTTTATGGGGTTTTGGGAATTCTGTCATCGGGTTCCCACCGGCACAAAATTTGGCCTACTCTTACGAAAAGGGGAACGGGAATTTAACGTGTGCGTAAGAGTTTTGCGTGCGTTCGAAACCCCGGGGCCTCGGTTTATATTCTCCACCCCAAGGGCCCTTTTTGGGGGAGGGGGTGGGCATTTCCCCGTTTCCCCTAGCCTTAAGCGACCCAAAACCCAACACAACAACACACCACAATTTCCCCTGCAGCTTAACATATGTTTAACCCCATGCTCCAGCAGCAGGCAACCCGCGGGGGAGCCACAATGGGGGCCCTTTTTTTGTCAGGCCAGGCCACGGCCTTACGTTTCATGACTGCTGCGGGCAAAACCTAGCCCCAAAGCACGAGGATACAGCCTACCAAGCTGGGATGCTTTGGCAAGCAGAAAATTGGGCACTCAAACCTCCCAACCTAAGCTTCCTACCTGCCTATCTTCCTGCCCTTTTTGTGCACGGTAAAAAACTTTAAAGGGAAACCCTTTTTAATCAAAAAGTCGTGTTTGCAGTGGTGTGTCGTAAAAGGGGGTTTTTGGTAATGTGGGCAGGGTTTAAATCGGGGGGGGAAAAAAACTCCCTTTTAAATATGTCTGAAAACCCTTTCCTTTTTGGGGAAATTTAAACCCCTTTTTTTTTTTTTTCCTTTTTTTAACCCAGGGGGGCTGTCAATGTACTGAAAGCAATCGAAAATAAAAATTCCCCAATTTGAATATTTCCTATTGAAATTTTTGTTTAGCTTTTCAAATTAGAATTTAAAATTTTTTTTTTTTCCCGGGAAAGGGTTTAAGGGAAAAATTTGTTTTATTTTCACAGCTTGACTGTCCCCCCAAAAATTTAAAACTGTTTTTTTTATTGCCCCAAAATTTTTCGGTCATTTTTTCCCTGTGTGCTGTTATAAAACCTTTTGCTAACATTTAAAACAAAAACCCCCCCCCCCCCCCCCCAAAAACAATTTTAGTTTCTGTTTGACCCCGGTTTGGGCAATTAAAGTTTTTAAAACCCCTTAGGGACAATAAAGCCACATACGACAACCCACACACACAGAGAAAAAAGCCGTTTTTCAAAAGCTTCAAGGGGAAAAGGGAAACCCCCTTTCTTATGAAAACCCGTTTTTATTTCTTTTTAGGAGAACAACTTCAACCTGACAATTTAAAATTGGGGCTTCTCTCCCTCCCCCCCCCCCCCCCCTTCCTCAACCTCCCCCCCCCCAAACCCCCCCCCTCTTGTACACACACCCCCTTTAACTTCAATTTGATTTCATCCTTGGGTTTTTCCCTAAACCCCCCCCTTTCCCCCCCAACACACATATAAAAACACACCCCCCCCCACAACCACATCCCAATATTGGCACCCAAAACCTAATTTTCCCCCGTGTGATTAAAATATAACGAACTTTTGGGGTCTGAAGGGGGGGTAATAAAAAATAAAAAATAATAATACATGGGAAATTTAAAACAGCGCTAAACCCTTTCAAAAAAAAAAAACAATCAAAGCGACTCATTCATCCTATTCTTTCCATGCACCAGTTACGAATTTAAAAGATTTTTACAAAATTTTAAATGTAAACACACGCACGTTGCACAATTAACAGTTTTTTAAAAAATCAAAGTAAAAAACACACGCGCGCGCCCCCCCAACCCCACCCCACACAAAAACCCACACACACACAAAGGTTTTACACTCGGGCAGGCTAATGGGGGGGGGGGGGGGGGGGGGGGGGGGGGGGGGGGGTGGGGGGGGGGGGGGGGGGGGGGGGTTTTGGGGGGGTTTGGGGGGGGGGGGGGGGGGGGGGGGGAAATTGGGTTTAGACAGGGCCCAAAAAGAAAAAGAGGAGGAACCTTGGAATTTGAAAAAACCCTTTTTGGTATTTAAAAACACAAAAAAGGTTTTTGCGAAGGGAGGGGGAGGGAGGGGTTCCCAAATGGGAAAAAAACAGAGGGAAAAGGGGCCCGTGGGAAATTTTGAACCAAGGGGAAATTTTTAAGAAATTCTGGGCAAGGCGGAGGGGAGAAATGCAAGAAAAAATTAAGGGTAGGAATTTTTTCTTTCGAGGGGAACTTTTGTTTTTTGGCCGGGAGAGTTTGGGGATCGAAAAAAGGGTTTTGGTAATTTTTTTCTGGGCAGCCAGCCAAATTTAAAGGGAATTGAAATATCCCCCCAGACGGGAAAAGGGGGGGGAAAGAGAGATGTGACTATTTTTTATGTTGCATCAGTGACAGATACTTTTTGAACTGCACTAATGCCCGTAATTGATAGTAGCACACTGGGAGGTTTTGGGGGATGAATTTTGGGATGGAGACGTGTTATCGATAGCTAAAACCCCAATATTTCACTACATGGATAGAGGGACAGACGTATTGGGCCCAATTTTATTGAAGCTGTTTTTTATGGGAAAAAAAGAAAAATTTTTTGTTTTGGGCGCTTAAAGGGATGGCCTGGGTTTTTTTCCATTTAGTTTTTAACTTGTTCTCTATCATCCAGTTTTTGGGTACTTGAAGGCAGCAGGGGCAATTTGTCAAGAAAGGGGAAAGGGAGGTTTTTGGGGGGTTTTTACTGCTAAAATCTGAGAGTTTGTCCCGCAAAAAATGATGGGTGATTTGATGGGCGGGTTTTTTATAAGTTGGGAAAATGGGCAGTGTAGAGAGTGAAAAGAAAGGGGCCCAAACTGACCCCTTTGGGACCCCCACATTCCAGTTTGGGAGGGGCTGAATTTAATCTTATTTAAAAAAAAATGTAACTGTGTGGAATCGGTCTGTTTAAAGGGATGAACTGAACCAGGGGAGGGGGTGTCTTTAATACCAAAATGGGTTTTGGAGACGGTAGGAAAAATTTAGTTGGGGCCCATAGTGTCAAAGGCCCGCAGACAATCGAGGGGAGTGAGAAGGGAAAATTTTTCCTGAGTCCCAAAACGTGCAAAAGGGGTGTTGAAGGGTGGACTAGGGTGGTCTCGGTGCTGTGGTTGGCAAAGAAAAGGGGAGACCGGAAAAAGGGGGAAAGGGGATTGTTGGAAAAAAGAAGGCTATTTAGTTTTTTTTCAGAACCAAAATTTTTCAAGGACTTTAGGTAAAAGGGGGGTTTTGAAACAGGCCTGTAATTCTTCAGAATGTTAGGGTTTGAAGGGCGTGGGTTTTTTATTTGAAAGGGGTTTCCCATAGCAGTTTTTTAATTTATGGAAAAAATTTCCCGAGAAAAGATGAGTTTACTATTTTTTGTGATAGTGGGTATGAGCGTGGAACACTAGGAAAAGAGAAGCAAAGGGATAGGATCGAGATCACATAAATTTTTTGCATTTTTTTCAGAATTGTTGGGTTTCATTCTCACTTTTTTGAAAGAAAAAGAAGGAATGCCAGTGGAAATTTGGGGTCAGGAGTGCGGGTTGGAAAAAAGTTTTGTCCAGTCTGGACGAATGGTTCGGACTTTGTCAGGAAGAATGAAGAAAATATAGCAGGAAGTTTTGGGAAAGGGGTGTGAAAAGTGGGTAAGAAGGGGTTGCCTTTTTGGGGTCCCAGAAGAGTTGAGGTGAGGGAAAAGAGAGTTTTCATGGACGTAGCATCAAGAACTTGA
The DNA here is from genome assembly GCA_028751875.1 of Rapana venosa. Taxonomy (NCBI): domain Eukaryota; kingdom Metazoa; phylum Mollusca; class Gastropoda; order Neogastropoda; family Muricidae; genus Rapana; species Rapana venosa. Next base: position 19,564,588 of record CM054143.1, on the reverse strand, counting down.
GCAGAGTAATACTTTGTCTTTGCTGAATGGATTAAGGTTTTGACTTTGTTTGATTTTTTTTCGAAGGAGTTGCTTTTTTACTTCAGTTTTTGTTTTACGCCATTGTCGCTCGAGTTGTCGGCGTTTGCGTTTTGCGACAGGATATCAGGGTTTGTACCATGGGGCGCAGGGCCTATCAGGAAGAATGAGGTCGGTGGGAGGCGCATGCTCATCGAGCAGTTGGCCAGAACAGTGTTGTAGTGTTTAGACGGGTCAGTGTGGTCAGGGATTTGTGATAGGCGTTCAGCAGCTTGGGTAGAGAAAGTTTGGATATCTATGGACTTGAGATTGCGACGGGTGATGCACTTTTTCTTTTTAATAGGCCTTGCAATGTTGAGAAAGAAAAGAATGGCAGAATGGTCAGAAAGCAGTTCATTAGTGACGGATACAGACCTGATGAGATCTAGTGAAACATCAGTGATGAGCCAATCTAAAATATGACCCGATCTGTGTGTAGCTTCATTTACCAGCTGGACCAGGCTTTTGTGAACGCTTTTGGTCGTAAATATTTTCTGTGGGGTGTGTTGGTGTGTGTGTGTGTGTGTGGGGTGGTGTACAGTTTCTGTGTGTGCGTGCGCGTGCGTGCGTGTGTGTGTGTGTGGTGCGTGTGTGTGTACCGTTTATCTGTGTGTGTGTGTGTGTGTACAGTTTCTGTGTGTGCGCGTGTGTGTTACAGTTTCTGTGTGTGTGTGTGCGCGCGTGCGCGTGTGTGTGTACCGTTTCTGTGTGTGTGTGTGAGTGTGTGTGTGCGTGTGTACAGTTTCGTGTGTGTGTTGTGTGTGTGTGTGTGTGTGTTGTGTGTGTGTGGTGTGTGTGTGTGTGTGTGTACAGTTTCCCTATCACTCTCTCCCCTTCTCTCTCTTCTCTCTTCTCTCTCTCCCCTTCTCTCTCTCTCTCTCTCTCTCTCTCTCTCTCTCTCTCTCTCTGTGCGCGGCGCGCGCATTTTGTGGGGTGTCTTGTGCGTGTGTGTGCGCGCCGCGCACGCCCGCGCGTTTGGCTGTGTTGTTCATACCCTAATTCCCTACTCACACCCCCCTACCCATCCCCTTCCCCTTAATCCCGTTTACTCTTCAATCTGCGCTCTGTAATCAGTTCATTTTCGTTCCCTCGTTTATTCATTCATTAGTCTCTCTTCATTCATTGGTTCGTTCGGTCCTTCGTTCATTTTATTCAGCCACGTGTTTCATCATTCTGTCCTTCGTTGCTTCTCTCTTGTTTAATGACTGTTCCTACCGCTATTGCTACTTCTGCTGGTGCTGTTACTACCACAACTGCTAATATAATACTACTGCTGTTACTACCGCTATTGCTACTGCTGCTGGTGCTGTTACTACCACAACTGCTAATATAATACTACTGCTGTTACTACCGCTATTGCTACTGCTGCTGGTGCTGTTACTACCACAACTGCTAATATAATACTACTGCTGTTACTACTGTCGCTGTTGCTGCTGCTGCTGCTGCTGAGGCTGCAGCTACTACTACTACTACTACTACTACTACTACTACTACTACTACTACTGCTGCTGCTGCTGCTGCTGCTGCTTCTGCTTCTGCTATCACTAACTACTACTACCACTACTACTGCTGCTGCTGCTGCTGCTGCTACTACTACTACTACTACTACTACTGCTGCTGCTGCTGCTGCTTGCTGCTACTACTACTACTACTACTACTCTCGCCATCTATCTCTCTCCCCTTTCACACCACACACATACACACACACACAAACACACACACACACACACACACACACAAACACACACACACAAACAAACACACACACACACAAACAACACACACAAACACACACACACACACACACACACACACACACACACACACAAACACACACACACAGACACTAGCACTGAGAAACCGCTCCAGATTAGTTACTCTTGTTGTGGCTTGTATTTTCAATAAAGACTGCAAAACTCACTCAAGAACCACCCCACCCCACCCCCCTTTCGCCTAATCAAAATACAAGAAAACAAAAACATACAGAATAAAAACTACCCATTTAGCTAATCTGCTTGATGATAAATAGGGAGCACACCTCTCTTTTTCTTCTTCTCTGTGTTCCCTTACTATACGTGGTGGGGTGTATAGTGCCTGGTCTTCTCCTGGGCTTGTAATTCTGCAGGAGGTCTGCCTGCTGGCCTCAGCCCTCACATCACATTCTAACTCCAGAGCAGCTGATTCTTTGTACAGGTTGCATGCTGGGTATGTTCGTGTTATCTGTAATCCACTGGTGGATCGGTGGTCTAGAGGTAACGCGCCTGTCTAGAAAGCGAAAAGTCCGGGTCGGAAGTGTGCGGTGGTTCGTATCCCGTCTGGGCCCGAAACTTTTCCCCCATCCATTAGACCATGAGTGGTGGTCTGGGCGCTAGTCTTTCGGGTGAGACGATAAACCGAGGTCCCGCGTGTTACAGAAAATTATGCAGCGCACGTAAAAGAATCCACGGCAACAAGAGAGTTGTCCCTGGCAAAATTCTTAGAAAAAAGCCACTCCGATAGGGAAAGAAATACAGTTGCAGCCCCCCCCCCCCCCCCAATTTTTTTTTTAAAATAAAAAAAGAAGGGTGGCGCTGCTCTTGTGGCGACGTGCTCTCCCCGAGGAGAGCAGCCCGAATTTCACGCAGAGAAATCTCGTGACTTAAAGTGGTATAAATGAAATATTAAATGAAATAAATGAAAATGAAGGCTGACATAAATCTCGGGGTCTTTAGTGTAAATATTTAGGATCTTCTGCATGAGTATGTATTACACAAAGGGAACTAGGGGATTTAGCATGTCTGAGATTTTCGCTGACCTGGGAGATCGTCAAGATCCCTAACCTTCATTTACCAGACACTGCTACCACGATTCGAGCCCACAACTTCAAAGATCCGCGATAGTTAAGTCAAATGGTCTTGACCACTCGGCTATACCGTCCACCATAGTTGTACAGATACATGAATATGATCACTTCGCTATGAACAAGTTGACCAATCTTTTAGCCTGGGAACGGATGACAATATTTACAAAACTGTATACACACGGGGACTGGATGAAAAAAGCAAATGAGTCCTTATTCCATTATCTTCGAAATAAAAGAATAATATTTTTTAAAAAAGAAAGTTTTAGATATTCTTTCAAAAAATGTCTGCCAAATATTTGGGTTTGGTGTTTTCACTTTTTGCTCTTAAACAAACAAAAAAAAACCCAACCCAGTAAACTTCTCTGATAGTTTCTTTTACATCCAAAGGATGAGAAATTAACACACGAGTGAGCTGCCCCTAGGTCGGAACGTGTGGGCTGAGGCCAGCAGGCAGACCTCCTGCAGAGTGACAAGCCCAGGAGAAGACCAGGCACTACGTATAGCGTCTAAAGAAGTAAGGCAGTGAAGAGAGATGGACAACCCCAAATACACTTTGTCAACTGCAAAGAACAGCAGACCCCTCTTCCCACGGTACTTATACAGACGCCACGGTCCTCCTACCCATGCCTACCCTTTCTGATACCTGCCAACACACTTTATTATCTCAATGAACAGATACATTCATGTGAGTTTCGAGCCATATATAAAGAAGAATAAACAGAAAATCGGTTTACCACAGAACTTGATAGCAATTCAATCTTGAAAATTCCATCCACGCACGCACGCACAAACACACCGACGCACACATGCGCGCGCACACAGTGTTTTGTATTTACGTTTTCTTACAGTTCTGTGTAGATTTAATTAATACATCAATCCCCTACCCCACTCCCAGAATTCCTTCCCCCTCCCCCACACTTCCCCCCCCCCCCCCCCTTAATGTGTCTAATATCACATTTTGTGAAGAGACGTAAAATGAAATCGAACACAGTGTGTACACACACACGCACGCGCGCGCGCGCGCACACACACACACATACACACACTCACACACACCACACATCACACCTCACAACCCACCCCACACCAACACGCATACAACATTTCCGATTGACAATAAAAAAAAATTTAAAATTTAAAAATCAAAAGCAGGACTTCAAAAACTGTGGTTTGTTTATGAGTCAAAAGTTTTCGCGTAACACTCAAGACAGGCATCTTTTTTTGGGCTTTTTTCCAATTATCTTAAAAAAATTTCCCTGGAACTACGTTAAGGGGGTTAGAAATTGGTTGTAATCTGACGGAACGAGTTAAAAAGCCCCCACCAAAACGCCCTTCGGGGGGGTTTTTTCCCCCTTTGGGGGGTTAACACCAGTACCAACCCATTTCCCCCCAAGATTCGAAGATGCACCCCAACCGGGGCCAGGGTACAAAAGCATACGCAAACAGCTTTTGGACACGTTTAAAAACCTGTCCCTCCTTTTGGAAGATTTGGGGTATTGCGGTTGTTAGCAGTAATGGATGACGAAATTTTAAAAAAACCAACAACACATGGGCACCAGTGTCATGTCTAGACATCATCCCGAAGTTGGAATGCAGATAACCTAACGGTGGGGAAAAAAAACACCCAGTCGCATTCGGAAAAATGTCACGATTGGTGAACCTTGGAGCTGTCTGTAGCCGAGGAACAAAGCAGTTGAAAGAATCTGTTGAATCCAGCAGCGACCCTATGTGTGTTGTGTGTGTGTGAGAGAGAAGAGAGAGGAGGGGAGAGAGAGAGAAAAAGAGGAGAGGGGAGAGAGAGAGAGGGAGAGAGGAGGGGGAGAGAGGGAGAGGAGAGGAGAGGAGAGAAACAAAGAGAGAGAGAGAGAGAAAAGAGAGAGAGGGGAAAAGAAGAGGAGAGAGAGGAGAGAAGAAGGAGAGAGAGAGAGAAAAGAGAGAGGAAAAAAGAGAGAGAGAGGAGAGAGAGAGAGAGGAGAGAGAGAAAAGAGAGAGAGAGAGAGAGAGAGAGAAGAGAGGAGACCAAAAGAGAGAGAGAGAGAAAAGAGGACGAGAAGAGAGCGAGAGGTGAGAGAGGAGAGAGGAAGAGGAAGAACGGGGAAGAGAGAGAGGAGAGAGAGAGAGAAACAATCAAAATCAGAAATTTAATGTATCTCAGTTGGGCCCCAAAATTAACGGTTGGGTAGAGGAATGAAAATTTGCCCAAAAGGGGGCAAAAAACCGGTAACTTACAAAAATTCCAACTCACTTTCGTGAAAGAAAAAAAATGAAGAAAAGCACAAATACAAAAAAAAACCCATATGTATCAAAACATTTCACTATTTTGATCTAAATGTATCTTCCTTGGTTGGATAAAATCTTTTAAAATTATAGTTTTAAAATCATAACAAGACCATACCATATTTCGTTTTGTGTGTAATTCCCTTAATACAACAAATTTTTCTCTTTGTTGGGTGGAATATATTTTAGACGGCAGTGATTTTACTATGTTTTGCTTTAAGTTAGATCATTTTAAAGGTGTATCAAACAACCCCTTTTAAAATTTAAATTTCTTAAATCATTATACACAAAACTTTTCATAAAGGAAATGCTTTTCACCTTCAATTTTGGGGTTTACCAAAATGGACATTGTTTCTTCTGATGAGAGAGAGGAGAGAGAAAAGAGAGAGAGAGGGAGAGAGAGAGGAGAGGAGAGCTCAAAAGATTTATTCACAAAGGCCATTGGCCCATAACATGAAGGGGGTTGCCGAATTGCTTAGTATTTGGTGAGAAAATAAGGAAAAGCACAAAACAAAATGCTGTTGTATAACTACAACCACCACAAACAAAAATCAGAGAGAGAGAGAGAGAGAACCTCTGAACATTTTATCATACTTCGGCCTTGGGCCACAATACAAGTGAAAGGGAAAAAAGGGGAGTGGGTAACAAGTAAACGGAAAACAAAAACAAACTTTCTATCGATTTTCCAGAAATAAAAAACACATTCCCCAATTTACATTACATACGATTTAAAAGTGTCATCATTATCGTCCCTCCTCAACACAGTCATGACCAAGGGAAAACTTGCTATGGGTGGCTACAAAACCCAAACACATCACCTTCAACATCGCTGTTTTAGAGAGCCCAAAAGGAGAGAGAGAGAGGGGAGAGAAGGAATAGAGGAGAGAGAGGAGAGAGAGAGAGAGAGAGAGAGAGAGAGTTGGGGAGAACGAGAGAGAGGGGAGAGAGGAGAGGAGAGAAACGGAGAGCGATGGGGGGGAGTGAGAGAGAGAGTGTGTGTGTCAGAGAGAAATATGGTGTGGAGAGAGAGGGGTGTGTCCCGCGGCTGCGTGCGTGCGTGCGTGGGGGCGTGCGTGAGTGTTGTGCGCGCGCGTACGTGCGTATGTGTCTGCGCGTGAGTGCGTAATGTGTGCGGTGTGTGCGTGTGTGCTTGCTTGGGGCGCGCTGTGTGGTTGTGCTTGCACGCGCGCTGTGTGTTTGCTTGCTTGCATGCCGCTGCGTTTGCGTCCGTCCGCGTGCATGCGTGTGTGCACGCGCAAGTGTGTGTATGGTGTTGTGTGTGTGCACAACAAAATCGTTCAGTGCAGGAGGACATGTGGAAGGGCCCGGGCTGTCATGTGGGTTTTGAAGGGAGGTGGTGGAAACACCCAAAAAAGTTGCAGCCTTTTTACGATGGCTAAATGATGTTTAACTTCACCCCCATAGGCCGGTCTTTCAGGCCTTTAGAAACACAACACACACACACAGCTGCGATGCAAATTATAAAAAACCCCACACCCGGGGCAAAAAACGGGGGGCTGGATGTTTTAAAAAAAAAAAAAGCACATAAGTGCTTATTCCATTATTCTCGATATAATGAATAAAAACTTTTTTTTTATTTAAATTTTTAAAAAATGTACGTGCGCACACACAGCGTAGTGCGCGCTCGTACGCACACATATACGCACACAAGAAATGAATAAAATAAAACAAACAAACACATACACACGCACACTACAACACAGCACACACAGACACACACACCACACAGACACACGCAGATAGACAGACCACATACACGCATGCACGCAAGCAGCACACACACAAACACACACACGCACACACACTCGTCTAATATCACTGAGTGTGAACAGACGTTAAATTGAAGACAACAACAACAACAACAACCACACACACACACTACAACACAACACACACACACGCATACACACGCACGCACAGCACGCACAAACACAAACATACGCACGCACGCACGCACAAACACACACATACGCACGCACACACACGCACACACACACATACGCACGCACACACGCAAAACACACACACTAGAACAGATCAGAACACAACACAATACAATACAACACAACACACATACACACACAGACACACACACATAAAACGAGCCAAAAAAAGCTTGCACTTGCTTCCTTCTCTCTCTCTCTCTCTCTCTCTCTCTCTCTCTCTCTCTCTCTCTCTCTCTCTCTCTCTCTCTCTCTCTCTCTCTCTCTCTCCCCCCTCTCTCTCTCCTCCCTCTCTCTCCCCCCTCTCTCTCTCCCTCCCTCTCTCTCCCTCTCTCTCTCTCTCCAGCCTCTCCTCTCCAGTCCTTTTTTCTTTCTTTCTCTTTAAAAAACCAACAACCCCAAACTAAACAAAAACAAAAAAACAAAAACAAAAAACCCACTGTTTCCTCTACCGGTGATGTGTTTGAATTTTTTTTTCTGTTTGCTGTTTTTCAAAAAAGAAAAAAAGTCTGGGGTTTGTTTTTGTGTGCTTTTTTTTGTTTGCTTTTTTGTATTCAGAACTTTTTTTTTAAAAACCGGAATAACTGTCTGGTTTTGTTCTGTGTGTATATGTCATTCTTTCATGCAGCAAAGAAGGCCAGCAAAGTTTCTGTTGGTCTGTCTGTCTGTCCGTCTCTTTGCCTCTTGTCTTTATCTTACAATCTTTCCATCTCTCCCTATTCTTGTTTTTTTCTCACGCTGGTAGTTTTGCTCTCTGTATCTGTCTGTCTGTCTCTGTTTTCCCTCTGTCTGTCTGTGTGTCTGTCTGTCTGCCTGCCTGTCTGTCTTTCTCTCTCTCTCTCTCTCTCTCTCTCTCTCTCTCTCTCTCTCTCTCTCTCTCTCTCTCTCTCTCTCTCTCACTCTGTGAATGTATGGGTATCGGGTTTATTATCAAGATGTATCCCTACGCGCGGGGACTGGATGAAAAACAAAAAACGCACACGAGTGCTCGTTCATTATCCTCGAAATAAAAGAATTTGTCATTGTCATTGTCATTGTCATTCTCTCTCTCTCTCTCTCTCTCTCTCTCTCTCTCTCTCTCTCTCTCTCTCTCTCTCTCTCTCCCTCTCTCTCTCTCTCTCTCTCTCTCTCTCTTTCTCTCTGTGTGTCAATATGTCTTTGTCTCTGTTTTTCGTTGGTTTGTTTTTTGTTTGCTTTTTTGAAGAAGAAAAAAGGAATAACTAAACTGTCTGGTTTTGTTCAGTGTGTCTCTGTCTTTCTCCCAGAAGGCAAACAAAGTTTCTGCTGGTCTGTCTGTCTGTCTGTCTGTCTGTCTTTTTATTTTGCCTCTTGTCTCTCTCTATTATTGTTTTTCTCTCACGCTGGCAGTTTCGCTCTCTGTCTGTCTGTCTGTCTGTCTATCTGTCTGTTTATTTATTTATTTTTTTATTCTTTTATATCGAGGATAATGGAATAAGCACGCACGTGCTTTTTTTTACATCCAGTCCACGTGTGTATGCGGTTTTGTAAATTTTGTCATCTGTTTCCACCGGCACACAATGGCCTACTCTTCCGAAAAGCGGAGCAGGATTTAACGTGTGCGCGCAAGATGTTCTGCATGCGTTCGCACACGGGGCCTCGGTTTATAGTCTCATCCGAAGGACTTTGACTGCCTGCCTGCCTGTCTGTCTGTCTGTCTGTCTGTCTGTTCTCTTTTGTCTTTTCTGTCGTCTCTTTGAGATATGAAAAAAAAAGCTACCATAAAAAGAGACCCAAGGGTCCCACCAAATGGGGTTTAAATTTCCCTTTCCTTTTTCCCTTTTCCTTCTCAATCTCTGGGCCCCTGTGAATTTGTGCAGTGAGAAAGGGGGAGGGGGAGTTGGGGGTTGGTGGGGAAAGGGGGGTTTGAGGTGAGGGGAAATTGGGGGGGTGGGGGGGGGGGGGGGGGGGTGGGGGGGGAAGTGATTTTAAAAACTGCTTTGTTTTCTGCTGCTGGGGGAATAAAAAGGGAGCTTTCTGTTTTAAAAATTTCAACCCTCTTTCCCTCCCTTACCTCCCCCTCCCAAACCCACCCCCCCCTTCCCTTTTGAAAAGGGATTTTCCCCCCTCCCCCCCCCCCCCCCCCCCCCCCCCCCCCTTTTCCTTCTTCGTCTGTCACCCCTTTTCCCTGTGTGGTCTGTCTGTTGTTCTTCTTTTTCCCCTCTTCCTCTCTTTTCTCCTTCCCCTCTCTTCCCCTTGTCACTCTCTGTCATTTTTGTGTTTGTTGTTGTGTTTTTTCATTTATTATGTTTCCTATTTTTCGGTCCGTCCCCTCCTCTCTGGTTTTGTCTCGTCTCGGGCTATGTCTGTCACTGTTTTTTATGAAAATTTTCTTATGAGAATTTGGGGCCCTTTTTTTTCTGTTTTTTTTTCCCCGGGTTTAAAATTGGGGAAAAAGGGCCTTTAGAAAAAAGTTTTAGTTTCTCTTTCTGTCTTTTTTGTTTTTTGGTCCTTTCTGTTTGCCTGTTTTTTCTGTCTGTTTCTTTTTTTTTGTTGTAAAAAAAAAAACCACAGACAGGAAAGGAGATAAAAGGAGAGATAGGGGGAGAGAGAGGGGGAGAGGAAAAGGGGAGAGAGAGCGAGAGAGAGAAGAGAAAGGGACGACGGGCAGAGACAACAGACGAGAGGGGGCAGACAAACGGGAAAAGATGTCAAAAAAGGCAAAAAACACACAGACCCCCACACCCCAACACACAACACACCGCTTAACTACAATACACACAGTTTTCATGACACACACAAACCATCCACACACCACCCACACACACCCAACAAAATACACACAAAACCCCCCAAAAAACACCACACCAACAAACACACACACACACACACACAAAACCCACACTAAAACATAAACTAAAAAGAGAAAAACGGAAGAATATTTTAAAAAAAAACAAAAACCCAAAAAAAACCGGGAAAAAAGAAGGAAAGAAAAAAAAAAATCTCCCGGATGGGGCACGGACCCCGACACCCTTCCGATTTTCCCCCTTTTGGCTACAAAACCGGTTTTTTTAATTTTGGGGGCCCAAGTAGTATCTTCTATAGAGTGCGAGGGGAAAAAAATTTTGGGTTTTTTACAGATTTTGTTAAAGCATGAAAGATCCCACTTTTCACTTGGGTTTTTGGATTGGTTCATAGGGGCAATACCGGAAAGTACGAAAAAAGTTGGAAAAAACCCCATAAAATTGGGGTTTTGGGCCCTTGTATTCCTACAGCGTTGCCCCCGCGCATGCTTTTTGGGAAGGGAAGCTAGCAACGAAAAAAGGATGGGGGGGAACAGTTTTTTGCTGAAAAAAAAAAAAAAATTTAAACCCTCCCAAATTTGTTCAAAATCCATGAGTTTTGAGTCAGAGGCTCGCCCTTTCACAAAAAGGGGTTTTTTATTTCTGTGGGGGCTTGTTGGCGGTATAAATTTAAAAGAGTTAATAAAAAAAGAAGGAAAAGATTTTGATTTTTTAATCCCCGGTTTGCCTGTATACATTCGGGGCTGTTTTTGGGAAAGTGGGTTTTTTGAAGTCGCGGCTTATTTTTGGGGGCCCAGTTTCATTGTGAAGTTTTTTAGAGATCATAATTTTTGGAAAATGCTTTTTTGCCCAGCACTTTTTTTTTTTTTATGGAAAACCTCTCAAGGATTTTTTCCCATACAAAAATGTGAGCGAGAAAATTTTTGAGAATCTTCAGCAAAACCCTGGACCTCGGGAATGGTGTATATTTTTTAAAAATGTTTTTTCTGTTTCATGTGGATATTTTTTGAGTAAGTTTTGGGGCATTGAAAAGTACTTTCAGTACGTTTTTAGTGTGTGTTGAGTCGCATGATAAAAAACAGGGGGTTTTATACTTTCCCTGCTGGGTGTTCCTCATAAAGAGCATTTTCTTTTTTCATATCATTTTTGAGTCCAAAAAAGCTTCATGAGTAAAAAAAAATAGAAAAAAACTGCGGGAAAAGGTTGAGGGGGGGGGGGAAAGAGAGCGGTGTTTACATTTTATGTTTTCTGTAAGTGAAACTGAACATGTCTTTTGGGTGATCTTTTTTAAAAAAAAATTTTTTAAAAATTATATATATTTTGTTTTCGTTTCATGGGGGTTTTTGTGAGGGTTTTTTCCCTTCCCAAAAAGAATCCCCCCCCCCCCCCCCCCCCCCCCCCCCCCCCCCCCTTTTTTTTCCCCCCCCCCCCCCCCCCCCCCCCCCCCCCCCCCCCCCCCCCCCCCCCCCCCCCCCCCCCCCCCCCCCCCCTTTTTTGCACAGAATAAATAAAGTTTTCCCAAAAATTTGGGCAAAGAGAATGGGGTGAGACCCAAAAAATCAGGCAGGGGGAGGTTGGGGGGGGGTTTAGGGAGGGGGGGGAAAGAAGGGGGAGGGGGAAAAAGGATGAACAAAAAAAAGGGGTGTCTGTGGGGTATGTATTTTTCACAAAAAAAAGGGCAGGTTAAACCTGTATTTTTCACCATTTGTATGTTGTATATGATATTTTTTTTCCCAAAGATGCAAAGGGGGGGGGGGGGGGGGGGGGGGGGGGGGGGGGGGGGGGGAGTAATCCCAGCCTGGGGGGAGTAGCCCCCGGGATAAATTAAAAAGGGGCCTAGACAGATAATTTTTTGATATTTTTAAATAAAAAACTATCTGGGGTGCTTTGGGTTTTGGGAGTGTTTTGATACCCAAGGGATGTTTCATCCCAAACCCTTTTAAAACCAGTGAAATTTAAAAAGTCGAGAAGCTTTCATACTGCCCAGAAGAAAAAAAATGTGGCCAAGAGGCCCCCGGGGGTGGGGTTTTTACCCTTTTCATGAACATTTTTGGGAATCCTTTTTTCTTTTTAAAAAATGAAAAAAATAAATTCCCTACACCCGAAAATACAGCTATTGTAAAAAAGAGTGGGCCTTCCACAGCAAAAAAAGTTTTTTCACTGTTCCCATTTTAAAAAGGGAAAATTTTACTGGGAAAAAGGGTAAAAAAATTTCATTTATAAAATAGGTTTGAGACATTTGGGCCCTTTGGAAACTGTGGATTGCATTCCCTTATTTCATGCCAATATTACGGGTGGAAGAGGGGTGTTTTAAAATCATATGAACCGGGTCTTTTGGGACGGTCGAAAAGGGAGAAAAAAACCAAATGGGGGGGTTTGGGAAATAAAAAAGGCCCTCCTTTTCTTTATAAAGTAAAATAATAATTTTATCTTTACTTATTTGGGTTTTAAAGTTTTTGGAGTTAAAACCTGATTAATTTCAAAAGTTGGGAGTGCATTTGTCTCTTTAAAGGTACCAAAGATCCGCAACAGTAAAAATTGCCTTTTTTGGGGGGGGGGGGGTTTTAAAAAAAAAAAACAAAAATACCCCTTTTATTTTTTTAAAGTTTTTTGCAATACAATTTCTTTTCCCCCATTACTTTGGGGGTTTAGATTCCCTGTATAAAACTATGTTGTATGTTTACTTTTAACTTTGTCTTTTTGTGATCCAAAGTAGTTTTTTCCCAAATTTTTTTTAAAGAAGCTTGAATACATTTCCGGGGCAGCATGGTGTGTATCTTAAAAGGCCATAGTAGGTGCTAGGGTTTGGGAAAACCTTGGGGTTTTAGTGTGCTTGTACTCAGAATTGCCTTTTAAAGTAAAAACAAGGAAATATTGCCAGGAAAAAAATTTTCATTTCTGTAACAGGTACACCCCGGTTTTAAATTTGGGGGGGGTCAAGTAGAAATCTCTATAGAGTGCGAGTGGAAAAAACTGTTGGTGTTTTTTCACAGTTTTTTTAAAAGCATGAAATGTTTCCCACTGTGGCATTTGGGTTTTTGGATTGAGGACATAGGCAAAAAGGTAGCACGAGAAAGTTGGAAAAAACCATCAAATGAGGTTTCCCTGTATTCCTACGCGTTGATCCCGCTGAAATTGCATATTCCCGGTGGGAAAGTAGCGAGGGCCCAAAGGGACGGGGGGGGGTACAGTGTTTGTGAAAAAAAAAAATTTCAAACCTCCCAAAAATTTGTTCAAAACCCACATTTTTTTGGAGTCAAGGCTAGTCTTTCCAAAAATTTGGTTTTTTTTTTCTGGGGGTTTTATTTGCGTGCGGTATAAATATAAGTTACTTTGAAAAAAAAAGGAAAAAAAGTGATTTTTTAATACCGGTGTTTTGCCTTTCGCCCCTTTTTTTTCCTTTCCGTTTCCAAAAGATTTCCCCCAAGGGGGCTCAACTCTCAGTCTGGGAGGGGTGAAAACCCTTGTAGCGGGGAAAGGAGGGGTTTAGGAGGGGAAAGGAAAGGGAAAGGGGGAAGGGGGGGAAAAGGGGTTCCAGATAAATTCCCAGCACCACTCGTTTTCACCCCCCAAAACGTAATTAAGCAGTGCTGCATTTCTCCCCTCTATCTATCTTTTTCTCTCTCTCTCTCTCTCTCCCCTTCTCCCTCTTCTTTTCCCCTTTCCCCTTTCTCTCTCTTTCTCTCTTTTTGTCTGTTTTTTTTTTTTCTGGGTCGCCCCCCCCCCCCCCCCCCCCCCCCCCCCCCCCCCCCCCCCCCCCCCCCCCCCCCCCCCCCCCCCCCCCCCCCCCCCCCCCCCCCCCCCTTCTCTCTCGCTCTTTTCCTCTCTCTCCCCTCCTCCCCTTTTCTTTTCCCTCTCTTCTCTCTCCCCTCTTTTTTTTCTCTCTTTCTCTCCTTTTTTTTTTCCCCTCTCTCTCTCCTCTTTTTCTCCCCTCTCCCCTCTTCTCCTCTCCCCATTTCTCCTCTCTCTCTCTGCTCTTCTCTCACTCTCGCTTTCTCTCTCTCTGCTCTCTCTCTTTTTCTCTCTCTTTCTCTCTTCTCTCTCTCTTTTCCCTTCTCTCTTTCTTCTCTCCCCTCTTTTCCCTCCCCTCCCCGCTCCTCTCTCACTCTCGCCTCTCTCTCGCTCCCCGGTTTCTTCACACACACAACGCATCACAAAAACACACAAAAACACACTTAAGTAAAAGACTTTAAAATACAAACCAACATACACCCCACGAAAGCACGCACGCGCCGCACGACGCACAAACACACCCCCATACCCCAAACCCCCAAAAAAAGAAGAACAGACTCAAAAAACAACGGCGGCAGGCAACAAAACATAAGACAGAGGGAAACGGACGGCCGACGACAGATAGCCGACAAAACAAAGAGGCCAGCAGACAGACAGTGGATAAAAAACAACAGGAGGCTAAAACCAAAAAAGGCGGGACCAACAGTGAGGATATAGGAAAGGTTTTTAAATTACCCCTTTTTAAAAAACCCCCCCCCCCCCCCCCCCCCCCCCCCCCCCCAAAAAAAAAAAACAAAAAAAAAACATACCCCAAAAACAACCCCTTAATAGAAAAGCAGCAGCAGCAGCAGCAGCAGCAACAGTAGCAGCAGCAGTAGTAGCAGCAGCAGCAACAGCAGCAGCAGCAGTAACAGCATCAGTAGTAGTCAAAGCAGAAGCTGCCGATTATTAACTTGGATGAGGCAAACCAGAGACAGTGGCAGAAACGAGAGGAGCTGTACGGAGAGAGAAGACGAAAAAAAATGCAAAAAGAAGGAAAGAAAGAAAGACAGACAAACAGAAAAGAAAGAAAGACAGAAGAAGAAGAAGAATTTGTAGAGGAAGAAGATACAGAGATAAAGGTGATAATATTCCATTAAGTAAAAGAGGAAAAAAAACCAACCAACCTAACACAAAAAACCAGTAACAAACAAAGAACAAACACACAACAAACACAAAAATACGAACACCCAAAAAAATGAAAGAGAGAGAAGGAGAGAGAGAGAGAGAGAGAGAGAGAGAGGGGAGAGGGGAGGGGAGAGAGACAGACAGACAGACAGACAGACAGACAGACAGACAGAGACATTTTAATTTTAATTTTATTCTTTTATATCGAGGATAATGGAATAAGCACTTGTGTGCTTTTTTTACATCCAGTCCTCGTGTGTATGCAATAGTAATTTTGTCATCTGTTCCCAAAGACAGAGAGAGACAGAGACACACAGAAAACGAGAGAGAGAGAGAGAGAGAGAGAGAGAGAGAGAGGAGAGAGAGAGAGATGAGAGAGAGAGAGAGAAGAGATGGGGAGAGAGAGAGAGAGCGACAGACAGACAGTCATTTCATTTTTTAAAATTTCATTTATACCCCTTTAAGTCACGAGATTTCTCTGCGTGAAATTCGGGCTGCTCTCCCCCGGGGAAAGCACGTCGCCACAAGAGCAGCCCCACCCTTTTTTTTGACAGACAGACAGACAGACAGACAGACAGGACAGACAGAAAAGAGAGAGAGAGAGAGAGAGAGAGAGAGAGACAGACAGACAGACAGACAGACAGACAGACAGACAGAGACATTTTTAGAGAGAGACAGACAGACAGACAGACAGACAGACAGACAGACAGAGACATTTTTCTTTTTTCATTTTATTTTTTATATCGAGGATAATGGAATAAGCACTTGTGTGCTTTTTTTTTTACATCCAGTCCCCGTGTGTATGCATTGGGATTTTGTCATCTGTTCCGAAAGACACAGAGAGAGACAGAGAGACACACAGACACACAGACAGAGAGAGATAGAGAGAGGGGGGAGAGAGAGAGAGAGACAGACAGACAGACAGACAGACAGACAGACAAGACAGACACACAGACAGAGAACAACCAAAACAACCCCTACCAACTAAACAAGCACTCACGAACCAGCAGACGAAAACTAAAGACCAGATAAATTGGCAGACAACGTTACACCATTCTCACGCCCCGTATCTCTTGCAAGAAGACAACGGAGAAGAGATATACATAGATACAGATACACCACACTCTACGCCCACACCCACCACCCCCCAACTCCCACGCGCTTCTTGACCCAAAGGCTGCACACCGGTATTAACAAATCATTCTTTTTCCTTGTTTTTCTATGTGACTCTTATATTCATACCGCACGTACTAAGGCATCCACAGAAATAAAACCCACTTTTTGTGAAAGACTAGCCTCTGACTCAAAACTCATGTGATTCTGAGCAAATTTGGTAAGTTTGAAATTTAAATTTTTTTTCCAGCAAACACTGTGCCCCCTCAGTCCTTTGTTGTCTGCTAGCTTCCTTACCGTAATACGCATGCATATGCGCGAGGTCAACACTGTAGGAATACAGGCAATCCTCATTTGAGGATTATTTCCAACTTTCTCGTGACTACCTGGTATTACTCTATGTTCTCAATCCCCCAAAACAAGTGCACAGTCCATTTTTTCGCGCTTAAAAAAAAACCCTGTGAAAATCACCAACATTTTTTTCCCACTCGCACTCTATACAAAGATACTACATGACCCTCCAAATTAATACCGGTGTGTAGCCAAAAGGCCACGCGAGTTCCCTGCCCCTGTCTGCTGCAGCTCTCCACCTGTTGGAAACAGTCTGGGTCCAGTCAAGAAGGATAAGATGAACATGGCTGCCCGGACAGGGCCAAGTCGTAAAACGAGGTCCTAATGATGGCCTGCCGGTCATTTAGTGTTCTTGATGCCTCTTCACACTTTTGTCCTGCGGGATGACCTGAGAGAGAGACAGAGAGAGAGGGAGGGAGGGAGGGAGGGAGAGAGAGAGAGGGAGGGAGAGACAGAGAGAGAGAGAGAGAGAGAGCGAGAGAGAGCGAGAGAGACGAGCACGAGAGAGCGAGAGAGAGAGACAGAGAGAGAAAGAAGGATGGAGAGAGAAGGAGGGAGGGAGAGAGAGAGAGAGAGGGAGGGAGGGAGGGAGGGAGGGAGAGAGAGAGAGAGAGAGGAGAGAGAGAGAGAGAGAGAGAGAGAGAGAGAGAGAAGAGAGAGAGTGTGAGAGAGAGAGAGAGAGGGCGCAAGAGAGAGAGCAAGAGTGAGAGAGCGAGAGAGAGAGCGAGAGAGAGAGAGAGAGCGAGCGAGAGAGAGAGACAGAGTGAGAGAGAGAGAGCGTGAGAAAGAGAGCGAGCGAGAGAGAGCGAGCGAGATAGAGAGAAGAGAGCGAGAGAGCGAGAGCGAGCGAGAGCGAGAAAGAGAGAGAGAGAGAGAGATAGATTCGGATTCGGAATGTTTATTCATGTAAAGGCCATTGCCCCTAATGAAGGGGTAGAGTACACAGGTAATATTAATGAAATCACTCAACATACACACACATTAACAAACTTAACTAAGTCAGCACTGATCGTAATTTGAATGCCTTATATAAGTAGATCGATACATTTCGGACAATATTTTCGTTCATAGATGACAAAAGTAAACACAGACGAAACTGGCAAGGGTATTTGTAAAATTTCAATGGTATATACCGTGCTCTTAGCTTACTGAGAATAGGGCAACACAACATGAAATGTATTTCATCCTCATTTCCAGTTTTACACAATGGACAAGTCAAATCCAATTCAGAATATGTTTTGTAGCGATTTTGGTGTGTACTAATTTCTGAAATGCCAAATCTAAAACCTGGTCATAATAAATTTCAAATGTTTGTCTAGATCCATTTTCAGATATGTTTTCCTGTCATGAACACCGCAAAAAGTTCTATAGATGCTAAACCTCTCACTGTTGTTAACGTGGAAGTCCCATTCTTGCCATCTGCATAAGATCAATCTTTCTTTAAACTGGTATAAAAACTCTTTAACATTTTGAACACCTCCATTTTCCCATACATACCCAAAAACCATTTTCATATAATCTACAACGAATATTTGATACCCAGTTTCTTTTGCCTCTTACATCCAACTCATATAGCATTTTATAAGCTTTCTTTGGTAATCTAACATCTTCCATCACTACTAATTTTAACAATAACGAATACAGCGTATACAGAGTTGATATAAATAGGATATCTGTTTGTTTCACCATAAACGAAGTCATTTGGGGTTCTCCTTTCAACCCCAAAGTTCTGCCCAAGAGAGAGAGAGAGAGAGAGAGAGAGAGAGAGTGAGAGAGAGGGGAGAGAGGAGAGAGATGAGAGAGAGAGAGAGGCGGCATTATCAGTATTGATGTGCCCACTGGCCAGCTGTCTGGAAACGCTAACTGCTTCTCAACTCGTGAACACTTTGTGAAGGATGCTTAAGAATTGGAGTCTGAAGAGAGTGATAGTATTGTTTTGAATACAATGTATGTGTGTGTATTTGCGCGTGTGTGTGTGTGTGTGTGCGTGCTTGTGTGTGGATGTTAGCACGCGTATGCACGTGCACGTCTGTGTATAATAACAGTATGTAATATAACGTCTGCGCTTTGATTTGTTTACTTTACAAGATTCAGAGCTATATAAATTCCATACATTAATATTATTATTATAATTATACCAATACCTAGATTCAACCAATCCACTGTTGGCCGCCGCTCTTTCTCTATTTCGGGCCCATCGACCTGGAATGAGCGCCCTCTCTCTCTTCGCCAGAAACCTAGTTATGACACTTTTAAATCCAGCCTCAAGACATATTTATTTCAAGCCTAAGATCCCCCCCTCCTGTTTCATATCAGAACTATCCCACCTTCACTAACCTACGTCCTATCACCCTGCTAAAGTATACGACCTGTGTGAGAGTGTGTGTGCTTTTGAACAACATTTGACTATTGAAATTTTATTGCATAGATTTTGTCTGCAGCGCACCATGTTTGTAATATCTGTTTGTTTAAACTATTGATTATTTATCATTGATAGCATGACTGTAAATTTAGGTTGAATGCATGCTCTTTTATTTGTCTTTGCAAGATATAGCGCTATATAAGTTCCATTTATTATTATTATTATTATTATTAGTGTGTGTGTGACATACAAATACATACACACGTACGCGCGCGCGCGCACACGCCCACAATTTCACTCATATACTATCTGTCTCTGTCTCTACGTCTCTATGTCTCTGTGTGTCTCTCTCTGTGTAAGTGTATTGGTATTTACCTTATTTTATTTTATTACCATATATATCCCTAAGGGCGGGGACTGGAGGTAAAAAAGCACATGAGTGCTTAATCATTATCCTCGAAATAAAATAATTTGTCGTTGTCATTGTCATTGTCTCTCTCTGTGTATCTATCCATTTCCCCAGCTAGTTATTTGTAGACTAAGGCCGAAGTACCTTTAAATTGCTTCACAGTTCTCTCTCTCAAGGATGATGCAGATATTACAGGGTGGTCTGACGATGATACGGATAATGGATGATGTTGATGAGGATTAGGTAGATGTTGAATATAGTGATGATGATATGGATGTTGTTGAAGATGGTGAGGTAGAGGTTAAGGGTTATGATGGTGACAATTATGTAAGTATTGATGGGGTTGATGCTGATGTGGTTGATGAAAAATGGTGATGATGTTACAGATGGGGAAGACGAGAATGTGTGTGTGTGTGTGTGTGTGTGTGTGTGTGTGTGTGTGTGTGTGTGTGTGTGTGTGTGTGTGTGTGTGTGTGTGTGTGTGTGTGTGTGTGTGTGTGTAGTGCGCGCGCGCGCGCGTGTGTGTGTTTTGGAAAAACTGAAAATGAAAAAAGATTTTTTTTCCTTTTTATTATTTATCTATTTATTTTCGAAAGGACGATGATGATGTAGATGTTTGGGAGGAGGATGGCGATGATGATGGAAATGTTGGAGGTGATGTTGATGTAGATGCTGAATGTGACGATGGTGGTGATGGTAACGATGGCGTGGTTGTTGAAGGTGATAGTGGTGGCGATAACTATGATGGAGATGTCAAAGATGAAGATGATCACAATGATGTATATATTGAAGATAACGATGAAAACGATGATGAAGATGATGATTATGACCATGATGCAGAGATTGAAGATGATAATCGTGACGAAAATGACTATACTGTTGTAGAAGATGGTGATAGCGTAGATGATGAAGATGATGATGTTGATAATGATGATGTAGAGGATGAAAGTAATGATGGTTATGTTGATATACTGGCTGCAGCTGCTGCTATAGGTAATGAAGATGCGGATGGTGATGATTATGTAAATGCTGAAGATGATGATGGGGATGATGATGACTAATGCTGTATGCCTGCAGAATTGAAAATGTGAAATGGATATAAACGTTTTTTGCTATGTCTTCCTCCCCCTTCCCCAAACATGTTTTGTATAGTGGCCCAAGGCCGAAGTACAATAAAACCTTTTCAGTGTTCAGTGTTCAGTATC
>CM054143.1:19537504-19543847 GCA_028751875.1 Rapana venosa | reverse complement strand
CACCCCCCCCCCCCCCCCCCCCCCCCCCCCCCCCCCCCCCCCCCCCCCCCCCCCCTTTTTCCCCACCTCAAAAAAATTAACAACTAATTTTAAAACAGACCCCAAAGGGTTTACTAGGAAGGGAGCAAGAGGTATTTTTTTGTGTTTTTATTTTGGGTGTTTTGCTTTAAGGTACATTAGATCTTTTTTTGATTTTTGTGTTTATTTGGGGGTTGGGTTGGGTTGAAGAAAACTTTACATTTGTCTCCCTTGTAATGTCTTGTGAGGATGGAGAGGAGAAAGGGCAGGTTATGTATGTTAGGAGTTCTCGGTGTTTTTGGGCAATAAGCTCACAGGAGTGTTGCCAAGCTGCCATGTGCTTCGCTGTATAATATTTTATAAAGGAATGCACGTGGGGTTCAGCTATACTTTATGACTGTGGGGTGGAGTAATGCTTTACTTTACTTTTGTGTATATTTTTATTTTTCGTCTAGACATTTTTTTTATTTTAGAAATTGTCCCCATCTTTATCTTGGTCTCTCCTCCTTTGCCTCTTCTTTTTTTTTATTGGGGTTGTTTTCTGAGTAATATCGTTTCACTGGAGTGCTATCAAGTGTTTTGTATGTTTGTGATCTGTTGGTTTGTTTCCTAGTTTGTCTGTCGTTTTGTATGGCTACCTCTTTTCTCTTCTCCTTCTCTGTTTCTCTGGTTTCTCCTTAATTTCCTGTCCCTCTCTTTCTGGCATACATGTTTTTGAATACACCACACAAAGACACACACAGACACCCAAAACAGATGGAAGAGAGACAGATAGACACACCCCACACACACTCTCGCATGCACACACATGCATGCATGCACGCATGCAATCACACACACACACACCACCACACACACACCACACACCCAAAACACACACACACACCCCACACACACAAAAACACCACACACACCACACACAACACACACACACACACAGAACGACTGAAAATTTCATTTCTGAAGAAGTAGAAGTAAAACCGAAATACAGTTTCCTAAAGAGCAAAAGATTTTAACTTCCTTAATGCCCATTAAAACATTGTGTTGATCTAGTGGAAAATTCTAATGTAATCAACACAGAATGGACAAAAGAGAGGACAATATTACCTTGCCCCTCGTGGGAGATGAACAGAGCACACTTCGAATAGAGGTAAAATAATGTAAAAAGAATGAGAATCTGAACATTATGGTTTCTGTGTTCGATTCCACATCCATCAAAAGTATTTTTCATCATTTACAAATTTATACGATGGATCACGTCTGGATAATCAAGAAACAGGTTCAGCTTTTGTTATACCATCTTTAAAATAGAAAAATCATTCTATGTTGGTAAACACCATTCGATTTTTACGGCAGAATTAGTAGCAGTCTTTTAAAGGCTCTAAATTATGTTCTTGATTTGCCATTGTGTTATTTCAAATCCTTATTTTGTGTTGATTCTAAGTCGGTTTTGAAAGCTTTAAAATCCTTGTGGTTTCAAGACAACTTCAAACATTGCATTAGAGATTAATCATGTCATACACCCTTTTTAAACCCTTTAAAAGGCACAAATGTCACTTTCTGTTGGGTGCCTTCCCCACAGTGGATTCTTTCCAAATGAGTGGGCTGATGAGCTGCTAAAAGAGGTGCAAAACATGAACGGAAATCAGCAAATTGCACGTTTCCTTATCATTACAAGAGGGCTACACTTATTAGAACAAACTCATGGAAAAAGGTCACAGAAACGTATCACCTAAAAGAGAGATTTCTAACGATTGTCATCAAAACTGTAAAACAAGAGTGGAGTCATTCAAGGCTTGCTCAAATATTCCCCAGCACGAAGAGTGAATAGTTTGTTTTTTAGAATAAAACTTAGTTGTTGTTGGTTGTGGTGTTTGTGTTTGTTGTGGGTTTTGGTTGGTGGGGTTGGTGGGTTGGGTGTGGTGGTGGTTGTGTTGTTTGTTTGTGGGGTGGTAGTGGGGGTTGTTGGTTTTGGTGGTTTGTTTGTTTTTTTTTTTTATTTTTGTGGATTGTGGTTGTAATTTGTTTGTTGTTTGGTGTTGTTGGTGTGGTGTGGGGGATGGTGTGTGGTTTCTTGTGTGGTGGGTGGTGTGGGGTGTTGGTTTGTGGGGTGTGGGTGGGTGGGTGGTGTGTGTTTTTGTGGTTTGGTGTGGGTGGTGGGTGGGGGGGTATGTTGGTTTTTTGGGTGGGTTGTAGGTGTTGGGGGGGGGTTTATGTTGGGGTTATGTTTTGGGGGGTGTTGTGGGTTTGGGTGTGTGTGTGGGGTGGGTGTGTGGCTGGTTGTGTGGGGGTTGTGTTGTGGTGGTGTTTTGTTGTTGGTGTTTGTTGTGGGTCTGTTGGGTTGGTTGGGTTGTGTGTTGGTGGGGGTGGTTTTGTGGTTGTATTTTTTTGTGTTTTTTTGGGTGGGTGGGTTGGTGTTGGGTGTTGTTGGGGGGTGTGTGTGTTTTTGTTTTGTGTGGTTGTTGTTGGGTGTTGTTTTGTGTGTGGGTGTTTTGCGGGGTTTTTTGGGGTTGGGTGTGGGGGTTGTGGATTTGGGGGGGGGTGGGTTTGGGGGGTAGTGGGGTTTTTGGTGGGTGTGGGGTTGGGGTGGGTTTTTGTTGATGGGGTTGTGTGGTATGTGGGTGTTTTGGTTTTGTTTGGGTGGGGGTGTTTTGTGGTGTTTTTGGTTTGTTTTTGTTTAATTTTCTTGTGGGTTGTTGTTGGTTGTGGTTGTTAGGTTGTGTGTTTATGTTGGTTTTTGTGTTGGTGTTTTTGTTTTTTGGTGTTTTTTTTGGGAAGTGTTTTTTGTTTTTTTTGTTTTTTTGTCGGTGGTTGGTGTTTATGTTGTTTGTTTTTGGTGGTTTTGTGTTTTTGTTGTTTGTGTTGTTTTTTGTGTGGTGTTTTTGTTTTGTGTTGGTTTTTTGTGTTGTTTTGTGTTTTTTTTTGTTTGTTGGGTTGTTTGCTGTTTTTTGTTTGTTGTTGTGTGTTGGATTTGTTTGGTTTGTTTGTTGTAATGGTTTTGTTGGTTTTTTTTGTTTGTTTTTTTGTTTAGGTGGTTTTTGTGTTTTCGGTTTGGGGTTTGGTTGGGTGGTTTGTTTTTGGTGGTTGTGGGGTTGGGTTTTGTGTTGTTTGGTGTTTTTGGTTTGTTTTTTTTTGTTTTTTTAGTTTGTGGTTGGGTTGTTGTTTTTTGTTATTGTTTTTGTGGTGGTGGTTTTTTTTGTGTTTTTTTTTGTGGTGGTTTGGTTGGTGTTTGTTTTTTTTTTTTGTGTGTTTGGTTTTTTGTTTTTTTTGTGGTTGGGTGTTGGTGGGTTTGGGGTGTTTGTTTGTTTGTTATTGGGTTTGGTGTGGTGGGTTGTGTTTTTTGTTTTTTTTGGTTTGTTTTTGATTGGGGTTGTTGTGTTGGTGTATTGTTGTTTGTGTTGAAGTGTGTGGTTGTGTTGTTTGGTTTTTTGGTTTTTTGTGATGTTGTGTGGGTGTGGTGGTTGGTGGGTTTGGTTTGTTTTTGTTGGTGTTTTTGTGTTTTTTGGTTGTGTTGTTGTTTTTTTGTGTTTTGTGTTTTTGTTGTTGGTTGTTTTTTGTTGCGGGATTTGGTTGTTTGTGGGTGGGTGTGTATAGTGTTTTTTTTTGTTTTGTTGTTGTTTGGTGGGTTGGGGTTTTTGTTTGGTTTTTTGGTTTGGGTTTGTTTGTGTTGTTGGGTTTTTTTTTGTTTGTTTTTTTCGTGTTTTGTTTTTGTTTGCGATTGTTTTTTTTTGTTTGTTGTGTTGTTTGTTTGGTTGTTTTTTTTTTGGTTGTTTTTTGTTGTTTTTTTTGTTTTTTTTTTGTGTTTGTTGTTTTGTTTTATGTTTTTTTTTGTTGTGGGTTGGGGGTGTTGGGTGTTTGTGTTATGTTGTGTTGGGTGGGGGTTTTTTGGTTTGTTTTTTTTTGGTTGGTGGGTTTTGTGTTTTGTTTGGGTTGGGTTGTTTGGGTGTGTGTGTGTTTGGTTGTTGGGTTGGTTGGGTTGTTTGGTGTGTTGTGTGGGTGGGTGTTGGTGGGGTTTTGTTGTGGGGGGTTGGTTTGTGGGGTTTTTGTTGTGTTTATGTGGTGTGTGTGTGTGTGGTTTGGTTTTTTGTTGGGTTGTTTTGCTGGGTTTTGGGTTGGTTGGTTTTTTTTTTGTGTTGTTGTTTGGGTTGTTTGTGGTGTTGTTGGGTGTTGGGTTGGTAGGGTGGTGTTTGTTGGTGTGTGTTGTGGGGTTTGGTTGTTTGGGTGGTTTTTTTGTTTTTTGTTGTGTGGTTTTTTTTGTTTTTGGGTTTTGTGTGGTTAATGTTTTTTTTTTTTGGTTTTTTTTTTTTTTTTTTTTTTTGGTGGGTTTTGTTGTATGGTTTGTGGGTTGTATTGATTTGTTTTTTGTGTTGTTGGTGTGGTGTTTTGTGGTGGTTGGGGATTTGTGGTGTGTTTGTTTGTGCGGGGTGGTTTTTTTGGTTTTTTGTTTGTTTTTTTTGTTTTTTGTTTGTTTTTTTTTTTTTGTTGTGGGTGTTTTTGTGTTGTTTTTGTTTGTTTTGGTTGGGTTTGTTTGTTTGTGTTTTTTGTTATGTGTGTTTTGTTTTTGGGGGTGGTTTGGTTGTGTTATTAGTTGTTTGTGGGTTTGGTGTTGGGTTTTGGTTTGAGTGGTGTGTTGTTGTGGTTTTTGGTGGGTGGGTGTTTTGGTGATGGTTGTTGTGGTGTGATGTTTAGGTGGTTGTGTTTGTTATTGGGTTGTTTGGGTTTGGGGTGTATTGTTTTTTTGTTATGTGTTTTGTTGGGGTGTGTGGTTTTTGGGTTTGTTTGTTTGTGTGTGATTTGGTGTTTGTGTGGGTTTTTTTTGTTGTTGGTGTTTGTGTTGTTGTGTGTGTTGGTTTGGTGTGGTGTGGTGTTGGTTTGGTTTGTTTTTTTGTTGTGGGTTTGGTTGTGGTGGTGTTTCTTTGTTGGTTTTATGTTTTGTGATTGGGTTTTTTGTTTGTTGGTTGTGTTTTGTTTTGGTGGTTTTTTGTCTTTGTGGTTTTTTTTTTTTTGTTGTTGTTTGGGTATGGTGTTTTGGGTGTTTTGTTTTGTTTGTGTAAGAGGGGTTTTGTTGTGGTTGTTTTTTTTTTGGGGGGTGGGGGTGTTTGGGTGGTCTTTGGTGTTTTTGTGGGTTGTGGTTGGGTGGTTGTTGGTTGGTTTTTGTTTTTGAATTTGGTTGGTTTTTGTTTTGGTTGGATGTTTGTTTTTTGGGTTGTGGTGTGTGTTTTTAATTTGGGTTTTGTGTGGGGGGGTTGTGGGGGGGTGTGTGTTGTGGTTGTGTTTTGGTTGTGTGTTTTGGGGTGAGTGGGTGCTTTGTGGGGTGGTTGTGTGGGTGTGTGGTGGGTGTGGGTTTTTTTGTTGGGGGGGGGTGTGGTTGGTTGTTTGTTGTGGGGTGTGTTGGGGGGGGAGGGTGGTGGGTGGTGGGGTTGTGCGGGGGGGGGGGGGGTGGTGGGTGGGTGTTGGGTGGTTGGGGGTGTGGGGGTTGTGGGGTTGGGGGGGGTGTGTGGGGGGGGGATTGGGGGAGGGGGAGGAGGGGGTGGGGGGGTGTGTGGGTGGGGTGGCGGGGTGGGTGGTGGGGGTGGGGGGTGGTGGTGGGTGGGGGTGGGGGGGGGTGGGGGTGGCGTGGGGGGGTGGGGAGGGGGTGGGTGTAGGGGGGTTCTGGGGGGGTGTGGTGTTGGGGGGGAGGGGGGGGGGATGTGGGGTGTGATAAGGTGGGTTTGGGTGGCGTGGTTGGGTGTTGGGGGGGTGTGGTGTTTGTTGTTGTGGGGTTTGTGGTATGGGTGTTGTTGGGGTTGGGTTTGTGTGTTTCTGGTTGTTTTTTGTTTTGTGGGTGTGTTTGTGTGTTGGTGGTTAGTGGTTGGTGTGTGTGGGATGGGGTTTTTTGTGGTGTTGGTGGTTAGTAAGTTGTTTTTTTGTTTTTTGTTTTTGTTGGTTGTGGTTTTTTTGTGTTTTTGTTTTGATAGCTTTTTTTGTGTTTGAGTTTGTGTGTTTTATTTTTGTAATGGGATGTGTGTTGTTTTTTTGTTTTTGTTTTTTGGTTTTGGTGTTTTTTGGGATTTTGGTGGGGGTAGTGTGGGTGGTAGGGGCGGCAGGTGTTTGGGTGGGGTTGGGGGTGTGGGGTTGTTTGGTGTGGTGTTTGGGTGGGGGGTTGTGTTGTTTGTTGTGTTGTGGGTTTTGGTGGTTTTGGTTGGTTGTTTGTTTTGTGTTGGGTGTTTGTTGTGGTTGGCTTGTTTGGGACGGGGTTGGTTTTTGGTGTTTGGTTGTTTTTTTTGTGGGGGTGGTGTGGGGGGGTGTGGTATGGGGTTTGGTGTTTTTGTGGATTTTTGTTGTT
>CM054143.1:19520004-19530004 GCA_028751875.1 Rapana venosa | reverse complement strand
TTCAAAGTTAACCAAATAGAATAACCATATGTACAGTTTCCAAGTCAGCAAATAACTATCTTATAATCGAGCCTTTGTATTCAGGCGTGATATGGAATAAGTCTACCCCAAAATTTGAACTGTATAAAAACAAAATCAGAATAAAAAAAATTCACAGATATTTCATGAATAAACAGTCCAGCACCGATTGTCCTTAAGAGAGTGATTTAAGTGTCACTGACGTTATTTTGTAATAAATAGATATGACAAGTTTTCATATCATATAGAGTAATGTTGTAAACATTTGATCTATGATATGGGTTGATATGATATCACCAGCACGTTTGATTGATGAGTGTGTGTTTTGTGTGTGTGTGTGTGTACAGTGTGTGTGTACATGTGTGTGGGGGTGCGAGTGCGTGTGTGTTGTGTAATTGGTTCGTTTGTTTTTTACTTTCTTGTGTTTTTGGTTTTTTCTGTTCTTTTCGTTACACATAATATGTCGATCTTTTGTATGTCCTGTTAGTATTTGGTTCATTGTATAGATGAGTAACTTGTTATGTGGATTACATTGCTGGAAAATTTAATCTTTGATCGAAGGATAAGTTGCTCTGCCTCAAACCAAAAAGCACTATACAGTGTGATATGACCGGAGGAAGGGGGGGGGAGGAAATGGATGTCTTGTTATATTCTGTGCTTTGAATCAATAGCTGTTGGTTATTCTTGTTTTTTTTATATATGCGTATCTTATGTGTTTAAGGGGATAGGGTGTAGTGATGTGTATGGTATGTGTCGTGTATGTAAGTGTTTAAAATGTAATCCGTTTTCTCTGTTTATATCCATTAATTTAGGTTGTTGTTGGTGTATTGTGGTAGTTGTGGGGGTGGGATTCTGGATTATTTTTTTTTTGCCTTTTGATTGTTTAGGTATAGGGTTGGGGTTTTCTTGGGGATATTTTGTGGACTCTTTTTCTCGTCCTTTGGTTAGTTGCTATTGTTCTACAATTGTCTTGGTGTTATTCTTGTCTATGGTTCGTAATTGTCGTGTTGTTGTTGTGTATGTATATTTGTGTTTGTTTGTATTGTTTATTTTGTTTTGGTTGTCTTGTTGCTATCTTTTGTTGTGTTTTATTCAGTTGTTTGTAGGATGAAGGTTTTGTGTGTACATGAGTGTGTGAGATGGGGAGGTAGCAGTTGGTGTGATTTTTATATATTTTTATTCTGTTTTGTTTCTTGTTTGTTTTGGTTTGGTTTTTTATTGTTGCTTTGTTGTGTTATGACGGGTTTTTTATTCAAGATTTTTGATTTATTTGAATTGTTATGGTCTCATATTTTTCTGGGTTTTTTGTTTATTTCATTCCATACTGCATATGTTATAGGTTTTTTTGTTTGATTTGTATAGTTTCCAATAGATTAGTTTTTTTTTATAATTATGTCTGCTATAAATATCTTTTTTTTTTTCTCTTTTTTTTTTTTATAGATCGATGTTGCTGAAAAAAAGCAATGCATGATCTTCCTAGGTACCATTGCAAATAAAGTTGATTGAACTTGACTTGACTAGATTGATTGACTAGAATGGGGCACTCTGTCTCAGTCGACGGGGAGGGCTAGTAGTGGTTGAAATACGCCTCGCAATCTGGACGACCGGGTACGAATGTTCAGGGGATATTCTTTTCCTGGATTTAACATTTGTGCAGAAACTTCCCAAAAGTCTTTGGATGAGACATAAACTGGGGCTCGTGTGTTAACGCACGAGAATTGCGCACAGGTAAATCTGTTCCGTATAGTAGAGTAGGCAAAGGGTAGGGTGGGAATGGATGAACATTTAAAAAACCGCATAAACGGGGGCCTGGCAGACCTCGCACTCGTGTTACTTCCATAATCTCGATATAAAAGAATAATAAATAACGTAAATAAAACATAGTATTGTGGTGTCCTGGTATAATTTTTTAGCTAGACCAGGCACCATTAAACGAAACCCCAAAAAACCAAAGTGACGAGCAGTGGGACTCTGCTGGTGGCCACGGCGGCTGATATTGAGGCTTCTGTGGCCTTCGACTGGGGATGAGGAAAAACGAATCTGGGGTATGGCTGTGGCGGGGAGATTAGAATGAGTGGGGTGGGACAGGCACAGATTGGTCCAGAAGCTGAGGCGGTTACTCAAGAACACCACAAAAATCAACAAGAATGATGATGATGATGATGATGATGAGGAGGAGTGAGGAGGAAGGAGGAGGCGGAAGGGAGGAGGAGGAGGAGGGGAAGAGAATATTGTTATTTTATCATAATCATTATTATCATTGATGTTGGTAAGTGCAGCAGCTAGCAGTTTGTAGTAGTAGCTGTAGTAGTGGTAGTTGTAGTAGAAGTAGTAGTTGTAGTAGCAGTAGCAGTAGCGCAGCAGCGAGCCGCAAAGGTTGTAGTATTCGTATTAGTAGTCGCAGCAGCCGCAGTAACAGTAGTATTAGTAAGTAGCAGATGCAGCAAGTAGCCGTAGCAGTAGTATTAGTAGTAAGCAGCAGCCGCAGTAGCAGTTTTTAGTAGTAGCAGCTAGCAGCAGCAGTAGCGAGTCGTAGTAGCAGCGGCAGAACCAACCCCACCACAAACACAACAAAAAACAGCGCAAGTAGTTAGTAGTCAGTTAGTAGTAGTCGTAGTGGTGGTTGTGGTGGTGGTGTGTTTTGCATTATGGTTTAATACATACCACATTTATTATCATGATTGCATTGTCATTATTTACTACGGATTAGAGGAAACCTAGAATCACATAGGGTCACCTGAAACATGGAGTGAAGTCAGGATTAACAAAGGTCGTCCAAGTAACCACTCAAATCCTGGAGCTCAGGTCACACTTAGCATTCACCGCTCCCGCTGTCCAGACTGCGGCTACCTTCATGCTAGGCTAACGTGGCATAACACTAACTCACCATTGGTGAATCATGGTGGATTTCTAGAGGTAACGGTGTCTAGAAAGCAAAAGTTGGGTCGGAAGTGTGCTGGTGGTTCGAATCCTGTTTCGGACCCGATACTTTTCCCCCATCATTAGAAAAAGAGAAGTGGTTGGCGCTAGTCTTTCGGATGAGGACGATAACGAGGTAGTGTATGAGTTACCATAATTATTCGGCATGTAAAAGAACTTCGGAACAGAGAGTTTCCTGCAAACTTCTAGTCGAAAACGACAAGCCATCTGATGGTGTAAAAAGTTCAGTTGCAGAAGGAAAAAGAAAACGTGGGTGGCGTGCTCTTGTGGCGACGTGTCTTCGGGGAGAGCAAGATTAACGAGAGAATTGGTGACTGAGTGGTATCAATCACACCATTGAACCTTTGAACCTAGATCTAGCGAGGAACGATGAAAGTATTTTTATGCAATTAAACAAAAAAGACAAAAATCAAACAAAAACTTTCGTGAAATGGTAAATTCACCTTGTTGGAAGAGTTAGATGATAAGTGCTAGTGGTTAACCTATCTATTTTTTCGTGATAATTGAGTCGGATTTAAACTTTCTCGTGGGGATGCGGGTGTTCTATCAGTATAAATAGCATCCACATTTGGAATTCGCTGTGTTTGCGATTTTTTTTTCTATCAATTTTTTGTTTTGCTAGACCCTTTTTTTTATTAAATGTTATATACTGTTTAGGGTTATAAGCTTTTTTCGAAAGCTTTTATCAAGATAAATTCTTTTGTGCGAGTTGGATGGCTGGGCTGACTTGTCAGGCGTTTAACGGCCAGCGGAGCATTTTCGTCACTAAAACCGACAACAGACCTTAAAATTGCTGTTGAGCGATCGAGGGGGGGGGGGGGGGGGGGGGGGGGGGGGGGGACGAAGAAGAAGATCATTCGAAAGAGGACTGCGGAGGCGAACATGGAGACAAAAGGTCGATAGGCAAAATCTCACAGAGGTGAAGTCGATTTTTGTGAGGGCTTGATCAACCACAAATATAAAAATAGATCACAATACAAACCCCCCTTCTAACGCCCCCCTTTTTACCCCCCCTTTCAGGAAGAAAAACATTAAAAATATTAAATAGGTTGGGGTTACAAGTAGTCACAGACCAACTCTCAATACATCCACAGAAGCATATTAGAGCTGTATAGTCAATTTTTAAATTCAGATGAAATTGGAGTCTAATAGATTAAAAACAAGGTTAAACAACTTACGTCGTTTCCTGGCCTACCATAAGGCGGTCAACAGGACGGGGCACGCATTGTGGGAAAACAAATCAACCAAATAATGAGATAAAACCAAAACCGATGTTAAAACCGACCTTGTTCTTCGCGACCAACTTTAAATGCTTTATCATGGTCAAATGGAAAAAGCGTTTTTTAAGGAAGTAATAAAGGTGTCAGGGAAACATCCTAAACACCTCAATCAACAATTACTACAATGCTATATCTGAAGTAGAACATTAGGTGTCAGAGTTGCAATATGTTTGTTGTTGTTGTTGGTTGTGGTGTTTGTGTTTGTTGTGGGTTTTGGTTGGTGGGGTTGGTGGGTTGGGTGTGGTGGTGGTTGTGTTGTTTGTTTGTGGGGTGGTAGTGGGGGTTGTTGGTTTTGGTGGTTTGTTTGTTTTTTTTTTTTATTTTTGTGGATTGTGGTTGTAATTTGTTTGTTGTTTGGTGTTGTTGGTGTGGTGTGGGGGATGGTGTGTGGTTTCTTGTGTGGTGGGTGGTGTGGGGTGTTGGTTTGTGGGGTGTGGGTGGGTGGGTGGTGTGTGTTTTTGTGGTTTGGTGTGGGTGGTGGGTGGGGGGGTATGTTGGTTTTTTGGGTGGGTTGTAGGTGTTGGGGGGGGGTTTATGTTGGGGTTATGTTTTGGGGGGTGTTGTGGGTTTGGGTGTGTGTGTGGGGTGGGTGTGTGGCTGGTTGTGTGGGGGTTGTGTTGTGGTGGTGTTTTGTTGTTGGTGTTTGTTGTGGGTCTGTTGGGTTGGTTGGGTTGTGTGTTGGTGGGGGTGGTTTTGTGGTTGTATTTTTTTGTGTTTTTTTGGGTGGGTGGGTTGGTGTTGGGTGTTGTTGGGGGGTGTGTGTGTTTTTGTTTTGTGTGGTTGTTGTTGGGTGTTGTTTTGTGTGTGGGTGTTTTGCGGGGTTTTTTGGGGTTGGGTGTGGGGGTTGTGGATTTGGGGGGGGGTGGGTTTGGGGGGTAGTGGGGTTTTTGGTGGGTGTGGGGTTGGGGTGGGTTTTTGTTGATGGGGTTGTGTGGTATGTGGGTGTTTTGGTTTTGTTTGGGTGGGGGTGTTTTGTGGTGTTTTTGGTTTGTTTTTGTTTAATTTTCTTGTGGGTTGTTGTTGGTTGTGGTTGTTAGGTTGTGTGTTTATGTTGGTTTTTGTGTTGGTGTTTTTGTTTTTTGGTGTTTTTTTTGGGAAGTGTTTTTTGTTTTTTTTGTTTTTTTGTCGGTGGTTGGTGTTTATGTTGTTTGTTTTTGGTGGTTTTGTGTTTTTGTTGTTTGTGTTGTTTTTTGTGTGGTGTTTTTGTTTTGTGTTGGTTTTTTGTGTTGTTTTGTGTTTTTTTTTGTTTGTTGGGTTGTTTGCTGTTTTTTGTTTGTTGTTGTGTGTTGGATTTGTTTGGTTTGTTTGTTGTAATGGTTTTGTTGGTTTTTTTTGTTTGTTTTTTTGTTTAGGTGGTTTTTGTGTTTTCGGTTTGGGGTTTGGTTGGGTGGTTTGTTTTTGGTGGTTGTGGGGTTGGGTTTTGTGTTGTTTGGTGTTTTTGGTTTGTTTTTTTTTGTTTTTTTAGTTTGTGGTTGGGTTGTTGTTTTTTGTTATTGTTTTTGTGGTGGTGGTTTTTTTTGTGTTTTTTTTTGTGGTGGTTTGGTTGGTGTTTGTTTTTTTTTTTTGTGTGTTTGGTTTTTTGTTTTTTTTGTGGTTGGGTGTTGGTGGGTTTGGGGTGTTTGTTTGTTTGTTATTGGGTTTGGTGTGGTGGGTTGTGTTTTTTGTTTTTTTTGGTTTGTTTTTGATTGGGGTTGTTGTGTTGGTGTATTGTTGTTTGTGTTGAAGTGTGTGGTTGTGTTGTTTGGTTTTTTGGTTTTTTGTGATGTTGTGTGGGTGTGGTGGTTGGTGGGTTTGGTTTGTTTTTGTTGGTGTTTTTGTGTTTTTTGGTTGTGTTGTTGTTTTTTTGTGTTTTGTGTTTTTGTTGTTGGTTGTTTTTTGTTGCGGGATTTGGTTGTTTGTGGGTGGGTGTGTATAGTGTTTTTTTTTGTTTTGTTGTTGTTTGGTGGGTTGGGGTTTTTGTTTGGTTTTTTGGTTTGGGTTTGTTTGTGTTGTTGGGTTTTTTTTTGTTTGTTTTTTTCGTGTTTTGTTTTTGTTTGCGATTGTTTTTTTTTGTTTGTTGTGTTGTTTGTTTGGTTGTTTTTTTTTTGGTTGTTTTTTGTTGTTTTTTTTGTTTTTTTTTTGTGTTTGTTGTTTTGTTTTATGTTTTTTTTTGTTGTGGGTTGGGGGTGTTGGGTGTTTGTGTTATGTTGTGTTGGGTGGGGGTTTTTTGGTTTGTTTTTTTTTGGTTGGTGGGTTTTGTGTTTTGTTTGGGTTGGGTTGTTTGGGTGTGTGTGTGTTTGGTTGTTGGGTTGGTTGGGTTGTTTGGTGTGTTGTGTGGGTGGGTGTTGGTGGGGTTTTGTTGTGGGGGGTTGGTTTGTGGGGTTTTTGTTGTGTTTATGTGGTGTGTGTGTGTGTGGTTTGGTTTTTTGTTGGGTTGTTTTGCTGGGTTTTGGGTTGGTTGGTTTTTTTTTTGTGTTGTTGTTTGGGTTGTTTGTGGTGTTGTTGGGTGTTGGGTTGGTAGGGTGGTGTTTGTTGGTGTGTGTTGTGGGGTTTGGTTGTTTGGGTGGTTTTTTTGTTTTTTGTTGTGTGGTTTTTTTTGTTTTTGGGTTTTGTGTGGTTAATGTTTTTTTTTTTTGGTTTTTTTTTTTTTTTTTTTTTTTGGTGGGTTTTGTTGTATGGTTTGTGGGTTGTATTGATTTGTTTTTTGTGTTGTTGGTGTGGTGTTTTGTGGTGGTTGGGGATTTGTGGTGTGTTTGTTTGTGCGGGGTGGTTTTTTTGGTTTTTTGTTTGTTTTTTTTGTTTTTTGTTTGTTTTTTTTTTTTTGTTGTGGGTGTTTTTGTGTTGTTTTTGTTTGTTTTGGTTGGGTTTGTTTGTTTGTGTTTTTTGTTATGTGTGTTTTGTTTTTGGGGGTGGTTTGGTTGTGTTATTAGTTGTTTGTGGGTTTGGTGTTGGGTTTTGGTTTGAGTGGTGTGTTGTTGTGGTTTTTGGTGGGTGGGTGTTTTGGTGATGGTTGTTGTGGTGTGATGTTTAGGTGGTTGTGTTTGTTATTGGGTTGTTTGGGTTTGGGGTGTATTGTTTTTTTGTTATGTGTTTTGTTGGGGTGTGTGGTTTTTGGGTTTGTTTGTTTGTGTGTGATTTGGTGTTTGTGTGGGTTTTTTTTGTTGTTGGTGTTTGTGTTGTTGTGTGTGTTGGTTTGGTGTGGTGTGGTGTTGGTTTGGTTTGTTTTTTTGTTGTGGGTTTGGTTGTGGTGGTGTTTCTTTGTTGGTTTTATGTTTTGTGATTGGGTTTTTTGTTTGTTGGTTGTGTTTTGTTTTGGTGGTTTTTTGTCTTTGTGGTTTTTTTTTTTTTGTTGTTGTTTGGGTATGGTGTTTTGGGTGTTTTGTTTTGTTTGTGTAAGAGGGGTTTTGTTGTGGTTGTTTTTTTTTTGGGGGGTGGGGGTGTTTGGGTGGTCTTTGGTGTTTTTGTGGGTTGTGGTTGGGTGGTTGTTGGTTGGTTTTTGTTTTTGAATTTGGTTGGTTTTTGTTTTGGTTGGATGTTTGTTTTTTGGGTTGTGGTGTGTGTTTTTAATTTGGGTTTTGTGTGGGGGGGTTGTGGGGGGGTGTGTGTTGTGGTTGTGTTTTGGTTGTGTGTTTTGGGGTGAGTGGGTGCTTTGTGGGGTGGTTGTGTGGGTGTGTGGTGGGTGTGGGTTTTTTTGTTGGGGGGGGGTGTGGTTGGTTGTTTGTTGTGGGGTGTGTTGGGGGGGGAGGGTGGTGGGTGGTGGGGTTGTGCGGGGGGGGGGGGGGTGGTGGGTGGGTGTTGGGTGGTTGGGGGTGTGGGGGTTGTGGGGTTGGGGGGGGTGTGTGGGGGGGGGATTGGGGGAGGGGGAGGAGGGGGTGGGGGGGTGTGTGGGTGGGGTGGCGGGGTGGGTGGTGGGGGTGGGGGGTGGTGGTGGGTGGGGGTGGGGGGGGGTGGGGGTGGCGTGGGGGGGTGGGGAGGGGGTGGGTGTAGGGGGGTTCTGGGGGGGTGTGGTGTTGGGGGGGAGGGGGGGGGGATGTGGGGTGTGATAAGGTGGGTTTGGGTGGCGTGGTTGGGTGTTGGGGGGGTGTGGTGTTTGTTGTTGTGGGGTTTGTGGTATGGGTGTTGTTGGGGTTGGGTTTGTGTGTTTCTGGTTGTTTTTTGTTTTGTGGGTGTGTTTGTGTGTTGGTGGTTAGTGGTTGGTGTGTGTGGGATGGGGTTTTTTGTGGTGTTGGTGGTTAGTAAGTTGTTTTTTTGTTTTTTGTTTTTGTTGGTTGTGGTTTTTTTGTGTTTTTGTTTTGATAGCTTTTTTTGTGTTTGAGTTTGTGTGTTTTATTTTTGTAATGGGATGTGTGTTGTTTTTTTGTTTTTGTTTTTTGGTTTTGGTGTTTTTTGGGATTTTGGTGGGGGTAGTGTGGGTGGTAGGGGCGGCAGGTGTTTGGGTGGGGTTGGGGGTGTGGGGTTGTTTGGTGTGGTGTTTGGGTGGGGGGTTGTGTTGTTTGTTGTGTTGTGGGTTTTGGTGGTTTTGGTTGGTTGTTTGTTTTGTGTTGGGTGTTTGTTGTGGTTGGCTTGTTTGGGACGGGGTTGGTTTTTGGTGTTTGGTTGTTTTTTTTGTGGGGGTGGTGTGGGGGGGTGTGGTATGGGGTTTGGTGTTTTTGTGGATTTTTGTTGTTTGGGTGTGGGTTGGGGGTGGTTGGTTGGTTGTTTGTGGGTTGGTGGGGTTTTTGTTGGGGTGTTTGTGTTTGTGTTGGGGTTGTTGGTTGTTTTGTTTGGTATTGGTTTTGGTTTGTGGGTTGTGTTGGTATAGTTGTTGGGGGTTTGTGTGATTGGGTTTGTGGGTTGTTTTTTTTTTTTGGGGGTGTGGTTTGTGTTTGGGTTTGTGTGTGGGTGGGTTGGGTGGTTTTTTGTGTGTTTTTTGTGTATTTTTTTTTTTTTTTTTTTTTCTGTGGGTGTGGAAGAGTGAGGGGGGGTGGTTTGTTTTTGTGTTTGGGTTGTTTTTTTTGTGTTTTTTGTTTGTTTTTGTGTGTTTTGGTGGTTGGGGTTGGGTGGGGTTTTTGTGTTGTTTTTTGTGTTTTTTGTTTTTTGGGTTGTGGTTTTGTTTGTTGGTGTTTGTTTTTTTTTGGTGGTTTGTGTGTTTTTTTTTTTTTTGTTTGTTTTGTTGTATTTGTGGTTTCTTTTGGTGGTTATGTTGTGTTTGTTGGTGGTGTTGGATTGAGTGTTTTGTGTTTTGTTTGTGTGTTGGGGTGTTTGGGTTGTGTTTGGGTGGTTGGTGGTGTTTGGGTGGTGTGGGGGTGGTGGTGTTGTGGTGTGTGGTTTTGTTTTTTTTGTGGTGGGGTTGTTTTTGTTTGTGTTTTTGTTGTGTTGTGGTTTGGTTGTGGTGTTGTTGTTTTTGTTGTTGTTTGGTTTTTGGTGGTTATGAGTTGGTGTTGTTTGGTGAAGGGGGTTGTTTGTGTTGTGGGTTTTTTGTGTTGTGTTGGTGGGTTTTGTTGTGGTTTGTGTGGGGGGGAATTTTTTTTTTAGGTTTGATTTTTTGGTGTTGTGTTTTGTTGGTGGTTGTTGGTGTTTGTTTTTGTTTTTGTTGGTTTTGTGGTTGGGTTTTTTTGTTTTGTTTGTGGGTGGTGGATTTGTGGTTTGTTAGGTTTGTGTGGTGGAGTTTTTTGTTGGTTGTTGGTTTTTTTTTGGGGTTTTTGTTTTTGTGTTTAGTTGTGGTGTTTGTGGTTTTGTTTTTGATTGTGGTTTGTTCTTTGGTTTTTGGGGTGGAGTGTTTGTTTTTGTTTTGTGGTTGTTTG
>CM054143.1:19480004-19515004 GCA_028751875.1 Rapana venosa | reverse complement strand
TGTGTTTACTCCTTAAATTTTTCTTTATTGTGTAATTTTAGTGTGGTTTTAATTTTGTTTGTGTTGTTTTGTATTGGGGGGGGGGGGGGGGGGGGGGGGGGAGAGTGGAGGGGGGGGGGGTGGGGGGGGGGGGGGCGGTGATGTGGTTAAATTCCACAGTACATTGCATCTTTTCTTTTTAATAAAGACACAAAGGTCTCTGATAT
This sequence comes from Rapana venosa, assembly GCA_028751875.1. NCBI lineage: Eukaryota > Metazoa > Mollusca > Gastropoda > Neogastropoda > Muricidae > Rapana > Rapana venosa. The sequence continues at coordinate 19,514,798 of CM054143.1, read as the reverse complement.
GTGACCCAGGGCTGCTCTGGCCTGCGATGACTCGATTCAGATTCCCCATATAATGTGATGTTGGTGTGTGATGAGTTAGTGTCAAAGTTAGAGGTGGAGTTCGGGGGGACGGTGTTTGGGGGGCGGTGTGGGAGGTTTTACGGTAGGCGCTATAGTCTGGTGACTGTATTCTCCTTATTACAGGCATTTAATTCTCTCTGTATATTAAATGAAAAAACATACAAACTTCTATTCTTATTTATAAAAAAAGATCTATGGCGAGGATCATCGGGTTTGACACAATATTATGTCAATGCTTTATTACTCATGAAGTTAACATATTAAGACAATAAGTTTATGGTCTTTTTGTTGATTTGAAAAAGCATTTGATGTGATAACACTCTTTTTATGCGTAAATAAGAATTGTACAAAGGCCACCTGAGTTATCCAACTACTAGAACATTTTTGTCAATAGGCAGCAAGCTATGTATTCTGTAAATAACCAGCATAGAACTATACATAAGACATGGGGTACACAAGGTCAGTATTGGGCCCATTTTAGTGTTTTCATCTATTGTAAAATTATTTACCCTGTTTTATTAAATGTAATGAGAAATGTTTGTGACGATACACTTCTTTTGTAGTGATTCAGCCAAGCAGATTAACTAGCAAATTCAATAAAGTATTGACAGATTGATTATTTGGCGATCAATTAAACCATGTCTTAAATGCAAACAAAAACAAAATGTATGTAGTATAGCACGGGACAGACACACGGCCCAATGAATGATAGGTTAACCTTGTTGTTGGATCCGGAATGTTGAAGAAGAAGTTGACTACATAAATATTAGGTGTTACCTTGGCCAAAATTATGACTTGGACTGATCATAATGTCACTAGGTAAACGCTAGTCACCGGTATTCATAATAAACAAAAATGTCAACATATAATTTCGAAACTCTCTTTGTTGCGGGTCACCTTATACATCAAGGACTATTGCGTCAAAATATTGGGAAACCTGAGTGGACGAACTTGAAATTCATTCATTCGTTATATAGAGCAGTAAATAGTATTGTTATAAGAAGTCACTGACAATTGCAGGATATAAGCAATAAATGTTGCATTTCGAAACCGACTTTATTAATAAAGCTGTGTTTTGCAAAAAGTTGTTATCAAAAGGCACTCCCAGTTACAAAGCTTTCAAAGTTAACCAAATAGAATAACCATATGTACAGTTTCCAAGTCAGCAAATAACTATCTTATAATCGAGCCTTTGTATTCAGGCGTGATATGGAATAAGTCTACCCCAAAATTTGAACTGTATAAAAACAAAATCAGAATAAAAAAAATTCACAGATATTTCATGAATAAACAGTCCAGCACCGATTGTCCTTAAGAGAGTGATTTAAGTGTCACTGACGTTATTTTGTAATAAATAGATATGACAAGTTTTCATATCATATAGAGTAATGTTGTAAACATTTGATCTATGATATGGGTTGATATGATATCACCAGCACGTTTGATTGATGAGTGTGTGTTTTGTGTGTGTGTGTGTGTACAGTGTGTGTGTACATGTGTGTGGGGGTGCGAGTGCGTGTGTGTTGTGTAATTGGTTCGTTTGTTTTTTACTTTCTTGTGTTTTTGGTTTTTTCTGTTCTTTTCGTTACACATAATATGTCGATCTTTTGTATGTCCTGTTAGTATTTGGTTCATTGTATAGATGAGTAACTTGTTATGTGGATTACATTGCTGGAAAATTTAATCTTTGATCGAAGGATAAGTTGCTCTGCCTCAAACCAAAAAGCACTATACAGTGTGATATGACCGGAGGAAGGGGGGGGGAGGAAATGGATGTCTTGTTATATTCTGTGCTTTGAATCAATAGCTGTTGGTTATTCTTGTTTTTTTTATATATGCGTATCTTATGTGTTTAAGGGGATAGGGTGTAGTGATGTGTATGGTATGTGTCGTGTATGTAAGTGTTTAAAATGTAATCCGTTTTCTCTGTTTATATCCATTAATTTAGGTTGTTGTTGGTGTATTGTGGTAGTTGTGGGGGTGGGATTCTGGATTATTTTTTTTTTGCCTTTTGATTGTTTAGGTATAGGGTTGGGGTTTTCTTGGGGATATTTTGTGGACTCTTTTTCTCGTCCTTTGGTTAGTTGCTATTGTTCTACAATTGTCTTGGTGTTATTCTTGTCTATGGTTCGTAATTGTCGTGTTGTTGTTGTGTATGTATATTTGTGTTTGTTTGTATTGTTTATTTTGTTTTGGTTGTCTTGTTGCTATCTTTTGTTGTGTTTTATTCAGTTGTTTGTAGGATGAAGGTTTTGTGTGTACATGAGTGTGTGAGATGGGGAGGTAGCAGTTGGTGTGATTTTTATATATTTTTATTCTGTTTTGTTTCTTGTTTGTTTTGGTTTGGTTTTTTATTGTTGCTTTGTTGTGTTATGACGGGTTTTTTATTCAAGATTTTTGATTTATTTGAATTGTTATGGTCTCATATTTTTCTGGGTTTTTTGTTTATTTCATTCCATACTGCATATGTTATAGGTTTTTTTGTTTGATTTGTATAGTTTCCAATAGATTAGTTTTTTTTTATAATTATGTCTGCTATAAATATCTTTTTTTTTTTCTCTTTTTTTTTTTTATAGATCGATGTTGCTGAAAAAAAGCAATGCATGATCTTCCTAGGTACCATTGCAAATAAAGTTGATTGAACTTGACTTGACTAGATTGATTGACTAGAATGGGGCACTCTGTCTCAGTCGACGGGGAGGGCTAGTAGTGGTTGAAATACGCCTCGCAATCTGGACGACCGGGTACGAATGTTCAGGGGATATTCTTTTCCTGGATTTAACATTTGTGCAGAAACTTCCCAAAAGTCTTTGGATGAGACATAAACTGGGGCTCGTGTGTTAACGCACGAGAATTGCGCACAGGTAAATCTGTTCCGTATAGTAGAGTAGGCAAAGGGTAGGGTGGGAATGGATGAACATTTAAAAAACCGCATAAACGGGGGCCTGGCAGACCTCGCACTCGTGTTACTTCCATAATCTCGATATAAAAGAATAATAAATAACGTAAATAAAACATAGTATTGTGGTGTCCTGGTATAATTTTTTAGCTAGACCAGGCACCATTAAACGAAACCCCAAAAAACCAAAGTGACGAGCAGTGGGACTCTGCTGGTGGCCACGGCGGCTGATATTGAGGCTTCTGTGGCCTTCGACTGGGGATGAGGAAAAACGAATCTGGGGTATGGCTGTGGCGGGGAGATTAGAATGAGTGGGGTGGGACAGGCACAGATTGGTCCAGAAGCTGAGGCGGTTACTCAAGAACACCACAAAAATCAACAAGAATGATGATGATGATGATGATGATGAGGAGGAGTGAGGAGGAAGGAGGAGGCGGAAGGGAGGAGGAGGAGGAGGGGAAGAGAATATTGTTATTTTATCATAATCATTATTATCATTGATGTTGGTAAGTGCAGCAGCTAGCAGTTTGTAGTAGTAGCTGTAGTAGTGGTAGTTGTAGTAGAAGTAGTAGTTGTAGTAGCAGTAGCAGTAGCGCAGCAGCGAGCCGCAAAGGTTGTAGTATTCGTATTAGTAGTCGCAGCAGCCGCAGTAACAGTAGTATTAGTAAGTAGCAGATGCAGCAAGTAGCCGTAGCAGTAGTATTAGTAGTAAGCAGCAGCCGCAGTAGCAGTTTTTAGTAGTAGCAGCTAGCAGCAGCAGTAGCGAGTCGTAGTAGCAGCGGCAGAACCAACCCCACCACAAACACAACAAAAAACAGCGCAAGTAGTTAGTAGTCAGTTAGTAGTAGTCGTAGTGGTGGTTGTGGTGGTGGTGTGTTTTGCATTATGGTTTAATACATACCACATTTATTATCATGATTGCATTGTCATTATTTACTACGGATTAGAGGAAACCTAGAATCACATAGGGTCACCTGAAACATGGAGTGAAGTCAGGATTAACAAAGGTCGTCCAAGTAACCACTCAAATCCTGGAGCTCAGGTCACACTTAGCATTCACCGCTCCCGCTGTCCAGACTGCGGCTACCTTCATGCTAGGCTAACGTGGCATAACACTAACTCACCATTGGTGAATCATGGTGGATTTCTAGAGGTAACGGTGTCTAGAAAGCAAAAGTTGGGTCGGAAGTGTGCTGGTGGTTCGAATCCTGTTTCGGACCCGATACTTTTCCCCCATCATTAGAAAAAGAGAAGTGGTTGGCGCTAGTCTTTCGGATGAGGACGATAACGAGGTAGTGTATGAGTTACCATAATTATTCGGCATGTAAAAGAACTTCGGAACAGAGAGTTTCCTGCAAACTTCTAGTCGAAAACGACAAGCCATCTGATGGTGTAAAAAGTTCAGTTGCAGAAGGAAAAAGAAAACGTGGGTGGCGTGCTCTTGTGGCGACGTGTCTTCGGGGAGAGCAAGATTAACGAGAGAATTGGTGACTGAGTGGTATCAATCACACCATTGAACCTTTGAACCTAGATCTAGCGAGGAACGATGAAAGTATTTTTATGCAATTAAACAAAAAAGACAAAAATCAAACAAAAACTTTCGTGAAATGGTAAATTCACCTTGTTGGAAGAGTTAGATGATAAGTGCTAGTGGTTAACCTATCTATTTTTTCGTGATAATTGAGTCGGATTTAAACTTTCTCGTGGGGATGCGGGGGTTCTATCAGTATAAATAGCATCCCCACATTCTGGAAATTCTGTGTTAGAGATTTCCTTTTTTCTATCAATTTCTTTGTTTCTGCCTTGTACCTTTTCTTCCTCTCACCTCCTATTTGTCTATTTTCTGCCTTCTCGGGTCCACTACCCTGCCTTTTTTCCCAGAAAGATTTTAAAGATAACAATTCTCTCTTGTGCCGACGTTGGATGCGCTGGGCCTGACTTGTCAGGCGTTTAACGGCAGCGCGACGCATTTTCGCTCATATAACAGACAACACTAGTTGCTGTCTGAGCGTTCGACGACGAAGAAGAAGAATCATTCCCGAAGTCGGAATGCGGCAGCGAAAATGGCAGACAAAAGGTCGCATAGGCAAAATCTCACCGTTGGTGAACGTCAGATTTTTTGTCGAGGATTGAAAACAACAACAAATAAAAATAGATCACAATACCAACCCCCCCCCCCCCTTCTAACGCCCCCCCCCTTCTACCCCCCCCCTTCCCAGAAACAACATCTACAAAACTATAAATAGGTTAGGGGTACAAGTAGTCACAAGACCCAAACCCTCAATCCAATACAATCCACCACAGAAGCCATATTAGAGCTGTCACCTAGTCAACTTTTAAATCTCAGTTGAAATTGCGCAGCTATATACAGATTAAAACAAGGTATAAACCAACTCTACCGTCGTTCCCTGGCCTACCATAAGGGTCAACCCAGGACGGGCACGCATTGTGGGAAAACCACATCAACCAAACATAAAATGAGATAAAACCAAAACCAGATTCCTTAAACCGACCTTGTTCTTAGCGACCAACTTTAATGCTTTCACTCATGTCAAATGGAAAAAGCCGATTTTCTCAAGAAGTAAATAATGGTGTCAGGGAAACATCCTAAACACCCTCAATCAACAAATTACTACAATGCCTATACTCTGAAGCAGCAAACATTAGGGTCAGAGTTTGCAATAACCAAAATCATCTTCCTAATATTCATGTCTGGACGTTCTTGTACTCCTCCCTATCAAATTTTGGGATGTAGGGGTCTTAATTACCTCCCTTGCGGAAGGAGGGCACACGAAGTGTTGTGCTTCTAAAAATAGGACACTCCAGCGAACTGTGTGAGACTCTGTTTGTTTGGGTGGTGGTTCTGGTCATTCCTTGCACATGGTGCAGCAGAAGTGGGAGTGCAAATCTGAATCCATTGTCTGCTCTACTTACTTATTCCACACATGAAAGTGATGGAAAAGCATATATTATCTATATTATCACCTCATCTATCCAGTAGTCTGGTAGACCGTTGGGGCACCACTGAAGATTTTGCAACCAGCTTCTTCCACTCCTCGTGGTTTTTAGATTTCTGTAGCAAATCGTTCCACTCAAGGCCAGTCCACTCTCATGTCGTTCTGCAATCAGCAGCTTGTACGCAAAGCCACAGCCATTTTGGCTGATCCTTCCCATGCTTTGTTTCCAGAATTTCAGTTGTTGCCTTCGGAACGCCGTTTTCAGTGTCCCATCAGCAAAACTAAAAGAAAAAGAAATTCTTTTGTGCCAGTAAGCATTCGAATTCTGAATTCACAATGATGTTGACTACCTAGTTTTTACATTTCTCTGAATTACTTGCCTGGTTGTCATTGTTATGAGTGTAGTCAATACATAATTAGGTGTGGGTGGGTGCGTGAGTGTGTGAAATAAGTCTGTCTGCTAGTCAACGGTCTTAAAACATTGAATTCATATATTGGTGTATGGTGTGGGTGTGCGTGGGCGTGTTCGCACACGCACGTACGTGCTTGTGTACGTGCTGCGTATATGCGTGCGTAAAAATAAGTTTTTATGTCTTCTAGTCAAAGGGTTTAAAATTGTGTTCACAATTGATGTGTGTGAGTGCGTGCGTGCGTGCGTGCGTGCGTGTGTGTGTGTGTGTGTGTGTGTGTGTGTATGTGTGTGCGCATGCGCGCGTGTGTGTTGGTGTGTGTGGTGTGTGTGTGTGTGTGTTCGTGACATTTTATTTGAAGTCATTTTGGAATGTTTTAACCAATATGAAATATACCTTTTGTGTCTTTCAGATTTTTGATGTGTATCAATCTGCCTGTCAGTATTGTAATTGCCTTCGTGGGATGATTAAAGTGTTTTTGACTTGACTTTAACTTGACTTGACATCACTTTCTGCTGAGAGAGTGGACTGGCTTTGAGTGGAATGACTTGCTACAGAAAGCTGAACACCGCAAAGAGTGGAAGAAGCTAGTTGCAAACGTATCACACCTACACTAAAATCATGTTACTCTTTTTATTCAGCAGCACTTTTCATGACAGTTATTCTTTAAGGAGTCCCTACAATTCCCTGTCTGACAATCTCGACGTAAGAATCATCAGCACGCATGTCTTCTCTTCAGACAGGGATACCCCCTTTCCCAGTAGAACTGGAGTTGTCCCCTCGTGGGCTTATCTGTGGGAGCAGTCCTACGGTTTTTGATTGTTTTTGTTTTGGGTTGTGTTTTGTTGTTTGTTGTTAGTGTTGTTGCTTTATTTTCTCTGGCACCATGATATTGAGGTTTGGGTCTAAAGAAATGCTAGATCAGTGGTTTGGCACGTCTTTTGAAATTCTCTCTCTCTCCTCTCTCCTCTCACACTCTCTCTCTCTCTCCATCTCTCTCATCTCCTCGTCTCTCCTCATCTTCTCTCTCCTCACTCTCTCCTCTCTCTCTCTCTCCTCATCTCTCTCTCTCTCTCTCTCTCTCTCTCCGCTCTCAACTGTTAGACGTTAACCAGATAAACATCACTTTGGAGTATGAGAAGTATGGGCACCCATTTTTATAAATATAAAAATAATCCTGTCTACTTTGTTTCAAGGACAGATAGGCTGTCCCATCAAACTGTTACAACGGTATATAAAGAATTTTGCTTTTTAAAAAAAGGGAAATATGTTTTTCTCATTTTTTCCCCCGTTCCTTGAATAGAGCTCCGAGGTTCTCTGATGGTGATGTCTATGCGTATGCGACCGGGTTTTATTCCTTCATCATTTAGGTAGCCGCATTCCGACTTCGGGGATGTGTCCTAAACATGTTGCTTATGACGCATGTGAGTTTTGTTGTTGTATTTCTGTCATCCGTTCCTACCGAAAGGCTGAACACGTTTTTTGACGTGTCGCAAGATGTTCTTGCGTGCGTCGCACACGTGGACTCTTGTTATAGTCTCCACTATAGGACTTTGACATTCAGTTCATTTTTTTTTTCTTCTCGACAAACTGGGAAGAAAGGGCGAAGCTTGAAATCGAAACCCAGAACCTCACGGTTGGAACTTGTTGGCAAGGCGAACGTCTTAAAAACCATCCTGCACCTTCCATCTCTTCTTCTTCTTCTCCATCAAAATGTTCTAGAGGCTGTTCAGTCTACAGCACTAACTTTCACAAAATATTTCACCGCGTTCTATATTTTAACTTTCATTTTAACTTTCATTTTAACTTTCAGTTTCTTCTTCTTCTTCCTCGAACACTCAGACAGCAACTGCCGATGTCTGAGCGGAAATACGTCACCGCGCTGCCGTTAAGCGCCTGACAAGTCACGCCCAGCGCATCCGACTTCGGCATGTAACATAAGTTTACTTGGACCATAATCTGCAACAGTTGGAGAATCCTTATACGTAATGGATATAGTACCGTAACAGATAGCACTTGAGACTAACATATCTGATGTAGGGAAAAAACCCCATCCCTACTAGTGCAAAAGTTGATTACAGATGCTGAATGGAGATTTACATCTCTCTCTCTCTCTCATCTCCGTCTCTCTCTCTCTCTATACTCACACACACACACACAACACACACACCACACACACACACACACACACACACACACACACACACACACACACACACCCACACACCACACCCACACACACACACACACACACCACACCACACAACACCACACAACACACACAGAGCACAACCAACCACACACAGCACACACACAAACACAACACACACACACAACCACACAACACACACAACAACACCATGTACCACACAACCACAACACACACACACAATACATTACACACCCACTTAGAACAACTCGACCCACAATCCACCCACCCAACACACACACACACACACACGACCACAACACCCCACTCTCTCTCTCTCTCTCTCCTCTGTTTCTCTGCCTGTCCTCCGTCTCGCGTGTCCTCTTTGTCTCTTGTCTCTTCCACACTCCCTGAACCCACCTCCTCCACTCCCACCCCCCCCCCCCCCCTCCCCCCGCGCATACAGATGGGGGACTGGACTGTACAAAAGTACATAAGTATTTGTATTCCATTTTCCTCAAAATAACAGAGAAAAATGAAAGAACGAAAAAAAAAATATCTCTCTCATTTTAGATGTAATTGTTCATTTATAATTAATCAATTATAAACGGTGGCGCGTGAAACGATGTCTGATAGTTTCTTTTGTCTCTTTTCACTGATGGGCTTTTGCATGTTTCGTTAAGTCGCTCTCCCTCTCTCTCGACTCTCAACTCTCATCTCTCTCCTCTCTGCTCTCTCCTTCCGCTCTCCTCTCCGTCATCTCTCTCTCTCTCTCTCTCTCTCATTCTCTCTCTCTCTCTCTCTCTCTCTCTCTCTCGCTCCTTCTTTCTACTGTCTCCCTTCTCTGTCTCCACTCCTGTCCCCTCCTCTCTGTCTCCCTCTCTTCTCTCGGTCCTCTCTGTCTCTTTTCTCTGTCTCCTCTCTGTCTCCCTCTTCCCCCACCCCCCTCTCTCGGTCTCTCTCTCCTCTCTCCCTCCCCTCTCTCTCCCTCTCTGTCTCCCTCATCTCTCTCTTTCTTTCTGTCTCTCTCTCAACGCACGCACGCATGCACGCAACGCACCACCACGCAACACACAAACAAAATGCCCCAAATTTAGTGCAGGGTCTCAGAGAGTGAAGTGCCACACCAACAGAAGTGCCGTCAGGAGAAGAGGAAGTGTCGCAGACATGTTGGAAGCAGCCGCCACACGGCACTTCAGCTCGTCAAATCTGACAGCAAACCAGCAGAAAATATAATAATGATAATGATGATGATGATGATAATGATGATGAGGATGATGATGATAATGGTGAGGATGATAATAATAATAATAATAATAATATTAATGATAATGATGATAAATAATAATAATAATAATCCTAGAGACACAATTAATAATAATAATGATGATTGATATGATGAATGAGGAGGATGTATGAATGATAATGATGATGAAGAGCACGGTGATGATAATAATGATAATAAATAACAATAATAATAACAATAATAATGATATGATGATGTATGATGTTATGATGATGACGAACGATGATGGTGATGATAATAATGAATAATGATGACAATAATAAATAATAATGAAGATGATGATGATGATGATGAGATGATGATGATGAGGAGAGGAGGAGGAGGGAGGAGGAGGATGGTGATGATAATAATTATAATAATAACAATAATAATGATATATGATGATGATGGAATGATACGACGACGACGGACGACCGACGACGACGACGATGATGGTGATGATGATAATAATGATAATTGATGACAATAATAATAATAATAATAATAAAAGGATGATGTTGATGATGATGATGATGATGATGATGCCGCCGCCACCGCCACCACTACCACCCACCACCACCACCACCACCACTATATGGAATTTATGTAGTGCTAAATCTTGGTAAAGCAAACTAAATCAAAGCGCTTGCATTCAAAACATGCAACCGTTCACAAAAGCTGAACAGTTACTTACATTCACACACACACACACACACACTCACACACACACACACACACACACACACACACCAACACGACACACACACACACACACACACACACACACACACACCAACACACACACCACCCACACACACTCACTCCCTCGCACGCACGCACGCACGCACGCACACACACCGCACATACACACGCACGCACGCACGCACACACTAACACACACACACACTAACATACTAACGCACGCACGCACGCACAACTAACACACACACACTAACACACCACTTAACACGCACAACCAACACTAACACACATACCTACCCCTCCCTCCTCACCCAATCAGCTCACCTTCTTTCCCCCCCCCCCCCGACACACACTACCACCAACAACACCACTACCTTTCCCCCCTTCAACCACCACCCTCTTTCCTTGCCCCCCACCTTCTCCCTGTCCTCACTCCTCACCCTACATTCCCCCTTCCCCACACACCACTGCACGCACGTACCCACACACACACACACACAACACACAACTCACACACACACACACACACACCACACACACACACACACACAACACACACACAACAGCGCACCACCTCAACATTACATGACCACACATCCATCTAATATATGGCTATCTACTGGTTTCCTGCCTCGACGCGCGCTAGTGGACGTAGCCGCACTGCTCTTTTCCAGATCGCTACGCTCACAGCTGATCTCGAGAGCTCGTCGGACGCACCACTCTCCATATTATCCCCTACACACACCATACGAACAGACATACCACCCTTTTCCCTTCTCCCCATCCAATAAGCTCACCTTCTTCTCCCCCATCCCACCCCACCCTATAACCACCACTACCACACCACCAACCACACCTGTCTTCCCCTCCACCACCACCACCTCCACCCCCCCCCCCCTTCTCCCCCACCCTCCTTCCCCTCCCCTTCTGCTACCCCCCCCCCTCACCCCTACATCACACTCACACTGCTGAAAAGACCCAAAACGTTGTCTTTTCGGTATCTCCAGCTCCATCAGGGGATCCTTCGATCCAGAACATTCCATCCAGGTGAATGATATTCAAAAGCCTCGTCTGCAGTCTACAGCGGTAGGCTCCCCTCATGAACAGGAAAAGCCATACTGGGGCCCGACACTGCGCATGCGCGTCAGACAGGAAGCAGATCCCAATGATCATCAGGATTGATGCATGACAGATGATGATGATGGTGATATGATGATGTGATGGTGAATGATGATCTGTCATAGTAAAGGTAATAAATGATGGCGCTGATGATATGATAACGATAGTGATCAGGATAATGGCGATGATGATGATGATGATGATGATGATGATGATGATGATGATGATGGTGGTGATGACAACGACAACAAAAGCAATAACGATGATGATGATAATGATGATGATAATGACAATAAAAGCACACTACTACTACTACTACTACTACTACTACTACTACTACTACTACTACTACTACTACTACTACATCTACTACATACTACAACTACCACTATCACAAACTACTACTACTAATACTACTACTACTACAACTACTACTACTACTACTATTACAAACCCCACGCCCCACCACCCACACCCACCCCAACCCCCACCCACACCCACACCACAACCCTCCATGCCACACCCCATCACCCACCACAAAACACCACACACCACATCATCTCACCCCAATAAACAACACACAACACCACACACCCATCTCACGCCCTAAAATACAATAAAATACAACACAACACAGCACACTCACAACACTCCACCCCACCCTACACAACCCACCACACACACCACACCACCACACCCCACCCCACCCCACCACACCCCACCACTGCGCCGACCACACACTCCGCACTCCACCACACCGCACCACACCACCCCCCCCACCCCACCCCACCACACCAACACCCCACCCCACCCCACCTCACCCCCCACACCACGATAACAAACATAACCAAATAAGGAGAATAAAAACAAGACAAAATAAGAAAACCACACAAACCCCACGAAGCTCACCCCCAACCACCAACCCCACCCCATCCCACACCCCACCACCACTGCCTACCACACAACAACCGCCTCAACACCCACACCGTCACCAACACCACACCCCCCCACCCCACCCCACCTCACCCCATCCACACCCCACCACCACCCTACCTGCCACCACACCAAACCACCCCACCCACCCCCACCATCCCACCCCACCCCACCACATTACCACACCCCACCCCACACCCTCACCACACCACCCAGCAACCACACTGAACCCCAACCACCATTCCACCCCCCCACCCCCACCCCAACCACACCCCACCCCCACCGCCCCACCTCCCACCCCACCCCCCAGCCACCCCCCCCCCACTACCCCCACCCCCCCCAACGCCCCCGACACCACCACTCCCCCACCCCACCCCTCCACACCCACCCCCACGCCCCTGGAAACTGACCCCAGGTGGAGAAGTAGTCACAGCGGCAGTGTTTTTGAAGGCGTTGGCCACCCCGAAACACCCGACACAGCACACCACAACACCTCCCCCCCACCCTACCCCCTCCCACCCCCCCACACCCCACCCCACCCCACCCCACCCCACCCACGGCCCCTGTGAACAGACCCAGTGTGGAGAAAGTAGTCACAACAGGGCAGTGGTTTTGAAGGCGTTCTGGCCCACCCGAAACCCTGAGGCACTGGTTCAGCTCCAGGAGACTCGAGGGGCATGTCCACAAGTCACCACCACCCCCTGGAAAGATCCCCCAGGAGAAAAACAAGAAGAAGAAATCTACCATTGAGAAACTGAACACACACACACACCACACACACACACACACACGCACGCGCGCATCGCAAGCACGCACGCGCGCAGGGCACGCACACGCAACACATTCACACCACAGACCACACACGCACACAACGCACCGCACGCACAACGCACGCCACGACACGCAACGCATGCAAGCACGCAACGGACGCACAACACAACAAATCACACACCGGGTGTATGATATATTCATTTATTTATTTGAATTTGATTCTTTTTTTTTTTTTCCCGAGGATAATGGAATAAGCACTCATGTGCTTAAATTTTTTTTTTTTAACAGCCAGTCTCCATGTGTATGAATTTGTTAATTTTGTTATCTTTCCCACCGGCACACAATGGCCTACTCTTCCCAAAAGTGGAACAGGTTTTTACGTGTGTGCAAGATGTTCTGCGCACGCTCGCACAAGGGACCTCGGTTTATAGTCTCACATGAAGGACTTTTTCGGGGGGAGTGGGGTCGGCACTGATTTTAAACCCTAGAGGAAAACTCGTCATGAACGAGATTCGAACCCGGGTCAGCAGATCACGAGCGCAAAGAGCATCGCTCAAACGACCAGGCTAGGCTACCCCCCCCTCCCTCCCCCCGAAAACCAGACAGAAAAAGGCCTGCAGTTCAATGTCCTCTAATCTCTTTGTTTGGGTTAAAAACAGTAGTCGCCATACGCAAAAATCTCACTATTGGTGAAGCCGAGATGTAGCCGAGGAACGACAGCAACATCACGTCTATTTTCATCATCATACCATTACAACTACACCCAGTGGTGTGTAGGGCATCAACAAGCGCTTCCACACCTGCCTATCCCTGGGCCAACCTAGTCAACTGATCCCCAAGATTGCTGCATGGCCTCCATCTCACTTTCTACAGTCTCCTCCTCCACGTTGCTTTTGGTCTTCCTTTTCTTCTCCTTCCTTCTGGGGTCCAGTGCAATGCTGTTTCTTTGATTGCGACTGTGGGTCTATTCGGAGGATGTGCCCAAATCTATCTTCCACCTCCGAGCTGGTGAATGAATGGTTCCCATGTCTTCTTAACGTGAGAAAACTCGCTCTTTCTTTTAGTCAGATAACTAACAATCGCGGACTAAAGGTTTAAAACTTGGGATCTCAATGGTTGCATCAGACACTGTCTGTCATCAGCGATCTGGGGGCCTCCATCGCGCTGTCGTCTGCAGCAGCTCCAGCAATGCCACCACCAGGGGTGCCATCTTTCTCTCTGTCCTCTAGGGGGTATCTACCATCTCCCCCCCCCTGCCAGCAGCCCTCCTCCCCCCCAGACCACTGAACAATCTCAGTTGAATGGTTGACCAGTAGTAGGACGTTGGTGGTGTACCACGGTCGCCTTCAGTTTTCTCTTCTCCTTCAACAACCGTACTTAGGAATGAACAGTCGTCATCAGTTTGACTCTTGACTGTTTTCTGTTAAACCATACAAAAGGTATCTCAGGCTGCGTTTCTTCATATTCACTAACTTTTGTCTATGTACCGAGATATTCCATCAAGAACTCTGCTTCATTTGGTGTGTCTGTCTGACCGCTTGACTCATCGAAGTCGTCACTAGAACCCCATTTTCCCCCGCGCTTATTTGACCGTTTTTCCAATTTTCCGTGGTGTCCCCCAGTCTTGCTGACCCCACACAGCAATAACTGACCAGGCATAGGTGATTTGGACCATTGGTATTGATGGCACGTCACAAATGGACGCGTCGACGGTGAAGAAAAAGTGAAAATTTTTCCCATCGTGAAAAATCAGATCCGTAGATGCACAAATTCAGGAATTGGAAGATAAACTTGGCAATAAATACGTCATAAACCTCGCGTCGAAGAAATCCCTTACAGCCGTAACAATCCTGTGACAACAAGAACGCAACCTTGACCGCAATTCCAGTATCTCTAACCAGAACTGAGATACTGACCGACTGTCAAAATGGGAAAAAACACCAGCCTACTGAGCTCTATTGGTAATGAAACAACCTATTTTTAAAAGGCTTCGTTATGTTATGTAAAATCTGAATGGTTGGCTTGAGCTTCGCAGTTCACCAATGGTGACATTTTGCGGGTGGGACCGTTTTTAAGCCCACTCTTTTTAAAGGTAGCCGGATTCCGATTTTGCCAATGATGTCTACGTATGTATATTAGTCCGTCGTTTTCGACGATGACCTCCAAAACAGCAGAGGAGGCAGCTGCTGTTTCGGAAATTGGGCAGAAATTTGATTATAGTAGATTATGCCTTGCCCACAGTACATCCCCACTCTCTCGGCCAAGTGGGCATAAGGACAGTCAGCGTTGGAGATGTTCTCCAAAGGCCAACCAGCCCCCAGGGCTGCAGCAGCACATAAGGACTGTGCAAGTCAAGCCTCCTAGTCAGAGAGTCAGAGACGATCACTAAAGACTAAGCTGTAAAGGGGAATTCCATGAGTGGGAAAGCCACTGGTCCTACAGCCTCTCACTTTGCTGTTGCCCCCAGCGTCAATGGTTTAATCAAGAACTGTGATAAACCCCAGGTGATGTCTACACATATCCCTCGCGTGGATGTGTAGAACAAGACTGTCAACCATTTCTGCTTGCACGCAGTGACCTACTCATCCAAAAGGCGGAACAGCTCGCACACAGGACCTCTGTTTTGTAGCCTCCAAGGACTTCACTGAGTCATCACTGATGTTAACTCCAGGGAGAAAAAATCCCCTTGAACGGAGGTCTCGGTGGGGGTCTCAAAATCCCCAGCTCAACGCTCTAACCGCTAAGCTATCCCGTCCTCTTCCCCGCTCCCCTTCCCACCCTCCCTTCCTTTTCAAAAGAGTCTGACACATTCCGTGAAGGCGCAGAATGGTTGCAGGTTCGAACATGTACTTGGAAAGCAGCCACACGTGCAAACTTCTCATCCAGCATGTAGGTCCTCCAGTCTCACAGTGATTCCCAGGTGGGATGAGCGAGTCACAGTGCATGTTTTGTAGAGTTGGCCCCCATACCTCCATCCCACCAACCCACCCACTCACACGCCCACAGACACACCCCCCACCCACACTTGCCCCCTACCCCTACCTCCACCCCTCCCCAACACACCGATACCATTGTGCTAATGGCCGGTGGGCACACGGATGACAAAATTACCAACTGGCATGCACACATCGGGGGTACTGGATGTAAAAAAAGTCATGAATGTTATTACCATTATCTTCGATATAAAAGAATAAATAAAACACCACACACACTCTTGCACCTACGTTTTAAAAAAACCCGCTCACGTTCTTTTCGGAAGCGAAGCTAATTTGTGCCAGTGGGAACCGGATGAACTAACATTGACAAAAGATAAAGCATACACACAGTGACTGATGTAAAAGAAAAATCAGATGATGCTTATTCCATTATCCTCGAAATAAAGAATAAAAGAAAAAAGACAAAGCGACCAATAACACACACCCACACACCCACCCATACCCATCCACACCCACACACCCACACCCACACACACAGGTGGACAAAAAACAACGAACATAGTCCCCTTAGTTCAATTCCACCCCAACACACACTCATCACACACACACACACATCCACACACACACACACACACACACACACACACACACACACACACACACACACACACACACACACACACACACCACGACACACCCACACGCACGCACGCACACACACACGAACGCACACACACAAACACAACACACACACTCTCTCTCTTTTATCATATAATATAATATTAATAAATATATATATATATATATAATATATTATATATATAACCGTACGGGAGGGGACTAATGTAAAAAAAAGCACATGTGTGCTTATTCATTATCCTCGAAATAAAAGGAAATTGTCATTGTCACACCTCACACAACCACATACCTCACACCAACCCCTCCCGACCCCACCCCACCACTCACCACCACCCACTCCACCCGAACCCACCCCCCCGAAAACAACACACACCACAACCTGATACCACACACACACAACTACCAACACATCCCTCCCCCACACTCCTCCCCCCTCCCCTCCACCACCACCACCAACCACCACCACCACACCACACCACCACCACCACCCACCAACCACCAACGCACCCCTCCCCACCACCACCACCACCCACCACCACTCCCCCCCACTCCACCCCCCACCACTCTCCCCCCCACCATCACGCCCCACCAACCACCTTTTCCCCCCCGTCACTCCCCCCCACCCCCCACTCCTCCCTCTCTCCCCCCACTCCACTCAACACCTCCCGCCCACTACCCCCCCCCCCCACCCACTCACACCCCCTCACCCCCCACTCACCACCCCACCCCACCCCCATTCCCTCCCCCCCCCCACTCCCCCCCACCACTCCCCTCCACCCCCCCCCACCCCGAACCCCACTCCCCCCCACTACAACTACCCCCACACTCCCCCAAATCCCCCCCACCACCCCCACTCACCCCACACATCCCCACCACCACCACTTCCCCCCCCTCCTCTCTCCCCCCACCTCACACTCCCCACTCACCCCCACCCCCACCCACACTCCCCCCCAACTCCCCCTATCCCCCCACCCTCCCCCTCACCCCCCCACCCCCCCCCACTCTCCCCCCCCCTCCCCACGATCCCCCCTCCTTCTCTTCCACACTCATTGAACTCATAGTCTTTCGCTTCAAAAGTCTGTCCTGCCCCGAAGAAGTAGGGGTGACGTAGGTCGAGGTATCCAGGGCATCCACCTGCCCTCACACCTGAGTGGGGTCTGCTCCAGAACCCAGACACGTAGTCGGCCGCCCTGTACTGCAGCGGGAAGTACTCTGGCGGATAGAGCTGTGCCTATTGGGGTTGGAGCGTAATGTACGGCCTTCAATCTGGTTTCAAGATACAACCGGGATGAGGAGGATAATCATAAATAAGACAATACGAACAAGAATAAGATCTAAGAAGACATAAGAACAATAATTTATTAATAAAGATAACTTAACTAATCTCTACTATTAATACTAAATACAACAACTACCTATCTACTACTACTACTTACACTACTACTACTACCTACTAATCTCTTGATCACTACTACTACTACTACTACTTACTACTACAACTACAACTCTATACTACTACTACTACTACTACAACTACTTACTACTAATGATGATGAGATGATGATGATGATGAAAGATGATGATAATAATTAATAATAATAAATAATGATAATATATATCATAAATAATATAATAAAGAATACTACCGACTACTACTAACACTACTACTACTAATACTTTACTATATACTACTACAACTTCACAACTACTCAACTAACAACTAATTTATATGGAAATTTATATAGCGCAGAGAATCTTGTAAATAAAAAACCCAACACAAAACAAATCAGAAAAGCCATAGTCCGAGTGGTTAGAACATTTGTGCTCCTCTGCTGGCAATCTGACCGTCAACCCAGGGTTCGTCGATTCCCGTATCAAAGCGGAGGGGGTCGTGGGGGGGGGGGCGGGGGGAGGGTATTTTTTTTCCCCCTCTGGAGTTCCACATCCAGTGCAGACTCCCACTCCTCTTCCCCCCCCCCCCCCCCCCCCACACACACACACTATACAAAAGTCTTTCAGGATGAGACCCTTAGAGATAAACCGAGCTCACGGCGTGCGATACGCACGGCAGAACATTTTGGCACATTTAACGTTTTAAAATCCTGTTCGCTTCACCGGAAGACAGGTGTCCAATGTGCGCCGGTGGAATGGATGTCTAGAATTTGACAAAACCTGCAATACACACGGGACTGGATGCAAAAACAGCGCTTAAGTGCTTCATTCCATTATCCTCTAGATATACAAGACTAAAAAGAAAAAGAGAGAGTAATGAATCTTTGAAATGAATAGAATGAATCTTCTTTATTTTTCAAAGGTAACAGAATAAGCTGCGCATATACTTATTTTTTCATCCGGTCTTTGCCCTTGGATTAGAGACTCTAATCAAGAAACAAAGGTAAACAATCTCACTACAACAACGCTAGACAACATATGATTGCAAATTTTAAAAATTATATTTAAACAATAAATATATCCTTAACTGACTTGAGCATTAATTTCAAGAGAATTACAAATTTTTAATTGTTGAGAAAAGAGATAATACGTTACTATATCAATAAACATATATATTCTCAATAAATCATACATTACATACAACGATTATGATTATGGTAATATGGATAAATTAAAATAGAGGGAGTACAGCAAGAAGCAAGACAGAGAAGAGAGAGAGGAGAGAGAGAAGAGAAGAGAGAGAGTAAAGAGAGAGAAAGAGAGGAGCTGAGAGGTAGAGAAGAGAGAGAATAGAGAGAGAGAGAGAGAGAAGAGAAGAGAGAGAGCAATTTCAGGTTTACATCCTACATCAAAACATAAATCAGATATTCAAATTCCTGTTAAAGCATCCTCACTAAACAACCCTTTAAAACATACTATCAATATAAGATATCAAGTTAAGTTTACAAAATGAGAGAGAGAAGAGACTGAGAGAGAGAGAGAATATAGGAGAGAGAGAGAGAGAGATAGACGAGCATTTTCATGTACTCAACATCAAAATAAAATCAGATATCAAATTCTGTTAAAGCATCCTCACTAAAACCCTTTTAAAATACTATTCAATAAATATTCAAGTTAAGTTACAAAAAGAGACTGAGAGAAGAGAGAGAGAGAGGGAGAGACGAGAGGTCTGGGAAAGAGAGGTTGAGAGTCAGGGAAGAGAGATAGAGATGAGAGAAGAGAGAGAGGAGAAGAGAGAGTATAAGAGAGAGACAGAGAGAGAGAGAAGAGATAGGAGAGAGAGTAGAGTTAAAATGGTGACCCATAACCGATGTAGTCGTAGGAGAATCGAGCCTTATCAGAGACCTCAGTTTTTCACTCTGCAGGGGCCAGCATATTGAGGGGTGGCGCCATCTCTCTTCTCCCTCGCTGCTTTTAACCTTCCCTGACTCTAAAGAGGGCAGGTACCTCATTTACCAGCTGGGTGAAACTAGGGGACTGTACTTGGGGGATCAAAAAGCCAAGGCGCGCAAACGGTCACGCCATTCCCGAGTTGGTAACCACGCTCGATGCAGCTTAACCTTAGCTGGGGGGAAAGCAGCCTCTGACCACCTGAGCTAATCCCTTACCCAGAAGAGAGAGAGAGAGAGAGAGAGAGAGAGAGAGAGAGAGAGAGAGAGAGAGAGAGAGAGAGAGAGAGAGGAGAGAGAGAGAGAGAGAGATTAGATAGAGAGAGAGAGAGAGAGAGAGAGAGAGAGAGAGTTGATAAAATAATATTACTGTATGTTCGGAACAGGACACTGCTCAGTGGTCCATAGCACCCTTTCACCCACTCACTCACACACAGACCCCCTCCCCTCTTAAGACAGACAGACAGACAGACACACACATCTCTCACTCACACATACACAGTCACCCACCCCCTCCCCCCCTTCCACACACTACACAGAGTCCTCAACACCTTCCCCCCAACACACACAGACACCACCCCTCTGCTTTCACACACTCATGTGTATACTCACTCACACACAGACCCCCCTCCCCGCAAACACACACACACACACACTATACACACAGACACAACACACATGTACACACACACACACACACACATCACAAGCACATCACACACACACACACACACACACAGCACACACACACACTACACACACACACACACTTACACAAATTCCACACACACACACACACACTGAACACACACACACACACACACACACACATACACACACACACCACACACACACACAAACAACACACACACATCACACACACACACACACACACACACACACACGAGCACACACACCACCCCCTCACTACAGAGTCACAACCTCCCCCCCCATCACACAGATAACCCACCCTCTCCCAACCACCCCCGCTCATGTTCTCGTAACCCCCCCCCCTCCCCACCCCGACCTCCCCCCCCCCCCCCCCACACACACACACTCAAAGAAATAGATATGAATATAGAAAAAAAAAAATTGACGAAGAAGCGACAACACTCAAGAAACTGACTATACAAACGACTTTCCCCACGGTGAATGGACAACTTGCATATTGCGCAGAGCAGCTGAAGGTCGTACCTTAAAAGTGCAGTTGAGTGCAATAGGAAAAAATACATTGGACATGTTACCGTTCACTCCCCAAAGTACCAGATTGTGTCTTGGCAAAATCGTCAAGACTAATATACATGCCCAAGCTCTGTGCTGCGTCAAAAATTATGCATCAGAAATTGTTTTTGAGAAGAAATTGACAGACAGATCAGAACAGAACTAAAAGTCACTCACCTTATACTGTCTCAAATCCGATTGAAAGTTGGTAGCACCACCTCCCTTTCCACCGCCGCGACCAGTCCTCACCTGTGGTAGCGGTAGGCAGGAGGCCCAGCGGATCCAGTGCGTAGAAGCCCCCCTGGCGCCGGTAGCCCACGGGCCGAGAGTTCCCGCCGCGTGCCGTCCTGGTTCTGAAAAAAACTGGTAGCGGTCCGAAGAAGACGCCCCGAGGAGTAAACCTTGTAGTTGCGCCATCACGTTGCGCCAGATCACCTCCCCGAAGAGTGCTTCGACGTGAGCAGGCGCCCCCGCACGCGAAGGTTGCCGAAGTTGTCCATGTGATCTGTGTTCCTGAGCACAGGATGAGGAGGGAGTGAGGAGGGGGAGAGGGAGGAGGGGATTGAGGAGGGATAGAGGAGGGTTAGAAGGATGTTGGTTGAGGATGATGAGGAGTGATGAGGAATGAGGATGATGGATGAGGTTGATAAGGATGAGGAGAAGAGGAGGAGGAGAATGAGGATGATGATGAGTGAGCCCTGGATGTGGTGAGGAATACGATAGGAGGATGAAGAAGAAGAAGAAGATGATGATGATGATGAGATGAAGATGAGTAGGAGATAATTGGATGATGAAAGATGATGATGATTTAGGATATGATGATGTGATGAAAGACGGGTGAGGATGATGGTGAGAAAAGACCGATCGAGGATGATGAATGAAGATGATACGATGATTATGGAAAATGATGAATGAAAATGATATGAGGAGGATGAGGATATGGATGTTTGATGATGATGGCGAGCGACTTGATAATGATAATAATGGGATGATGAGAAAAGTCTTTGGATGAACTATACAGTCCGAGGGCCCGTGTGCGAACCATGCAGACGTCCTACGCACACGTTAAATCCCCATGTTCCGCTATTCGAAAGAAGTAGGCCTTGTGTGGCTGCTGGGAACAGATGACAAAATTTACGAAACCCGCATACACACGGGGACTGGACGTAAAATAAAGCACATGAGTGCTTATAATCCATTATCCTCGATAATAAAAGTATAAACAGAAAAGAAAGGAGGAGGATTGCTTCTTTTTTGTTTTTTGGCTTTTTTTTTCTTCCCCAATTCTTTTTTGGGTTTCCTTTTTTTTCCCCCTCTTTTGGTACCATTTTTTTTCCCTTTCTTTTTTTTTTTTTCCCTCCTCCCCCCTCTTTTCAAATTCAAAATTTTTTTTTTTTTTTCCTTTTCCCCCTAATCCCCCTCTTCCCTTTTTTTTTAATTTTTTTTTTAAACCCCCCCCCCTCCAAAATGCTTTAAAAATTTTTGCAAAATCCCCCTCCAAAAAAAATTTTTTTTTTTTTTCCCCTTTTTCCTAACCTTTTTTTTTTTCCCCCTTTAAATTTTTTAAAAAAATTTCCCCTATTCCTCCTATCACCTTTCTGTTCCCTGCCCCTTTATAAAAAACCCTAAAACCCTTGTTTTTTCCCCCAAAGGATTTTGTTTTTTTTATTTAACCCCGGGGAAAAAAACCCCTTACAAACCCCCGGGGGGGCCCCAAACCCCCCCACCAAACCCCCCCCAAGAAAACCCCCCGTCCTTTTTTTCCCCCTCCCCTTTTTTAAAAAGCCCCAATTCAAAACCAAACGGTTTCAACTTACGGAAAGAACATCAAAACCCAAAACCAGAAAAAACCCCCAGTCCCTGATTCCCGGGTTTGGGGGCCCCAATAGGGAATCCCCCAAAAAAAACCCCCCAAACCCCCACCCCCCAAACCCCCAAACCCCCCCCTTTCCCCCCCTCCCCCACCCCCCACCCCTCCCCAACACCCAAAAAACCCTTTGGGTGGAACATGAAAATTTTAAAAACCCCCCCCCCAAAACAAAAAAACCAAAAATTTTTCCCATTTTTTTTAAAAAAAAATTTTAAAACCAACCAACTTTTAAAACTTTTTAAAACCCGCCCCCTTTTGGGGAGGTTTTTTCCTGGAAGGAGACAAATTAAAAAATTACACAAGGGGGCTGGATGAAAAAAAAAAAAATTTTCTTATTTTCCCATCCCGAAAAAAAAAAAAAAAAGAAAAAAGAAAGAAATCCCCAAAAAAACAAAAAACCCCCCCAAAACCCCCCCCCCCCTTTTAAAAAAAACAGAAAAGGTTTAATTCCCCCAAAACAACCCCAACAAAAAAAAAAAAAAACAAAACCCCCAACCAAAAACAAAACCCCCAAAACCACAAAAAAAAAAAAACCCAAAAACCCAAAACCAAAATCCCCTTAAAAAATAAAAAATTTTTTAAAATAATTAAAAAAAAAAAAAAAAAAAAAAAAAACCGAGGGGAATTAAAAAAAACCATGGGTTTTTTTATTTTTGAAAAAAGAATTTTTTTTCACCCCCAAAAAACCCCTATACAAAACCCCCCAAAAAAACCCCAAAAAAAAAATCCCACCCCCCCCCCCCCAAAAAAAACCCGAACCCCCAAAAAAACCCAAAAAAAACTCCCCCCCCCCCCCCCCCATTACCCCCCCACCCCCAACCCCCCCCCCCCAACCCCCCCCCACCCAACCCCCAAGCACCCCCCCCAAAACCACCACCACCCCCCACCATCCCCCCCCCCACCCCCACCACCCCCCCCCACCCCCCCCCCCCACTTTTCCCCCCCCCCCCCCCCCACCCCCCACCCCCCCCCCCCCCACTCCCACTTTCACCCCCCGCCCCCCCCCACCCCACCACCCCCCCCCCCCCCCCCCCCCCACCCCCCCCCCCCCCCCATTTCCCCCCCCCCCCAAATCCCCCCCCACCCCCCCCCACTCCCCCCCCCCCCCCCCCACCCCCCCCCATCCCCCCCCAAACCACCCCACCCCCCAAAAAACCCCCACCCACCAAAAAACCCCCCCCCCCCCCCAAAAAAAAAAACCCCCCCCCCCCCCCCCCCCCACCCCCCCCCCCCCCCCCCCACCCCCCCCCCACACCCCCCCCCACCCCCCCCCGAGCATAATTTCAAAGATACATAGATTTTTTTTGAGAAAAGAATATCGTTAATAAACATATAATCCAAAAAAAATCAAACATTAACATGAAACTGATTAGTTTAGGTAAAATGGATAAATTAAAATAGAGGGGAGACAGCAAGAAGCAAGAAAAGGAGAGAGAACTCGAATCGAACTCTCGAACTCGAACTCTCGAACTCGAATTTTTTAATGGGGGTAATTGGATAACCAGAGGTTTCTTTACCCCAAAGGCCCCATGGCAAAAATGAAAAAAACATGAATAAACCAAAAATCAACAAATAAAATAGTTTTCAAAAAGCAATGAAATAATCACAAAATTTTTTTCCATTAAATTATTGGTAAATCAAAAATCATGAAAGACCAAAAAATTTAACCCATCGATTGAAAAACAAGACCAAAAAAAACACGACAAACCCCCCTCCCTGACACCCCCACCCCAAAAAAGCAAACCCTCCCCCCCAAAAATCAACAACCATACACACACACCAGATACACCCAGACATCCACCACCCACCCCCACACCTCACACATACCACCACGCCCCGCCAAACACCCTCACCACACCACGCGCGCAACACACCCCCACACACATTACCAACACAACGAAGTACGCGCGCGCGCACACACACACACATTGCTGTACATATGCACGACACCACACACACTTTTCCCTCAAATTTTTTACATCTCACAAAAAATTTTTTTAAAAATAGCCTTACGTCATAATCATTAAAGATCATAGCCCACTTTTTCACGGCATCAAACAATACTTTAGTTAAAGCATAAAAAAAACAACAACACCCCCCCAAAAAACAACAAACAAAAACAAAAAACAAAAAAAACAAACAAAAAAAAAAAAAAAAAAAAAAACAAAACAAACAAAAAAACAAAAACAAAACCCCCAACCCACAACAACCACACAACACCCAAACAAAAAAGCAGTAAGCTCACCAACAAACACACACATAAAACCCCACACAACACAACCCCCACACACGAGTTCAAAAACATGCTCACCCAAGTATATTACAGGAAATTAAAAAATTGTGTGTGTAGTTTTTTTTAAAAGATGATATGCACTTTTCTCTTTTATAAAGACTGGGATTTCGTTCCAAAATTTGCTCCCAAATAAACAAGAATACATGAAGAATCGGTTCTTGGACGGGGGAAAACAACCTACTTTTGTTACGAACATTTTTTAACGGGGAACCCTTTGACAAAGAAAAGGGAGGACTTTTATTCTGATTTTAACATAAATACACCTTTATTAAAGAGACAATTAAAACAAAAAGGGAAAATGTTAACTTTTTTGTAGCTAATTTCAAAGGGAAGTAGTTAAAGGAAATTTAAACTTGAAGACCGTTTAATACTCTTCAATTGTCGTATACTTTTTTTTTACTTCCCAAATCCCACAGAGATGCAAGTCAAGATCAGGTTTTATGTAAGCATAGAAAAATAGTTTTCGGTATGTTATCCGGGAAATTTTTATTCAAATTTAAGCTGGAATACTTTTTAATATTTTTTTAAAAACACAAAAAAATACTGACCATGACAAATTATTATCGATATTTGACCAAGTATTTTTATATACACTTCTTCTAGTATTTTACATAAATTTTTATTCCATTTATTTGATTTTAAAGTTTTGGCGCTTTGTCTTGTGGAAACACCATGAATTTTGATTTCAAAGGAGGGAAGCCATGTGTTACACCTGACCACGCGCAATTTGTTTAAGCTTTTTGCAATATAGTACACAGATTTTACATCATAAAATCACTTATTAGGTTATCACAGCAAAGAGTTCAAATAGAAACAAGAGAGGAAGACGTTGATATATAAAAAGAGACTGGCCCTAGCAGGGAAACCCTTTGAAAATACCAACCACGGGCAAAAGGGACGACAAAATGAATTTTTGTAAACACTTGCCCGCCTTTTATCAAAAAAACGAGGTAATCAGTTTAGGAGTCTGCGCATAAACCAACATGGGCCATTTTCTTTATAAAGTTTGGGTAATACAGTCAAATCCTTGGGCAAATCTACAAAAACTGCCCCAGTTAAATTTTTGTTGATATTTAAATACCATTGCCTATGAATTACTAGTGCAGTAGACAGAATATTTTCTCTAAACCCGCTTATTAGGATAAAAAAGTTATCCATAAAGTATGACAGAAAAGTTTTTTAAAATGTTTTTCAAATTTTAGAAAAAAAGATAAACGAAATGGGTCGATAGGGGAAGGTCATTTGGACTCCCATTTAAGAAAGGTACAAATTTGGGCAATTTTAAAAATTTGAGGATAGAATTTTTTTTCAATGCAGAATTATAATATAGTAAATGTTCAGATTTTTACTTCCGGAAAATCGCAAAATTTTGCTGTCAAAATTATCAAAACCAGGGGATTTTGTTTTTTTAATAACACAACTCCTTAGCATTTCATCACACCAATATATTATGACAGTTTAGCTTTTTTTTACTTAGAGCTCAAAATTCCTGAAAAATTGGTAAGAAATTGAATTCTAGGGGGTAAATATTTACAATTTTTTCAGCAAAAAAAAAAAGGTTTTTTAATATTACGCAGATAGACCTGACCTGATGAAGCACTTGTGAAATATTTACCGGCTAACTGATTAATTGCTTTCCAAGAGATTTTGGCCCCTTAGATGATATTAACTCATGAAAAATTTCTTTTTTGCATCTTTCATGAATGTCACTCTGTTACGTTGTTCCTTAAATTTTTCATCTCTTTCCTGTTGTTTTTAGTAAATTACTCGGACGGTTATGGCTTCAGTTTTTCATATTAACCAGGTGGTTTATCTTAGTTTTTACACTTTGATTCTAAGAGGGGCGGGACTATAAAAGATAGATAAAAAAATTATACCAAATTTAAATGCTTCATCGGGGTCAGTAAACTGAAACATCGGAGAAGTTTTTTACAAAAGTCGAAAAAAAATTTTTTTTCATTAAACGTTCAAATGCTGGGGAAAGAAATGTTTTTGTGTTTGCATCTGGTATTTTGCACCTTTTTTTTGACCAAGTAAAGCAACGGATAGGGATCATAAGACCAACAGGACAGACATTCTACAAGTTAATGAGGGGTTGGATATAATCAATCTGTTTCAGAACGTAGATTTTTTCCTTGTAGGAGTATTTACCAATTGTGACAGTTTAACACCCAAAGTTCTTTCCATTTACATTGGGTTTTAAAAAATCAAAATTGAAATACCAAGTAAATTAATTCAGTTGGAAACACAAACATAAACCACATTTGTTAAAATTATCAAACCAACAAAAGCGTTCATCTGGTTTCATACAAAAACCCAAACTATATTGGTTTGGGCTCCTTTCAGGCGATTTCTAGCCATATACATTCAACCCATATTTAACAAAAATGTTACGCTTAAAATTTTACTAATGATGTAAAAGGGTTTATTAACCCGTTCAATTTTTTTTTTTGGCATTCGCTGATAAAAATTAAAGCGGAACTGATATTAAATCACTGCTACATTATGACAACCTGACCAGAAAAGCCAAAAATATGAAAGGGACTATTTACTTTTGATAAAAGGAAGGCAAGTCTGAAACTTTATTTAGCAATACAAACTTTTAAAAAGCCTACTTGAATCCATATCTAGTTAGCCAACCTTGGAAGGGACATTTTTGCCATATTGTATACAATTTGGCAAAAAATAAAAAAAACATTTTATCTAACAACTTATTCTGAACTCGCACAAATTTTAGCAAACCCACATTTCAAAAAAATTCAAAAGTAGACTTTTAATTAATGCAAAATTAATCTCTACAAAATTTACACCACCCAAAAAGCACAAAAGCAAAGAGCAAAAGTCAAAAATTTTAAAAGAAAATACCATCTAATACAAAATTTGTAACAAAGAAAGCGAAAGCAAAAACAACTTCAAACCAATGTAAACAAACGCAAACTCGAATCAATCCAAAAGAACCTTAATGCCCATATTAAACAACACCATAAATTTTTTCAAGAGAAAATACCTTTCCCGACTTTATTTCTTAATCATTCAATTTTAACACCCACAAAACAATGTCTTTTACACAACACACAAACACAACGCGCGGCGCGCGCGCGCGAAATACATACACCCAATCAATCAAACAGCACGGGGGCCCCCACAAGCACGCCTGCATGCCTCCCCAAAGGCGCCCATGCACACCCAGTCCACCTGCAGAAACACGCGCGCGTGCCCCTCCCCCCCCCCAGGTGACAACATAATGCACAAAGGGACTCCTAGGGAAAAAAAACATCCCCCCACAACCCCCCTCCTCGTAAAGCACAGCCGATACCCCCCCGGAAGCCCAAACATACTTGTAGTTTCAGATGCCAGCATGCATGTACCTTCCATCAAGAAAAACAACATCCCACCCAAACAATAAAAGCACGTCCCTTCCACCAAGCAAGCAGGCACACCCACAAGAGGGGCCAACAGACATTTTTCCCGGATGCACACAACACCACACACAACACACCACACACACACACACACACACCACACACACACACACACACACACACAACACACCCCAAAACACACACACCAAAAACACACAAAATTAATCCAAAATTAAGCTTTTTCGAGAACCAGTCTTGAAGGAGGGGGAATATATTATGATTTCTTTTCTAGCTATTTGTTTTTTTTTTGTTTAAATATTTTCGCCCCTCACAAAAATTTTGACTTATGATTTCACCAAAAGTTCACTTCATGATAACATTTTAATAAATTAAAAAAAAGGGACAAAATCATACGGGGATCATTTTTTTTTATTTAGGGGGAGAAAAAACCTTCAAGGTCTACACTGAAAAAATTTGGGGGCCATATTTAGGATTTGGGAAGCATAGTCCGGGTTGGGACACCAACGGGGTCGGGGCCCCGGGGTGGGGGGGGCCTGGGCACAAAAGCTGTAGGGGCTGGGGAGGAATGGGGTAAGGGGGATGGAAGTGAAAAGGGGAAAAGGGTTTCCCTTGGGTCTGGAAGGGGGAGGGGCATGGGCTGGGAAAGGGAATGGGAAATCAGAGGATGCTGAACATTTGCTTTTCACCGTTATGAAACGTGAAAGGAAATGAAGAGGATGGAAGGGCTGCCCTGGGTCAGCCAGTGGCCTGAAGGACCCCCCCAAGGCAGGGGCAGACCGTCATGTAAAAGGGGGCTGTCTGTTTGGGCTGCTACCCCTCCTCCGGGGAAAGGCAGCATGGGGTAGTGCGTCAGAGGAACGGCAGGGACTGCAGGTGCCCAAGTGTTACGTCCCCGGATGGGCGGGTCCCTTAAAAGACACCGCCCCGCCTTTCTCGTGCGTCAACTGCACTGAGATGTTTTCTCCGGGAGCTCGGCATGACAACCCCCAGGCGGGCCAGCCCCTCAGGAGTTGATGTGAGTGAGCTGGCCGAGGGGAGGAACGCTTGAAGTTGACAGCAGCCTGGCCACTCCCTTCAGGGGGGTAATAGAGTCTTTTTAAAAATGCCTGTCTAGGGGCACCATTCGGCGTCAGAAGTGTCCTGGGTTTTTAATCAGGGTTTTCCCGGGGTTGGGGGACAGGCTTAGGCAGATTTTTTTTGGAGGCAAGATTGATTTTTAAGGAATTTGTCCCCCAAACTGGAAAAATTAACGAAAGGGTATGTTTTCTTCAGGGAAAAAATTCTTTAAACAGTGCCAAACAGCTCCACCCATTTTCTTGGGAATTCAGTCCCCGGGAAAAGTCATTTTTCGCCAACATGGACTATCATTTTCTGAACATGCGCATTTTTCTGGGAAAGGTTGTAAGCCATTTTGTCAATGCTGAAGCGTCACACCAGGGAGCACAGCTTGAACACACGTTCTGGACTTCCTAACCGTCTTGTATTGATGGTTTTTTATGCCCAAATCCACAAGACAGAGCTAATTTTCTGGAATTTTTTTTTTTGAAGAATTTTTCTCAGGTTTTTTTTTCTCGGATGACTTTCATTGAGCAGATTTTGCTAGGCTTTTGATGCAAAATACCTACCCCTTTGTTTTTTTACCCCGAGACGGGGTTTGGGTTCGATAATGGTCAAACCGATTTTGTATCGACACAGGGGTTTAGTGGGGATGGGGTTTTAGGAGTTTTTTGCAAACAACTGTTTCAGTGAAACGTTCGGATAAACTATTTTAACACTACTGTCAGCACTTGCATGTTTGTCTTCCTCAAATTTTGGGAAAACAAAAAAAAGGATCTGGGGCCCGGGAGCCTCAAAAGGGCCGGGTCACTGCTTTCAT
The DNA here is from genome assembly GCA_028751875.1 of Rapana venosa. NCBI lineage: Eukaryota > Metazoa > Mollusca > Gastropoda > Neogastropoda > Muricidae > Rapana > Rapana venosa. Next base: position 19,483,954 of record CM054143.1, on the reverse strand, counting down.
CCCACCATGTCCCCACTGGGTTTAGCTTGTCAGACTGGAGCTTTGTTCATCAGGAGTTTTAGTTTTGATTGAAGTTACCCACAGTTTTTTAATGAATGATTTTTTGCTTTGGTATGATCTGGGGTTTTCCGTTGAGAAATAACTTGTTAAGGTTTTCCCAATTTTAGTTCCATACTTTCATTTTGCTATCAAATGTTTCTTGATTCATTTTTGATGGAAAACCTTGCATCATAAGTTTTTAAGGGGAGTCTGTTTTCAAGGGCACCAAGTTGCACTGTCACAAGCTCGTCTTTCTTCAAGGTTTCAGTTTATCCTAGAGTGGTCAAAAAATCTTTTAGGACAAAAAATTGGCCCTTCTACTTTTTGTTTTCGTGTGTTTTTCTTTTGTCCTTAAGGTTCCAGACATCCATTATGAAGGTTAGAAGCAGGCCTCGAGGGGGTCACCCTCCTCTTTTGTTTTGGGGTTCTGCAGTTTTCTTGAAATCCTCTGACTCATTCTCTTTCAAATACCATCAAAAATTTTTAACAGGGACAGCTGCTTTAGTTCAGTGTCAGTCCCTCACGAAACTGCTAAGGAAGAGGATATAGGGGGGGAGAGGATACGGGTAGAAATCAAGTACAGGGGGAGAAAGCTGGATAAATGATAAACATTTTCGAGGAAAAAATAGGATGAGCATCGCTGATTTTGCAGACTGCAAGTTGTCACAGACAAAAATCAAAACAGATCCCGGAGAAGTCACATTCTTTTTGCCCACTGCCTGCAGTCATTACCGACAGAGAAGGTGCCTGTGCCTTCCTTTTTAAAGTATAAACAGGGTTTTTCTTTTGAGTCCTCCACGTAAATTCAAAACTGATTTGCAGAACCTGTGGGGAAAGGGTACTATCCAGTTGGAAGAGAAATAACATTTTATCATCATCGAAAACGGAATTCAATTCTGACAAGTTCTTTTTGTACAGCAAGTACGTAAATTAAGCTGTTTCGCCCGCTGTTTATCTTTTTCAGGGGAAGAAAACGTTTTTTTAAACGAATCCCAAAATTGCCGAAGTTTATTTTCTTTAACAAGGGGTGTTCCCCTAATTGAAGAGAAAAACCATTTTTCACAGTCGCACTCAAGGGCTTCACACATCCAGTTCACAAAATTTAACAACTGTGATGACTTTGATCACCACAAATAGGTAATACTGAAGAGCTACGACAAACACAACCACTATTTCAGCTACTTTACTTGAAAGAGAGGAGAGAGAGAGAGAGAGAGAGAGAGAGAGGAGATGAGAGAGAGAGAGGAGAGAGAGAGAGAGAGAGAGAGAGAGAGAGAGCATTTTCAGGTTACATCAACATCAAATAAATCAGATATCAAATTCTGTTAAAGCATCCTCACTAAAACCCTTTAAAAATACTATCAATAAAGATATCAAGTTAAGTTACAAATGAGAGAGAGAGAGAGAGAGAGGAGAGAGAGAGAGAGGGAGAGAGAGAGAGGGAGAGAGAGAGAGAGAGAGAGAGAGAGAGGGAGAGAGAGGGAGAGAGAGAGCGAGAGAGAGAGAGAGAGAGAGAGAGTTAAAAGGTGTCCCATAACCGATGTAGTCGTAGGGGAGCGAGCCATCAGAGACCTCAGTTTCTCCAGGGGCCAGCATATTGAGGGTGGCGCCCATCTCCTCTCCCTCGCTGCTTTACCTTCCCCTGACTCTAAAGAGGGCAGGTACCTATTTACAGCTGGGTGAACTAGGGGACTGTACTGAAGCCAAGGCGCGCAAACGGTCACCCATCCGAGTGGTAACCACGCTCGATGCTGCTTAACCTTAGCTGGGGGGAAAGCAAGCGCTCTGACCACTGAGCTATCCCTTCCCCAGAAGAGAGAGAGAGAGAGAGAGAGAGAGAGAGAGAGAGAGAGAGAGAGAGAGAGGAGAGAGAGAGAGAGAGAGAGAGAGAGTTGATAAAATAATATTACTGTAGTGTTCGGAACAGGACAGCTCAGTGGTCATAGCACTCGCTTTCACACACTCACTCACACACAGACCCCCTCCCCTCTATAGACAGACAGACGACAGACAGACACACACACACACTCACACATACACAGTCACCCTCCCCCTCCCCCCCCTCCACACACACACAGAGTCACACCTCCCCCCAACACACAGACACCCACCCTCGCTTTCACACACTCACTCGCACACAGACCCCCCCCTCTACCCACACACACACACACACACAACACACACACACACACACACACACACACACACACACACACACACACAACACAACACACACACACACACACACACAAACACACACACACACACACACACACGAACAACACACACACACGAACACACACACACACGAACAACACAACACACACACACACCACACACACACACAACACACACACACACACACACACACACACACACACACACACACACAACACACCACACACACACACACGAACACACCACACACACACACGAACACACACACCCTCCCCCTCACACAGAGTCACACCTCCCCCCCCAACACACAGATAACCCACCCCTCCCCAACCACCCCCTCACACGTAACCCCCCACCCACCCCACTCCCCCCCCCCCCACACACACACTCAAAGAAGATGATGATGAATATAGAATTGATGAAGAAAGCGACAACACTCAAGAAACTACACAAACGACTTTCCCACGGTGAATGGACAGACTTGCATATTGCAGCAGAGCAGTTGAAGGTCGTACCTTAAAGTGCAGTTGAATGCAATAGGAAAATACATTGGACATGTACCTCACTCCCCCAAAGTACCAGATTTGTGTCTTGGCAAAACCGTCAAGACTATATATACATGCCAGCTCTGTGCTGAGGCAAAAATTATGCATCAGAAAATTGTTTTGAGAAGAAATTGACAGACAGACAGAAGAGAACTAAAAAGTCACTCACCTTATACGTCTTCAAACCGTGAAAGTTGGTAGCCCACCTCCCTTTCACCGCCGCGAACCAGTCCTCATCCGTGTAGCGGGTAGGCAGGCCAGCAGAGTCCAGGGCGTAGAAGCCCCCCTGGCGCCGGTAGGCCCACGGGCCGAAGAGTTCCCGCCGCGTGCCGTCCTGGTTCTGAAACTGGTAGCGGTCGAAGAAGACGCCCGAGGAGTAGACCTTGAAGTTGCCCATCACGTTGGCCAGCACCTCCCCGAAGAGATGCTCGACGTGCAGGCGGCCCCCGCCGCGAAGGTTGCCGAAGTTGTCCATGGGATCTGTGTTCTGAGCACAGGATGAGGAGGATGAGGAGGGGGAGGAGGAGGAGGGGGATGAGGAGGATGAGGAGGTTAGAAGGATGTGGTTGAGGATGATGAGGAGGATGAGGATGAGGATGATGATGAGGATGATAAGGATGAGGAGGAGGAGGAGGAGGAGAATGAGGATGATGATGATGATGATGGTGAGGAAGACGATGAGGAGGATGAGGAGGATGAAGAAGAAGAAGAAGATGATGATGATGATGAGGATGAAGATGAGTAGGAGGATATGGATGATGATGATGATGATGATTAGGATGATGATGGTGAGAAAGACGATGAGGATGATGGTGAGGAAGACGATGAGGATGATGAAGAAGATGATGACGATGATGATGGTAATGATGATGAAGATGAGATGAGGAGGATGAGGATATGGATGATGATGGATGATGATGGATGATGATGATGATGATGATGATGATATAAATGGTGATGATGAGAAGTCCTTCGGATGAGACTATAAGCCGAGGGCCCGTGTGCGAACGCATGCAGAACGTCTTGCGCACACGTTAAATCCTGTTCCGCTATTCGAAAGAGTAGGCCATTGTGTGCTGCTGGGAACAGATGACAAAATTTACGAAACCGCATACACACGGGGACTGGATGTAAAAAAGCACATGAGTGCTTATTCCATTATCCTCGATATAAAAGAATAAAAGAAAT
>CM054143.1:19466180-19479504 GCA_028751875.1 Rapana venosa | reverse complement strand
CTTTTTTCTTTTTCTTTCTTTTTTTTTTCTTTTTTTCCTTTTTTCCTTTTCCCTTCTTTCCCTTTTTTCCTTTTTTCCCTTCCCTTCTTTTTTCCCTTTCCCTTTCCTATTTTCCCTTTTTTTCTTTCTTTCTTTTTTTTTTCTCTCTTTCTCCCTCTCTCTCTTTTATTTTTCTTCTCTCTTCTCTTCTCTTTTCTCTCTCCTCTCCCCTTCTCTCTCTCTCTTCCCCTTTCCCTTTCCCCCTCTCTCTCTTTCGGGACTGGAGGCCCTGAAGAAAAAAATTTAAATTTGGTCATTGTTCTTTATTCTCTCTGGTAAAGGTGAGTTAAACCGTGTGTGTGCGTGTGTGTGTTTTGTGTGGGTGCGGTATGCGTTTATACACCCCCGCCTGAAATTTTCAAAAACAAACCCCAACACACACACACACACACACACCACAAAACACTCCCCAAAACCAAACCCCACACACACACACACCCCAAACAAAAAAACACGAGCATGTATAAGCACCAACGCTTAATTAGGCGTTTTTTTCCTGCCAGAGGGAAATTGTTTTGGAGCAAAAGAAAGCAAATGAACAAAAAATTTTACACGAGAAAGATGCACCTAAGCGGCGGGGGGGTATTTCATTTGTGTGGGGGTTGGTGTGTTTTTTTTTGTGTGTGTGTGGTTTTTTTTGGTGTTTTGTGTGTTGTGTGTGTGTGTGAAATGTGGTGTGTGGGTGAATCTTTTTTTTAAACTCTTGCTGTCTCTGTCTTGTTGAGTGTCTGTCTCTGCTGTCTTTTCTTTTGTCTGTTGTCTCTGTTTCTGTCTTGTTCTATCTTTTGTGAAAACCTTTTTGGAATAAAGATTTTTAAAACCCTTTTTCTCTGTTCTCTGTTTTTGTCTTTCTATCTCCCTCTCTGTTCTTCTTTTTTTATCTTCCCAAATTGTTGCCTGCCTGCCTCCCTGCCTGTCTATCTATCTATTTTATCTATCTATCTATCTTTTTTCTATCTATCTATTATCTATTATATACTTCTTTTTCTATCTATCAAATTATCTATTATTTTATTTTGTGGGGTGTGTGTGCGGTGTATTTTTTGTATGTAGGTATGTACGATGTATGTATGTATGAAATGTATGTATGTAGGAGTTTGTATGTAGGTATGTTGTTTTGGGGGTAATGTATGAATGTATGTATGAATGTATGTATGTATGATGTATGTATGTATGTATTTTATGTTGTGCGTATGTTTTTGGTATGTATGTATTTTATGTATGTATGTATTTTATGTATGTGGTATGTTTTGTTGTTTGAAATGTATGTATGTATGATGTATGTTGTATGTATTTTAATGTGGTATGTTTGTATGTATGTAAGTACGTACGTACTTTCTTTACGAAACGTATGTATGTGTGTGTATGTGTTACTGCGCATCCTTTGCTTTGGCACAGATCATGGGCAGATTAGTATCTATAGGCCACCCACATCTGCCACACTTCAAACACAAAACCAACACATCACACACCCCACACACACACACATACACACACACACATACACACATTACACACATACACACATACCCACATACACATACATACACTACAACATTACACACACATACACATACATACACAAAACATACACATAAACACACACATAAAACACACAAAACACACATACACACACACACACAGCTTTTGCTGAAATGAATGAACGATGGAGGAGAGAGTGAGATGTGAGAAAGAGCAGTGAGGAGGTTAGATGAAGAGAGAGAGAGAGAAGATAAGAGGGAGAAAAGATGAGAAGAGAGAGACGAGAAGATAAGAGAAAGAGAGATGAGATGAAGAGAGAAGAATGAGAGAGGAAAGATGAGAGATGAGAGAGAGAGAGAGAGAGAGAAAGAAGTGAGAGAGATAGAAAGAGAGAGAAAGTGAGACAGAGAGTGAGAGAGAGAGAGAGAGAAAAGAGGAGAGAAAAGAAGGGGAGATGGAGAGAGAGGAGAGAGAGAGTGCGAGAGAGAGAGAGAGAGTGAGGGAGTGAGGAGAGAGAGAGAGAGGAGAGAGAGAGAGAGAGAGAGAGAGATGAGAAGAGAGAGAGAGATGAGAGAGAGGAGAGAGAGAGGAGAGAAAGAGGGGAGTGGGGAGGAGAGAGAGAGAAAGAGGGAGTGGGAGAGAGAGAGAGAGAGGGAGTGAGAGAGAGAGGGGGGAGTGGGAGAGAGAGAGAGAGAGAGAGAGAGGGGAGTGAAGAGAGTGAGAGGGGAAAGGGAGAGAGAGAGAGAGAGAGAGAGAGAAAAAAGAGAGAGTGGGAGAGGAGAGAGAGAGGGGAGTGGGAGAGAAAAGAGAGAGAGGGAGTGGGGAGAGAAGAGAGAGTGAGAGAGAGAGAGAGAAAGAGGGAGTGGGAGAGAGGAGAGAGGGAGTGGGAGAGAGAGAGAGAGGGAGTGAGGAGTGAGAGAAGAGAGAGAGAGAAGAGAGAGAGAGAGAGGATGAGAGAGAGAGAGAGATGAGAGAGAGATGGAGAGGAGGAGAGGTGAGAGGGAGAGAGAGAGAGAGAAAGAGGAGAGTGGGGGAAAAGAGAGGGAGAGGGGGGAGAGAGAGAGAGAGAGAGAGAGGGAGTGGGAGAGAGAGGAAGAGGGGAGGGGGAGAGAGAGAGAGAGACGAGAGAGAGAGAGAGAGGAGAGGAGAGAGAGTGAGTATGGTGTGTTCAGCTATATATGTATTGGGAGGGGAACAGTTTGTGTGTGTGTGTTTTATGTGTAAGTGGGGTGTGTGTTTTGTTGTTTCTTCTTTATGGTGGGGGATGGGTATAATACTTTTCCCCCGTGTTTTGTGTGCGTTTGTTTTTTTTTGTGGGTTTTTTTTTGTGTTGTAGGGTGGGTATTTGTGGTGTGTGTGTGTGTTTTGTGTGGTGATAAATTTTGGGGATAGGGGTGTATCCCAAGGAGGGATTTCCCCTTTCCCCCTGTTCTTGTGAAAAGTTTCTTTTTGTTTTTTAAATTGCTAAGTGCTGCTGCTGGTTTGCGCTGTGTTTTTGGGTTGTTGGCTGTGCTGTTGTTGTTGCTTTTACGGTGTTTGTTGTTGTTGTTGCTGCTATTGTTTTTGTTGCTGTTGTTCCCTGTTGTTACTGTCATTTGGGGAGAACGCCTTGTATTGTGTGTCTTTGTTTTTACTGCAATGTCTTGTACTGAATATTTTGGGGTACGGTACTATGATGATACAGTATTTTGTACTGTACTATTTTTGGTTTTGCTTTTATCTTGTACTATGCAAAATGATTGTACTGTGCAATGTGTACGGGCACTGTACTGTATACGTTTACTGCCCGTACTTTTACTATGTGTACTGGCTTTGTACTGTCCCAGGGCTGAATTTTGGGTTGTTGTCGGGGATTTAAAGTGCACTTTTACTTTTGGTATTTGCTTTGTCTTGAATTATTTTGTTTTTTTGTTGCAGTTTTAACTGCTTGTATTTACTTTTATTTATTTTGGTCTAATTGTCTTTTTTTATGTTGTATGCATTGTATTGTGCTGTCTATGTTTACCATTGAAAGGGGAACTGCATTTTTTAAGTGTCCCTTTTTTACCTTTTTTGTACTGTTTGTTTTGTCTGTTTTATGTTGTTCCGCTTTGAAGTGAACTGTATACGTTTATCATGATGTACATACAGTTTTCGCATTTGTACTGCTTTGTAGCGTACTGTACCTTGTTGTACTGCATCGAATTCTTACGATGTTGCTCCCTGTAGGTTCTTTTACTGCACAAAATGCGTTTTAAAAGGGTTTAAACGCCACAACCCCGAAATTTACCCCCAGACGGTGGAAAAAGGGGGAAAGCTTCGAGCACAAAGGGGAATTTTTTCCCCAAACCCCGGAACGGGACCCGGAGTTTTGGGTTTCGGGCAAAGCGTTATCTTAGCTAGCCCCACAGGTCCCCCCCAATTTTTCGCCCCCCCCCCTTTTTAAAAAAGGGAAAACCCGCAGAAAAGGGGAAAATCATGCCACCCAAACAACAGCAACCCCCTGGTATGAAAGGCAGCCCCTGAAAAATTGGAAAACAAGTCTGTGTCATTTGAATGGCAGGGCGATGGTCTGTTTTCGTCTTTGTTGATAAATTTAAAATGAGCATTTTTCCCCAAACTTGTGGGTTTTGTGTGTGTGTGTGGTTTTTTGTGTGTTGTGGTTTTTTTTGTGTGTGTTTTGTGGGGCGTGCGTGCAGCGAGGGGTGGTTGGTGGTGTGTGTGTGTGGGGTGTGTGTGTTGTGTGTGTTTTGTGTGAGCGCGTGCGGTAAATTTGGGAATAAAATTTTATTAAATTATATTTTAAATTTTTAAAATCAAAATCAATCATAAAATCACCCCCCCCCACACACACACAAAAAACCACCCCCACATAAAATAATTTATTTTTTAAAAATATCTATATATCTATATTATATTTTATATTTTAAAAAAAATTTATATATATATATATTTATTATATTTTAAATTAAAAATATATACATATACATATTTATACGGAGGAGGAGAGTGAGAGAGAGAGGGGGAGAGAGGGGGGAGGAGGGAGAGAGAGAGCAAGTTTTGAGGAGAGAAGAAGGGGATTGTGTTTGGGTGTGTGTGTGCGTGCGTGCTTTGTGCGCGTGGTGGGTTTTAATCTGTGCTTGTGCTTTGGGGTCTTTGGGTTTTGTGTGGGTTTTTTTGTGGGGCGAGGGTTTGGGGTGATTCTAAAAGCAGATCTTTTTTCCCTCTAACGTTTTTGGGTTCCCAGAGGTTTTTTCCCCTTTTTGTTTTTGGGTTTTCCCAGGGGTTCGGGTCAAGGCTTGGGGCGTGAAAACGAAAAATCCCGTGGTTTTGTAGTAGTATTAGGTTTGCTTATTGTTTCTTTTGGTTTTGGGTTTGGTTTTTTTAAAAATGGGGGAATAGGGGGTGGGGGTTTTTTAGGTGGGTGGTGGGGTGGGGGGGGGGGGAATTGAAAAGAGTAGACATATTTTTTGGGGGAGGGGGGGGAAATTTTGAATTTTTTTTCGTTTTAGGGGGAAAGGGGAGGGGGGGGAAAGGAGAGGAGGGAGAGAGAGGGAAAAGGAGTAGAAGGTGAGGGGGAGAGAGGGGAAGAGAGAAGAGAGAGAGAGGGGAGAAAATTTTTTTATTTTTTTATTCTTTTATTTCGAGGTTAAAAAAGCATTCATGTTTTTTTTTTCCCTTTCCTTTTTCCCCGGGGTGTTTTAAAGTTTTTGCCCCTTTTTTGCCCCATCCGTTCCCCCCGGGCACAAAAGGGCCAAACTTTCCCAAACAAGGGGGAACGGGTTTTAACATGGGCGCTAAAATGTTCTGCATGCTTTCACAGGGGGCCCTTGGTTTATATCTCATCCAAAAGGACTGAGGAACTGTGAATTGTGAACTTAAAATGATTTAATGTAAAAAGGGGCCTTTGGGCCAAAAATACACTTGTTGGGCTTGGGATAAAAACAATGTACAAAATTGTTAAAGGACTAAAGAGAGAGCCAGAGAGAGAACCCGAGGAGAGGGGGGGGAGGGGGGAGAGAGGGAGAGAGGAGAGAGAGAAGAGAAAAGGGGAGAGAGAGAGAGAGAAAGAGAGAGAGAGGGAGAGAGAAAAGAGAGAGAGAGAGAAGAAAAAGAAAAGAGGGGAAAAGGGGGAGGGGAGAGAGAGAGTGTGTGTGTTTTGTTTTTTGATCGTTTTTTTTAGCTATGTTTGTTTGAAAACCCACAGGGAATTTCTGCCCTTTTAAATTTTTTAAAGTTTTGTATTTGTATTCGTGTGTTGTGTGTGGGGTTGTGTGTGTGTTTGGTGTGTTCTTGTGTGTGTGTGGGGTGTGTTTATTTTGGTGGTTTTTTGGGGGGTGGGGGTGGTGTGTGTGTGTGTGTGTGTGTTAAACACGCGCGTGAAATGCCACGTTTTTGGGGTAAAATTATATATATATATTATATATATATATAATTATATATATATATTATTAAAATTTTTTCTCCCTGTCTTCATATTTGTACACCGTGTGTTTTGTGTGTGTGCGTGCGTGCGTGGCGGTGTGTGTACGCGTGCGTGTGCGTGCGTGCGTGCGTGCATGCGAATGCGAGCGTGTGTGTGTCTGTGAATATACACGTTGTCTCTTTGTCTACCTGTCTTCATATGTGTACACCTGTGTGTGTGTGTGTGTGTGTGTGTGCGTGTGTGCATGCGCGCGCGCGCGCGTGTGGTTCTGTGCGCGCGCGCGTGCAGGTTCGTGTCGACTTGTTCGTGCGCATTGAATGGTAGTGCCCTTAAACGTAACGTGATTCTGTACCGTTATTTAATAGAGCACAGACCCACAGATAAACCCCCCACCCTCCCCCCCAACCCACCATGGTAATTCAGAATGCACTAAAACAGGATGTGCTCTGTCTGTCTCTCTGTCTGTGTGTCTTTGTCTCTATATGTCTCTCTCGCTTTCTCGATCTCTCCTATCTCTCTCTCACAACACACCACACACCAACGCACCCGTTTGACTTTGTTTTTAGACTTAAACGCACGCCCGCACACAATTAACCCCCCAGATACCACGCACACACAACACACACCACCCCCCCACAACGCACACAGAGAGATACACACACAAACACACAAACACAACCACGCACGCACACAACACACGTAAAAACACAAACACCCACAAAACACACACAAACACACAAAACACCACATACAAACAACCCCCACAGATCACACACAAAACACACACACACACCACACACACCACCACGCACACACACACACACAACACACACACAAACACACACAAGTACAAACGCACACACAAGACACACACACAAGACCAACACCAGACACAACACACACACAGACACACACACACACCACACAAAGCAACCGCACACAAACAAAAAACACACACAACAAACATACATCAAAAACACCACCGATACACAACAAACACCACACACAGACAAACAAACACACACAATCAACGATGTGCCCCCATAAACATAATTTTGCATCGTTTATTTCAACAAAACAAGACCCAACAGACAAAACCAACCCCCCACCCCCTTCCCCTACCCCCCTCCACCCCCATTGTAATTAGAACGCACTAAAACAGATGTGTCCCCTTCCCCCCCCCCCTCCCCCCCCCCCCCCACACAAAACCCCCAACACCACACAACACCACAAGACAACAAACACACAGACACACACACAAAACACACACAGACACAAACCAAACCCCACACACACACACACCCCAACCACACACACCCACACACAACAACCAACAAACACAAAACCCACCACAACCACACCACAAACAACACCACTCACAGAGACCCCAAAACCCAAACCTTTTTCCAAAACACAACCAAGAAAAACAACCCCCCACCCCCCCACCCCCCAAAAACCACAAAACAACACAACACACACACAACACAACACAAACACAACACCACAACAACACACAACAACACAACAAAACACGCACCACACAAAACACACACACAACCACACACCACACCCCAACACAAACACACACAAAACAAAAACACAAAACCACACACAAACACACACACAGAACACCACACAACAAAACACCACACAGACACCCACAGACCCCAACAACGACACAGACACAAACAAACAACACACAACACAACACACACACCAGACCCACACCACCAACACACTCACACACAGACAACACCACACAACACAAAACAACACAAAACACACACACAACACACACACATTACACAAAAACACGACACACCATAACACCACACCACACAAACACACACAAACACACACACCACAAACACACACCCCCCCCCCCCCCCACACAACACCAAACCCAAAACACACACACAACACCCACACACAACAACCCCACACACAACGACACACCAACACACCCCCCAAACAAAACCCACACCCCCCCCCACAAAACACACAAACACACAAACACAACACCCCAAAAAAAAACAAAAAAACACCCCACACAAACACACACACCTCTCTCTCTTTCTTCCACACACCCACACCACACACCACACACGAAACCAAAAACCAACAAAACACAACACAAAATACACATCAAACCCCACCAAAAAAACACACACATCTACACAACCCCACCAACACCCCCAATAAACCAAAACCACACACACCCCCTCCCCAAACAAACCAACAAAAACCCACACACCCCAACACACACCCCCAACCCCAAAACACACACACACACAAACCCAAAACCCAAAACACCACACAAACCCCACACACACACACAACAGAAAACCAACACCATTTCCCACCCCTTTTTTCTGACTCCCCAATTATCTATGTTGACACTGCATCCATTTTCACTCCTGCCCCAGCCCCTGTTTCTTAAAAAAACCCCACAAACACACACACACCCCCACCCACGCACACGAGCAATACGCGCTTGCACACCAACCACACACGACACACACAGCATGCATGCATGCACGCACAACACCAACACACACACACACACAACACCACACACACACAACACAAACAACCACACACACACACACACCACACACACCAAGCCCTTCGGATGGACATAACCGGGGCCCGTGTTCGAACGACGCAGAACATCTTGCGCACACTTAAATCTGTTCCGTTTTTTGGAAGAGGGGGCCTTTGTGTCCGGGAAAAACAGTGACAAAATTTGACAAAACCGCTACACACGGGGCGGAAGTAAAATAGCACATGAGAGCTTATTCCATTATCCTCGATATAAAAGAATAAATAAATAAATAAAAACACACACGTATGCACGCACACACGCACACACACGCATGCAGGTAGACAGGCAGGCACGCACACACACACACACACACACACACACACACCACACACACCACACCACACACACACACACACACACACACAACACACACACACACACCCCGACTTCAATATACATAAAAATGTATAAATATAAGTCACATACATGCGCGCGCGCGCACCGCACACACACATTACAACACACAAACACATGCACGCACCACACATCTCTTTTCTGTTTGATTTTCAGAAAAATATAAGAAGTACTGTTTAAAAACAACAACAAAATGCGGTTGAGTGGCTTATCAGATTTCTATTTTGCGGGGGGGGGGGGAAGGAGGGTATTTGCTTTCTTTTTTTGGAAGGGGAGGAGGGCGAGAGGGGGGGGGGGGGTGTTAACAGAGTAAGGGAGGAAAAATGCATTTTAAAAGATAATGATACTTCATCTGCTACAAGGTTTTTTTTTTCCCATTTAATTTCCCTACCACTTTTTTTCAAAAACACACAAAACAACGTAAAGCCATAAACCAGAGAGACAAACAAACAAATAAACAACAACAACAACCAAGCAAGAAAAAGGACAACAACATATACAGGACCATCCATAACTGAATACGCACAGTAATAATAATAAAAAATAAAAAATATATGGAATTTATATAGCGCTGAATCGTGCAAAACAAACAAATCGAAGCGCTTACAGTAGCGTTATAGCTAGAAATGCATCCAGTTCCTATGTTTATGCAGTTTTGTAAATGTCATCCGTTCCCACTGGCACACAATGGCCTACTCTTCCGAAAAGTGGAACGGGTTTTAACGTGTGCGCAAGATGTTCTGCGCGCGTTCGCACACGGGGCCTCGGTTTATAGTCTTATCCGAAGGACTTTAAGGGGGAGTGAAGTCGGCACTGATGTTAATTCCAGAGGAAAAAATTCTCTTGAACGAGATTCGAACACGAGAGGAGAGAGGGGAGAGAGAGAGAGGAGAGAGGAGAGAGATAGAGAGAGAGAGAGAGAGAGAGAGGGAGAGAGAGGGGGAGAGAGAGAGAGAGGGAGAGAGATTAAGAAAAGGGAGAGAGGGAGAGGCACTGTACGATGGTCATCACCTCTTGTTTTGGAGAGTTGCTCGAATTCTTTTTTTTTTAAAAAGCAGACAGAAAATTTAATGTACTGTGAGCACAAGTTGTATGCAATACAAAGTAATACAATACAACACAACACAATACAATATAGTACATTACAATACAATACGGGGGAAGGGATAGCCTAGTGGTTAAAACATTGCACTGGCAATCTGACGACCCGGGTTCCATTCCCGTTCAAGGGGATATTTTCCCCTGGAGTTAACATCAGTGCAGACTCCACTCTCCCCCAAAGTTCTTCGGATGAGACTATAAAGCGAGGCCCCGTGTGCGAACGCACGCAGAACATCCCGTCTAAAATCACTTAATGTGAATAGACGTTAAACTGAAGATCACGCAGAACATCTTGCGCACACGTTAAATCCTGTTCCGCTTTTTGGAAGAGTAGGCCATTGTGTGCCGGTGGGAACAGATGACAGATTTTATAAAACCGCATACACACGGGGACTGTATGAAAAAAGCACATACGTGCTTATTCCATTATCCTCGATATAAGAAGACTAAAATAAAAAAAATACAAAATACAACAGAACACAATATAGTACAATGCAATACAATACAATACAATACAATACAATACGACAAAATGCAATGTCTTTATCACAATTTTCTTTTGTGGGTCTCAAGACACAAATTAATGCGCAATTCTCTCTCTCTCTTTCTCTTTCCCCTCTCTCTCTTCTCTCTCTTCTCTCTCATCTCTCTCTCTCTCTCTCTTCTCTCCCCTCTCTTCTCTCTCCCACCTCTCTCTCTATCTCTCTTCCCCCCTCTTCCCAACTCTCTCCCATCTCTCCTCCACTCTTCCCCTCTCTCTCCTCTTCCCCCTCTCTCTCCCCCCCCTATCTCATCCAACTCTCTCTCCCCCACTCTTCTCTCTCTCTCTCTCTCACCCTCCCTTCTCCATCCCAACTTCTCTCCCTCCCCCACACTCTCCCCACCCACCCCCCCTCCCCCCCTCCCCCCCCCTCTCTCCCCCCCTATCTCCCCTCACCCTCTCCCCCCCCTCCCCATCCTCTCTCTCTCCACCCCCTCTCTCTTCTCTCTATTTTCTCCACCCCCACCCCCATCTCTCTCTCTTCTCTTCCCTCTCTCCCCCACCCTCTCTCTCCCTCTCTCCACCCCTCTCTCTCCTCTCTCTCTTTCTCTGTGCGCAATGAGTAGTGCAAAGATTGTCTTGTAAGTATTGGAACCTGGGGATGCTGCATGCAGAGATGATGATGATGATGATGATGATGGTGGGAATGGGGATGATAGTGGGTTGGGGGTTGGGGGCGGGGGGTAGGGGTAGGGGGGTGAGGATGGGGATGGTGGTGATGATGATAAGTGGCAGGGGATGATTGCGATTGGCTGAGAGGCGGGTGTGTGTCTGCTGCCTTATGGGACAGCCTCTCTCTGAATCGTGTCTGGTGATCAGGTGGTGACCTTTGTCGTTTTAGTGTGTGTGTGTGTGTGTGTGTGTGTGTGTGTGTGTGTGTGTGTTGTGTGTGTGTGTGTGTGTGTGTGGTGTGGTGTGTGTGTGTTGTGGTGTATATGTGTGTGTGTTGTGGTGTGGTGTGTTTGTGTGGTGTTGTGTGTGTTGTGTGTTGTGTGTGTGTGTGTTTTGTGGTGTGGTGTGGTGTGGTGTGGTGTTGTGTGGTTGTGTGTGTGTGTGGTGAGGTGTGAGTGTGTGAGCGTGTGTGTGAGTGTGGTGTGTTTTGGTGTGTGTTGTGTTTGTGTGTGTTTGTGTGGGTTGTGTTGTGTTTGTGTGTGGTGTGTGTGTTGTGTGTGTGTGTGTGTGGTGTTGTGGTGTGGTGTGGTGTGTGGTGTGTTTGTTGTTTGTGTGGGTTGTGTTGTGTTTGTGTGTGTGTGTGGGTGTGTGTGTTGTGTGTGTGTTTGTGTGTGTTTGTGTGGGTTGTTTTGTGTTTGTGTGTGTGTGTGTGTGTGTGTTGTGGTGAGGTGTGTGTGTTGTGTTTGTGTTTGTGTGTGTGTGTTGTATTTGTTGTGTGTGTTGTGTTTGTGTGTGTGTGTGTGTGTGTGGTGTGTGTGTGTGTGTGTGTGTGTGTGTGGTGTGTGTGCGTGTGTGTGTGTTTTTGTGTGTGTGGTGGGTGTGTTGTGTTTGTGTGTGTGTGTATTTGAGTGTGTGTGTGTGTGTGGTGTGTTGTGTGTGTGTGGTGTGAGTGTGTGTGTGGTGTGAGTGTGTGTGTGTGTTTGTGTGTGTTTGTGTGTGTTTGTGGTGGGTTTGGGTTTGTGTGTGTTGTGTGTGTGTGTGTGTGTTGTGGTTGGTGTGTGTGGGGTGTTGTGGTGGGGTGTTGTGTTGTGTGTGTGTGTGTTTGTGTGTGTGTGTGTTTGTGTGTGTGTGTATTGTGTTTTGTGTGTTGTGTTGTGTGTGTTGTGGTGTGTGTGTGTTGTGTGTGTATGTGTTGTGTGAGTTGTGTGTGGTGTGTTTGTTTTGTGTTGTTGTGTGGTGTGGTGTGTGTATTTGTGGTGTGTGTGTGTGTGTGTGAGTGTGTGTTTGTGTGTGTGTTGTGTGTGTTTTGTTGTGTGTTTGTGTGTTTTTGGTGTGTTGTGTTGTGGTGTGTGGTGCGGTGGGGGTGGTGTTTGTGTGTGTGTTTTGTGTGTGTGTGTATTGTGTGTGTGTGTGTGTGTGTGTGTGGTGAGAGAGAGAGAGAGAAGAGAGAGAGTGGAGAGGAAGAGAGATGGAGAGAGAGAGGAGATGAGAGGAGAAAAGAGAGAGAGAGAGTTGTTGTGGTGGTGGTGTGTTGTCTTCAGATTTAAGTCTGGTTCCTCTAAGTGATATTAGAGAAATGATGGTGTGTGTATGTGTATGTGTGTTTTGTGTGAGTAAGTGAGAGAGAGAAAGAGGGTAAGGTTGAGGAGAAGAAAGAGGAGAGAGAGAAGAGGATAGAGGAGAGAGAGAAGGAGAGGAGAGAGAGAGAGAGGAGAGCGAGAGAGAGAGAGTGAGAGTGAGAGAGAGAACGAGTGAGGAGAGAGAGAGGGAGGGAGAGCGGTTGTTTCATAATAATGACAATAATATATGGAATTTGTATAGAGTGTATCTGTAAAGCAAGAAATGAAGCGCTTTGTGAGTTTTGTTGTGTTTGTTCGTGGGAAAATGAATATCGATGAATTATAGGTCGGGGATTCTCTCTCTCTCTCTCTCTCTTCTCTCCCCTCTTCTCTCTCTCTCTCTCTCTCTCTCTCTCTCTCTCTCTCTCTCTCTCTCTCTCTCTCTCTCTCTCTCTCCCTTTGGTTTTCCCTCTCTTATATGAAATGTAATTTTAATATAAATTTTTGCTTCATACATTTTATAGTGCTTTATTTCATAGTCGTCCAAAATGCATACAGCATTGTTCTCCTTCTTCAATCAACATACCATGCCTCTTGGAAAGGTATTGAGTGAGTTTTAACTGATT
>CM054143.1:19458680-19463680 GCA_028751875.1 Rapana venosa | reverse complement strand
TCAGCCTGATAGTCATTGTGGCAGGGATGGTCATCCTTACATCAGGCCTGATAGTCATTGTGGCAGGGATGGTCATCGTTACATCAGCCTGATAGTCATTGTGGCAGGGATGGTCATTGCTACATCAGCCTGCACATCCACAACAGTCAGTGTGGCAGGGATGGTCATTACTACATCAGCCTTGCACAGCAACAACAGTCAATGTGGCAGGGATGGTCATTACTACGTCAGCCTGAACAGCCACAGCAGTCAGTGTGGCAGGGATGGTCATTACTACATCAGCTCCCACAGCCACAACAGTCAGTGTGGCAGGGATGGTCCTTACTACATCAGCTCCCACAGCCACAACAGTAATTGTGGCAGGGATGGTCATTACTACATCAGCCTGTACAGCCACAACAGTCAGTGTGGCAGGGATGGTCATTGCTACATCAGCCTGCACAGCCACAGCAGTCAGTGTGGCAGGGATGGTCATTGCTACATCAGCATTGCACTGCCACAACAGTCATTGTGGCAGGGATGGTCATTACTACATCAGCCTGTACAGCCACAGCAGTCAGTGTGGCAGGGATGGTCATTGCTACATCAGCATTGCACTGCCACAACAGTCATTGTGGCAGGGATGGTCATTACTACATCAGCCTGTACAGCCACAACAGTCAGTGTGGCAGGGATGGTCATTCCCACATCAGCCTGCACAGCCACAGCAGTCAGTGTGGCGGGGATGGTCATTGTTACATCAGCCTGCACAGCCACAACAGTCAATGTGGTAGGGATGGTCAGTCTCACATTACTCTGCATATCCACAACAGTCAGTGTGGCAGGGATGGTCATTACCACAGGGGGCCTGCACGGCCACAACAGTCAGTGTGGCAGGGATGGTCATCGTTACATCAGCCTGCACAGCCACAGCAGTCAGTGTGGCAGGGATGGTCATTACTTCATCAGCTCGCACAGCCACAACAGACACATTGTCCCAGCGGGGGACGGGATAGCCTGGTGGTTAGAGTGATGCGCTCGTGATCTGCTGACCCGGGTTCGAATCTCGTTCAAGAGGACTGGACTTTGAAAAAAAAAATTGATGTTGTGGTTGCTAATTGTTGTTATCGTGTGTTTTTCTTATCGTCTTGGGGGTTATGGGTGTCCGGGCCTGGTCCTGTCCGCCGTGCCTCCGTCCCGCCATACCACCTCCCGGACCCCGCCGGCCCCTTCCCTTCCCCGTCCTCTGCGTCTCTGCGGCTCGTTCTCTCTCGGGCTTCTCTTGCTTCTTCTTGTCTTCTTCTTCTCTCTTCTTCTCTTCTCTTCGTCTCCTTCTTCCCTCCTCCTCCCCTCCTCCTTCCCTCCTCCTTCCCTCCTCCTTCCCCTCCTCCTCCTTCCTCCTCCCTTCCCTTCCCTCTCCTCCCTCCTCCTCCTCCTCTCCTCCTCCTTTCCCTACCTTCTCTCTTCTTTCTTCTTCTTCTTCTTCTCCTTCTCCTTCTTCTTCTTCTTCTCCTCCTCCTCTCCTCCTCCTTCTTCTCCTCCTTCTTCTCCTCCTTCTTCTCCTCCTTCTCCTCCTCCTTCTCCTCCTTCCTCTCCTTCTCTCCTCCTCCTCCTTCTCCTCCTCCTTCTCCTCCTCCTTCTCCTCCTTCTCCTTCTCCTCCTCCTCCTCCTTCTTCTCTTTCTTCTCCTCCTTCTTCTCCTCCTTCTCCTCCTCCTTCTCTCTTCCCCTCCTTCTCCTCCTCTCTCCTTCCTCTCCTTCTCCTCTCTTCTCCTTTCCTCCTTCTCCTTCTCCTCCTCTTCCTTCTTCTCCTCCTTCTCCTCCTCCTCTTCTCCTCCTCCTCCTCCTTCTTTCCTCCTCCCCTTCTCCTCCTTCTCCTTCTCCTCTCCTCCTCCTTCTCCTTCTTCTCCTCCTTCTCCCCTTCTCCTCCTTCTCCCCTTCTTCTCCTCCTTCTTCTCTTTCTTCTCCTTCTTCTCCTTCTTCTCCTCCTCTTTCTTCTCCTTTTTCTCTTCTTCTTCTTCTCCTTCTTCTCCTTCCTCCTCCTCCTCCTTCTTCTTTTCTTCTTCTTCTCCTTTTCCTCCTTCTTCTTCTTCTTCTTCTTCTTCGTCTCCTTGGAGAGACAGAAACATCCCTCTCGGAACCAAGGTAAAGTTACTAAACGCACGCGTTAGTCATCTTAATCATGCTTTACGCATGTGAGGCATGGACACTGAACGCAGACCTACAAAGGAGGATCCAAGCAGTATAAATGAGATGCCTCAGAAGGCTCCTTGGCATCTCATACAAGGACCATATCACCAACAATGAAGTCCGCAGAAAGATCACTCAACAAGTGCGGGACTATGAAGACCTACTGACCACGGTGAAAAAGAGGAAACTCAGATGGTATGGGCACGTAACACGCTCAGAAGGACTTGCAAAGACCATCCTGCAAGGAACAGTCCAGGGGAAGAGAAGACGGGGCAGACAGAGGAGAAAGTGGGCCGACGACATCCGTGATTGGACAGGGAAGGACTTCAATGTCACCCAGGCACTCGCCCACGACCGCGCTAAGTGGAGCCAGCTGGTCCACCGTTCGTCCACCATGCAGCGCCCCTACGACCCTGGCGGGTTACGGGACCAGTAACAGTAACAGTAACAGTAATCAATCAATCAATCAATCAATCAATCAATCAATCAATCAATCAATCAATCAATCACCTCCACCACTGAAGATTTTGCAACCAGCTTCCTCCATTCTTACGGTCAACGTTTTTTGACATAAATAAAGCCTATGATCAAGTTTGGCATGCAAAGTTATTAAGTAAGTTGAAGACAATTGGTCTTTCCGGTAACATTTATTATTATATCAAGAGCTTTCTTAGCAAAAGATCTATTCAAGTAAAGGTAGGAAATAACTATTCAGATCCTAGAAATCTTGATATGGGCTTACCACAAGGCTCCGTTATAGCACCTGTTCTATTTAATATCCTGTTACATGATCTTCCCAAACATTTGTCTCAGAACGTTGTCCTAGTACAATATGCAGACGAAATATACATGTGGATGAATGTTACCATGAAACAAAACACATCGAAAAGGTCTTTGAATTATATTAAAAAACTTTACCAAAAAAGACCTTGATAATTTAAATAAGTACATAATTGAAAATGGCCCAAAATTATCCACAGAAAAAACCGCATATGATGCTTTTTAACAACGGTGGCAATCCAGACAACTGACCTGTGCTCAAAATTGAAAACGACATAATTGAATATAAGCACTTAGTAAAGTTTTTAGGTGTTTTTCTTTCTTCAAAGCTAACTTGGAATGCCCACATTGAATATATCTTAACTAAAGGAAGAAAATGTTTAAATCTGCTAAAAATTGTACGAAAGCAGTATTGGGGACAAGACATAACAATTCTGAAGCATCTGTCTACCTCTCTAATTAGATCTAAATTATCCTATGGACAAGAAGTTTATTTTAGTGCACCTAGGTACTTATTAAAGAAGCTTCAAAGAGTAGACTGTAAGGCGTACAGACTTGCTCTAGGTGTGCCATTTCAACTTCCGCACTTGATACATATAAAGACATTGAAATGTTACCACTTGATGAGTACCGACAACTTGTATGTGCCAAATATATTCTGAGAAGCTCAACACCTGATAACTTTGCTCCAGAAGAAAAAAAAGAGGTCTGAAATAGATTTTCCCAAAAGAGCCCGACACATAAACTCTTTAATGACAATAAGTACCTACACATCAGATCTTTACGAGCGTTCTGAAATTTTCAAATCTGATATAGACTCATAAAGAGCAGTTTCAGACTGTCCTGTTCGGGAAATGAAGCAAGCACACTTTGATGTAGACTATATCAACATGAAAAAGAATGAGAATCCAAATATCATGGCAGTTAATGTTCATTCACATATAGAGCATAATTACTCTCATTGTCTTAAAATTTATACAGATGGCTCACTTTTAGACAATCATCAAGCAGGTTCAGCATCCGTCATACCAGCACTAAAAGTAGAAAAGTCGTATTATGTTGGTAAAAATCGATCTGTTTTTACAGCTGAACTGATCGCTAGTCTCATGGCTTTGAATTTCATTTTAGATCATCCATACTGTTTCTTTCACATATTACTTTGTGTGGATTCAAAATCAGTTTTATATGCCTTAAAGTCTATAACTTATAAGCAATATACTTAACTTATACTAGACATCAAACACTTCATAAATCTTCTTCGTTTAAGAGGAATTCATGTTTCCTTTTGCTGGATGCCTTCACATATAGGATTATTTTCTAATGAATGGGCTGATCGGGCTGTGAAGAAAGGTGCACGTAATGAAAAGGGGTCTATAGTACTGCATGTCTCTCTATCCATTGCAGAGGGTTATCAGGTGTTAGAAGAAGCATCCTTAAACAAATTCATAGAAAAGCATCGGCAAATCAAGCGGCTTTCACATTCAACTCCGAGTGGGAAGAGCGTAAATAAATAAATTGATCACTTAGAGATTCATGCAAATGCTGTCAAAGAAAGACAACTCTAGGCATTATTTTTCAGGATGAGATTAAATGCATTCACAACAAAATTCAGCAAAGATGTTAAAGGCTTATGTGGTGAATATATTTCAAATACCCATATCATACTTGAATGTGAGAATTAAAAACCTTATCTCCCTGCCTTTTCTGAGAATACCATTGACGAAGTTTTTAACAATGTAAAGCTAACGTTTGACATTGCTAAAGGTTTATTATTAAGTCCTATAGGGCACTTATTGTAGTTGTAGTTCTCTTTGAATTTCATCTTTTTGAAAATGTTATTCTTGATCTGTTCATGTTAATAATACTATTTGTGTATTTCCCTTGTTATTACTCTTTATTACACACATACACACACACTCACACGCACGCACGCACCACACAGAGTAGATATATCCATCCGTCCATCCGTCCATCCGTCCATCCATCTTTCTATCTATCTGTCTATCTGTCTATCTGCCTATCTGTCTATCTGTCTATCCATCTATCCATCTAT
>CM054143.1:19446180-19453680 GCA_028751875.1 Rapana venosa | reverse complement strand
AACACACACACACACACACACACACACACACACACACCACACACATACCATCTTGCGCACACGTTAAACCCCCGTTCCACTTTTTGGAAGAGTAGGCCATTGTGTGTCGGTGAGAACAGATGATAAAATTGACAAAAGTGCATACACACGGGGAGTGGATGTAAAAAACAACAATCCCGCACAAGTGATTATTTCATTGTCCTCGAAATAAAAGACTGATAGCAAATAAACAGAATAGACACACACACACACACACACACACACACACACACCACACACAACACACACGTACACACACACACACACACACACACACACACACACACACACACACACACACACACACACAACACACAACACACACACACACACACACACACAAACTGATGCAAGGCAGCTGTCTATAACGACTTCCAAAATACCCAGTTCGGTTGTACTAATGACAAAAAGAAAACCATAACCCATCAACCCCCCCCCCCCCCCTACCAAAAAAAAAAGGCATCGGCTCTTTCCCATTTTCCAGGATTAAAAAAAACACACACTTTTTATAACAAATATTATCATAGAAAAACATTTCCTTAGCAAGCAAGCCGTTGTTTGCAAAGACTCGTAGTTTGAGAGAGAGAGAGACAGAGAGAGAGAGAGAGAGAGAGAGAGAGAGAGAGAGAGAGAGGAGAGATGAGAGAGAGAGGGGCACATGTGCATGCATGCAGAGAGAGAGAGAGAGAGAGAGAGAGAGAGAGAGGAGAGAGAGAGAGAGAGAGGGGAGAGAGAGAGAGAGAGAGAGTTACATGCATGCATGCACACACTCGCGTATCCGCTCACGGTCAGTCAGTCTGTCTGTGTCTCTGTTTTTGTCTCGGTCTTTCACACACACACACCACACACTCACTCGCGCAGTGCGCGGCGCGCACACACACACACACACACGCACACGCACGCACGCACGCACGCACGCACGCGCACACCACACACACACACACACACACACACACACACACGCACGCACGCACACACACACACACCACAAAAAACACACACAACACAACACAACACCAACACACCAAAACACACACTCACTTCATTCACAATCAGTTTCTCTATTTTGTGAGATTGTATCTTGTTATTGAATTGTGACACACACACACACACACACACACACACACACACACACACCACAAACCACACACACACACCACAAACACACACACACTCACCCCCCCCCCCACACCCCCCCAACACACACAGACATACAGACACACGCAAACACACACACACACACACAACACGACAGACACACAGCACACACCCACACACCCCACACACACACCACCACACACACCACACACACACCACCCCACTGACTGTACACAGCAGGCTTGCAAACTGATCCCCCTACCCCCCCCCCCCCCCCCCCCCCCCCCCTTCCCCCCTTCTCAACTTGGAGTGTGTTTTCATCCTTTCCCGTTTTTCCAGGATAGCAACAGCTGCAGGCCCGCTATGGCTGTCACAGGTGTTGGTTGTGCAGTGTCATGCAAATTCTGATACTGTGCGCTGCCTTCGGCCGCACACCGGTATTAATTTGGGGGTCACGTAGTATCTTCTATAGAGTGCGAGTGGAAAAAAAAGTTGGTGATTTTCACAGATTTTTTTAAAGCACGAAAAAATGCACTGTGCGCTTGTTTTGGGGATTGTGGACATAGAGCAATACCAGGTAGTCACCAGAAATTTGGAAATAACCTTTCAAATGAGGTTTGCCTGTGTTCCTACAGCGTTGACCCCACGCATGCATATTGCAGTAAGGAAGCTAGCAGATGACAAAGGACTGAGGGGGTACAGTGTTTGCTAAAATTAAAAAAAAATTCAAACCTACCAAATTTGTTCAAAATCACATGAGTTTCGAGTCAGGGGCTAGTCTTTCACAAAAAGTGGTTTTTATTTCTGTGGATGCCTTAGTACGTGCGGTATGAATATAAGAGTAACATAGAAAAATAGAAGGAAAAGAGTGATTTTTTAATACCGGTGTGCAGCCTTCCTTTAAACAGGCTACACACTGGTATTAAGTATTCGCACTTTTCCCTCTGTTTTTCTATGTGACTCTTATATTCATACTGCACGTACTAAGGCATCCACAGAAATATAACCCCCTTTTTGTGAAAGACTAGCCTCTGACTCAAAGCTCGTGTGATTTTCAACAAATTTGGTAGATTTATTTTACAATTTTTTTTCAGCAAACACTGTCCTTTGTTGTCTGCAAGCTTCCTTACCCCAATGTGCATGGGCGGGGTCAACGCTGTAGGAATGCAAGCAATCCTCAGTTGATGATCGTTTCCAACTTTCTCGTGACTATCTGGTCTTGCTCTATGTCCTCAATTCTCCCCCAAAACAAGTGCACAGTGAATTTTTTCATACTTTAAAAAATCTGCGAAAGTCATCAAAATTTTCTTCCGTCTTGCGCTCTATAAAAGATACTACATGACTTGCAAGCTAATACCGGAGTGTAACCTTCTTCTCTGTAGGGGCAAGTGACTGGTGGTTGATAGTAAGCCTATTAAACACTGCGTGTCTGTTTGTCTGTCTGTCTGTCTGTCTGTCTGTCTGTTTGTCTGTTTGTCTGTCTGTCTGTGTCTGTCAGTCTCTGTGTGTGTCAGTCTGTCTGTATTGTGTGTCTGTTTTGTCTCTCTGTGTCTCTGTTTATCTGCCTGTCTGTTTGTCTTTCTGTCTGTCAATCTGTCCGTGTGTCTGTTTGTCTGTCTGTCTGTTTGTCTTTCTGTCTGTCAATCTGTCTGTCTGTGTGTCTGTTTGTCTCTGTGTCTGGTCTGTCAGTCTGTCTGTCTGT
Source organism: Rapana venosa (assembly GCA_028751875.1). Classification (NCBI taxonomy): domain Eukaryota; kingdom Metazoa; phylum Mollusca; class Gastropoda; order Neogastropoda; family Muricidae; genus Rapana; species Rapana venosa. The sequence goes on along the minus strand of CM054143.1, from coordinate 19,450,841 downwards.
CTGTCAGTCTGCCTGCCTGTCAGTCTGTCTGTCTGTCTGTCAGTCTGTCAGTCTGTCTCTCTGTCTGTCTGTCAGTCTGTCTGTCCTTACATCCCGATATCCTATGACACACCTCTATGGATTGACAATAAACCTGTTGAACACTCTATTCACATATTGATTTTTTTTAATGTATTCATTCTTTTATTTCCATGATAATGGAATAAGCATACCTGTGCTCTTTTTACTTTTTACATCCAGTCCTCCATGTGTATGCAGTTTTGTGAATGTTGTCATCCGTTCCCAACGGCACACAATGGCCTACTCTTAGGAAAAGCGGGACGGGTTTTACCATGTACGCAAGATGTTTGGCGTGTTTGCACACGGAACCTCGGTTTATTGTCTCATCTGAAAGGCTTTTGGGGAGAGTGGAGTGGAGTGGAGTCGGCACTGATGTTAACTCCAGAGGAAAAATCCTCTTGAACGAGATTCGAACCCAGGTCAGCAGATCACGAGCTCATTACTCTAACCGCCAGGCTATCCCGTCCCGTCCCCTGTCTGTCTGTCTGTGTGTCTGTCCATCTATCCCGATATCCTATGTCACACCTTTGTGGATTGATAACAACAGATATCAGCTTGCATCATTTGTACCACCCAGCTGCTATAAGTCGTGTTTGCCCTTTTAAAGGGAAGAGCAATACGCTCATTTTGCTTGTTGATACCACTATTAATTCTTTAATATCCAAAAAATGGACAAGAAACTCATATGGATGACGAGTATAGCTAAAAGCAATTAACAATTTATCACATGAAATAGTATGACGGGGCGGTAATTAGATTACCTCCCATGCGATGAAAGTCCCGTTACTAAATCGGGACACACCTGCGAATTGTGCGAAGATCTGTTTCGTTGGGTGGTGGTTGAAAACCCATCCAGTGTATACAGTAAGCCTATGTGGTATCACGTAGACCTCATGCAGGGTTTCTCTAGAGGCAATAACCTCAGTGAACCGACCATACTGCCATTACCCATATATTATACAAAACTAGCGGAATATTTCTACATTGTGAAAATAGGACACACCAGTGAAATTAGATGATAACGAGATAGCAATTGTGACTTACAGCTGTTGATTTGAAGCTATCATCTAATGGATATTGTAACTGTATGAAAACTTAGATTTTACGATTTCATCTTGTCAACGAGACGATCTATTCCTATGTTGTTTTATTGCCATAAAAGTAAAGATTTTTATTTCTTTTTTTAAATACAGAGTCGTGGTTTAGAGGTAAGCACCTATTTTGAAAGCGAAAAGTCCGGGTGGGTAGTGTGCGGTGGTTCGAGTCCTGTTCGTTCCTAGGTCAGATCTCCAAGGTTCGCTAATGGAGTTTTGCCAATGTCACCTAACATTAAAAGTAGCCGTATTTCGTCTTCGGGGATCTACCCTCCGTTTCGAAGAAATTCCAAGAAATGAAAGATCCTGCACAATGAAAGATATAAGACGAGACAAGTAAGAACAGAGCTAATTTTCGGTTAATCTAGAACCCTCTTCAGACTAACCGACTGGTCAACTATGGCCTTTATGAGAGATCCTGACATTCTTAAAACAGTGCACAAATTTATTGACGTATCCAAACGATTTTTAGAATACGAATAAGAAATAATAATGTCAACAGATCTGCAGATGGGGTACTTTCCTTCCTTTTGTGTTGAAAAGTAAAGGCAGGACATTATGGGTAGGCTAGGTAATATATTATATGCGCACGTTCTTCCTTTGGTCTCACCGCTTCAACTTTTTTTTCCAGAATACTTTAAGTCAGGGAAGATTTCTCTGCGTGAAATTCGGGCTGCTCTTCCCAGGGTAGAGCGCGTCGCCACAAGAGCAGCGCCACCCATTTTTTGGGGTTTCTTTTCCTGTCTGCAACTGTTTTTGTTTCCCTATCAGAGTGGATTTTTTTAATACAGAATTTTGCCAGGGACAACTCTCTCTGTTGCTGTGGGTTCTTTTATGTGCGATAATTATGTGTAACACACGGGACCTTGGCTTATGTTCTCATGCGAAAGTCTAGCACCCAGACCACCACTCATGGTCCAATGGGTGGGGGAAAAGTTTCGGGCCCCAAAATGTAATGGGAATCAAACCACCGCACATTTCTGACCCGGACTTTTCGTTTTCTAGGCAGGTGCGTTACCTCTAGACCACCGATCCACCAATGTGTTAATGTATTTTTCATTACATTGGTAGTGTTGTACATTTTCTTCACTTTTTATTTGTATGTATAGAAAGCGGTTTTGTTGACATGTATGTCACTTGTCTGCATAAGCATCATATGTTGACTCCACATGGGTCGGGGCTTAGAATAAGCTGTAGGTTGATGGCTTCCCCCCTCCCCCCCCCCACACACACACACACACAGGTTATACACTTTGGCAGGGTGAGGGGATGTTGGCTGTTGAATACAGGGACAGCTATGAAACGAAAACGGGAGAGGAAAATCTTAGGTTCGAAATAAATGTCTTGAGGCCGGATTTAAAAGTGTCTTAAGAAGGCTTTTGGCGAAGAGAGAGATAGGGAGGCCATTCCAGATTGATGGACCAGAAATAGAGAAAGAGCGACGGCCTACGGTGGAATGGCTGAATCTAAGTATTCGTAAGCACAAGGAATCTGCAAGCGGAGCGAAGGGAACGATACAATACAATGCAATACAGTTCAATACAATTCAACACTACACCTCACCACACCACACCACTACCTCACACCACTACCTCACCTCACACCACACCACTACCTCACACCACTACCTCACCTCACACCACACCACTACCTCACACCACTATCTCACCCCACACCACACCTCACACCACACCACCACCACCCCACCACACTACACCACACCACACCACACAGCACAAAACCGATGGACAGAAAAAAGAAGGACACAAGGGGCGGGGAAGGTGTGGAGAACTGCAGATATAGAAAGAACAAGCAGTTGCAGGCTGGAAATGCTGTGGAAGACGAAGTGTAGACCTCTGTCAACGTGTTGCCATCTTCGACATCAATATAGGCAGGCACAGCCGTCATGCTATGTTGCCTCTGTATCTACGCTTATTTATTGTCGTATAGCTTGATTTCTTTTTTATTTATTTGTTTATACCACTTTTAGTCACGTCAGATTTCTCTGCGTGAAATTCGGGCCGCTCTCCCCGGGGAGAGCGCGTCACCACAGAGCAGCGCCACCCTTTATTTGTTTCTTTTTTTCTGTCTACAACTGCATTTGTTTCCCTATCAGAGTGGCTTTTTTCTACATAATTTGGCCAGGGACAGCTCTCTTGTTGCCGTGGGCTCTTTTACGTGCGCTAAATAATTTTTGTGTCACACACGGGACCTCGGGTTTATCGTCTCATTCGAAAGACTAGCGCCCAGACCATCACTCATGGTCTAATGGATGGGGAAAAAGTTTCGGGTTCAAACGGGATTCGAACCACGGCACACTTCCGACCGGGACTTTTCGCTTTCTTTACAGGCGCGTTACCTCTAGACCACCGATCCTTTCATATATTGCGTCTGTAACTATACTTTCTTTATTATTCTATAGCTTGATATCCTATCATATATTGCATCTGTAACTATACTTTCTTTATTGTTGTATAGCTTGATATCCTATCATATATTGCGTCTTGATTTCGTGGGATATCATTTTTTGAAAAAAAATTGTGCATCATATGTTACGTCTGTAACTATGTTTCTTTATTGTTGTATATCTGGATAGTCTATCCCGTCTTGCATTTCTTAGGATCTCATTGTTTGTTTTTTATTTTATTGGGCATTTTTATTATGGCAGCATGTGGCCCCATATTATCATTGTTATTATTATTATTATTATTATTATTATTATTATTATTATTATTATTGTTTCTGCTTTGAAAACGCGTATGAATCACCCTGCCAAAGCACGTTTGTGTGTGTGTGTGTGTGTGTGTGTGTGTGTGTGTGTGTGTGTGTGTGTGTGTGTGTGAGAGAGAGAGAGAGAGAGAGAGAGAGAGAGAGAGAGAGAGAGAGAGAGTGAGTGTGTGTGTGTGCGTGTGTGTATGTGTGTGTGAGTGTGTGTGTGTGTGTGTGTGTGTGTGTGTGTGAGAGAGAGAGAGAGAGAGAGAGAGAGAGAGAGAGAGAGAGAGAGAGAGAGAGAGAGAGAGAGAGAGAGTGTGTGTGTGCGCGCGCGCGCGCGCGCGCGCGCGTGTGTGTGTGTGTGTGTGTGTGTGTGTGTGTGTGTGTGAAAATTTAAAATCCGTTGATCTTTTAAGAACGGTCGATTTTGTGCGAATGATTCGAATGTAACCGCTTTCATTTGTTTCCTTTACATGATTCACTGTTATAAAAATTCCATAAGTTGTCGTCGTCGTCGTCGTCGTCGTCCTCCTCCTCCTCCTCATCATTACCACCAACACCACCACCATCACCACCATCACCATCACCACCATCATCACCATCATCGTCATCGCCATTGTCATCACCATCATCACCATCGCCATCATCACCACCACCACCATCATCACCATCACCATCATCGCCACCACCACCACCACCACCACCACCACCACCACCACCACCACCACCACCCTCTGTATCCTCCCTCTCCCACACACACTCTCTCTCCAACATACACACACACACTACACCCAC
>CM054143.1:19423680-19431180 GCA_028751875.1 Rapana venosa | reverse complement strand
GGGAGAAGAGAGGAGAGAAAGAGAAGAAAGAGAAGAGAAGGGAAGAGAAGGGGAAGAGGAGAGAAGAGAAGAAAAGAGGAAGAGGAGAAGAGAGAGAGAAAGGAGAAGAGAAGGGAAGAGAAGAGAAGAGGAGAGAAGAGAGGGAGAGAAGAGAAGGGAAAGAAAGAGAAGAGAAGAGAAGAGAAGGGAAGGGAAGAAGAGAGGAGAGAAGAGAAGAAAAGAGAAGAGGAGAGGAGAAGAGAAGAGAAGAGAAGAGAAGGGAAGAGAAGAGAAGAGAGAAGAGAAGAGGAGAGAAGAAGAAAGGGAAGAGAAGAGAAAGAGAAGAGAAGAGGAAGGGAAGAGGAGAGAAAGGAAGAGAAGAGACAAGAAGAGAACAGAAGAGGAGAGAAAGAGAAGGGGAGAGAAGAGTAAAGAAGAGAAGAGACGAGAAGAGAAGGGAAGGAAGAGAAGGGAAAGAGGAAGAGAAAGAAGAAAGAGGAGAGAAGAGAAGAGGAGAGAAGAAGGTGAGGAGAGAAGAGAAGGGATGAGAAGAGAAGGGAAGAGAAGGAAAGAGAACAGGGAAGAGAAGAGGAGAGAAGAGAAGAGAAGAGAACAGGAGAGAAGAGAAGAGAAGAGGAGAGAAGAGAAAAAAGAAAAAGAGGAGGAAGAGGAGAGAAGGGAGAAGGAGAGAAGAGAAGAGAAGAGGAAAGCAAGGGAAGGAGAAGAGAAGAGGAGAGAAGAGAAGACAAGGAAGAGAAGATAGAAGAGGAAAGAAAAGAAAGAGGAGGGAAGAGGAGAGAAGAGAAGAGAAAGGAAGAGAAGAGAAGAGAAAGGAAAGAGAAGAGAGAGAGAAAAAGAGAAGGGAGACAGAGAAGAGAAGGAAAAGAGAGGAGAGAAGAGAAGAAAAGAGATGAGGAGGAGGAGAGAAGAGAAGGGAAAGGAGAGAAGAGAAGAGGAGAAAAAAGAGAGAAGAGGAGGGAAAAGAGAAGGGGAAAGGAGAAGAGAAAGGAAGAGAAAGAAGAGAAGGGAAGAGAAGAGAAAGAGAAGAGGGAGAGAAGAGGAACAAGAGAGAGGAGAGGAGAGAAGAGAAGAGAGGAGAAGGGAAGAGGAGAGGAGAGAGAGAGAGGAGAGAGGAGAAGAGAAAGGGAAGAGAAGAGGGAGAGAAAGAGAAAGGAAGAGAAGAAGAGAGAAGAGGAAAGGAAGAGAAGAAGAGAGAGGAGAAGAGAAGGGGAGAGAAGAGAAGACAAGAGAAGAGAAAGAAAGAGGAGAGAAGAGAAGGGAGAGAAGAGAAGAAGAAAAGGAAAGAAAGAAAAGGGATGACAAGAGTAGAGAGAGAGAGAGAAAGAGAAAGAAAGGAAGAGAAGAGAGGAAGAGAAGTGAAGAAGAAAGAAAGAAAGAAAAAAAAGGGATGAAAAGAGTAAAGAAAAAGGGAAAAGAAAAGGAGAGAAGAGAAAGAAAGACAAGTGGAAAGAGAAGAGAAGAGAAGAGAAGAAAAGAAGAGAAGAGAAGAAGAGAAGAGAAAAGAGAAAGGGAAGAAAAGAGAAGAGAAGAGAAGAGAAGAGAAGAGAAGAAAAGAGAAAGGGAAGAGAAGAGAAGAGAAGAAAAGAAAAGGGATGACAAGAGTAGAGAAGAGAAGAGAAGAGAAGAGAAGAGTAGGGAAGAGAAGAGAAGAGAAAAAGGAGGAAGAGAAGAGAAGAGAGAGAGAGAGAGAGAGAGAGGAGAGAGGAGAGAGAGGGGAGAGAGAGAGAGAGAGAGAAGAGGAGAGAAGGGAGAGAAGAGAAGAGAAAGGAAGAGAAGAGAAGTGGAAAAAAAGAGAAAGGAAAAAGAGAGAAGAAAAGAAAAGGAGAAGAGAAGAGAAGGGAAGAGAAGAGAACAGGAGGGAAAGAAGAGAAAGGAAGAGAAGAGAAGTGGAAAGAAGAGAAAGGAAAAAGAGAGAAGTGAAGAGAAGAGGAGAGGAGAGGAGAGAAGAGAAGAAGAGAGGAGAGAAGAAAACACCTCAGATGCAGAACATTAAAGGAAAGGAGGTGTTGTCATTCACAAGTTGTCCACTCTCTGGAGGCTTCGGACTTTCTGTCTCTGCTTTTCAGCTAGGATTTCAATTTCCACTTCTTGCTTTTACAAGAGAGAGAGAGAGAGAGAGAGAGAGTAGAGAGAGAGAGAGGAGAGAGGAGAGATGAGGAGATGAGAGAGAGAGAGAGAGGAGAGAGGGGGAGAGAGAGAGGGAGGGAGAGAGAGAGAGAGAGAGAGAGAGAGAGAAAAGAGAGAGAGAGAGAGAGAGAGAGAGAGAGTAGAGGAGAGAGAGAGAGAGAGAGAAAAGAGAGAGAGAGGAGAGAGAGAGAGAGAGGTAGAGAGAGAGAGAGAGAGAGAGAGAGAGAGGAGAGAGAGAGAGAGAGAGAGAGAGGAGAGAGAGAGAGGGGAGAGAGAGAGTGGAGAGAGAGAGAGGAGAGGAGGAGAGAGAGAGAGAGAAACTCGAACTCGAATAGTTTACTGACTTAAGAGAGGGTTCATTTTCTACGCAAAAAGTTACCCAACTTTTTAAGTGTTTTGAAGTGTTTTGAAGTATTGTGAAATGGTGTGTGTGTGTGTGTGTGTGTGTGTGTGTTTTGTGTGTGTGTGTGTGTGTGTGTGTGTGTGTGTGTGTGTGTGTGTGTGTGTGTGTGTGGATGGATGAATGGATGGATGGATGGATGAATGTATGTATGTGTGTGTATGTCTGTGTTTGTGGAGTGTGTCTGTGTGTGTATGCGTGTGTGGAGAGAGAGGGAGGGACAGACAGACAGAGAGAAACAGAGAGACAAACAGAGAGACAGAGACAGATACATGCAGACAGAAGGACAGAGATAGTAGGAAGGTAAAGAAGGCCACAAAAGAAGAAATAATCTTTTTTCTTCTTCTAAGAATTCTTCTTCGTAGAACGCTCAGACAGCAACTATTGTTGTCTGTCACATGAGCGAAAATGAGTTGCGCTGCCATTAAGCGCCTGACAAGTCAGGCCCAGCGCATACGACTTTAGCGTGGGAGAGAATTGTTATTTTTGTCTTTCTGGGAAAAAAAGGCAGGATGATTGACCAAGAGGGCAGAAAAAAAAGACAAGAAGGAGACGGCAGGAAGAAAAGAAGCAAGGCAGAAACAAAGAGAGGGATAGAAAAGACGGGATTCCTAGCACAGAATGTTTAGAAGGTGAGGGGGGATACTGTTTATACTGACAGGCACCCACCATCCTCACCGGGAAATTAAAAAAAAAGAAAGAAAGTGGAGAACAAAGGGAGAGCAAAAGAGGGGAGATAAGTACAGACAGAAACAGGCTGACAGACAGATAGACAGACAGACAGACAGACAAAAAGCTATCCATCACTGTCCCTATCATGAGCAGTTGACATCACAGTCATAATAATGTCTAAACGATTCTTTTTTTTAATAAAAAAAATCTTTTTATATCGAGGATAATGGAATAAGCACTTATGTGCTTTTTCACATCCAGTCCCCGTGTGTATGCGGTTTGTAAATTCTGTCATCTGTTCCCACCGGCACACGATGGCCTACTCTTACGAAAAGCGGAACAGGATTTAACGTGTGCGCAAGATGTTCTGCGTGCATTGGCACACGGGGCCTCGGTTTATAGTCTCATCCGAAGGACTTCTAGGGAGAGTAGAGTCTGCACTGATGTTAAATCTTTGGTCAAGCTAGCACTTCTCTTATCATTAGCAGTTGACATCACAGCCATAGGAAGTTAAAGGTGTCCCATAACCTATGTGGTCGTAGAGGAACATGGCGTCAGAGACCTCAGCTTCTCTAGGGGCCAGCATATTGAGGGCGGCGCCCATCTCCTCTCCCTCGCTGCTTTACCTTCCCTGACCCTAAGGAGGACAGGTACCCATTTACAGCTGGGTGAACTGGGGGACTGTACTGAAGCCAAGGCGCACAAATGGTCAACCATCCAACTGGTAACCACTGCTCGACGCTGCTTAACCTTAGCTTGGGGAAAGCGAGTGCTCTGACCACTGAGCTATCCCCACAGCCATTATAGCGTCTTAATAACTCTTTGCATCTAGCCATCTCTGCCCCTATCATTACCAGGCACCATCACAGCCGTGCTCGTGTCTGAATCATTTTCTGTGTCTAAGCTACCTATGCCCCCTATCAGTACTAACCAACGTCACAGCCATCAGTGGTCTAGAGGTAACGCGCCTGCCTAGAAAGCGAAAAGTCAGGGTCGGAAGTGTACGGTGGTTCGAACCCGTTTGGGCCCGAAAAAGAGACAGATAGAAAGAGAGACAGACAGACGGACAGACAAGTACAGAGCGACACAGCAGGCAAACCAGTCACAGGACTGCAGGCTCTCCATCAGCAATGACTGAGTTATGTGACACAGTGTAAGGCAGTGACACACACACACGCGCGGAAAATAATATTTTTGACATCTTCGGATCCAACTGACTCAACGCATTATCGAATTTTCTTTCTGCTGAGGCAACGCATTAAAGAATTTTCTTTCTGCTGAGGCAACGCATATAGAATTTTCTTTCAACGCATTAAAGAATTTTCTTTCTGCTGAGGCACTGCATTATAGAATTTTTTTCAACGCATTATAGAAATTTCTTTCTGTTGAGGCAACGCATTATAGAAATTTCTTTCTGTTGAGGCAACGCATTATAGAAATTTCTTTCTGCTGAGTCAACCTATTATAGAATTTTCTTTTTTTCTTTCTACTGAAAAACGGGCCAGTGAAAGGTCAAGGTGCCACAGCCATTTAACTGATTGCAGCCTTCATCTGGACACAGATTACTCTCTCAGTCCTATTGGTCAACAATGTTTTTGCATCGGCTAAAAGGATTTACTCAGTTTGAGCTACGACCCTTTCTAGCCTGATGGGCAGTCCACTCACAGGAAAACGAAGCAGTTTTTCAGTTTCTGCATAGCTAACTTGTCATCATTTCCTAACTTTTTACTTCCACAATGGCACTTTAGGGGAGATGTAGTGGAAGTGCATTTTTCCCTCCCCAAATATCAGGATTTCTCTTGCTGCAATCTTGCAAGTGGACAGTGTAAAGAGAGGGTTTATCAACAGAAAAGTCGCTGACTCCGCAAGATTACTGAGGTCAACTTCTTGAAAGCGAAATTGAGGGCTTTACCATATTGCTACGTCATTGTGACAATTGGCCAATCAGAGCATTCGACTTATGTATTGACCTTGACCTCTCATTGACAGTGATTTCTGATTGGACAGAAGTGGAAAGAACTGGACAGTGGTTGGCCAAAGTTGGAACCGCCACAAGTATAAGTCACGCGATCTGACAATCTTACGTACGCCATTTTTGTTTTGTTTTTGGTTATAATGTAAAGTGTTTTGTGCTGGCCTATAAAGAGGAAGAAAAGCATTCAAGAAATGTCCACCATTGATGGTAATCACGATAATAAGATAATACTCATGATGACGACGACAACGGCGACTACTACTACTACTGCTACTGCTACTACTGCTACTACTGCTACTACTACTACTACATCATCATCATCATTATTATTATTATTATTATTATTATTATTATTATTATTATTATTATTATTATTGCCTTACATACTCAGTTTGGGGAGGTAGAAGACGAGGCACAGAGAGAGAGAGAGAGAGAGAGAGAGAGAGAGAGAGAGAGAGGGAGAGAGAGAGAGAGAGAGATGAGAGAGAGAGAGAGAGAGATGGGTAAAAAGGTAAAGGTGTTCCCATAACCTATAAGGTTGTAGGGAAGTGAGGCATCAGCGACCTCAGCTTCTCAAGGGCCAGCATATTGAGGGCGGCGCCCATCTCCTCTCCCTCGCTGCTTTACCTTCCCTGACCCTAAAGAGGGCAGGTACCCATTTACAGCTGGGTGAACTGGGGGACTGTACTGAAGCCAAGGCGCGCAAACGGTTACCATCACTGGATGGATCTTAAATTAGCAATGCAAGGGTCTAGGCACTGGCACAGGACTGTCACAAATGGACTGAGCTGTTGTTTTAGTTAGTGCTGTACCCCCAACAAAGAAAAGACTCGCTGTGTAAAGAACGGTGGAGAAAGAATGTGTTCACTTGTCATTCGCTAGTGTTTTTTTTTTAAACAATTGTCTGAGCTTCAACACTTTTGCATGGTAATTTTTGATGAAAAATACACAATTATAATCATGCAAATTTACACACACACACACGCACACACACACAAAGATTGTGAAGAGACGCTAAATGAAATTGAACACACACAAACGCACACACATCACACAAACAACACACACACGCACACACACACGCGCACACACACACACTCGCAGACGCAAACAAACAAACAAACACATACACACATCAAACAAGCACACACATGCAACCAAACACACACACACACCACACCACACCACACCACACACCACACACACACACACACAGACACACACACACACACACACACACACACACACACACACACACACACACACACACACACACACACACACACACACACACACACACGCTCACAAACAAAAAACACATACACACACCAAGCACACACATGCAGCCAACCAAACACACACACACACACTCACACACACACTCGCACACACACACTCACACACTCACACTCACTCACACTCGCACACTCACTCACTCACACACTCACTCACCCACCCACCCACCCACTCACTCACTCACTCACACACACACACACACACGCTTTTTCCCTCTCAAGTCTTCCTACCTTACATCCCTTTCCACTCAAACACATTAAAGCCACTAAACAAATTAAAGAAATACTGATGTTAAAAACACATCCCAATGCCAATATCAAATTTAACCTAATTATCAAGGTTCTCTTTTATTTTCGTGGGTAATTAAATGAAACACAAGTGATGCAAATGTTCTCTTCCCAATGGACTTTTATTTTGTAACCTGACTATAATTTATTCACGGAACGGGATAGCTCAGTGATCAGAACACTCGTTTTCCCCCCAGCCAAGGTTAAGCAGCATCGAGTGTGGTTACCACTTAGATGGGTGACCGTTTGCGTGACTTGGCTTCAGTACAGTTCCCCAAATCACCCAGTTGTAAATGGGTACCTGCCCTCTTTAGGGTCAGGGAAGGTAAAAGCAGCGAGGGAGAGGAGATGGGCGCCGTCCTCAATATGCTGGAACCTAGAGAAGTGAGGTCTCTGACACCTCGCTCCCCTACGACCTTACAGGTTATGGGACACTTTTACCATTTTATATTTTGTTCTTTTTGTTTTTCTTTCATTTTGACCACAAACGAGCAGTCTGTATTGGAATGGTTGCCACTCAAGGCAGAAGAAAAGACAGGATGTCACAAATCATCTTGTCCAAATGTCAGATGAAAGGGCTTCAGGATTTCTGTTGTATCCGATTTTGGTGTGGAAGAGATTATTCTTCTCTTTTAAGTCTTTCTGAACAAAAAAAGAATGAACCAAGATGACAGAAAATAGACAAGGAGGCTGTGGCAGGAAGAAAGAAACAAAGAGATGGATAGAAAAGAGGAAATTCCTAG
>CM054143.1:19421147-19423180 GCA_028751875.1 Rapana venosa | reverse complement strand
GTAAAAAAGCCATAAGTGCTTATTCCATTATCTCGATATAAAAGAATAAAAAAAATTACACCCCCACACCCACCCACCCACCCACACACATACACCCTCCCAAACCACCCACACCCACACACAAACACACACACAGCTGGTGGACAAAAAACTCGAACAGTCTCTGTCTCTCTCTCTCTTAAATATCACTAAAGGGGGGGGGGGACTGGATGTAAAAAAGCACATGGGTGCTTTTTCATTATCCTCGAAATAAAAGAATTTGTCATTGTCATTGTCATTGTTACCCCCCCAAAAAAAACCCACACACACACACTTACACACACACAAACAAACACACACACACACACAAACACATACACACACATACACACACTGGTTCTATTTTTCTTAAGAAGTTAGTGTTATTATTATTGGTTATGGTAATAAAGTAGTTAGATAATATTCATCAAGTTGTTTTTGCTCCTAGATAGATGGCTTGATGTAAAAAAGCAAATGCATTGCTTATTCAATGTACCATCTGGAAATAAAAATTTTGACTGGACTGGACTGGACTGGACTGGACTGGACTTACACACACACACACACACACACACACACACACACACACACACACACACACACACACACACACACACACACACACACACACACACACACACACACACACACACACACCACACACCACACACCCCTACTGAATTTGCGCTCGCGGCTTTTCCAGCGCAATATAGTAACTGCCGCTGTAGAAGAAAACAATAAACATTATTTTTTCTGAGTGTCCGCGTCATGGATAAATAAAACAGAGGTTATTTATTTATAGTTATTCTTTTATTTCGAGCATAATGGAATAAGCACTAATGTGCTTTTTTGTTTTACATCAGGCAAATTTTGCCATCCGTTCCCACCGGCACACATTGGCCTACTCTTCCGAAAAGCGGAACGGGTTTTAACGTGCGCGCGAGATTTTCAGCGTGCGTTCGCACACGCGACCTTGGTTTATAGTCTCATCCGAAGGACTTTTGCCGGGAGTGGAATCGGCACTGATGTTAACTCTAGAGGAAAAATTCTCTTGAACGAGATTCGAACCCGGGTCAGCAAGATCACGAGCGCAATGCGCATCACTCTAACCACCCGGCCATCCGTTATTGTGTTCATTATATCCTGTGAGGGTGCAGGGATGCTGTCCCCAGCTTCCCAGAAGAAGACAATCTTTGTTCTGGGCTTTGCAATCATTCAAGGGGGATATTTTCCTCTGGAGTTAACATCAGTGCAGACTCCACTCTCCCCAAAAGTCTTGCGGATGAGACTATTAAACTGATGTCCCCTGTGCGAACGCACGCAGAACATCTCGCGCACACGTTAAATCCTGTTCCGCTTTTCGTAAGAGTAGGCCATTGTGTGCCGGTGGGAATAGATGACAGAATCTACAAAACCGCATACGCACGGGGGCTGGATGTAAAAAAGCACATAAGAGCTTATTCCATAATCCTTGATATAAAAGAATAATTTTAAAAAATCATTCTTCTTGACTCTTCATATACAATGACGGATAGACCAAAGAATGTCATTCAGGAGAAAGCAAAGAAATAAAAGCGAAGGAATAAATGGATACAAGAAAAATTATTAAAAAAACAAACAACTAGTGGAGCCGCACATTGGCTCTTAAGTCAAGTCAAGTCAAAATTTTTTCCAAGATGGTATATTGAATAAGCAATGCATTTGTTTTTTTTTCATCAAGCCATCTATCTAAGAACAAATTTCTTAATGATAATACTGAAATACTACAATATCGCAACCGTTACCAATAAATTGAACCAGTAAAAAGAGGAAAACCGATAAAATAATACATTGGAAAATACAAATTACACACATATACATACACACGCACACACACACACACACACACACACACACACACACACACACACACACACACACACACACACACACACACACACACACACAACACTCATACACACCTGCGCGCGTGCGCGCACGCGTACACACGCACACACTTAGGGACTTCCTGAGCA
>CM054143.1:19416147-19418647 GCA_028751875.1 Rapana venosa | reverse complement strand
GAGAACAACAGAGGTATTCATTCACCCATCTTCAACGGCACTGACTCCTTGAGTTCACATAATTTTTAGTCCCTCAGGTCATATAGGAAGGAAGGTGGCAGGATGGTTAAGACGTTCGCCTGCCAACAAGTAAACCGTAAGGTTCTGGGTTCGATTCCCAGCCTCGCTCTTTCTTCCCAGTTTGACAAAAAAAAAAATCGAACTGAATGTCAAAGTCCTTCGGATGAGACTATAAACCGAGGCCCCCGTGTGCGAACGCATGCAGAACATCTTGCGCACACGTTAAATCCTGTTCCGCTGTTCGAAAGAGTAGGCCATTGTGTGCCAGTGGGAACAGATGACAAAATTTACAAAACCGCATACACACGGGGACTGGATGTAAAAAAAGTACCTGAGTTCTTATTCCATTATCCTCGATTAAAAAAGCAAAAAGTCATCTGAGCGCTTTGATTTGTTGCTTTACAAGATTCAGCGCTATATAAATTCCATACATTATTATTATTATTATTATTATTATTATTATTATTATTATTATTATTATTATTATTATTATTATTATTATTATTATTATTATTATTATTTCGTTGTCGTTGTTATTATTATTATTATTATTATTATTATTATTATTATTATTATTATTATTATTATTATTATTATTATTATTATTATTATTATTATAATATCTCTTTTCCTTAGCCATCAATCACCTTATATAAAATGCAGGCTTTGTCTAGGGCCCTTGTGGGATGCTGTGATAATGGGTCTTGGGGCGGCTTGTTTAAACGCCAAAGCTGATGTCAAATCCTAAGTTAAAAGTCCTCCGGATGAAACTATAAACCGAGGCCCCACGTGTGTCAACGCACGCAGAACATTTTGCGCACGCGTTAAATTCTGTTCCGCTTTTCGTAAGAGTAGGCCATTGTGTGCCGGTGGGAAACGGATGACAAAATGTACAAAAACCGCATACACACGGGAAACTGGATGTGCATGAATGCTTTTTATGCCTTTTCCTCGATACAAAAGAATAGATAGATAAATAAATAAAGATAGAATAAGGTGAAGGGAAAGAAAGGGAAAAGAAGGGACAAGAAGAGGAGGGGAGAGCAAAGAAGGGAAGATAAAGGAAGGGGAGGGAAGGGAAGGAAAAAGAAGGGAAGGGAAAAGAAGGGAAGGGGAAAGAAGGGAAGGGAAAAGAAGGAAAGGGAAAAGAAGGAAAGGGGAAAGAAGGGAAGGGAAAAGAAGGGAAGGGAAAAGAAGGAAAGGGAAAATAAATAATAATAATAATGTATGGAGTTTATATAGCGCTGAATCTTGTAAAGCAACAAATCAAAGCGCTCAGATTTCATTTCATACCACTTTAAGTCACGGCAGATTTCTCTCCGTGAAATTCTTGCTGCTCTCCCTGGGGAGAGCGGGAGAGCGCGTCGCCACAAGAGCAGCGCCACCCTTTTTTTTTTCTTTCTTTTTTTTCTGTCTGCAACTGTATTTGTTTCCCTATCAGAGTGGCTTTTTTCTAAGAATTTTGCCAGGGACAACTCTCTTGTTGCCGTGGGTTCTTTTACGTGCGCTAAATAATTACGTGTAACACACGGGACCTCGGTTTATCGTCTCATCCGAAAGACTAGCGCCCAGACCACCACTCATGGTCTAATGGATGGGGGAAAAGTTTCCGGTCCAAACGGGGTACGAACCGCCGCACACTTCAGACCCGGACTTTCCGCTTTCTAGACAGGCGCGTTACCTCTAGACCACCGATCCAGAAAAGAAAAAGAAGGGAAGGGGAAAGAAGGGAAAAGAAGGAAACGAAGGGAAGGGAAGGGACCACTGCATGGTTGCAAGTGTTTTGGGGGCCTGGTCTGCTTAGCAATCTGTACAATGTTTGTGTTCACTGAATATGCAAGTGTGGATGTGCTCAGACTTTCAAATAACCCTTTGAGACCAAAGGAGGGGGGTGGGGACGGGGGTGGGGGGTGAGGGGGTGGGTTGCGGGGATGAAAGAGCAGTGAGTGTGAGAGAAAGTTCCACACACAGAGAATGGCCTCCATCCTCCCTCCCCCTCTCCCTCCCTCCCTGGAGCTAGTTTATTTCAGTTGGTACTGTACTGTACTATACTATACTGTAGTATACTGTAGTATAATTATTTTACTGCATTATGCTATACTATATTGTTCTGTACTATACTATACTGTTCTTTACTGTACTATACTATACTGTACTGTACTATACTGTTCTGTACTGTACTATACTATACTGTAGTGTACCATGTTGTTCTGTACTATACTATACTGCTCTATACTGTACTATACTGTACTGTACTATATTGTTCTGTACTACACTATACTGTTTTATACTGTACAATACTATACTATACTGTACTGTACAGTTCTGTACTATACTATACTGTGCTATATTGTTCTATATTATACTGTACTGTACTATATTGTTCTATATTATACTATACTGTTCTATACTGTACTATACTATACTGTACTATATTGTT
>CM054143.1:19401147-19411147 GCA_028751875.1 Rapana venosa | reverse complement strand
TATATAAAAAAAACCATAGACTAGAAAATACATATTATAAACTTATCATTTACGCACGCACATACGCATGCACGCACACATACCGTCAAGACCAAAGGGAGGGAGGGAGGTGTGGAGGGCAGTGGTGGGAGGAGAATGTTCATGACACCAGCATTCACACCCTCATCAACCGCCATGGCGCCGTGGTTAGTGCAACGGGGGATCCTGGTTGGAAGGTCGCGGGTTCGAATCCCGTCAGAGTTATGAGGATTTTTCGGAGTCTGACCGGCTCCTACACAGAGTGTTTGTCATGTGCTCATTGCGAAGACTGGGACCACACAGTTGAGATTCCTTTCATTTTTTATTTTATTCTTTTATTTGGAGGATAATGGAATATGCACTCATAAGCAATCGAATTTTAGAATGTTTTGAGAGTGTTGTTTAAATAATAATAATAATAATAATAATAATAAAAATAAAATAAAAATAATAATAGCCCGAATTTCACGCAGAGAAATCTGCCGTGACTTAAAGTGGCATGAATGAAATATGAATGAATGAATGAATGAAGAGAGGGAGGGAGGGTGGAGGGTATGAACAATAGAAAAGGAATGTAACAATGAAACTGTACACTATCAATATAACGATGTAGTCAACATCACGTAAAACAATGAAGAAAATTCTTAATCAAACTATTTACAACAAAATCAACCACAACTGTTCTGAGATAAGAGACAGAGAGAGGGGCAAATGTCCATGCCTTAGAAAGGCAGTCTGTTGAATGACAGCACATAGTTAAGCTACAGGAGATTACTACTAATGGGACACAAGTATCATGACGATAATGCCTTCTATCTGAGGAAGCCAGTTATATATCAGAAGGAGTTTTCAGCAAAGCCTGCCTCGCACAGGAGATTTGGAGCGGTAAGAGTAAAGTTGGAAATTGCTTTTTGCAGTATGTGTGTAGGATTGTGTTGTGGTTGTGTGTGTGTGTGTGTGTGTTGTGTGTGTGTGTGTGTGTGTGTGAGTGTGTGTGTGGGTGTGTGTAAGTGTGTGTTTGTGTGTGTTATGTGTGTTTGAGCGTGTTTGTGTGTGCTTGCGTACGCGCGTGTGTATGTGTGCGTGTGAATAATGATATTATTATTATAACGATTATAATAATACTGTTTATATTAATAATCATCATCACCATCGTTATCATAACTACTACTACTACTACTACTACTACTACTACTACTACCGCTACCGCTACCACTACCACTACTACTCCTCCTCCTCCAACTACTACTACTACTACTACTACTACTACTACTATTACTACTACTACTACTACTACTACTACTACTACTACTACTACTACTACTGATGAGGATAATGATGAAAATAATAAGAGTATAAATGAAACCAAACAAACCCCTCGTCGATGGTGTTTTTTGCCCACCTGTGTGTGTGTGTGTGTGTGTGTGTACGTGTGTGTGCGCGTGTTCGTGCGTGCGTGCGTGTGTGTGTTTTAGTGTTTTAATATTCCATTCTTTAACCGCATAACACAGTGGTATCCTGAGCCTCAATTACTGCATAATACAAAACATTGCTCTACCATACTAGTATTGAAAGTGTGTGTGTATGTGCGTGCGTGCGTGCGCGTGTGTGTGTGTTTATTTATTTATTTTTTATTTTATTTTATTCTTTTATATCGAGGATAATGGAATAAGCAGTTATGTGCTTTTTTATATATCCAGTCCCCGTGTGTATGCGGTTTTTACACAGAGAGAGAGAGAGAGAGAGAGAGAGAGAGAGAGAGAGAGAGAGAGAGAGAGAGAGAGAGAGAGAGAGAGAGAGAGAGAGAGAGAGTGCGCGTTAAAATCCCAGTTATATAACTGTGTTCTGTTTCCCTCACTTAACAAAAAATATTATACAGAGTTTCGTAACGATGCGCCATTAGTTCAGGTAGCTCTAAAACGTTAGAAAGATCGATTGAGATAAGAAGGAAGAAGATCTTACCTGAGATAAAAGAGATCGATACATCGCATCAAAAGTCAAGTCAAGTCGAGTCGAAGTGCTTGCCTTCAGATGGCTTGAGTACATCCGTGACCTTTACTGTATGATTTTCTTTGAAAGTTCTGCACAATTGATAATGGTAGGGGACCATAGTTTGAAGTCAGTGTTGCTTTGCATCAGATTGATTTCATTTTAGCCGAGTGTTTTCGTCCGTGCTTTTGGCAATTATCGTGAGGGAAGTGTAGTGTTAGTGTAGTGGTGTGTGTTGTGAGTGTAGTGTAGTGTAGTGTGTGTGTGTATGTGTGTGTGTGTGTGTTAGTGTTGTGTGTGAGTGTGTGTGTTAGTGTGTGTGTGAGTGTGTGAGTGTGTGTGTGTTAGTGTGTTAGTGTGTATGTGTGTATGTGTTAGTGGGAGTGTGTTGTGTGTGTGTGTGTGTGTGTTAGTGTGTTAGTGTGTGTGTGTTAGTGTGTGTGTATTAGTGTGTGTGTGTGTGTGGGCGAGTGCGTGCGTGTTCGCGTGCATGCGTGCGTGTGTCTCCCCGTCTCATGTGTGTGCATGTGTGTTTGTGTGCGTGCGTGGGTGAGTGCGTGCGCGCGCGCGCGTGTGCATGCGTGCGTGCGTGTGTCTCCCCGTCTCATGCTTGTGAACATGTGCGTCTGTGTTTTTATGTGTGTGCAGGCAACTTTAAACAAAAGGCAAACTGTCAACATGCTACAGTAGGCGGAAGACAATTTGACCCGTTCGTCTGATTTGCAAGGGACGGGATAGCTCAGTGGTCGGAGCACTCGCTTTCCACAAGCTAAGGTTAAGCAGCATCGAGCGTGGTTACCAGTTGGATGGGTGACCGTTTGCGCGCATTGGTTTCAGTACAGTCCCCCCACCTCACCCAGCTGTAAACGGGTATCATGCCCTCTTTAAGGTCAGGGGAAGGTAAAAGCAGCGAGAGAGAGGAGATGGGCGCTGCCCTCAATATACTGGCCCCTGGAGAAGCTGAGGTCTCTGACGTCTCGTTACCCAAAGACCGAATAGGTTATGGGTGTCCCTTTACCTTTAAATAGCATGAACAAGTTGTCTTCTTCTATTCGATATTAAGGATCCTTCGGATGAGACTATAAACCGAGGCCCCGTGTACAAACGCACGCAGAACATCTTGCGCACACGTTAAAACCGGTTCCGCTTTTTCGGAAGAGTTGTCCATTGTGTGCCGGTGGGAACGGGTGACAAAATTGACAAAACTGCACAGACACGGGGACTGGATGAGAAAAAAAGCACAGGAGTGCTTATTCCATTATCCTCGAAATAAAAGAGTAAAAAAAAGTGTAAAGAGCATGGACAAGTAGTCTTCTGCTATCCAATACTAAGGGTGGGTACAAAGCACTCCATGGCGCATTGTAAAGAGGTAGGGGTTTCCCAAAGCTTGGTCATTTATTTTTAAAGAGAAGAACTTCACAAGCGACCAAGATGGCATCAACCAAAGAGCGGAACAAAACCCAGATTACATTCATTCAAAGACGGAACAAATGGTACAACAGAAAGTTGACAATGACACACACACACACACACACACACACACACACACACACACACACACACACACACACACACACACACACACACACACACACACACACGCACGCACGTACGCACACATACACACACACACACACGCACGTACGCACATACACACACACACACACACACACACGCAGAACATCTTGCGCACACGTTGAATCCTGTTCCGCTTTTCGTAAGAGTAGGCCATTGCGTGCCGGTGGGAACAGATGACAGAATTAACAAAACCGCATACACAAGGGGACTGGATGTAAAAAAGCACATAAGTGCTTATTCCATTATCCTCGAAATGAAAGGGTAAAATTAAAAAAACCCACAAAAACACACATACATACACACGCACGCATGCACACGCACGCACCCACACCCATACCCACCCACATACACACACACGCACGCACGCGCGCGCGCGAGCACACCCACACCCACACCCACACACACACACACACACACACACACACACACACACACACACACACTTACACACACACACACACACACACACACTCACACACACACACACACACACACACACACACACACACACACACACACACACACACACACACACACACACACACACACACACACACACACACAAGAACCAAGAATCAACACAGGAAATCCTTTGAAACTTACACTCATATGACAGACACGTTGTTGCTGTCTGTTTAACGACGACGACGACAAAGATGATGAAGAAGACGATGATTTGATAGTTTGTGTGTTTCATCAATAAACGAAAAAAGAAATAACTAAAGCAAAAGCAACTCATGATTAGTGAAAATTTTAAATAGCACAATTAAACGCAAGCTGCATCAAGTGAGTTTCATTGCAATCACATAGAAATGGATACAAAAAACAACAACAGTAGCTTGGAAATTAGATTGATTTTTCTATTGGCATTGATTGTTAAAAAAATTATTCAGAGAGATCAGGATGGACTTAGATGTTTTAATGTTCTGGAGTGGAAAGGAGTAAGCTCGAAAGAATTGGAAGCTGATACTTACTCTCTCTCTCTCTCTCTCTCTCTCTCTCTCTCTCTCTCTCTCTCTCTCTCTCTCTCTCTCTCTCTCTCTCTCTCTCTCTCTCTCTCTCTCTCTCCCTCTCTCTCTTTCTCTCGTGCTGTTTCTTTGTGTGACTCGTTGTGTGTGTGTGTGTGTGTGTGTGTGTGTGTGTGTCTCTGTTTACAAAACTGCACAACGCGGGGACTGGATATAAAACAACACATAAGTGCTTATTCCATTATCCTCGAAATAAAAGAATAAAATAAAAGAATAAAAACTCTCTCTCTCTCCCCCCCCCTCTCTCTCTCTAAAAAGCCTATCACAATAAAATATTGTCATTGTCATTGCAATTCTCTCTCTCTATCTGTGTGTGTGTGTGTGTGTGTGTGTGTGTGTGTGTGTGTGTGTGCGTGCGTGCGTGCGTGCGTGCGTGCGTGTGTGTGTGATGATGTAAAAAACAAATAGTCAGAAGTGGCGAAACTCAGAAATTCGTTTGCATTAAACACTTAGCGATACTAGCTTCAGTACAGTCCCCCAGTTCAACCAGTTGTAAATGGGTACCACCTCTTTAGGGTCAGGGCAGGTAAAGCAGCGAGGAAGAGGAGAGGATGGGCACCGCCCTCAATATGCTGGCCACCTAGAGAAGCTGAGGCCTCTGATGCCTCGCTCCCCTACGACTATATAGGTTATGGGACACCTTTACCTTTTTAGACATTCCATGTCGAGCACATACTCCACACTATCGTCTACACCAGTCCAATGACAGCAAGTCTTTAGTGAGGCGTTGCACTGCCAAAAACACTCTTCACTTTCACCTATCCTGTAGTGCCGAGGACCGTGGGGGCAATGCAGCACCATTGAAGATTTTCCTCCACTCCCCACGGTCCTCTGTTTTCCGTTGCAATTCGTTCCACTCAAGGCCAGTCCACTCTCTGATGTTGTTTTCCCATCGTTTTCTTTGTCTGCCTCTTCTGTCTCCCTCCTTGTACTGTTCCCTGTAGGACAGTCTTGGCCAGTCCAGATGTTCGTGTGACGTGCCCTGAAGCCAGAAGCTCTTCATATGGTTTAATGGCATTTTAAATTATTTTCACTTTCTCATTAGTGATGTGATCTGTGTATTTTATTTATTTATTTATTTATTGTTTTATATCGAGGATAATGAAATAAGCACTCGTGTGCTTTTTTACATCCAGTCCCCGTGTGTATGCGGTTTGTACATTCTGTCATCTGTTTCCACCGGCACACAATGGTCTACTCTTCCGAAAAGCAGAACAGGATTTAACGTGTGCGCAAGATGTTCTGCATGCGTTCGAACGCATGCGTGTATGAGATACCAAGAAGTTTGCGAAAGCACCTCATCTCCATTGCCTGTATTCTCTGGCAATTTTGTAGCAGTCGTGTGCCAACGTCTGAGTATTGGCATCGGGTTCATACAGTGATGGTATTACACATGCCTTTCTCTGTCTGCTTCATTTTCTCCCTTCTATGATGTCTGGCAGGCCCCTGGCATCCCTACAGGTTGTGGTGTGTGTGTGTGTGTGTGTGTGTGTGTGTGTGTGTGTGTGTGTGTGTGTGTGTGTGTGTGTGTGTGTGTGTGTGTGTGTGGGATACAAGTCATTAGAAAAAGCATCCCCACCTTCTGGAAAAATTATGTGCGAGGAATTCCCATTTTGTTTAAATCCCTATCTTCATTTCTGCCCTGCTCCTTTTTTTTCTTCCAATCACATCCTCCTGATCTATTTTCTGGATTCTCTGTCCATTATCCTTCCTTTATTCCAGAAAAAAGCCTCTTCAAAGACACCAATTCCCTACGATGCCGAAGTCAATTTTGTTTATTTGCAAGATATAGCGCTGTATAAATTCCATGTATATTATTATTATTATTATTATTATTATTATTATTATTAATTGCGCTGGGCCAGACTTGTCAGGCGCTTAACGGCAGCAAAACCCATTTTTGCTCATATGACAGACAACAGTAGTTGCTCTCTGAGCGTTCTCTGAGGAGGAGGAGGGTGAGGAGAGGGTTTGTTATACTGTCAGATCATACAACATGCATATGTGACGATTCTGACTTTGCCCAATCTATTTCCACGCCCGTCACTTTCCAGTACTGTCCAATCAGACATCACTTCAAGCGAAGGTTCTGATCGATGCATAAGCCGACTGCTCCGATTGGCCAATTGTCACGATGACGTAACTTGGGCAAAATCCCCCCCAAGCAAACTTGAACTTGACCTCAGAAATCTGGGTGATGAGTACACTTATGGTAAAGACCCTAGTCTAACTCAATGCGAAGATAGGAGCAAGAGAAATACTGATATTGAAAATGCATGTACACTTATGGTAAAGACCCTAGTCTAACTCACCACGAAGACAGAACCAAGAAAAAAAAGCTGATATTGAAAATGCATGTACATTTATGGTAAAGACCCTAGTCTAACTCACCGCGAAGACAGAAGCAAGGGGGAAAAAAAGCTGATATTGAAATGCACTTACAGCAAATGATGTATTGAAGCGCCATTGTGGAGGCACGCAGCAGACAGTGGACTGAGGGGAAGATGGAGGCAGGGTAGACTGCGAGTGCAGAGTGCATTGCTAGCATGATGCATCTCCTCACAGTGCTGTGCTGCATCTCCTCACAGTGCATTGCTGCATCTCCTCACAGTGCTGTGCTGCATCTCCTCACAGTGCACTGCTGCATCTCCTCACAGTGCATTGCTGCATCTCCTCACAGTGCTGTGCTGCATCTCCTCACATCTCACAGTGCTGTGCTGCATCTCCTCACATCTCACAATGCATTGCTGCATCTCCTCACAGTGCATTGCTGCATCCTCTCACAGTGCTGTGCTGCATCTTTTCACAGTGCTGTGCTGCATCTCCTCACATGCTGCATCTCCTCACAGTGCATTACTGAATCTCCTCACAGTGTTGTGCTGCATCTCCTCACAGTGCTGTGCTGCATCTCCTCACAGTGCTGTGCTGCATCTCCTCACAGTGCTGAGCTGCATCTCCTCACAGTGTTGTGCTGCATCTCCTCACAGTGCTGTGCTGCATCTCCTCACAGTGCTGTGCTGCATCTCCTCACAGTGCTGTGCTGCATCTCCTCACAGTGCTGTGCTGCATCTCCTAAGAGTGCTGCATCTCCTCATGCTGCATCTCCTTACAGTGCTGTGCTGCATCTCCTCACCTCACAGTGCATTGCTGCATCTCCTTACAGTGCTGTGCTGCATCTCCTCACAGTGCATTGCTGCATTTCCTCACAGTGCTGTGCTGCATACCTACCAAGTGCTGGTGCTGATTCCTTAACAGTGCTGTGCTGCATCTCCACAGATGCGTTGCAGGACCTCCTCTCTGCAGGCTGCACTTTAGTGAGGCGGCGCCATCTCCTCGTGCCCTCGCTGCTTTACTTGCCTGACCCTAAGATGCGTGCCCATTTTACAGTGCTGTGTGATCACTGGGCTGACCTGCAAGCATGCTGCGCCAAACGTGTCACCATCACTGTGCTGCATCCTCGACGTGCTTTGGCTGGTGTAAGGATTGCTGATGCTCCACCATTGAGCTTTCCACGTCGTCCCCTACAGACTCGAACCAAAAAATATATGCTGATATTACAATGCATTGACTAGCAAATGATGTTATTTACGCCATGTGAGCGCATCACACTAGTTGATGGTGAAATCGATGGCAGGTGCATCCTTGCTGTGTGCTAGTGTGCATTCTCATGCTGCATCTCTCCCCACTACAGTGCATTGCTGCATCTCCTCACAGTGCTGTGCTGCATCTCTCCATTTGCTTGCATCTCCTCACAGTGCATTGCTGCATCTCCCACAGTGCTTGCTGCATCTCCTTACAGGCTGTGCTCATTCCTCTCTCCCTCACAGTGCATTGCTGCATCTCCTCACAGTGCTGTGCTGCATCTCCTTGCTGCATCTCCTCACAGTGCATTGCTGCATCTCCCCACAGTGCATTGCTGCATCTCCTCACAGTGCATTGCTGCATCTCCCCACAGTGCATTGCTGCATCTCCTCACAGTGCATTGCTGCATCTCCTCACAGTGCATTGCTGCATCTCCTCACAGTGCTGTGCTGCATCTCTTCACATTGCTGTGCTGCATCTCCTCACAGTGCTGTGCTGCATCTCCTTGCTGCATCTCCTCACATTGCTGTGCTGCATCTCCTCACAGTGCTGTGCTGCATCTCCTTGCTGCATCTCCTCACAGTGCTGTGCTGCATCTCCTCACAGTGCTGTGCTGCATCTCCTCACAGTGCTGTGCTGCATCTCCAAACAGTTCACTGCATGCCGTCAGGTCAGAGTGGAGTGGAGTCTGCCGTACCTTGAACCAAAGATAAGGGATGGTTAGGACAGCAATGTGGGTACTATACTGGCCACATGGGTTCAGCCTTCAGCGCCTGGGGTTTATCACAGTTCTTGATTAAACCATTGACGCAGGGGGCAACAGCAAAGTGAGAGGCTGTATGACCAGTGGCTTTCCCACTCATGGAATTCCACTTTACAGCTTAGTCTTTAGTGATCGACTATGACTCTCTGACTAGGAGGTTTGACTTGCACAGTCCTTATGTGCTGCAGCCCTGGGGGCTAGTTGGCCTTTGAAGAACATCTCCAACGCTGACTGTCCTTATGCCCACTTGGCCAAGAGAGTGGGGATGTACTGTGGGCAAGGCATCTCCACTATAATCAAATTTCTGCCCAATTTCCGAAACAGCAGCTGCCTCCACTGCTGTTTTGAGGTCATCGTCGAAAACGACGGACTATCATACATACATGGGTGTGTATGCGAGCGTGCGTGCACTCTCGTGTGTGTGTGCGTGTGTGTGTATGTGTGCGTGTGTGTGTGCGCTCGCGCGCATGTATGTGTGTGTATACGTATGCGTGTATGCACATATGCACAGGCACACGCACGCACGCATATGTGTGTAGGTGATTACAATATACTGAATGACAAAAATTAGCAAACATCCACACACACACACACACACACACACACACACACACACACACACACACACACACACACACCACACACACACACACACACAACACACACACACACACACACCCACACCCCCACACACCAATGTAGGAACACAATGTTGTAAAAACCATTGATGGGAAAAGACATACAAACTTCTTATTTACGCGTGCAAAACACACACACACACACACACACACACACACACACACACACACACACACACACACACACACACACACACACACACACACACACACACACACACACACACCAATATATGAATACAATTTTATAAAGACTATTGACTAGTAAACACACACACGCGCGCGCACGCGATTGAAGGCAGACAAACAGAAAAGAAAAATCACCAAACCACCTGCACCTGGCAGCAACTCAGCAGCTAAGTCTGAAACACCTTGCGTACAGGTTAAAGCCCGTTCCGCTTTTC
>CM054143.1:19388647-19396147 GCA_028751875.1 Rapana venosa | reverse complement strand
AGGCCCACCAGTGTTACATAAACCCTGCCCAGTAGTCCAAGTGTATCCACTCCTAGGCAAGAAGGGTTTGCACAGCTGGATGTCGGCTGTTGCAGACCCCTGTCCCAGATAATTGGCATTAAGTTGGCATTAAAGGCTTTAAAGGAAAAGCGGGATGCTGTGGGGTAGTCCAGTGTACCCTGTGAAATTTGCTAGGGTAATTTTGTGCAACAAAGGTTTTCTTCAAATATTTTTAAAAAATAAATAAAGCTTTTGTTCTATTCTTTTGTCATCTGAAAGTTGACAGTAAATTCTACCAAATATGAACAAACCGAAAATTGCTAATTTTTTTTTCCAGATAAACCGTTGTTGCTCTAAGGCATCGCACTGGTCAGATTGCTGCATTGTTCTGTTCAGGTCTGTGTCTTCCGTGTCCATGTTGCTGTCACACTGCATACAACTAACCCCACACCTCCTCTGTACTGTTTACCGCCTTGATTATAGCGCTGATCTGATGGTGATGATGCAGTGCGATGTTACATACATCACCTTCTCCCCCAGTAGTTTATTTATTTATTTATTTATACCACTTTAAGTCACGGCAGATTTCTCTGCGCGAAATTCGGGCTGCACTCCCCGGGAAGTGCGCGTCGCCACAAGAACAGCGCCACCCATTTTTTTTATTTTTCCTGTCTGCAACTTTATTTATTTCCCTCTCAGAGTGGCTTTTTTCTACAGAATTTTGACAGGGACAACTCTCTTGTTGCCATGGGTTCTTTTACGTGCGCTAAATAATTATGTGTAACACACGGAACCTCGGTTTATCGTCTCATCGACAAGGACAATGACAATGACAAATTCTTTTATTTCGAGGATGATGAATAAGCACCCAGGTGCTTTTTTACATCCAAAAGATTAGCGCCCAGACCACCACTCATGATCTAATGGATGGGGAAAAAGTTTCGGGTCCAAACGGGGTTCGAACCACGGCACACCTCCGACCCGGACTTTTCGCTTTCTAGACAGACGCGTTATCTCTAGACCACCAATCCATTTAGAAGAGGCCATGAGATTTTCTCACCGAGGAATGTCTACAAATAATAATAATAATAATAAAAAAAACAACAACAAACAACAACAACAACAAACATAAAAAAAAATAATAATAATAATAATAAAATAATAATAATAAATGGAATTTATGTAGCGCTGTATCTTGCACAGACAAATCAAAGCGCAGATATTGATAGACAGACACATACAAACACAGACAGACAGACAGACAGACAGACACACACACACACACACACACACCTCTCACACCTCACACATACACGCACGCACGCACACACACACAGACAAACAAACACACACACACCTCTCACACCTCACACATACACGCACGCACGCACGCACGCACCACGCACGCACGCACACACACACACACACACACACACACACACACACACACCACACACACACACACACACAACACACACACACACACACTTTTTCATTACTCAACAGCACTCTCAGACTGTAGTGTGGTTTTAAGACATAATGTAGGGACTACTGGAAGTAAAATCAGATAGCAGTAAAAACAGAGAGAGAGAGAGAGAGAGGAGAGAGAGAGAGGAGATGAGGAGAGAGAGGAGAGAGAGAGAGAGAGAGAGATTTCCAGGACGTATTTATGGAGGACTGTGTGTGTGTGTGTGTGTGTGTGTGTTTGCATTTTTGTGTGTGTGTGTGTGTGTGTGTGTGTGTGTGTGTGTGTGTGTGTGCATTTGTGTGTGTGTGTGTGTGTGTGTGTGCATTTGTGTGTGTGCGTGTGTGTGAGTGTGTGTGTATGTGTACGCGTGTGTGTAAGTGTGTGTGTGTGTGTGTGTGTGTGAGCGCGAGCGCGTGTGTGTGTTAGTGTGTGTTATTTATTTATTTAGAAGATAATGGAATAAGCACTCATGTGCTTTATTTACATCCAGTCCCCGTGTGTATGCAGTTTTATAAATTTTGTCATCCGTTCCCACCAGCACACAGTGACCTGCTCTTCAAAAAAGCGGAACGGAATTTAACGTATGCGTGCGTGCGCACTAGCGTCCGTGTGTGTGTGTATGTGCGTGCGTCCGTGCATGTGTGCGTGTGTGTGCGTACGTGCATGCGGGCGCGTGCGCTCGCGTGCGCGCGCGTGCGTGTGTGCGTGTGTGTGATGGTGGGCAGTCAGCGTGAGGGAAGCAATATCACCACACATCCATCACACTATACTCCACACACTTCGACACAGGCTGCATGGGTGGGTGGGAGGGGAGAGGCTGGGCAGAGTAGAGCGTATGGGAGTGGGGGGGGGGGGGAGGTGGAGGGGGAAGGGGGAGGGGGTGGCAAGAGGGATCGCACTCTGAAGACTGAGCACTGGCTGTTGCAAGGATTGCTGCTTTTGTGTCTGTTGCAGAGACTACTGTTGCTTTTGTGTCTGTGGCAGAGACTACTGTTGCTTTTGTGTCTGTTGCAGAGACTACTGTTGCTCTTGTGTCAGGTGCAGAGACTACTGTTGCTTTTGTGTCAGTTGCAGAGACTACTGTTGTTTTTGTGTCTGTTGCAGAGACTACTAATGCTTTTGTGTCTGTTGCAGATATTATTGTTGCTTTTGTGTCTGTTGCAAAAACTACTGTTGCTTTTGTGTCTGTTGCAGAGACTACTGTTGCTTTTGTGTCTTTTGCAGATATTACTGTTGCTTTTGTGTCTGTTGCAGGGACTACTAATGCTTTTGTGTCTGTTGCAGAGACTACTGTTGCTTTTGTGTCTTTTGCAGATATTA
Source organism: Rapana venosa (assembly GCA_028751875.1). Taxonomy (NCBI): domain Eukaryota; kingdom Metazoa; phylum Mollusca; class Gastropoda; order Neogastropoda; family Muricidae; genus Rapana; species Rapana venosa. Next base: position 19,393,359 of record CM054143.1, on the reverse strand, counting down.
CTGTTGCTTTTGTGTCTGTTGCAAAAACTACTGTTGCTTTTGTGTCTGTTGCAGAGACTACTAATGCTTTTGTGTCTGTTGCAGATATTACTGTTGCTTTTGTGTCTGTTGCAAAAACTACTGTTGCTTTTGTGTCTGTTGCAGAGACTACTGTTGCTTTTGTGTCTTTTGCAGATATTACTGTTGCTTTTGTGTCTGTTGCAGGGACTACTAATGCTTTTGTGTCTGTTGCAGAGACTACTGTTGCTTTTGTATCTTTTGCAGATATTACTGTTGCTTTTGTGTCTGTTGCAGAGACTACTGTTGCTTTTGTATCTATTGCAGAGACTACTGTTGCTTTTGTGTCTGTTGCAGTGACTACTAATGGTTTTGTGTCTGTTGCAGATATTACTGTTGCTCTTGTGTCTGTTGCAGAGACTACTGTTGCTTTTGTGTCTGTTGCAGTGACTACTAATGGTTTTGTGTCTGTTGCAGATACTACTAATGCTTTTTGTGTCTGTTGCAGTGACTACTAATGGTTTTGTGTCTGTTGCAGAGACTACTGTTGCTCTTGTGTCTGTTGCAGAGACTACTGTTGCTCTTGTGTCTGTTGCAGAGACTTCTAATGCTTTGTGTTGCTTTTGTGTCTTTTGCAGAGACTACTGTTACTCTTGTGGCTGTTGCAGAGACTACTGTTGCTTTTGTGGCTGTTGTAGAGACTACTGTTGCTTTTGTGTCTGTTGCAGAGACTGCTGTTGCTCTCGTGGGTGTTGCAAGATCTGATGCTCTTGTGGGTGTTGCAAAGTTTGATGCTCTTGTGGGTGTTGCAGGATATGATGCTCTTGTGGGTCTTGCAAAATCTGATGCTCTTGTGGTTGTTGCAAAGTCTGATGCTCTTGTGTCTGTTGCAGGGACTGCTGTTGCTTTTGTGTCTGTTGCAGAGTCTGCTGATGCCCTTGTGGGTGTTGCAGGGCCTGATGCTGATGCTGCTCTAGTGGATGCTTAATATGTGTCTGCTACTGATGCTCTTGTGAATGTTGCAGGGTATATATCTGGAACCCTTGATGCAGAAGTTACAGTGCGCATCGCTAAAGCCAGTTCTGCCTTTGGCAGACTCAACAACAGGTTGTGGAACAACAAAGGCATCAGGCTCAGCACCAAAATCAAAACTTACAGAGCTGTCGTGCTGGCCACCTTGTTGTACTGCTGTGAAACATGGACGACGTACTGCCGTTACATTCAACAGCTTGAGCAGTTTCACCAGAGATGCCTACGAAATATCCTCGGAATAAAGTGGCAAGACAGGGTCTCCAACCTCCAGGTCCTAGAGAAGAGCAGCCTGCTCAGCATCGAAAGCCTACTGATCAAGTACCAGCTACGCTGGACAGGACACGTTGTCCGAATGACAGACAGCAGGATCCCAAGGATGCTATTGTATGGCCAGCTGAAGGAAGGCCTCCGAAAACTTGGAAGACCCTACAAGCGCTTCAAGGACACCTTGAAGACAAACCTTAAAGCCTGTGACATAGACATCGCTACCTGGAAAACTGATGCCCTTGATCGTTCTCGCTGTGGGATGCTGTGCTCCAGTGGCATAAAAACGTTTGAAAACAAGAGAACGCTGGCCATTAAGGAGAAGCGTGAGCGAAGGAAGCAGGGCTCAACTTCTGGAGACGTTTTCCCTTGCAACACCTGTGGGAAGTGCTGTGCATCCAGAATCGGCCTCTTCTCCCATATGAGGATACATTCTGACAGATAAGCCTGCCTGCCTACTCATCGGTCGATCCGACGGGAGACTCCATTCATCTATCTATCTATCTATCTATCTATCTATCTATCTATCTATCTATCTGTCTATCTATCTATCTGTCTATCTGTCTATCTATCTATCTATCTATCTATCTATCTATCTATCTATCTATCTATCTATCTATATGCCTACCCTTTGACCTGGGTGACTGAGATCACTTCTTGTTATCAGAAGGGAGGCATTCATAGACAAAGCAGAAGACAGCCACATTCCTTTTTCATGGTACACACAGATTACAGCATGGAGATAAAAATGATGAATTATTTATGGGGGAACTTGTACGTGTATGCACTTTTCTGAATTTATTCCAAACATTTTTTTTCTATGAGATGATATTATATCCATTTTTTTAAAAAGTGGGCACAACATCAAGTTTGGCGAGCTCACTTTTAAAAAACTTTTTTATATAAGATGTGTGTGTGTATGTGTGTGTGTGTGTGTGTGTGTGTGTGTGTGTGTGTGTGTGTGTGTGTGTGTGTGTGGTTGAGGTTAGTGTGTTAGTGTGTGTGTGTGTGTGTGTTATTTCGAGGATGATGGAATAAGCACTCATGTGCCTTATTACATCCAGTCCTCATGTGTATGCAGTTTTGTAACTTTTGTCACCCGTTCCTCTGTGAAAGAGAGAGAGAGAGGGGGGGGGGGGGAGGGAGAGAGAGAGAGAGAGAGAGAGAGAGAGAGAGAGAGAGATGAGAGAGAGAGAGAGAGAGAGAGGAGAGATAGAGGAGAGAGAGAGAGAGAGAGAGAGAGAGAGAGAGAGTAGAGAGAGAGAGAGAGAGAGAGAGAGAGAAGGGAGAGAGAGAGAGAGAGAGAGAGAGAGAGAGAGAGAGAGAGAGAGAGAGTGAGTTAGTGTGTGTGTGTGTGTGTGTGTGTGTGTGTGTGTGTGTGTGTGTGTGTGTGTGTGTGTGTGTGTGTGTGTGTTATTTCGAGGATAATGGAATAAGCACTCATGAGCTCTTTCAGATCAAGTCCCCGCGTGTATACATTTTTGTCAATTTTTGTCATCCGTTCCTGTGTGTGTGTGTGTGTGTGTGTTGTGTGTGTGTGTGTGTGTGTGTGTGTGTGTGAGTGTGTGTGTGTTTTTGTGTGTGTGTGTGTGTGTTGTGCGCGCGCACGTGCGAGAGAGAGAGAGAGAGAGAGAGAGAGAGAGAGAGAGAGAGAGAGAGAGAGAGAGAGAGAGAGAGAGAGAGAGAGAGAGAGAGAGAGAGTACACGCATGTGTTTGTATGGTTCTGCAAAGTAAATGTATGCTCGTGGGTGTAAGTAGAAACAAGCAAGTCAATTCAGTGTGTCTTTATTCCCTTGCAGAAGGTTTAATCTCGATTCAGTTTTACTGCTCTTTAAATTCTGTTACGAGTTCTTGCTTTACCCTATTTTCTCCGTTTTAAAGTCAAACATTGGGAAAAATAATCTGAAAGCAATCAGTCAGGGATATGATCAAGTGGCAATTGAAAGATTTTATAATACAGTTGTCTTCAGAATAAAATAGAACATACATATATACATACATACACACACGCACGACGCTCACACACTCACACACACACACACACACCACACACACACACACACACACACACACACACACACACACACCACACACACACACACACACACACACACACACACACACACCACTCACATCGTCAATAACATCAGATTTATACCCTCAAAATGCTGTTGTTTGACTTAATTTTTCGTTTTTTCCCCCATAACGATATCCTCAAACCAAATTTTGTGGTGATAATCAGCTGCGATAGGCTCAGTGGTTAGTGTACTGGGTTAGAGACTGGAGGGTCACAGGTTCGAGTCTGAAAAGAGTCACAGGGGTGTTTTGGATTCCGTCTAGCTCCTATCCAGAGTGGGTGTGCCGTGGGATCATTTGGAGAGGCTGGGACCCCACAGTCAGGCTTTTTATTATTCTTTTTAATGATTTTTTATTTCGAGGATTTATTTATTTATTTATTTATATCGAGGATAATGGAATAAGCACTCATGTGCTTTTAAATTTTTTTTTATCCAGTCCCCGTGTGTATGAAATTTTGTAAATTTTTCTACTCTTCCGAAAAGCGGAACGGGTTTTAACGTGTGTGTAAGATGTTCTGCGTGCGTTCGCACACGGGAACCTGGGGTTTATAGTCTCAACCGAAGCTTCATCCACTTAGCGTATGAAATGTGTGGAGAGCGGTGTTCAAATCACCAACATTGCAGATGTCTGTATGTCTCTGGTGAAGTTGATGCCAGCATATATCTATAAGAAACATAGAGTACAACCCTGTCAAGTAAAAGTCTCAAAGTATATGCATTTTCATAGCAGCATCATTGCATCATCCTCATCATTGTTGATCATCATGCAGTAAAAGAAAATTGACCCCCCCCCCCCCACCTCTGTTCCCCCCCGAGTCAGTGGCCTTAGCTGCTCTGGTTTCATGGTACAACACTCCAGTCGCAGTTTCCCCATACACTTCTATGCCTGTGGTGAGTTTGTGTCCAAGCCTTCGCCGCGTTGGAGGTTTTTAAAATTATTTTTTAAATTCTTTTATATCGAGGATAATGGAATAAGCACTTACGTACTTTTTACATCCAGTCCCCGGGTGTATGCGGTTTTGTAAATTGTGTCATCTGTTCCCACCGGAACACAATGGCCTACACTTACGAAAAGCGGAACAGGATTTAACGTGTGCGCAAGATGTTCTGCGTGCGTTCGCACACGGGCCTCGGTTTAGAGTCTCATCCGAAGGACTTTTGGGGAGAGTGGAGTAGGCACTGATGTTAACTCCAGGGGGAAATCATCCCCTTGAACGGGAATCGAACCCGGGTCGTCAGATTGCTAGCGCAATGTTCTGACCACTAGGCTATCCCGTCCCCCCCAATCGCATGCAGAGGTTCACAGGAGAAGCTTGTTGGAGGGACGTTATGGTGGTCAC
>CM054143.1:19368647-19383647 GCA_028751875.1 Rapana venosa | reverse complement strand
GGAGTCCGTCAAGGCTGTCTCTTATCGCCAACACTGTTCAATATCTTCCTTGAGCATATAATGTCTGACGCCTTAGAAAAACACACAGGCAGTCAGTATTGGAGGGTGGGCAATCACAACCTTAGGTTTGCTGATGACATTGATAGACTGGCAGGGAATGAACAGGAAAGAACTAAACTAGTGTACCACCTGGATGAAACATCCTCCAGATACGGCATGGAGATCAGTTCCAAGAAGACAAAACTCATGACAAACAGTGCCCAGTCAATCACTACCAAGATCACAGTCAGTGGAAAAGAACTTGATGTTGTAGATCACTTCAAGTACCTCAGAGCTATTATTACTGGTGAAGGTTCAAAGACCAGAATCCTCGCAAGAGCTTCACAAACAGTAGCAGCAATTATGAAGCTCAAGACCATCTGAAAAGACCGAAACATCTCTCAGGACCAAGGTCAAACTACTGCATGCATTGATCATCTCCACATACCTGTATGCATGCAAATCCTGGACATTGAATAAAGGGCAATTAATTGTTATCTATCTATCTATCTATCTATCTATCTATCTATCTATCTATCTATCTATCTATCTATCTATCTATCTATCTATCTATCTATCTATCTATCTATCTATCTATCTATCTATCTCTCTGTGTGTGCCTGGTGGTTAGAGTGATGCAATCTGATCTACCGACATGGGTTCGAATGTCCTTTAATCAATCTCTCTCTCTCATACAGAGAGGGGAGGGGATAGTCTAGTGGTTACAACATTGTGTTTGCAATCTGAGGATCCAGGTTTGAATCCTGTTCAAGGGGATTTTTTCCCCTGAGTTAACATCAGTGCAGACTCCACTCTCCCCAAAAGTCCTTCGTTTGAGACTAAATCAAAGCCCCATTTGCAAATACACACAGAAAATCTTGCACACATGTTAATCCTGTTCCACTTTTCGAAAGAGTAGGCCATTGTGTGCTGGTGGGAACAGATGACAGAATTTACAAAACTCCATACACACGGGGACAGGATGTAAAAAAGCACATGAGTGCTTATTCCATTATCCTCGATAAAGAAAGAACAAATAAATAATACAGTCATAACGTGACTTCCTCGTTACAATACTTTGCATCACTGCAGGGTTACGTGCCTGTGATGCTATTCTTTGTTGTGGCTAAAGTGTTTATGTAGTAGTCACGTGCTCCCCATGACATCATTGTGCTACCTACAAATCCCCAAAACGTCTGGTCTTCAACATGAACAAAAGAACAAAGCTGAGTGATCTAGTTGTTTTCAGCCAGTATTGCGCACATACCAATGACCAGTTATCAGTGGTCTAGAGGCAACGCACCTGCCTAGAAAGCGAACAGTCTGGGTCGGAAGAAAGCAATGGTTTGATCTCCGTTTAGGCCCGAAACCTTTTCCACCATCCATTAGACCATGAGGGGTGTGATATGGGTACTAATCTTTCAGATGAGATGCTAAACTGATGTCCTATGTGTTAATATGGTTATTTAGCACACTTAAAGGAACCCATGGCAACAAGAGAGTTTTCCCTGGCAAAATTCTGTAGAAAAAGCCACTCTGACAGGGAAACAAATTAATATAGTAGCAGACAGGAAAAGAAAAAAAAAGGGTGGCGCTGATCTTGTGGCGATGCCCTCTACCTGGTAAAGAGCAGTCCGAATTTCACACAAGAGAAATCTGCTGTGACTTGAATTGGTATGAAAATAAAAATAAAAATAACTCACTTGCCTCTGTTTTTTTAAAAATCCCAAGCGTGTGTTGATGAAATCCACAAAATGGAAGTAATCACCTTCTCCACTAAAAAGCTATCAACCTTCACCTGAGCCATGCAGATTGAAAAAAAAATCCCTATTCAAACACACATCCGTTTGATATCACATTATTAGCTTGAACACAGGAGAGATGGGTATAAAAGGAACGGCTGGCATCTGCATTAGAAAGGAAGGGGGTTAACCACCAGATATTGACTTAACAATAAACAGAGAAATGGGAGAAAGGGGTCAACAAGGCGTGGCTGCTGTTTTGGAGCCACCTACTGCTCTAGCTTCATTATTAACAGGGGACGGGGTAGCCTGGTGGCTACAGTGATGTATTCGTGATCTGCCCACCCGGGTTCGAATCTCGTTCAAGAGGATTTTTCCTCTGGAGTTAACATCAGTGATGACTCCGCTCTCCCCAAAAGTCCTTCGGATGAGACTAAGCCGAGGTCCCGTGTGCGAACGCATGCAAAACGTCTTCTGCACATGTTAAAACCAGGTTTTCGGAAGAGTAGGCCATTGTGGGCTGGTGGGAACAGATGACAAAATTTGCAAAACTGCAACACACGGGGACTGGATGAAAAAATCCACATGTGCCCTTATCCCATTATCCTCGAAATAAAAGAATATAATAGAATAAAAATAAAATAAAATTGACAGTACTGCCTTCCTCTGCCAATGCCCTGACCAAGATTTTAAAGGTAGAGGATTTGTTGCTGCCTAAGACCCGTGTGTGCAGTACAAGCTTCTGTTAAGTAAAATGGTAGTGCTTGGTGGTGGTCGGTCCTTAGTCAGTTACAGGGAAGGGATCTGTGCAAGTCAAGAAGGCTTTCTCTTTATTTTTGCTGAGCAAAAAAGTAGTTCGGGGATTTTAACACACACACACACACACACACACACACACACACACACACTCACCACCACAACTGCGCAATAAACACCCATCCACCCACACGTGCTTACACACTCATATAGACATTCACACCCACACAACGAGAGAGAGAGAGAGAGAGAGAGAGAGAGAGAGAGAGAGAGAGAGAGAGAGAGAGAGAGAGAGAGAGAGAGAGAGAGAACGCCTTTAACAGAACACTTGAATTAAGACTCAGAGCGAGAGAGAGAGAGAGAGAGAGAGAGAGAGAGAGAGAGAGAGAGAGAGAGAGAGAGAGAGAGAGAGAGAGAGAGAGAGAGAGAGATTAACTGCTTTTAACTAACGCCTTGGAAGAAGATAAAGGATATTTACATGTCAGTCTGGCGAAAGTAATGATTTTACAGAGATACAGAATCCACACACACACACACACACACACACACACACACACACACACACACACACACACACACACACACACACACACAAGCGAACGAGCATACACGCATGCACACACGCGGTGCTTACACACATGTGTAAGTGCATGTTTGAGAGAGAGAGAGACAGAGAGAGAGAGTGAGAGAGAGACAGAGACAGAGAGACAGAAAAAGACAGAAAGACAGAAACAGAGTGAGAGAAACTTGAATAGTTCCCCCCATACATTTCAGAGACTTCACTACTGGTGGACATAAATCGTGTGTCGTAAGGCCGCTGGTGAAAAGCTATCGATGTGTTCTCCAAACCCTTGTCTCAGCCCTTACTTCCTGACTGTTAGTGACACAGCACAGTGTGCAGAGTGACCCCACCCTGAAAATTTGGCCCCTGGACAAGGCAGACAAGTGACCAGCATTTGCCAAAACATTCAAGCATTGCGCTCACGATCTGCTGACCCGGGTTCGAATCTCGTTCAAGAGGATTTTTCCTCTGGAATTAACATCAGTGCCAACTCCACTCCCGCTAGAAGTCCTTCGGATGAGACTGTAAACCGAGGTCTTGTGTGCGAACGCATGCAGAACATCTTGCACACACGTTACACCCAGTTCCACTTTTTAGAAGAGAAGGCCATTGTGTGCCGGAGGGAATGGATGACAAAATGTACACAAATCTGCATACACACGGGGACTGGATGTAAAAAGTCACATGAGTACTTATTCCAATATCCTCAAAATAAGAGAATAAAAGAAAAAAAAGAATAAAACAAAACCAGCTTTGAACATCTCAGTGGAGATGCTAGGGGTCAGTCAGCATAAAATAGCATCCCCACCTTCTGGAAATTCTGTGCTAAAATTTTCATCTTTTCTATCCCTCTCTTTGTTTCTGCCTTTTTCCTTCTTCTTCCTGTCACCTCCTTCTTGTCTATTTTCTGCCTGGTTGGTCAATACACCTGCTTTTTCCCCCCAGAAAGACTTTAAAGATACCACTTCTATCCCATGCTGAAGTCAGATGTGCTGGGCCTGACTTGTCAGGCGCTTAAGAGCAGCACAACACATTTTCGCTCATATGACTGACAACGATAGTGGCTGTCTGAGTGTTCAAGGACAACAACGAAGAAGATCTTCTGAGTAGTTTGTTGATGAATGTTTGCGCCCTGCTCATATTTCAGCCTCTGAGGACTGCTATGATGGTCGACAAAAAAGGGTATAAAATAAAAATAAGATAAATACATCTTGTGAAGGACAGGCAACGCCATGGTGCTAATGATACTAACTAACATACACATGTAACAATAGAGTGGATCCTTTCTTTTTCTTCTTCCTCAAACACTCAGACAACAACTATTGTTGTCTGTCATATGAGCAAAAATGCTTCACGCTGCTGTTAAGCACCGGACAAGTCAGGTTCATTGTGTCCGACTTCGGCATGAGAGAGAATTGTTATCTTTTCAGCCTTTTTGGAAAAAAAAGGTAGAAGAATGGACCAAGAAGGCAGAGAATAGACAAGAAGGAGGTCACAAGAAGAAAAGGAACAAGGCAGAAAGAAAGAGAGGTATAGAAAAAAGAGACAATTTTTAGCACAGAACTTCCTGAAGGTGGGGATGCTGTTTATTCTGGTAGGTCTCCGGCATCCCCTAGGGAAGAAAAGAGTGAGTAAGTAGACATGAACAACAGGGATAATTCTAATATGGGTACATCAGTGACTGTTCACCTCACATGTGGGAAATAAAGCAACGGTAGTCCTCAGTGGTGAAGTTATCCACAGGGGTAATTCTGATATGGTACACCAGTGACTGACTGTATATCACACGTGTGGATAAAAGAGCCTAGGTTTTCTTCAGCAGTGACATTCTCCACAAGGATAGTTCTGACAGGGGTACACCAGTGACAGTTTACCACATTGTGGGCAATATAGCTTAGGTAGTCTTCAGCAGTGAAATTCTCCACATGGATAATTCTCACATGGGTACACCAGTGACTATATACCTCACGTGTGGGCAATATAGCTTAGGTAGTCCTCAGCAGTAAAGTTATCCACAGGGATTATTCTGATAGGGGTACACCAGTGACTGACTCTATATCACATGTGTGGCTTATAGAACCTAGGTAGTCTTCAGCAGTGACATTCTCCACAGGGATAATTCTCACATGGTTTGTGTATGTGTGTGTGTGTGTGTGTGTGTGTGTGTGTGTGTGTGTGTGTGTGTGTGCGTGTGTGAATACATGTGAACATAATAATATGCATGAGTGAGATGACACAGTCATGAAAACTAGTTTATGTGCACACTTCAAGCTAAGTCAATCCTTCTTCTTGCAGTTTATCTTCCAGTTTAAAAACGCGTACGTTTTAAACTGAACAAAAAACAAAGTAATCTAGTCAGAATTTAGTGTATCCCATTTAATAATGAACAGGGTTTTTTTTTTAACCACACAGACAATCGTACAAATGATTGGAACTGGAAAATTCTGATAATCGTTTTCCCTCAATGGTGAAGGAAAGCAGAGGACTGATCACAAGCTGTCACGTCTGTCTAGACATCCAAGAGTTATCTCCCTGCGAGGAGAGAGGGTGGAAGAGGGGAGGTTTCAGCTGGGAGGGGAGGGGAGGGGTGGGGGGAGGGACGCACTGGTAATAGGGGTGGTTAAGTGTGACACAACTAATTAATAATGATTGACAGATTAGGCTTAGCAAAACCAAAGAAAAAAAGACACATAGATGTTATGTGTTAGATCTAATTTTTATGTTCTTCTCTTTCCACAGGGAGGTTTCTTTCTTTCTTTCTTTCTTTCTTTCTTTCTTGTCTGTCTGTGTCTGTCTGTCTGTCTGTCTGTCTGTCTGTCTGTCTTTACTTTCTTTCTTTCTTTTCTTTCTTTCTTTCGTTCTTTCTTTCTTTCGTTCTTTCTTTCTTTCTTTCTTCTTTCTTTCTTTCTTTCTTTCTTTCTTTTTTCGCAATGCTTCTCCTTCGCAATTTTTCTTCTTGTTCTCCTCCTCCTCCTCCTCCTCCTCCTTCTCCTTCTTCATCTTCATCTTCATCTTCATCTTCATCTTCATCTTCATCTCCTCCTCCTCCTCCTCTTCTTCTTCTTCTTCTTCTCTTCTTCTTCTTCTTCTTCTTCTTCTTCTTCTTCTTCTTCTTCTTCTTCTTCTTCTTCTTCTTCTTCTTCTTCTTCTTCTGCATTCAGTTTAAGGGGCTTTCCCCCAAGTCTTTCTGAATTTGTTAATTTGTTCAAGGTAGAGTTTCCACCATTTTTGTCTGTTGTTTACGTTTTCTTTTGGTTTTTGCTTTCTTTTGTTTTAAATTACTTCAAGTTTGTTTTTGTTTTTGGGCAGAATTGTAAAAAGGCCTTTATTGTGCCTAATTCTTTACCCATTAAAGATTCAATCAATCAATCTTCTTCTTTTCTTCTTCTTCTTCTTCTTCTTCTTCTTCTTCTTCTTCTTCTTCTTCTTCTTGTCTATACAGGTTATAAATTACTGATCTGTTCAGGGCAGGCAGACCAACACCAGTAACAGCGCCAGTGCCAGTCAATGATGGTTTTTCTTTACCGAAACTAAACTGTGTGGAAAATCAATAAGAAAAGCTGTCCACTGCCTCTTCAATCAGGGAATCCAGACAAGCAGAGAACGAGGGCTGATCGTGTGTTTTACAGTGGAGTGCACAGAGAAATGGACCAGCCTTGCCTGGAACCACTTGCTATGAAAAGCTAAAAAAACAAAAAAACAAACAAACAAAAAACTCCCCTGCGACAAAGTGGAGGAAGCTGGTTGGAAAATTTCCCTTAATGGTCTACGAGACTATGCGAAAGGTGAGGTGAAGGTAATGGAGAAATGAGGTCTGGGTTCAGTTTTTAAAAAAAAAGAAGTTCTCTACCCGACAAAGTCCTTCGGATGAGACTATAAACCGAGGCCCCGTGTGGGACTGGATGTAAAAAGCACATAAGTGCTTATTCCATTATCCTCGATATAAAAGAATAATAAAAAAAATAGTCTGCAGACCGTTATGTTACCCGTAAGTGTTGAGTTTGTTTAGGAGAAAGGCCTGCAGACAATGACAATGACAATGAAAAATTCTTTTATTTCGAGGTTAATGAATAAGCACTCATGTGCGTTTTTTACATCCAGTCCCCGCCCGTAGGGATACATCTTAATAGTAACCCAATACTTGACCTCTCACACAGTAGAAACAATGGGAAATAACCCTTTTAAAAAACCAACAAAAACAACAGCAAAAAACCCCCAAACAAATAAAAGAAACCCTAACCCCCACAGCCCCCCCCCCCAAAAAAAAAAGAAGAAAAACCTACCAATGAAAAACAAACAACAAACAACAACAGAAAAAGAACAAAAAACCCCAAAATAGAGAAAAACAAACAAACAACAACAACAAAACCAAGAAAAAACAAACCAACAACCAAACTTATAAAGTCATAAAAATAAACATCCTCACATTGTAAAATGGTACACATAGTTGTTTACACATAACAATAAGATATTGAAATAAGGCATACATTAAAACTTAAGCACAGCCGACAAGCCCAATTAAATATTGAAAATATAAAGCATGAATCCTTCATCAGGATACACAACAACGAGAGAGTTTGTTACAGTAATGTGGCATTGAACAGAGCCCTACAGAAAAAAGGATAGCTTTTTCTTAGGATTTTTCCGAGTAAAAAGTAGAGCCTCACAAAAAAGACAAATTTTTAGTCAATGAACAAGTTATAATCAAAGACTCTCCCATGATGAGGATGGCCGAGGTCTGTCAATATAAATAGCATCCCCCACCTTCTGGAAATTCTGTGCTAGGATTTGCCTTTAAAAAAAAATCCCTCTCTTTGTTTCTGCCTTCTTCCCTTTCCTCCTGTCACCTCTTTTGTGTCTGTTGTCTACTTTCTAGGTCTATTCTCCTGCTCCTTTTTTTCTTCTAGAAAGACTTGAAAGGTTACGATTCTCTTTCATTGCTGAGGAGGGCCTGAATTGTCAGGCGCTTAACGGCAGCGTAACGCACGCATTTTATAAATAATAATAATAATAATAATAATAATAATAATAATAATAATAATAATGTATGGAATTTATATAGCGCTGAATCTTGTAAAGCAACAAATCAAAGCGCTCAGATTTTATTTCATACCACTTTAAGTCACGGCAGATTTCTCTCCGTGAAATTCGGGCTGCTCTCCCCGGGGAGAGCGGGAGAACGCGTCGCCACTTAGCGCTGCGCCACCCTTTCACCCTTTTTTTTTTTTCTGCAGCTGTATTTGTTTCCCTATCAGAGTGGCTTTTTTCTAAGAATTTTGCCAGGGACAACTCTCTTGTTGCCGTGGGTTTTTTTACGTGCGCTAAATAATTACGTGTAACACACGGGACCTCGGTTTATCGTCTCATCCGAAAGACTAGCGCCCAGACCACCACTCATGGTCTAATGGATGGGGGAAAAATTTCCGGTCCAAACGGGGTACGAACCGCCGCACACTTCAGACCCGGACTTTTCGCTTTCTAGACAGGCGCGTTACCTCTAGACCACCGATCCACCGTTCATATGATAGACTATAATAGCTGTTGTCTGAGCGTTTGAAGAAGAAGAAGTGCGAAGAAAAAGAAGAAGTGCAAAGAAGAATTACGAAGAAGAAGAAGTGCGAAGAAGAAGAAGAAGTGCGAAGAAGAACTGCGAAGAAGAAGAACTGCGAAGAAAAAGAATTGCGAAGAAGAATTGCGAAGAATTTTGAAGAAGAACTGCGACGAAGAAGACGAAGAATTGCGAAGAAGAAGAACTCGAAGAAGAACTGCGACGAAGAAGACGAACTACAAAGAAGAAGAAGAACTGCGAAGAAGAAGAAGAAGCAGAAGAAGAAGAAGCATGCGAAGAATTGCGAAGAAGAAGAACTGCGAAGAAGAAGAATGCGAAGAAGAAGAATGCGAAGAATGCAAAGAAGAATTGCAAAGAAGAAGAAGAACTGCGAAGAAGACGAAGCAGAAGAAGAAGAAGAAGAAGAAGCAGAAGAAGAAGAAGAAGAAGAAGAAGAAGAGAAGAAGAAGAAGAAGAAGAAGAAGAAGAAGAAGAAAGAAGCAAAGAAGAAAAAGAAAAAGCAGAAGAAGAAGAAGAAGAAGAAGCCGCAGCAGAAGAAGAAGCTTGATTGATTGATTAATTGATTGATTGAATCTTTAATGGGTAAAGAATTAGGCACAATAAAGGCCTTTTTACAATTCTGCCCAAAAAGAAAAACAAGCTGAAGTAATTAAAAACAAAAAGCAAAAACCAAAAGAAAACGTAAACAACCGACAAAAATAGTGGAAACTCTACCTTGAACAAATTAACAAATTCAGAAAGACTTGGGGGGAAAGCCCATTAAACTGAATGCAACATTATTATAACATCCGCCAAGTTACACTCACACACACACACACACACACACACACACACACACACACACACACACACACACACACACACACACACACACACACACACACACACACACACACACACACATACATACACACACAGGCACGCACGGAGAAGAAGAAGAAAAAGAAGAACTGCAAAAAATAAGAAGCAGAAGAAGAAGAAGAAGAAGAAGAAGAAGAATTGCGAAGAAGAATTGCGAAGAAGAAGCATTAGAAGAAGCAAAAGATGAAGAAAAAGCAGAAGAAGCAAAAGAAGAATTGCGAAGAAGAAACCAATCGACGAGTATAATAATTAGGGGCTGTTGTACAGTAAAGAAATGAAAGGACAAGGGAAGATCCCTCAACTTAACAGAACCAACAGCAACAACTTTCAGTCATCTTGAAGGCTACCACGGAAACTCCACATTTTCCCCCTTCACACCGTTTCACTTTTTGCTTGTTAAGTGTGGCAAAGAAAAACCAGACTGGCCAGCACATCCTTCAGAGGTACACGCTATTCAGCGACCTGAGGAAGATTTGTGCGTCCGACGACGGAGATAACCCTGCAAACCAAACTGTACGGCCCACGAGAGGAGCTGGAAAGGACATGCCATTATTTTCCCCCCAAACACATCTGACGGTGTAAAAAGCGAACGACAGAAGAAGTTTGTTAATCGCACGATGTCAGGAATCTGACGCCCAATATCCACGACCTTTCAGAGAGAAGGCTATTCATGTTCATTCAGAGAGAACGAATGCTTAAAACACTCTGTGTTGTCTGTAAAAACTGGGAAAAAAATGTTTGAAATATATCAGACAGGCACGATAACAGAGGCTATAGCCGAATGGTTAAGACTGTGCGACTTCAATCAATCCCAAGGGCCTGTGAAGTCGTGGGTTCGTATCTCGGCAGGTCTGGCGAATCAAGGGTGGGTATTTTTCACGATTTCACAAGTGAAAATCAAATGCAGACCTGCCAGTGCCTTAACTCCCTCAGCGTATATACCCACACGGAAGATGAAATATATATGTTGAAGATTCCGTAATTTACGCCAGCGTTCTGTGGGTTACGGAAATAGGGACATACCCGGCATACATCCCCGTTCAAGGGGGATATTTTCCCCTGGAGTTAACATCAGTGCAGACTCCACTCTCCCCAAAAGTCCTTAGGATGAGACTATAAACCGAGGTCCCGTGTGCGAACGCACGCAGAACATCTTGCGCACACGTTAAATCCTGTTCCGCTTTTCGGAAGAGTAGGCCATTGTGTGCCGGTGGGAACAGATGACAGAATTCACAAAACCGCATACACACGGAGACTAGATGTAAAAAGGCACATAAAGTGCTTACTCCATTATCCTCGATATAAAAGAATAAAATAAAATAAAAAATAAATAAAATAAAATAAATAAAACATATGTTTATAGTCTCATCCGAAGGACTTTTGGGGAGAGTGGAGTTTGCACTGATGTTTACTCTAGGGGACAATATCCCCTTGAACGGGATTTGATTCCAGGTCAACAGATCACGAGCGCAATGCGCAAAGCTCTAACCAAACAGGCTATCCCGTCCCATTCCCGTCCCGTCCCGTCCCGTCCCTTGTGTGTGTGTGTGTGTGTGTTTTTGTGGTGGTGTAGTGTGTGTGTGTGTGTGTGTGTGTGAGGGGGGGGGGGGGTCAGGCATAAGCTCTGTGTGTGTGTGTGTGGGGTGTGTGTGTGTTGTGATAAGGGGGGGGGTCAGGCATAAGCTCTGTGTGTGTGTGTGTGTGTGTTGTGTGTTGTGTGTGTGAGGGGGGGGGGGTCAGGCATAAGCTCTACAAAAGGCTATCCTCTCCTGTCCCTCCGTGTGTGTGTGTGTGTTGTTTTGTTGTGTGATGTGTGAGGGGGGGGGGGGTCAGGCTAGCTCACCAACAGGCTATCGTCTCCTCCGTCGTGTGTGTGTGTGTGTGTAGTGTGTGTGTATGTGTGTGAGGGGTGTGGTGTGTATGGTAGTGCATAGCTCTGCTATCGTCTCTTCGTCATCGCGGGCGTGTGTGTGTATGTGTGTGTATGTGTATGTTGTTGTGTGTGTATTGTGTTGATGTGTGTGTTGTCTGTTGTGTATGTGTGTGTATGTGTGTGTATGTGTGTGTGTGTATGTGTTGTGTTATTGTGCGTGCATTTGCTCTTTTCGTTCCTTGTTGTCATATCTTGTCTTCTCTCTGTTCTCTGTGTATCTTCTTGTTCTGTCGTGTCTTCTGTCGTATCTCTGCTCTTGTCTTCTGTACTCCTTTCGTCTCTCTCTGTCTGTCGTCTGTCTCTTTCTCTCTTCTGCTTCTCTCTCTTCTTTCTCTCTCTTCTTCTTCTCGTCTCCTTTCTCGTCTCTCTCTCTCGCTGTTCTCTCTCTCTCTCTTCTCTTCTCTCTCTTTTCTCTCTGCTTCTCTCTCTCTCTCTCTCTCTTCTGCTCTCCTCTAAGTCTCTCTGCTGTGCTCTCTCTCTCTCTCTCTCGTCTCTCAATACCTCTCTCTCATCTCCTCATCTCCTCTCAGAACGAGATTCTGCCCATCCTCCGAAAGATAGATACATGTAACGATGCCAGAGTACTAGATTCCCGGCCACTACAGACAGCCTCTAAAACTGTTCTGCATGAAACTGGTCAGGGAGGGAGAAGAAGAGGCAGACACGGCAAGATAGATACATAGGTAAGAGATGGAAAGACAGGCAGACAGATATATAAATAGAAAGGTAAGTAGACAGATAGGTAGATAGACAGACAGCCAGCCAGCCAGCCAGACAGGAAAGTAGATAGATAGATAGACAGAGAGACAGACAGATAGACAGAGAGACAGACAGACAAACAGCCAGCCAGTCAGACAGATGGTTAGATAGATGGATAGACAGACAGACAGATAAATAGATAGATAGACAGACAAATAGATAGATAGATAGATAGACAGACAGATGGACAGACGTATAGACAGACAGACAGAACAGACAGACAGATAGGTAGATAGATAGATAGACAACACTGCAGAACGAACGAGATCGCCATTGACAAGGATACACGCTTTGGAACGTAGCCGACAGGGATGGAGGAAGCTGGTGGAAAGGTCTTCAGTGCAGAGTTGCAATGACTCTTACCAAAAGTAAAGGAGAAAAAGAAGAAAACAAAGAGAAAGAGGAAGAAAAGAGAGAGAAGAGCATCGGCAGCTACTAGAAGCAGATAAAGAAGAAGAAGAAGAATTAAGAAAATTGCAAAAAAAAAACTGCAAAGAATTACAAAGAAGAAGAATTTCAACAAAGAAAAAGAAGAATTACCAAGAAGAAGAATTTCCAAGAAGAAAAAGAAGAATCACCAAGAAGAAAAAGAAGAACTGCCAAGAAGAAGAATTACCAAGAAGAAAAAGAAGAATTGCCAAGAAGAAAAAGAAGAATTGCCAAGAAGAAAAAGAATAATTACCAAGAAGAAAAAGAAGAATTAACAAGAAGAAAAAGAAGAATCTCCAAAAAGAAAATAAAGATTTACCAAGAAGAAAAGAATTACCAAGAAGAAAAAGAAGAATTACCAAGAAGAATTACCAAGAAGAAAACGAAGAATTGCCAAGAAGAAAAAGAATTGTCAAGAAGAAGAATTACCAAGAAGAAAAAAAATTACCAAGAAGAAGAATTACCAAGAAGAAAAAGAAGAATTACCAAGAAGAAAAAGAAGAATTGCCAAGAAGAAAAAGAAGAATTGCCAAGAAGAAAAAGAAGCATTGCCAAGAAGAAGAATTACCAAGAAGAAAAAGAAGAATTGCCAAGAAGAAAAAGATTTGCCAAGAAGAAAAAGAAGAATGACCAAGAGGAAAAAGAAGAATTGCCAAGAAGAAAAAGAAGAATTGCCAAGAAGAAAAAGAAGAATTACCAAGAATTGCCAAGAAGAAAAAGAAGAATTACCAAGAAGAAGAATTACCAAGAAGAAAAAGAATTGCCAAGAAGAAAAGGAAGAATTACCAAGAAGAAAAAGAAGAATTGCCAAGAAGAAGAATTAGAAGAAAAAGAAGAATTACCAAGAAGAAAAAGAAGAATTTCAAAGAAGAAAAAGAAGAATTGCCAAGAAGAAAAAGAAGAATTGCCAAGAAGAAGAATTACCAAGAAGAAAAAGAAGAATTGCCAAGAAGAAAAGGAAGAATTACCAAGAAGAAAAAGAAGAATTGCCAAGAAGAAGAATTAGAAGAAAAAGAAGAATTACCAAGAAGAAAAAGAAGAATTGCCAAGAAGAAAAAGAAGAATTACCAAGAAGAAAAAGAAGAATTACCAAGAAGAAAAAGAAGAATTGCCAAGAAGAAAAAGAAGAATTGCCAAGGAGAAAAAGAAGAATTGCCAAGAAGATAAAGAAGAATTGCCAAGAAGAAAAAGAAGATATGCCATAAGAAAAAGAATTGCCAAGAAGAAAAAGAAGATTTGCCAAGAAGTAAAAGAAGAATTACCAAGAAGAAAAAGAAGAATTACCAAGAAGAAATAAGAAGAAAAGAATTGCCAAGAAGAAAAAGAAGAATTGCCAAGAAAGAAAAAAAGAAAATTGCCAAGAAGAAGAATTACCAAGAAGAAAAGAAGAATTGCCAAGAAGAAAAAGAAGAATTGCCAAGAAGAAAAAGAAGAATTGCCAAAGAATTGAAGAAAAAGAAGAATTGCCAAGAAGAAAAAGAAGAATTGCCAAGAAGAAAAAGAAGAATTGCCAAGAAGAAAAAGAAGAATTACCAAGAAGAAAAGAGAAAAGAGAATTGCCAAGAAGAAAAAGAAAATTGCCAAGAAAGAAAAAGAAGAATGACCAAGAAAAAAGAAGAATTGCCAAGAAGAAAAAGAAGAATTGCCAAGAAGAAAAGAAGAAATTACAAAAGAAGATTGCCAAGAAGAAAAAGAAGAATTCCAAGAAGAAAAGAAGAATTACCAAGAAGAAAAAAAGAATTGCCAAGAAGAAAAGAAGAATTGCCAAAAAGAAAAAGAAGAATTGCCAAGAAGAAAAGAAGAATTCCAGAAGAAGAAGAATTGCCAAAAGAAAAAGAAGAATTGCCAAGAAGAAAAAAGATTGAAGAATTGCCAAGAAGAAAGAAGCAAAAAGAAGAATTGCCAAGAAAAAAAGAAGAATTACCAAGAAGAAAATGAAGAATTGCCAAGAAGAAAAGAGATATTACCAAGTAGAAAAATAAGAATTGCCAAAAGAAGAAGAATAAGCAAAGAAGAAGAAGAAGACAAGAAGCAAGAAGAAGAATTGCCAAGAAGAAAAAGAGAATTGCAAGAAGAAATGGAAGAAGTTCCAATAGCAAAGAAGAATTGCAAGAGAATTGAAGAAGAATTGCCGAAGAAGAAATGGAAGAAATTTGCAGAGGAAGGATTCAGAAGAATGCAAGAATGAAAGAAGAAGAATTGCAAGAAGAAGAAGAATTGCCAAGAAGAAGAATATTGAAGAAGAAAAGAAGAATTACAAGAAGAAAAAGAAGATTGCAAGAAGAAAAGAAGAATTGCAAGAAGAAAAGAAGAGATCAAGAAGAATTCAAGAAGAAAATTTCAAAAGAAA
>CM054143.1:19346147-19363647 GCA_028751875.1 Rapana venosa | reverse complement strand
CTACTGCTACTGCTACTACTACTACTACTACTGCTGCTGTTGCTGCTGCTGCTGCTGCTGCTGCTGCTAGCTCCTTCTGTGCTATTTCCTTGCTACTCCTACTACTACTCCTACTCCTCCTCCTACTACTACTACTACTGCTTCACTGCTACTGCTACTACTACTAGTCCTGCTTCTGCTACTACTACTACTACTACCTCTACTACTACTACTACTACTACTACTACTACTACCTCTACTACTACTACTACTACTATACTACAAACTACTACTACACTTCTTCTTCTTCTTCTTCTACTACACTATACTTCTACTGCTACTGCTACTGCTACTACTACTACTACTCCTGCTGCTGCTGCTGCTGCTGCTGCTGCTGTGCTGCTGCTCTACTACTACTATACGACTACTACTACTACTACTACTACTACTACTGATGTATGGAATTTTTATAGCACTAAATCTTGTAAAGCAACAAATCAAAGCACTTATTCCAAATCATTTACACGCATGCGATCGCACATAAATAAGATAAACAGATATATTTACACACACACAAAACACACACACAACACACACAACAACACACACACACACACACACACAAAACCAACAACACACACACACAAGACGGACACACACACACACAGACGGACACAGACACACACAGACACACACAGACACAGATACACACACACACACACGCGCGCGCGCGCGCGCGAATACACTCGCAGGCGTGCACAGCACGCTTAGGCTGGGTGATGGAGAGGGGGGTGAGGGTTTAAATTCAAAGAGAAATGGCTAGATTACAAAGGGGGGAGGGGGGGGGGGGGAGGAGGGGGGCGAGGGGGGTAGATCTTAGATAGGAAATATTAAGTGAGTTTTGAGGCTGGATTTCAAAGTATCCAGTTTAGGATTTTGGCGAGTGGATAGAGGAAGTTCGTTCCAGGTTAATGGATCACAAATAGAGAAAGAGCTACCAGTTTTTGTAAATGTAAATGTTTTTGTAAATGTACCTGTAAAGAAAAAACCCAACCTATTCATTGTAACTGGCTGCATGTGAATGAGTATGATGAATGAAAGCGCTATGATTTGGTTTTTTTGTGTGTGTGCAAGATAAAGCACTATATAAATTCCATTGATTATTATTATTATTTAAAATTTTTAAAAATTATCAATAATAATAATAATAATGATAATAATAATAATAATATTATTATTATAAATATTATTAAATCAACAAGCAACAGAGGAACAGACAACAGACTGTTCTCAGTACAGAGCAGCACAGAGACACAAAGAGGATTGGTTCGCTGATACAGACTGACACAGTAGCTGAGTGGTTATGATCTCTCGACTTCAATACTATAGGTCCATGAAATTGTGGGTTCGAATCTCGGTGGCGTCTCGTGAATATTTTTCGTGGGTATTTTTACAATCTCCTAGGTCAACTTCAAGTGCAGATCTGCCAGTGCCCTAATTCATTTTCGTGTATATTACCCATGCAGAAGTTCAAATATGCACGTTAAAGATCCCGTAATTTATACTAGCGTTTGGTGGATTACAGAAACAAAAACATACCTAGCATGCATCCTCAAAGTTGGATTGCAGCTACCTTTGTGGTGGGGAAAAAAAGGTCGCATACGCAAAAACTTCATCAGTGGTGAACCTCGTAGTTTTAGCTGAAGAACAAAACAAAAAAAAAGGTAAAAATAATTGCTAATACAGTTGGTTACAGAATGCTAGAGTCAATGGACTTTATTAGGATAAAAGATTATCGGGACGGGATAGCTCAGTGGTCGGAGCACACGTTTTCCCCCAGCCAAGGTAAAGCAGCGTCGAGTGTGGTTACCACTTGGATGGGTGACCGTTTGCGTGCCTTGGCTTTAGTACAGTACCCCAGTTCACCCAGCTGTAAATGGGTACCTGCCCTCTTTAGGGTCAGGGAAGGTAAAGCAGTGAGGGCAAGGAGATGGGCACCGCCCTCAATATGCTGGCTACTTGAGAAGTTGAGGTCTCTAACACCTCACTCCGCTACGACCACAAAGGTTATGGGACACCTTTACCTTAAGATTATGTGATTAGTTTCCCTCTTACCACAATCCCTGTCACAACAAACGGTGATCATTGCTTAGTTTAAACAAACATTTATTAGTTCAGAAACAACATAGCGCTAATACATGAAATGAGTACAACAGGATGCTTGTTTGAGGCCATGAAGGCAGCACAGGTCTCTTGAATCTGAACAGAATAAGAAAAAAAGCTAAGCCACCCTGCTCTGGTGGGTCAGGTAAGGACAACCTTCTGTTCAGGACCCCTTTAAACCAAATCAATACCAGCTCTTTACCAAAGCATGGCACATGATGTTCAAAAGGACACTTCCCAATCAAAAACTTACCCTCAGGGTTTTTTGTTGTTGTGGTTTTTAGTTTGCGAGGGAAGTAAACAAAAGTGGAGGAGGGGGAGAAAACTCTGCTCAGAATGCTAGAATCAACAGAGATGGCCGAACTTCATGCTCAAGGCTAACAAAGAAACACCTATTGTTGTCCATTGTTTTCTCTCTCCCCCGCCCCCACCTGTGTAATCTATTTTTGTTTGTTTGTCAAGTGTGGGGTGTCAAAACAGGGATGTTCAATATTCCTCACTGCCGTTGGAGAAGTGGATTTGGCTCTTTGGATTCACAATGTATGCCTAACGCTGAAAGTCAGCCACAAAAAGGAAAAAGCAGTTTAACAAAAACCACCACCACCACCAACAACAAAGCAAAGCTTATAAATGAGGCCTCCAAGCTAGCTGTATTCAAGAGAGAGAGAGAGAGGAGAGAGAGAGAGAGAGAGAGAGAGAGCAACAGACAGACAGACAGAAGACAGAGAGGAAGACGACAGACAGAGACACACAAAGAGCGAGAGAAAGAGAGAGAGTTTGAGAGAGAGACAGAGAGTCAGAGAGAGACAGATAGAGAGAGGAGGAGAGGCAGAGAGAGAGAATTTTTAAAAATTCAATTCTTTTCTATCGAGGATAATGGAATAAGCACTTATGTGCTTTTATTTTTAATCCAGTCCCTGTGTGTATGTGGTTTTGTAAAATGTCATTTTTCTTACCGGCACACAATGGCCTACTCTTACGAAAAGCGGAACAGGATTGAAATCATGCAAGATGTTCTGCGTGCGTTCGGACACGGGGCCTCAGTTTCAAGTCTCATCCGAAGGACTTTTTGGGGAGAGTGGAGTATGTACTGATGTTAATTCCAGAGGAAAATATCCCCTTGAACGGGAATCAAACCCGGGTCGTGAGATTGCGAGCGCAATGTTCTAACCACTAGGCTATCCCTCCCCTAAGAGAGAGAGAGAGAGAAAGAGGAAAAGAGAGAGGAGAGAGAGAGAAGGAGAGGAGAGAGAGAGAGAGAGAATGACAATGACAATGACAATAACAATGACAAATTCTTTTATTTTGAGGACAATGAATAAGCACTCATTGGGTTTTTTTTACATCCAGTTCCCGCCCATAGGGCTATATCCTAATAATAACACAATACGTATACTCTCACACAGTAGAAACAAAGGGGAACCCTTTTTACAAAAACACACAAAACAACAACAATATCAAACAAACAAATGAAAGAAACCCTAAAATTATCCCCCCAAAAAAAACCCACACCACCAACCCACCAACAAAAATCCCAAAACCCAGAGAGGAGAGAGAGAGAGAGAGGAGAGAGAGAGAGAGAGTGAGAGAGAGAGAGAGAGAGAGAGAGAGAGAGAGAGAGAGAAGAGAGAGAGGAGAGAGGAGAGAGAGATTTTATTTGATTTATTTTTCATTTCTTTTATTTCGAGGATAATATGCAGTTTTGTCAATTTTGTCATTCTGTTCCTACCGGCACACAATGGCCTACTCTTTCGAAAAGTCCTTCGGATGCAACTGTAAACCGAGGTCCTGTGTGCAAACATACGCAGAACATTTTGCGCACATGTTTAATCCTCTTTCGGCTTTTCGTAAGAGTAGGCCATTGTGTGCCAGTGGGAACAGATGACAAAATTTACAAAACCACATACACACGGGGACTGAATGTTAAAAAGTATATAAGTGCTTATTCCATTATCCTCAATATAAAAGACAAAAAATATAACCACACACACACACACACACACACGAATACACTCCCAGGCGAGCACAGCACGCTTAGGTTGGGTGATGGAGATAGGTGGTAGTTAATTCAAAGAGTATGGCTAGATTACAAGGGATGGGGGTGGTGGTAGGGGGAGTAGATCTTAGATAGGAAATATTGAGTGAGTTTTGAGGCTGGATTTCAAAGTATCCAGTGTAGGTTTTTTGCGAAGGGATAGGGGAAGTTCGTTTCAGGTTAATGGATCAAAAGTAGAGAAAGAGCCACCAGTTTTTGTAAACGTAAATGTTTTTGTAAATGTACCTGTAAAGAAAAAAACCCAACCTATTAATTGTAACTGGCTGCATGGGAATGAGTATGATGAATGAAAGCGCTTTGATTTGGGTTTTTGTGTGTGGCAAGATATAGCACTGTAGAAATTCCATTTATCATTATTGTTATTAAATCAGCAAACAACAGAGGAACAGACAACAGACAGTTATCAGTACAGAGCAGCACAGAGACACATTAAGAGGATTGGTTCGCTGATACAGACTGACACTGTAGCCGAGTGGTTATGATCACTCGACATCAATCCCATGGGTCTATGAAATCATGGGTTCGAATCTCGGCGGCGTCTTGTGAATATTTTTCGTGGATATTTTTACAATCTCCTAGGTCAACTTCAAGTGCAGATCTACCAGTGCCCTAATTCCTTTTCGTGTATATTACCCATGCAGAAGATCAAATATGCACATTACAGATCCCGTAATTTATATAAGTGTTTGATGGATTACAGAACCAAGGACATACCTAGCATGCATCCTCAAAGTTGAATTGCAGCTACCTTCGTGGTGGAAAAAAACGTTCGCATGTGCAAAAACTTCACCAGTGGTGAACCTCGTAGTTTTAGCTGAAGAACAAAACAAAAAATAACAATAACAAAATTGCTAATACAGTTGGTTACAGAACGCTAGAGTCAATGGACTTTATTAGGATGAAAGATTATTGGGACGGGATAGCTCCGTGGTCAGAGCACTGGCTTTCCCCCAGCTAAGGTTAAGCAGCGTCGAGTATCGTTACCAGTTGGATGGGTGACCGTTTGTGCGCTTCGGCTTCAGTACAGCTTCCCAGTTCACCCAGCTGTAAATGGGTACCTGGCCTTTTTAGGGACAGGGAAGGTAAAGCAGCGAGGGAGAGGAGATGGGCACCGCCCTCAATATGCTGGCCCCTAGAGAAGTAAGGTCTCTGATGCCTCACTCCACTACGACCTTATAGGACACCTTCACCTTTACCTTAAGATTATGTGATCAGTTTCCCTTTTACCACAATCTCGTCACATCAAACAGTGATCATTGTTTAGTTTAACTAAGCATCCATTAGTTCAGAAACAACATAGCACTAATACATGAAATGAGTACAACATGATGATTGTTTAAGGCCATGAAGGCAGCACAGGTCTCTTGAATCTGGACAGAATAAGAAAGAAAGCTAAGCCACTTTGCTCTGTTGGGTCAGATAAGGACAACCTTCTGTTCAGGACCTCTTCAAACCAAATCAATACCAGCTCTTTACCAAAGCATCCCACGTGATGTTCAAAAGGACACTTCCCAATTAAAAACTTACCCTCAGGGTTTTTTGTTGTTGTGTATTTTAGTTTGCCAGGGAAGTAAACAAAAGCGGAGGAGGGGGAGAAAACTCTGCTCAGAACGCTAGAATCAACAGAGATGGCTGAACTCCATGCTCAAGGCCAACAAAGAAACACCTATTGTTGTCCATTGTTTTCTCACATCCCCCCCCCCACCTGCTGTGTAATCTATTTTTGTTTGTTTGTCAAGTGTGGGGTGTCAAAACAGGGATGTTCAATATTCCTCACTGCCGTTGGAGAAGTGGATTTGGCTCTTTGGATTCACAATGTTGCAAACGCGAAAGCACCCAAAAAAAAGAAAGGCATTTTAACAAAAAACCACCACCACCAACAACAAGAAAGCTTTAAAAATGGGCCCCCAAGGGCTAGCTGTATTCAAGAGAGAGAGCGGGAGAGGGGAAGGAGAGAGAGAGAGGAAGAGAGAGAGAGAGAGAGAACAGACAACAGACAGACAGAGACACACAAAAGAGAGAAAAAGAAGAGAGAGAAGAAAGGTGAGAAAAGGGAAAAAGAAGACCAGAGAGGGAGGAAAGACAAGAAGAGAGACACACAAAGGAGAGAGAGGACAGACAGGCGGGGAGAGAGAAGAGAGGAGAGAGAGAGAGGGGGAAAGAGAGAGGAGAGAGAGAGAGAGAGAGAGAGAGAGAGAGAGAGGAAAGGGGGGAGACCCTTTAATTTTTTATTGAATTTTTTTCCCCGAGGATAGTGGAAAAAGCACTTAATGGCTTTTTTTACACCCTTCCCCCTGTGTATGCGGTTTTGAAAAAATGCATCTTTTCCCCCGGCAACAAGGCCTACTTCAGAAAAGGGGAAAAGGATTTAACGTGTCGCAAATGTTCTGCGTGCGTTCGTACAGGGGGCTGGGTTTTTAAAATCTCTCCGAAGGACTTTTGGGGAGAGGGGAGTCGCATGATGTTAACTCCAGGAGGAAAATACCCCCTTTAAAGGGGGAATTAAACCCCGGGGTCGTGAATTGCGAGCGCAATGTTCTAACCACTGGGTTTATCCCACCCCCCTAAGAGAGAGAGAGAGAGAGAGAGAGAGAGAGAGAGAGTGTGTGTGTGTGTGTGTGAGAGGAGGGGAGAGAGAGAGAGAGAGAGAGAGAGGAAAGAGAGAACTGCTTAGTCCACCTTACTAAAAAAGCAGACCTTGCCCCTAACATTCGAAAAATTTATGACCTGTTCAATCCCCTTTTATTTTAAAGTCCTTGAAAAGTATTTCTCAAAAAGTCAAAACCCCCTTCTCCCCAACAATCTTTTTCCTGGTTTCAGTCTCCCTATCCACGTAACCACAGCACTGAAACCACCCTAGTACACACAAAAAACACGCTTTACTGCTTCTGACTCAGGGAAAATCTCCCTTTCCACTCTACTCGACTTATCCCCACCCTTTTCGTCTATGACCATAAATTTTCTCTCCCCGGTCTTAAAAAAAACGTTCGGGTTACTGGTACAGCCCCACCTGTTTATTCATACTTACTGACCGATTTAGACAGTTGCAGTAAACAAGATTCAATCAATATGCCAAACTGAAATGCGGGGTCCCAGGGACAGTTCTGGCCCCGTTTGTTTACTCTTTACACTGCTCCAGTCACTTTAAAAAAAGTCATCAAAAAACCATCATTTTACGCAGTGATCTCAGATTTAAAGCAGTGACCCGAAAATCTGCCCTTTCCCTGGCAAAAATTTACCCATGCTTTGAAAATATTCAAAACTGGATGCCAAAACAAATTACAGCAAAAAGCAGTAAAACCTAAACCAGCTTGTAGGACCAAAAAACAAACTCTTTCCATTACAACAGCTTCAATAGAACTTGGCAATGCATCAGTCCCTCTACCCATGCGTAAGTACCTAGGTTTGTTTTCGCAACAACTCTTATGCAAAAAAATTTATACCGACCCCTCTGGGCTACTTTTGTTACGCGTTTAGTGCAATTCGAAAGTACCTGTCCACCCATGCAAAAAGCCAAAATTGTCACTTTCTCATTCTTTCAGTCTGGATGCATTCCTTTTTTTGGCTGCCCGATATCTTTCCCCTCCTTCAACGATTAAAACTCCGCAGCTCATAGTTCTCAGAAAAAAAGATCGGAGCACATTTTCCCCCCTCTTGCGATTCTCCACTGGCTGCCCGTCCCAGAGGTAGAAATAAGATCAGTCCCTCGTTAAAATTCCCACAAAACTGACCCCCCTACCCCCTGCGAATGTCTTAACCTGTACCCCCACGTTCCCCCGCTCTGCTGCAGATCATTGTGCCACGAATACCTAGAAACAACCAATCTACTGTTGGCGCCCCTCTTTCTCTATTTGGGTCCCTCGACCTGGGAAGGCTCCCCCGATTTAGATTCAATTCAGATCAGAAAATTTTATTGCCCTTTAAGTATGTGATTATTTGACACAACAAAAACATCAACATAATTACTATTTTGGCTAAAAATGATGTACACTAAAAAAAATGTTGTTTTATTCTCTTTTTTCTTTTTTCAAAAAACTCATACCAATCTGATGATATTGCTTGATATTATCAACTGTGATTAAGCATTAATTTTTTGTCACAGTTTTTGCGTTCTTTTCTCTCGTTTTGATTTTTTAAAAACAAATTTTTTTTTCTGAGTTTTATATAAAATGCATTCATAAATAAATGAAATTCTTTCAATTTTTTTCGTGTCACTTTTCTGTCCCCTGGTATATTTTGGTGTCTCCCTTTCTTTCATTTAAATTGGACAGCTTGGCGAAATTTACAATATTCCCTTTGAGTTTTGTTTTTTTTAGTTTCTAATATGGTTTCCAATCTGATTCTTTTTGGGACAAAATCATAAAATTTTAGTTTTTCTAACTCTTTTTTTTGGTAGTCAAAAAGTTTTATACTGTCCTCAAGTTTTTTCTAACGCTAACTCAACCAAGAAAATTAAAAGTGCTTTGGTTTTTCCGAAGTTTTAAACCCAAAATAGCTTGTTGCTATCCACTAATTGCTGCTATACCCAGAGATCTTTCCCTATATCCTAATTGATAGATATCTCCTGTACGCGATATTTGTCTTTCTCTGGCGAGACTGTCATCAGATTTTATCCTTGTGTCACGTCTTCATACAGAATGTCTGGAGATCGCCTGATATAGCGTCTCACCATGCAATCACACATGAGACGAGGATCATCTGCGCGGAATATTTTTGCTTGTTCTCGTGGTCCTCGCGGCGATCTCTCTGTCCCCTGCTAGATAGTCTCCGCACTCCATCAGACTAGAGAGTGATATAATGTGTTAGTGTGGTTGTGTTTTTAACCTCGAAGTCCTCTCTATAGTCCGATGGTCTGTTTCGAGCAAGAATTTGATGTATTGAAGAAATATACTCACTTACACTCTGAGGACACCCTGATAGTGTCTCGGCGCACTGCGTTCCGTGGACAGACAGGATTCCCTTACTGATCAGCATATTCAGACTTATGCACCCCCTATTCTAGTAGAAGCCAAAATCCATGGACATTCAATTCTTGCTCCAGAGGTTAAAACAGGGGTTATCAGTGAGTGAATCTCTCTCCGCCCCTATTTCTTTTGTAGTACTTTAAATTTTGTCCATGAATTGCTTTCAAGCCCGCGTCACCTCCCTGCTTGCTTCGAAGCCCTCTTGCCTTTTACTCCTGTGTGTGTGTGTTGCTCGAAATTTCCCGTTCTGATGAAAACTGACACCTAGGATCATTTATAAGTTTCTATGTTACAATTACATGCTTCTCACATATAAAATGAATTGGACTTTAGCGCTCGCGTCGCTCGCTCGCGCTCACTCTCTCTACCTGCGCCCGCGTTCGCGCGCGGCTTTGTCTTCTCTCTCCGCCTTCTGCTCCACCTTCCCACTCATCTTCCCGCCCCCCTCCCCTCTGCCTCCCCACTGCCTCTCCGCGTGCACCTCTCGCTGCGCGCGCTCTTCAGTTTTAGTTTGACAGACTACCCTCTGCCTCGCCGGCTCTCGCCCCTTCCCCGCATACGCCCACTGCCCCCAGGTCATCTCACTCGCTTAGCACGCCTCCTACTCCTTCTGCCGCCACTTTTCCGGTCCCTCGTGCTCGCGCGCTGCTCCTCCAGAGTTGGCCCCCGCGCACCACTCCTTCCCCCCTCCCCCGCCCCTTCACCCCCGCCCCCCTTCCTCCCCTCTCCCCCGCCACACCCTCTACTATTTGAATATACTTTCAAATAATGTCGAACTAAATGTACGTCGACACCCGCCCTGGCACGCCCGCTGCTCCCACTCTTCTCCCCCCCTCGTCCCTCTCTGCACTCTTCCCTCCGCCCCCCCTCCCGCGCCGCGTGCGCGCGCCGCGCGCTCGCGCGCGGCCCGCCGCGCGCTCCTCTCTACTCCTCAGTCTGCTCGCTCGCGCCCCCTCATATCCTCGCGTCGCGCCGCTCGCCTCTCCGCTCTGGAATCGAAAGTGTTGCCAGGTGCTGATTACTCTGCTCTCTTCGTAATGCGTGTATTACAATTCTACTACATAGAGAAAGACCCTCGTGCCACAAATTACTCACAGAACGCTATTTGAAAATGTACAAGAGCAGCAATAAAGCTTTTAGTTTTTACTTTCAGTACTGACACTATATCTTAAATTGTTAAGTAGGAAGATATGGTCCGTTGGTTCTGCATGCTTTTCTGAAACCAGCTTGTTCTCTAACATACTATTGATTTTTCTAATATTAAGAAATTCTATGGTTCTCTATTTGGACAAAAAAGAGTTTTCCAATAGTCTCCGCTTTGTCAACGTTAGATGCCTCTGTGTAGTTGTCTGGGTTTGTATAGGCATTCTCCGATTATTATAAGATTGGGACATTTTGCCACTCCTTCCTTTCCAGTCACAGGGATTATATACCCGTTTCTAATCCTTAAAGATTGAAATATTCCGCCATTTCTCTATTAACATTCAGATGAACTGATTGATCATCTTCGTTTGTGATTCCATCTTTCCAGGCGATTTGTTATTTTCAAATTTTTGCTTGTTATTTGTAATTGCTTAGTTGTAATTTGCATTATCTAAGCATGGGTTATCTAGTACTTTTTAAGTCATTAAAACGGCCTTAGTACTTGTCTTTTTGTGTTTCTGGATCTATTGCAGGTTCTTTACCAGATAAAGTGTTTTAAAGGGTTCTCAGTCCAGTTTTACTGCTACTAATCTGATTCTTTGATGTTTGTTAATCCTTCTCATCTTCACTTTCTTTTAATTATTTGTATAAGTTTTCACATTATACTCGGAATTTCGTCAAGGCATCATGTAGCTGTGATACCAGTGAATTTTTGAAGATTATCTTTTCTTTTTTATGTTTGAAAGTATTATATGTGTTTTCTTTCATAAAGGTATTGTTTTTCGAAGTTCAGTTTATACGGGGTTCAATTTATTGCTTTTAAGTAGAGCTTTATTCTTTTTTGTACTGTTAGAACTCATTCCGCAATCAAGAAACCAATTTTATCATAGTGTTTATTCTCTTCTTTACGGATTTTGATCTTTCTGGTCCTCAAGCTTAATCTGTGCCACTTGAGAAAGATATCGACAGTTGTTGGATTGTTCGTATACTACTTTTGAATGATATCAGCTGACTTTGTACTTTGTTTATATGTTTTATGACTGGTTATTTGTTTTCAGTTTTTATTTGTGTTATGTTATGATTGTATTGCTGGTAGTAGAAAGTGCCTTTTCAAATTGTCCTTTGGAATTTGTTCCCATACCAAAACGTGTTTGTTGTGTGAAATCTTTAGTTGATAGAAACTCGGCTTGATGTGTCTCATTACTATTTTATATTGACCGTCTGCAACGTTGTTTTGGTCTTATATCTAGGTCTATATCTATATCCTACGTCTCGTGGCACATGATCAGAGCATTCCATTAAAATCTGTCTAACTTCATCTGTTTCACCTCTGTCTATAAGATTTTGAACACATGAAAATAATCCACAACACTAGAACCTGTGAGGTTGAAAGCTGTAAATCTACCCTGTAAAATGCACCTAATGTTCGGCCATTTCATTTAAATATCTATGATTGATTGTTGTACAACTATAACTACAAAAGTCTTCCATATTTTGTGTACAATTCTATCCATTGAGGCACCTTTGCTAACATTGGTCATATTCATTTTTTTCAGTTAAAGTGTAGTACTTGGGCTTTGGATCTATTTCTATAAGTCAGTCAGTCTCCTGTAGCGCCATTTAGATCTCGACACAGTATTATTGACCTCTTTCAGACAAACTTTCTATGTCTTGTCTAATTTCCCATTTTTTGTGTTATGACTTTTCCAAAGAAGAAAAATTCGGGTGGAATTATTGCACAATCCTATAAATATTCTGTTTTGATGATCTTAATGGTTTCCTGGTATCATTTGCATCCACACAAATCTGAACTATTTCGTGGTAAAAATTTATACTTTTTCGATAATCTTCCTTATGGAAAACTGAAATACCTCCTGAAGCACTGACAGATCTATTTCTTTTTGGTGTGCAGTAGTTGCATCTGACCTCTATCCTGGTAGAGTTTACTCTTCTCTACGCTTTTTTATTTAAATGTGTTTCTTGTAAAAATTATTCCATCGTATAATCTCAACATGTTTTATGTGTACGTCATTTAGTTTGTTTACATTAAATTTCCATCCACTTTTCCCTAGATACTTCTAATATTCCATGATCTATTCTCCTGTTTACTCTTTGTTAATATCATTGTTGAACACAGGATCTTTTCAATGTGTAAAAACCATGTTGGATTTATCATTGTAATGAATTGTGTTGATTTCTTTTCCGTCTATCATATCTCTAACTATGGAAATGTTTCCATTTTATCATTGTTTAACTGTCTACGCTAGCGAACACACCACCGGCAACCAAACTATTATAACATTAGACTTTAACATATCACGAGTATACTTTTTACCTTAAGAGTGTATTCATATTTTAACTATTACTTAACGAAACTTGACAAACCAAACTTGTATCCGCACAACACACCTTAGATCGATATAATAAATGCTACATGTTTTCTCGTGGAGCGAAGCACTCTTAAGACACTGCGCCTGCACATTCTGTCTCGGGAATCCATTATCTACGATGAGTGCCGAGATGGCTCTCGTTCTGTCTGACGCGCCGCGCGAGGTTGCTGTTGTGTGTGTGAATCTGCTGCATGCTCCGTGGCGAGCTGCACACTCCGTCAGATCTGTGTTAGTCCTATAAACTGTCATCGCTCACTCTCCCTGTTGGCCTCAATCGGTGTTCTCACTATCCACGTGATCCACGCTCACTGAACTCCCAGCAAGCACTGTTAAGACTTGTCCTCAACCAGCACTAGCGTGCTCACGGGCGTAGTTCAGTGACTTCTCTTCGTCTTCCACCCTTGGGAACCCGGATCTCTGAAAGATTTTTTTGTGTTTTGTTTCTGTCGCTGCCTCTTTTTTGTTTTGTGGCTGAAAATGATCCACGGTCAGGGCTCACTAGCTATACTAGTACTTAGATGATGTACACTGTGTAGCAAATACTGGCCTCGCATCTGTAGATAATAGACAGATCGCGTGTGTCGTGTCTTGTGAGGCGATGTGCGATGGCATCGGGACGCGTGAGCACGACTTTTGTGGGGCCTGGTTCCTGTGTGTGTTCCCTGCCTCCGCTAAACCCGTTCCGTCTGACGAGGTGCGCAGCTCACCGTCTACTAGCTCGTGCGTCTAGTCGAGTGGAGATGTAGGAAATAGTACTCCTGAGCGATGCGTGATCAAGACGTCCCCTGTGTATCTTTGCTCGCCGCAGTAGGAGCCATATCCGCTCAGTGTGTCTGTTGAGCAGAGGGGTGGGGAACCATTTTAACTGGGAGAGGGCGGGCGCCGCGGCACACCGCGCCCGCGCGCGGGGCGCGCATTCAACTCGGCGACAACTACCCGCAGGCTAGTATGCACCACTCTATGTATAGCGTGGATGGCTGTTGTGTTCTCTTCAGTGCTTGTGTTCCTGTAGAGAGTCGATAAGATACGTGTCACCTCTGTTTGAGTTGCGTCTATGTCTATGCTGTCCTGAGTGCTCAATCGCGTCTCTTACTGCATACCGCCAAAACATGTGTTCTCTGTCGTTCGTGTTTGGTTCTCTCCACTCACTATGCGCTGCGCTGTGAGTTATGTCGCGTCTGCGTAAGTGTGCGCGCAATGTCGCTGTGCGCGTGCTGGATACCGGCAGTCAACACCTTCCGTGGTCTCCACGTCATTCATCTTCCTCCTTTCTGTCGTCATGGTGTCGTATAGTCATTGTTCATCAGTCTAGTGCCGTGTCGCGTGTAAGTGACTTACTGTGCTCTCACGTCATTGCTTCTGCCGCCACGCTAGTGACATCTCCCTCTCGTTCCTCCCCTCGGCCCGCGGTCTCCCGACGTCGCTGGCGTTCGCTCAGATGTGTGCGTACGTGCGTCGAGTGTCCTGTACCGTCGTGTCTCTGCATGTCTTGCGGTGTGTGTGTCACGTGTGCGGCCGGTTGGTGATGTCTGGTTATTCCCAATGTCTTCTGTCTCCATTGCTGTGTGGTCATTCTCCCATTGTCGTTTCCGTTTCCCATCCCAAGCAGTGTTCTTTGATGTGTCGCATTTTTGTCCGTTCTGGTGAAATGGCTCATCATTTCACATTTCTTGAGTTCTGTATTTGTTCCGTTGGAATTGGCCTATCCAAGTTTTTATGTCATTTGCTGATTGTTGTAGGTCACAGTATCTGTCCTGCATTGCTCATTTGAATTATGTGAAACGCATTTGGTCGTTTATTCTTTCAGGTACTGTCTCTGTTGTCTTTCAGTCTGCCATCAAGTTTCTCTTTTCTGTATTTCAAATTTCTCTGGCCGAATTTGGTCGTGGTTTTATGTTTTTTTGACTGTCAGCACGTGCGTGTAGGGCTGTGACTATGCTGCCTGCCAGTATTCCACAGCCTCGTGCTGAGGGATGGGTGGTGTCCCGGAACAGGGCTCTGTTTTGGGGGTTCAGGGTGTGTTCGATGAAAGGAGATATTGTCAAGTTGGAACCAATTCACCATACACAAAAGCGTTGAATATTTTTCTTTTAGCTTCAAGTTCTTTTTCGTGTAGAAATGGTGTGGCTGATAACTATTTGTGTGTCTTTGAATTCCTCATTGAATTTTTCTGACGACCCTGTGTTCATTTCTGACATGCTGTTACTGCTGTTTTCTCTCTTTAAGTTGTTCAAACCACAGTGAATTAGTATTACTTCAGGGGTCGACTTGATTTTTCTATTTCTTTTTGACAGTCATTTATGTGTATATATTTTCTTCTTGATGGCAGTCCGTATGAGCTTCCTAATCGCTCAGCGTCACATACCATCCAATACAGAGTCATGTAACATCAGAACATGTGGAAAGACGCCTGTAGTCATGTTTTCATTGACATTTTTATCATCGATTTCCTTCTTCTTCAGTACTTGAGCTACAGTGGTACCATCGTCATCTGTGACACAATTCCTATCTTCTTGTTTTGTTTCGTCATCGCATATATCTAGTAGAGGGAGGATGTTTTTGGAAATGTCATGGTATACTTTCCGACAAGGTTAGTTCTGGGAGTTCACTATTTGCAATCTTTTTGTGTCGCTGTCTTGTTTTGATTTTTGTCTTGATAGTTGTCTTTGAAGTTCTTCGTTTTCTTTTTTGATGTCTTATTTTTCGGTGTCCTGTTTGCTGATGGTTTGCGTAAATTCTTTTTCACAGACTGCGCATTGATGATTTGAGGTTCTGAGTTAGTACCGTGGTCTGTATTTTCTTTCATTCATTGAATGATGAGTACATGTGCTTGCTAGTGTGCTCACTGGCCTTTTCTAGGTTACGACATTGCCTTAAGTGGCTCTGTGACTTTGGTTTCTAAGATCATTTTGTCATCATTTGTGCATGACCTTTTTTTTCGTATGAGTTGACGGAATTTCTTGATTTGCTATTTGTCAGGTCTGCCGGTCAGGTCTGTCTGCCTGTCTATCCTCGTCTCTTCGCCAGACGCTAGCTATGACACTTTTAATCAAGGCTCCAAGACTTATTTATTCAAACCTAAGATTTCCCCCTCTGTGGGTCATTCAGGGACTATCCCACCCTTCACTAACCCATGTCCTATCGCCTCGCTAAGTATATTAGGACCTGTGTGTGTGTGTCGTGTGTGTGTGTGCTTTTGAAACACATTTGACTATTGCAATTTTAATTTCATAGATTTGGTCTGCCAGGGTACCTGCTTTGTAATATCTGTTTTGAACTAGAGATTATTTGTCAATGGTTGTATGACTGTGTAAGATTAGGTCGAATGCATGCGCTTTGATTTGTCTTTGCAAGATATAGCGTTATATAAGTTCCATTTATTATTTATTATTATTATTATTATTATTAAAATCCTCACCTACCTCTGGACAGGTCCAATGTACATTGGCCTTTGGCCACAATACAAACAGTGAACAGGGCCAAAAGGCAAGCGAGGGAAATGAAATGCCCATAAACAGAGATTATCACAACATCCATCTAAGCCAGCTCTCCTGGTTGTATCCCATCAAGTACATTGCGAAGAGAGAGAGACAGAGAAAGAGATAGAGAGAGAGACAGAGAGAGAGAGATTTTATTTTATTCATTTTTCAATTCTTTTATTTCGAGGATGATGGAATAAGCACTCAAGTGCTTTTTTTTAAATTTTAAAAATCCAGTCCCCGTGTGTATGCAATTTTGTCAATTTTGTCATTCCGTTCCCACCGGCGCACAATGGCCCACTCTTCCGAAAAGCGGAACGGGTTTTAACGTGTGAACAAGATGTTTTGCGTGTGTTCGCGCAGGAGACCTCGGGTTTATAGTCTCACCCTGAGGACTTTTGGAAAGAGAGAGAGAAAGAGAGATGAAAGAGAGAGAGAGAAGAGAGAGAGAGAAAAGATGAGAGAGAGAGAGGAGAGAGAGAGGAGAGAGAGGGGAAGAGAGAGAGAGAGAGATCAGGCAACCCTGTGGCACACCACAAAGAGACAAGTTTCCAGGGGAAAAGGTTTGTTGATGCATTTTCTTTGTATGGCACAGTTCAAAGCTTTGTCAGATTAAAAAAAAATATCCAAGCAAAGTGCAAACACCTATAGAAAAAGGTTGTTATAGTTGAAATGTGTATCTCCATCGGGGTTTGATGCTGGGGGGGGGGGGGGGGGGGGGGGGGGGGGGGGGTGGGGGGGCTGTCAGTATAAATAGCATCCCCACCTTCTGGAAAACTAATTCTGTGCTAGAAATTTCCTCTTTTCTATCACTCTCTTTGTTTCTGCCTTGTTCCTTTTCTGCCTGTCACCTCCTTCCTGTCTAATTTTTGCTTTCTTGGTCCATTCTCCTACCTTTTGTTTTTCCCCAGAAAGACTTAAAATATAACAATTCTATTTCATGCCAAAGTCGGATGCGCTGGGCCTGACTTGTCGGGCGCTTAACGGCAGCGTGACGCATTTGTTGCTCATATAACAGACAACTGACGGCGACAAAGAAGAAGAAATGTTAATAATGAGAT
The DNA here is from genome assembly GCA_028751875.1 of Rapana venosa. Classification (NCBI taxonomy): domain Eukaryota; kingdom Metazoa; phylum Mollusca; class Gastropoda; order Neogastropoda; family Muricidae; genus Rapana; species Rapana venosa. Next base: position 19,346,412 of record CM054143.1, on the reverse strand, counting down.
CGTCTTCATCCACGAAACCCTTCAGGTGTACTAACCTGTACTTTTTGTTCAAGGAGAATGAGTAGCCATTTGAAAACAGAGTATGGATGCCTACTTGGCGGGTTTTCGTGTGTGTGTATATGTGTGTGTGCGTGTGTGTGTATGCGCGCGCGCGCGCGTGTGTGTGTGTGTGTTGGTGCATGCATGTTTGCGTGTGCACGTGGGTTTGTATGTGTGTGTGTATACATTTTTGCCTGTTTTCCATTATTTAAAATGTTGTCTATTA
>CM054143.1:19308647-19341147 GCA_028751875.1 Rapana venosa | reverse complement strand
TTCCTTCTATCCTCACCATCCCCACTACCACCACCACCACCATTACCACCATCCCCTCCGCTCTGTGTACTCTGCTTTTTCAGGTAGAGATTTGTTTCCCTTTACAAAACTAATTTTCTCCCAGACTCTGTCTGACTGTCTGTCCTGTCTGTCTGTCTGTCTGTTTGTCTGTCTGTCTGTATCCCCTCTCTCTTGTCTGTCTGTTTGTCTGTCTCTCTCGTGATTTTGGTATCTTGTATTCTTCGTCAGTAAAATGTAAAGTCGTACGCTTAGAATATAATGCTTTTTACATTTTGGACGATTTGACTTTTGACTTTTGTCCTTTTCCATAAACAAAGTTTCTCTGTGTTTGGAGGGGAGGGGGGGGGGAGGGGTGACGTTTGTTTGTTGTTTTGGTTGTATTGTTTGTTTGTTGTTTTGTTTTTGTTTTTTTTGCCTAGAAGAGCTGGCTGTAAACACATTGTTTGCTTATGCCATAAACCTCTTTAAAAATTCAATTCAATTCATTTAAGTTTTCTCTCTCTGTTGGTATGTACGTCTGTGTCTGTCTGTCTATCTGTCTGTATGTCTGTCTCTGCATCTCTCTGTCTCTGTCTTTGTCTCTCTCTCTCTGTCTCTCTCCCTCTCCTCCTCTCTCTCCCCCCTCTCTCTCCCTCCCTCCCTCCCTCTCTCTCTCTCTCTCTCTCTCTCTCTGGATGTGAGATTATTCTTTTCATTTTCAGGAACTGAGTATTTTTGCTTAAAAAGGACCAAACGAAAACCTGCTCCATTTCTGTATCCCTAAGACAGCATTCTCTTTCTGTACAGCTGAAGTCTGCAATACTGATAAAGAATATAAACAAGAGTACAGTGAGCTGAAGATAGGCGTACATGATTTGAATACCAACACACAGAGTGCTTATTCCATTATCCTCGAAATATAAGAATAAAATACACACACACACACACACACACACACACACACACACACACACACACACACACACACACACACACACACACACACACACACACACACACACAACACACACACACACATACACACACACATATGAACATCCCATCCTTTGGATGAGAGTATAAACCGAGGCCCCGTGTGCGAACGCATGCAGAAACTCTTGCGCACACGTTAAATCTTGTTCCGCTTTTTGGAAGAGTAGGCCATTGTGTGCCGGTGGAAACATGAGAAAATTTACAAAACCGCATACACACGGGGACTGGATATAAAAAAGCACATGAGTGCTTATTCCATTATCCTCGATATAAAAGAATAAATAAATAAAATAAATAAATAAATAAGATATTGAGGATGACCAGACACAATCCGCCGACAGCCTTTCTATATCTCCACTGGTCAGAGAGGGGTCAGTCACAGAAAGCCATATATCTGGAAATTGGCTACACTCCGCCTTCAGCTTTCAGGTCATGTAGTATCTTCTATAAATTGTCAGTCTGAAACATTTCTATTAAATTTCACAAATCTTTTTAACGGTATGAAAAAATGCTCTATGTACTTTTTTTTTTTTTTTTTGGAGGGGATTGAGGACATAAAGTAATACCAGGTAGTCATGAAAAAGTTGGAAATGATCATCAAAATAATGAGGATTGCTCTTGTGTTCTGACAGTGTTGACCCCACGCATGCATATTGTGGTTTGGAAGCTAGCAGACGATAAATAAACTGACGTGGTACAGTGTTTGCCAACAAATATTCAAACCTAAATTTGCACACATTCACATGAGTTTTGAGTCAGAGGCTAGACTTTCACGAAAAGTGTGCGTGTGTGTATTTTATTTTAATTTATTTTAATCTTTTATATCGAGGATAATAGAATAAGCATTCATGTGCTTTTTTTTACATCCAGTCCCCGTGTGTATGCGGCTTTGTAAATTTTGTCATCTGTTCCCCACCGGCACACAATGGCCTACTCTTATGAAAAGCGGAACAGGATTTAACGTGTGCGCAAGATGTTCAGCGCGTGCGTGTGTGCGTGCGTGTGCATGCGTGCGCGTGTGTGCGTGCGTGTGCGTGTGTACGTGTGTGCGTGTGCTTTATTTCTGTACGTGCGGTATGAATGCCAGAGTAATAATTATAGGAAAACTGAAGGAAAAGTGGCAAAAATGATGCTACGCAGCCATTAGCAGAGAAGGAAGAGAAGGAGAAGGTGGAGGAAGATGGAGTGTAGTGAAGAACAACAGGAGGTGGGTGGTGGAAGTGGGGGTGGGGTGGGGGGGGGGGGGGGGGTGTATGAAGAATTGTTGGGGGCAGCAGTTTGGCCAATAGAGGGCAGGGCCAATAACTCGTGTACGTCCTTGTCTATGGCCAGGAGGGTCGTTAGTTGGCCCAGACTGTTTGTCTTCCCTTGTTCCTTTGTCTGCAGGTCTTTACGTTGGTGTTCTTATCGGTCTCTGTCTGTTTCTATCTATCTATCTATCTATCTATCTATCTATCTATCTATCTATCTATCTATCTATCTATCTATCTATCTATCTATCTATCTATCTATCTATCTATCTATCTATCTATCTATCCATCTATCTATCCATCCATCTATCTATCCATCCATCCATCCATCCATCTATCTATCTCTCTCTCTCTCCCTCCCTCTCTCTTTATCTCTCTTATCTCTATCTATCTATCTATCTATCTATCTATCTATCTATCTATCTATCTATCTATCTATCTATCTATCTATCTATCTATCTATCTATCCATCTATCCATCTATCCACCTATCTATCTCTCTCTCTATCTCTCTCTTTCTCTCTATCTCTCTTTCTCTCTATCTCTCTATCTATCTATCTATCTTTTATCTATATATATATATCTCTCTCTCTCTCTATCTATCTCTGTTTCTATCTATCTCTGTCTCTATCTATCTATCTATCTATCTATCTATCTATCTATCTATCTATCTATCTATCTATCTATCTATTATCTATCTATCCATCTATCCATCTATCCACCTATCTTCTCTCATCTATCTCTCTCTTCTCCTATCTCTTTTCTCTATCTCTCTATCTATCTATCTATCTGTATTATATATATATATCTACTCTCTATTATCTCTGTTTATCTATCCGTCTCTATATCTATCTATCTATCTATCTATCTATACTATATATCTATTATTATTATTACCTACCTAATCTACTATCTACACTATACTACTATTCTCTCCTACTATTATCTGTTGTCATGTAACTAATATATAATATATATATGAATATTTAAATATATATATTATATATATTATATTTATATATACTACTGAGCAAATACAACTGATAGACTATTTATCCGATTATTTTTCATGCAACCACAGAAGAATAAGGATTCAAAATTGATCTTTATTTATGCTGATATAATTCAAAACATTGTCGTTGAGCACGTAAATTGATTTGTGATGAGTATTCAAGAAATGGGTGATGTAAGTTCTTGTGTTATTATTGCTGATACATTATTTCATAATTATTTAAATACGTTGATAGTAATGTGTTGATAACATTCATGTCATATGCCCACTCCGTACGCCCATCATTCCTTCGTATTGTGGCCTAAGGTCGATGTACAGTAAAAGTCTGAAGTCTCTCTCTTTCTCTCTCTCTGCCTATCTCTCTCTGTGTCTTTGCCTGTCTGTCTCTCTGTCTGTCCTCCTGAGTTAACATCAGTGCAGACTCCGTTCTCCCGAAAAGTCCTTCGGATGAGACTATAAACTGAGGCCCCGTGTGCTAACGCACGCAAAACATCTTGCGCACACGTTAAATCCTGTTCAGCTTTTCGAAAGAGTAGGCCGGTGGGAAGAGATGACAAAATGTACAAAACCGCATACGCACGGGGACTGGGAGTAAACAAGTGCATGAGTACTTATTCCATTATCCTGGATATAAAAGAACAAAAATTAAAGTTAAAATTAAGAAATAAAACTAAAAATTCCTCTGTTTCTCTCTGTCTCTATCTCTGCCTGTCTGTCTGTCTGTCTGTCTGTCCTCTCTCCATTCAGCTGTTAGTTCATCAAGGGTATCAGTCTCTCTCTCTCTCTCTCTCTCTCTCTCTCTCTCTCTCTCTCTCTCTCTCTTCTTTCTTTCTCTCTCTCTTTATTCAGCTCTCAGTTTATCAGGGGATCACTCTCTCTCTCTGTCTCTCTCTCTTTATCTGTCTCTCTGTCTCTGTATCTCTGTTTGTTAATTCAGCTGTCAGTTTATCAAGGGATCAGTCTATCTCCCAATTCTCTCTCTCTCCCTTCTTCTTCTTTTCTTTCTTTCTTTCTTCTTTTTCTTTCTTTCTTCTTTCTTCAGTCACCTACCAGTTTATCAGGGAATCAGTTAATCTCTCTCTCTCTCTCTCTCTCTCTCTCTCTCTCTCTCTCTCTCTCTCTCTCTCTCTCTCTCTCTCTCTCTCTCTCCTCCCTCCCTCCCTCTCTCCCTTTCCCTCCTGGGTGGTGGCAGGATGGTTAAAACGTTTGCCTGCCAACAAGTAAACCGTGAGGTTGTGGGTTCGATTCCCAGCCTCGCCCTTTCTTCCCAGTTTGACCACAAAAAAATCGAACTGAATGTCAAAGTCCTTCGGATGAGACTATAAACCGAGGCCCCGTGTTCAAACGCATGCAGAACATCTTGCGCACACGTTAAATCCTGTTCCGCTTTTCGGAAGAGTAGGCCATTGTGTGCCGGTGGAAACAGACGACAAAATTGACAAAACCGCATACACACGGGGGACTAGATGTAAAAAAAGCACATGAGTGCTTATTCCATTATCCTCGATATAAAAGAATAAATAAATAAATACAATAACTAAATCTCTCTCTACCCCCCCCCCCCCCCCCTCCATTCTTCAAGGGATCACACCGTCTCTCTAACAGACTACAGAAGCGGAGACACATTGAGGCATGCAAAGGGAAATAACTGTGTGTGTGTGTGTGTGTGTGTGTGTGTGTGTGTGTGTGTGTGTGTGTACGTGTGTGTGTACGTGTGTGTATGTGTGTGTGTGTGTTGTGTGTGTGTTGTGTGTGTGTGTGTGTGTGTGTGTGTGTGTGTGTGGTCAGAGGACTGTCCAGATCATCCGAACCTTGGTCCTTCCTCTTCACACGGCCACAACAAGACTTCTGCTGGCTGAGCCCTGAGTTAGCTATCAGAGGTCAGGACGCCTCCACACAAACTGACCACTTTTGGCCCATGCAAAAAAGCTGTGTCAGTTAGTGATGTCAGCGAATTGCCAAGGCCTACACTAAAATGTTGTTATGTTGTAAAATGTTGTGTTGAGATTATTGCTTTTAGCCCATGACAGGCTCTTAACATAACAACCTGCACTCTCCTATAAAAGGAGGAAAAATAAAATCCTCTGAAGTCGGAGTATGGCTGCCTATATGACGAGGTACCTGAAAAACAGTCAAAAACGCAGCAAACTTATTCAGTAGTGTGCAGTTTCAATCTTAGAGTGATTTCCAGGTGGGATGATGATGAGTGAGAGTGCACACAGCAACAACTACTAATCACTACGCTACGCTACACTACACTACACTACACTACACTACACTACGCTACACTACACTACACTACACTACGCTACACCACACATCGCTACGCTACGCTACACTACACTACACTACACTACACTACACTGCACCAGGCTTGCAACAAAAGAAAGCTTACTGAAAAAGAAGGCTTAGAAAAAAAGAAGGCTTAGAACAAAAACAAAGCTTACAACAAAGGAAAGCTGACAACAAAGAGAAGGACAACAACAAAAAAGGACAGCAACAAAAGAAGGACAGCAACAAAAGAAGGCTAGAACAAAAGAAGGACAGCAACAAAGAAGGCTGAAACAAAGAGAAGGACAGCAACAAAAAAGGACAAAACAAAAAAGGACAGCACAAAAGAAGGACAGCAACAAAAGAAGGACAGCAACAAAAGAAGGCTAGAACAAAAGAAGGACAGCAACAAAAAAGGACAGCAACAAAAAAGGAGGACAGCAACAAAAGAAGGCTAGAACAAAAAGAAGGCCTACAACAAAAGAAGGCTGACAACAACAACAAAAAAGAAGGCTGACGACAAAAAGAAGCTGACAACAAAAGAAGGCTGACAAAAAAAGAAGGCTGACAAAAAAAGCTGACAATAAAAAGAATGCTGACAACAAAAAGAAGGCTGACAAAAAAAAAAAAAAGGAAGCTGACAACAAAAAAAATCTGACAAAAAAAAAAGGGCTGATAACAAAAGAGCTGACAACAAAAAAGAAATCTGACAACAAAAAGAAAGGCTGACAACAAAAAGAAGGCTGACAACAAAAAGAAGGCTGACAACAAAAAGAAAGCTGACAACAAAAAGAAGGCTGACAACAAAAAGAAAGCTGACAACAAAAAGAAGGCTGACAACAAAAGAAAACAAAAGAAAACTAACAGCAAAAGAAGGCTTAGAACAAAGGAAAGCTAGCAGCAAAAGAAGGCTGACAACACATGCTACTTGATCTACAGGAACATGATCCTGTGAACCTGTGATGTGGGTTACACATACTTGGGTGGACGGGATAGCCTTGTTGGTTAGAAGCATAGCGCATTGTGCTCGCGATTTGCTGACCCGCGTTCGAATCCCCTTCAAGGGGATAATTATTTTCCTCTGGAGTAAACATCAGTGCCGACTCCACTCTCCTCAAAAAGTCCTTCGGATGAGACTATAAGCCGAGGTCGCGTGTGCAAACGCACGCAGAACATCTTGCGCATACGTTAAAATCTGTTCCGCTTTTCGGAAGAGTAGGTCATTGTGTGTCGGTGGGAAAGGATGATAAAACTTGACAAAACTGCGAACACACGGGGACTAGATGTAAAAAGCACACGAGCGTTTATTCCACTCTCCTCGAAATAAAAGACTAACTAACTCATTCACTCACTCACTCACTCACTCACCCACCAGCTAATCAACCAGCCAACCAGCCAACCAGCCAACCAACTGACTGACTGACTGACTGACTGACTGACTGACTGACTGACTACTACTTACTATTACTATTACTACTACTACTACTACTACTACTACTACTACTACTACTACTACTACTACTACTACTACTACTACTACATTGGCGTCGACGATAGCAACGACATTACTTCCTTCTTGTTCTTGATGTATTTGTATATTCTTGGTGTATTTTCTCTTTTGTCATTTGCTTTAATCTTTTCCTTTCCATTTTTTTCTTTCAAATATATTGCTTTACTTTGGTGTTTATTCTTTTTTCCCATTTTTGAGGGCTGGATGAATAAAAGTCATTGTACTTAATCTATTACCCTCTTTAAATAAAATTTCGTATTTTGTATTACTCACTCGCTCACTAACTTGTGACCACTGCTGTATTCAGCGTGGTTTAAACAGCTGCGTCACTCTGCTTTAAACATCTCTGGGTTCTGAGATGTGAGAATTAGAGGTGATTCGGTACAAAGTTAAAAAAACAACCCTTTTTTCCCGAAACAAACATCTGCCAGTCAATGACAATTAAATTTACTATTTAAAATCAAGTTTAGTAATCGAATTTAAATCCCCACAGTAGCAATCAAAAAGTTTGTTTAGAAAGAGAGAAAATCACATCATGAATGATTATGGAACTAGTATTTAGACTGACAGACGTACAAACAGACAGAAGGACATACAGACAGAGAAGAGGGGGATAGGGGGTGGGGTGGGGTGGGGGGGTGGGGGGGTTCTGAGTACGTAACGAAATAACACCTAGCTATCTAACAAACCCAGACATGTTACGTCTCCCATCAAACAGAAACAAAGATTAAAAAACAACAACAACAGACACCAACGAAATTTAAAACCAGGAAAAAACGACACATAAACCGCTTTACCCATGGCAATAAAACGGAACTTTTACCTCTCGTTAGGCGGGATTGGCTGGCAGACGATCATTATCTAATCATTTGGACTGGTTTAAAAAAAAAAGAAGATAGAAGAGATTTCCGCATGGGAGGGGGGATAGGGGTGGGGTGGGGTGGGGGTGGGGGGGGGGGAGACTATTCCTTGGGGAATGAAACAAACACGAATCGACTGAAAGCGGAAGGCGTTTCTCAGACTGAGAAAAGCTGATTACTCTGAGAACACTGAGCAGACGACCACGGGAGAGTTAAGAATGTCAACGGCTTGAAACTGGTGTTTGAGTGAAGTCAACTTTTCAAGACTGGTGTTTAACTGAAGCAAGCTTTTCAAGACTTGTTTCTTTTTTGTTTTTGTTTTTTTTGGCTGATGTCTTATTGAAACAAACTATACAATACTTGTGTTTAACTGAAGCAAAGTATCCGAGATTAGCATGGCGTTTAAATTGAAGTCAACTATTCCAGACAGGTGTTTAACTGAAGTCAACTATTCCAGACAAACGTTTAACTGAAGTCAACTATTCCAGACAGGTGTTTAACTGAAGTCAACTATTCCAGACAGGTGTTTAACTGAAGTCAACTATTCCAGACAGGTGTTTAACTAAAGTCAACTATTCAAGACTGAATATTTGAAGCAGACTATTCAAGGCTGGTGTTTATTTGAAGCAGACTATTCAACCGCGGGATAGCTCAGTGGTCGGAGCACTCGCTTTCCCCCAGCTAAAGTTAAGCAGCATCGAGCGTGGTTACCACTTGGATGGGTGACCGTTTGCGCGCCAGTACAGTACCCCCCAGTTCACCCAGCTGTAAATGGATACCTGCCCTCTTTAGGGTCAGGGAAGGTAAAGCAGAGGGGGAGAGGAGATGGGCGCCACCCTCAATATGCTGGTCCCTAGAGAAGTGAGGTCTCTGACGTCTCGCTCTCCTACAACCATATGGGACACCTTTACCATTAAAAAAAAATCACAGTACCCCATAAAAGTGACTGTCAGATATGATGACCATTGTCTGACCAAATCTGCTTCAGGGAAATAGCTTGACTGCAGTTAATCAGCCCTATGTTTATTATACAGCCACAGTGCTAGTGTGCCTTTTTGACCCTAATGCCGTGTCTGGTGGACAATTGTTATCCTGTAGTAGATAACATGGCTTTATTTAATTTATTTTTATGTTATTCTTTTATATCGAGTATAATGGAATAAGCACTTATGTGCATTTTTACATCCAGTCCCCGTGTGTATGCGGTTTTGTGAATTCTGTCATCTGTTCCCAACCGGCACACAATGGCCTACTCATACGAAAAGCGGAACAGGATTTAACGTGTGTGCAAGATGTTCTGCATGCGTTCGCACACGGGACCACGGTTTATAGTCTCATCCGAAGGACTTTTGGGGAGAGTGGAGTCTTCTGCACTGATGTTAACTCCAGGGGAAAATATCCCCTTGAACGAGAATCGAACCCGGGTCGTCAGATTGCGAGCGCAATGTTCTAACCACTAGGCTATCCCGTCCCATCCCTGGCTTAAAATAAGGAGACATGATGAATGTTTCAGGAAGAAGAAATTATGGTGTGGTTTTATAGGTCGTTTTTTGTGGTTGAGTTGCTTCAAACTGGACACAAAAATATCAGATACAAAATGATGGAGAACTTAAGAGAGAATAGTTTATTTCACACGCACACGCACTCACACACTTACACACACACACGCACACTTACACACACACGCACACACACACTCACACACATGCACACACTCACATACACACTCGCACGCACACTCGCACACACACACTCACACACTCGCACACACCCACACACACTCGCACCCACAAACCCACACACACTCAAACACAAACACACACACACACACTCATACTCTCCTCTCTTCTCTCTCTCTCTCTCTCTCTCTCTCTCTCTCTCTCTCTCTCTGTCTTGCTCTTTCCCTCTCTCTCTGTGTTTCTGTACATGTCTGTCTCTCTTTCTCTCTCTCTATCTCTGTCTCACTCCTACCCCCCTTTCTGTTTCTGTCTGTCTGTCTGTTTCTCTAGATGTCTGCCTGCATCTTTGGTGTGTGTGTGTGTGTGTGTGTGTGTGTATGTGTGTGTATGTGTGTGGTGTGTGTGCGTGTGTGCGTGTGTGTGTGTGGTGAGCGCAGGCTCGTACGTACGTGTTGTGTGTGTGTGTGTGTGTGTGTGTGTGTGTGTGTGTGTGTGTGTGTGTGCGCGTGTGTGTACCAGAGCACTTAATCTCAATCAGCAAGCAGATAACGAGGTAATGTCATCATCTACGCTCTGCTTAGTGAGTGCCACTGGCGGGGAACAACCAGCCAGCCATGTGAAAGCAGCTTCGTCGTGAGCTCTCACACAGTAGTCAGTGAGCACTTATTCCATTATCCCAGAAATAAATAATATTAATAATAATAACAACAACAATAGTAATAATTATAACAATAACAACAACAACAATAATAATCGTAATAATAACAATTGCAACAATAATGCTGCTGCTACTACTACTACTACTACTACTACTACTACTACTACTACTAATGCTGCTGCTGCTGCTGCTGCTGCTGCTGCTACTGCTACTGCTACTACTAAGAATGGTGGTGATGATGATGATGATGATGATGATGATGATGATGATGATGATGACGACAACAACAACAAGAATGGTGATAATAACAACAACAATAATAAAAAAAAAAAAAAAATAATGATGATAACAATAATAGTAATAATACTCTCTAGGATATTTTTTCTTTAATTCTTTTATTTCTAAGGTTATATGATAAGCACTAATGTGCGTTTTTACATCCAGTCCTCGTGTGTATGCAGTTTTGTCATCTGTTCCCACCGACACACAGTGACCTACTCTTCCAAAATCCAGAACAGGTTTTAACGTGTGCGCAAGATGTTCTGCACGCGTTCGCACACGGTACCTCAGTTTATAGTCTCATCGGAAGGTCTTCTGGGAGGAGTGGAGTCAGCACTGATGTTAACACCAGAGAAAAATCCCTCTTGAACGAGATTCGAACCCGGGTCAGCAGATCACGAATGCAATGCGCATCACTCTAACCACCAGGCTATCTCTTCCCTGTAAAAGCAATCAGCCGCTTTGTCAGATCCACAGAATAGCACTTATTCAATTTTCATCAGCTTTCAGGAGTTTTTTTGTATGTTTCCTCTGAGGCTGCGGATAGATCTGAAAGCTTTTGGATAATCTGCTAATTTTGGTTTTTCGTTTTGCAGCAGGCAGTCTTCAAATTATGCCTACAGGATGCTCTGCACTGTTTTTTTTTTTTCAAGCTGTGACAATTCAACCAAGAGCACAGCCGCCAAGGATTACAATTCTGACACGAAGAGTGACAGCGAGCCAGTTTGCATACATATACTTACGATCATAGTGAACGATGTTAGCATGGAAAACAATGAATCTGTGCCCCCCCTGGGAGTTAAGATAATGTTTTGCAAGACTTCTCAACACTACCCGTTTGCTGTAGATAGGTCTTGATAAATGCTAGGATATTGGGCACAAGCCTACACTCTACCACCCCAACTTTTTCTTCTTCTTCTTTTTTTTCTTTAGCTACCCCTCCCCCTACTAACTCCCTTCACTATTCCCCTAACCTCCCCTCCATCTACCTCTCCCTATCTCCCCACAGATCCCTTCCCAATTTACCTATCCCCCTATCTCCCTCCCTAGCTACCCCTCCCTCCCCTTACCTATCCCTCTTCCCTCCTACCCCTCCCTCCCTTACCCCTCCCTCCCTTACCTATTCCCCCTCCCCAGCTACCCCTCCCTCATCTACCCTTCCCTTCCCTCTCCGTCCCCTTACCTGTTCCCTTCCGCTACCCTTGCTGTCTCTATCCCCCTAAACTCCCTCCCACCATTCCTACCCTTACCTTACCTTTCCCGGAGACGGGGATAGCCTAGTGGTTAGAACATTGCCCTCGCAATCTGATGACCCGGGTTCGATTCCCGTTCAAGGGGAAATTTTCCTCTGGCGTTAACATCAGTGCAGACTCCACTCTCCCCAAAAGTCCTTCGGATGAGACTATAAACCGAGGTCCCGTGTGTGAACACACGCAGAACATCTTCCGCACATGTTAAATCCCGTTCCGCTTTTCGTAAGAGTAGGCCATTGTGTGCCCGTGGGAACCGATGACAGAATTCACAAATCCACATACACACGGGGACTAGATGTAAAAAAGCACCTAAGTGCTTATTCCATTATCCTCAATATAAAAGAATTAAAAAAATATATATCCCCTCCACCCCATTACCTGTCACTTTCTTTTTTAAACTGTTTTTTCAGTGTTTTATTTTTACATTGCACAGTTATAAAGATACAAAACATAAACAAACATTTTTGGAGAAACAGAGAGAGAGAGAGAGTGAGAGAGAGAGAGAGAGAGAGAGAGAGAGAGAGAGAGAGAGAGAGAGAGAGAGAGAGAGAGAGAGAGAGAGAGAGAGGGGTGTGGAGAACTCGATTTCGAACTCGAATATTTTAATGAGGGTAATTGGGTAAGCCAGAGGCTTCTTTACACCAAGCCCTCATGGGGAAAAAAGTGAAACAAACATGAATAAATCAATGAATTAATAAACAAGAAAATGTCAAATAGCACTGAAATGAATACTCAAACTGTCATTCAATTGAAAAATCAAGAAATCAATGAAAGACCACAAAGTTAACCGAGAGAGACAGAGAGACAATGACAATGACAATGACAAATTCTTTTATTTCGAGGATAATGAATAAGCACCCATGTGCTTTTTTACATCCAGTCCCCGCCTTTAAGGATATCTATGATAATAAAATAAAATAAAGCCCATAGCAATACACTTACACAGCTTACGGGAAAAATATCTACACAAAAATCCCCACAAAAATCACCGAAGAGAGAGAGAAAGAAAAAAAATAGAAAGAAAAAAGAAGAAAAAAAGAAGCAACAAGTAAGAAAGAAAGCAGAACAGAAAACACAGAAACAACCGGAAAAAAAATAGCAAGAACCAAGAGCAAAAACAAAAACGGCAACAACAAGGGGAGAGGGAACAACCGAATAGTCCCCCCTCAAAAAAGCAACAACCCCAAACCCAAACCAAAACAGAACCAAACAAAGCAAAACCTCTATAAAATAAAGGAGAACAAACCACGTAAATAGTTTCATTTTGGCTAACAGAAAGAAACGTCAAAAGTTTTTTGTGCTTTTATGGGAGGCAACAGAGAGAGAGAGAGAGAGAGAGAGAGAGAGAGAGAGAGAGAGAGAGAGAGAGAGAGAGAGAGAGAGAGAGAGAGAGAGAGAGAGCGCCTGTCAGGTAGGCAGACAGACCAACAGAGACAGAGAGAAAGAGGGACAGCCTGACAGGCAGACAGACTGATCGAGAGGTCCCCAATGGGCAGAAAGCTCAATACAGGCGTGATATGTATGGGTTGCTATACATTCTGTGCACTAAAACAGAATCAGCTTTGTCTGTGTTTTTACACATTTCGTACTAGTGACAATTTTTTTAAACAGAAGTCCCCCACTGGAAGGATCGTAGACAACAATGATATTCACAAATGCTGACTGTTTTGACTACTGTTATCAAACAGAGATTGATATGGGATCCATCTGATAATGAACTTGTTATGCATAAAATTCTTACGAGAAATATATTCCTAAGTAAGATATCTGTATCTTAATCTGTTGATGAATACACGAAGTTCAGGTCTATTATTATTCAATTTACAATGATAGATGTATTGTTTGGCCAGAAGTAGAATGAAATAAAAATTATCATCAATACTTATATTTCTGTCACATCCGAGTATAGCCAGACATTCTGTTATATTCGGATTGAACACATTCTGACGTTACTTGACACTTTCTTAACCTTAACCTTACTGTCCCTTACCTCCCCCCAACCACCCTCCCTCACATAACCCTCCCTTCCCTTACTTATCCCCCCACTTACCCTTTTCCCCCTTACTCATGCCCCTGTCCCCACTACCCACTATAATGAAGGAAGGAGGGTGGCAGGATGGTTAAGACGTTCGCCTGCCAACAAGTTAACCGTGAGGTTCTGGGTTCGATTTCCAGCCTCGCCCTTTCTTCCAAGTTTAACAAAGAAATCGAACTGAACGTCAAAGTCCTTCGAATGAGACTATAAACCGAGGCCCTGTGTTCGAACGCATGCAGAACATCTTGCGCACACGTTAAATCCTCTTCCGCTTTTTGGAAGAGTAGGCCATTGTGTGCCGGTGGAAACAGATGACAGAATTCCAAAAACCGCATACACACGGGGACTAGATGTACAAAAACACATAAGTGCTTATTCCATTATCTTCAATATAAAAGAAGAAATAAATAAAATAAATAAATAAAATAAAAGAATGTTTTGTAAGGCACATAGAATGTCAAGAACGCTAAATACAGTGGAGCAACGTTCATATGGAGCATAACTTACACCTTGAAGAAAGTTGTCACTGGCAAATTTGCTGTCTGGGGGTTAGTAATAAATCCAGGACAGTCTTGATGTGGCCTGGTTTTGTTGGCCCACAGGGGTTGAAAGAGTTAATGTGACTGTTTTTCAGGTTGATGTTTAAGGGGATTAAGATGTCCTGATCTGAAATTGAAGTGGAATTTGTCATAGTTATTGAAACCAGATGAGGTGACAGTCTTTATATTACTTTCATAGTCAGCACGGCTACAAACAACTTGAAATGAAATAGTGATAATGATGATGATGATAATAATAATGATGATAATAATAATAATAATAATAATGATGATGATGATGATGATAATAATAACAACAACAACAGCAGCAGCAGCAGCAACAACGACAACAACAATAACACTAATAGTAATAATAATAGTAATAATAATAATAATAGTAGTAGTAGTAATAATAATAATAATAATAATAATGATGATGATGATGATGATGATGATGGTGATAATAATAACAACGATAATAATAACGATAATAACAACGATAATAATAATAATAATATTGATGATGATGATGATAATAATAATGATGGTGATAATAATAATAAAAAATAACAACAGCAGCAGCAACAACAACAACTAGAACAACAACAACAACATAATAATAATAATAATAATAATAATAATAATAATAACAACAATAACAATAATAATGACAATGATGATGATCATAACAATAATATGGAATTTGAGAGAGAAAGAGACAGAAAGACAGACAGACAGAAGGACAAAAAGACAGAAAGACAGACAGAAAGACAAAAAGACAGAGACAGAGACAGAGAGAAAGCGTGTCAAGGAGTAGACTTTAGCGCTAACAGTGCCGCCAACCACAGAGCGTCAGTCAGTAGGCCTGTTTTTTCTTCCCTTTGTACAGAACAAACCTCAGTGTCGCTGGACACTAAAGCAGGTTTATCCCCTTGACAAAGCCTGGTTGATGTGTCCCAGTCTGTAAAGCTAACTCTCCATCACTAAGCCCCTCTCCTTTCTCCATACACGTTTCTCCCATCTTTCTAAGGGGATATCGTTCAAGGGGATATTTTCCTCTGGAGTTCACATCAGTGCAGACTCCCTTCTCCCCAAAAAGTCCTTCGGACGAGACTATAAACCGAGGCCCCGTGTGCGAACGCACACAGAACGTCTTGCGCACACGTTAAAATCGTGTTCCGCTTTTCGTAAGAGTAGGCCATTGTGTGCGGGTGGGAATAGATGATAATTTACAAAAACTGCATACATACGGGGACTGGGTGTGAAAAAAGCACATAAGTGCTTATTCCATAATCCTCGATATAAAAGAATGAAATAAAAAAATAAAAATAAAATAAGCGTCCTTTGAGACACGCTCGTACACATACTATAAGATCAGTACCCTCTGTTACAAATGTCTCCACAAAAAAACAGCACCTTCCTACCTCTGTCAATGTCTTCACTCGTACACTCCTTCTCGTTCCCTCCGCTCTGCTGTAGATACCTTGTGCTTTCGAATACGAGATTCAACTAATCCACCGTCAGCCGTCGCTCTTTCTCTATTTCTGGTCCATTGATCTGGAATTACCCCCTCTCTCTCTTCGTCAAAAGCTTACTTATGACACTCTTAAATCCAGTCTCAAGACATATTTACTTTAATCCTAAGATTTTCCTCTCCTGTTTCATCACATAGTTGTCACTGCCTTCAACAGCCGAAACCCTATAACCCTGCCAAAGTATGTAACCTTTATGTGTGTGTGTGTGTGTGTGTTTGTGTGAGTGAACACATTTTGTGAAAACTTGTTACAACTATTGTTTTAGGCTGCATAACTGTGTAAGAATGAGTTGCGTGCAAGCGCTTTGATTTGCCCGTGCAAGAAATAGTGCTATGTAAATTCCATTTATCCTCCTCCCCCTCCACCTCCTCCTCCTCCTCATAATCATCATAATCCTCCTCCTCCTTCTCCGCCAACTCCTCCTCATCATCCCCATCATCCCCATCATCCTCACCACCACCACCACCATCATCATCATCATCATCATCATCATCCCCATCATCCCCATCATCCTCACCACCACCACCACCACCATCATCATCACCACCACCACCACCACCGCCACCACCACCACCACCACCACCACCACCACCATCATCATCCTCACCACCACCACCACCACCATCATCATCATCATCATCATCACCACCACCACCACCACCACCACCACCGCCACCACCATCATCATCATACAGCCAGTACACGCAATAAAAAACGCAAGGCTAGTTTTAGCCATGAATTTTGAAGACACTGATGATATAATGATGATTCTGATAGATGGTACATTGCAGCAGCTGACACACAAAAAGTTCACACCAGTGTGCTTCTGTGATCTACATTTTGTTTTTCTTTCTTTGTGCACTGGCACACACTTTTGTAGCCAAGCCATGAATATTTCTTTCCTGTCTGAAGTGGAGAGTAAACAACAGTCTCCGTCAGTTCCCTCGCAAAGAGAACTAGCTTGTGCAGGATAATAAAGAACTATTCTTCTCGTAGCCCTGAACTGCGTAATAAACATTTCAGTTCGTCAAGATACTTCCTCATGTAATTTCTTGCCGTTGGAAAAAAAAAGTATGTGTGGTTGTCCAGTAAAGAAAAGTTGATGTAATGAAAGCATACTTTAACAATACACGGGGGAGACGGGATATCCTAGTGGTTAGAGTAATGCGCTTTGCGGTTGTGATTCTGCTGACCCGGGTTCGAATCCCATTCAAGAGGATTTTTCCTCTGGAGTTGACATCAGTACAGACTCCACTTCCCCCAAAAGTCCTTTGGATGAGACTATAAACCGAGGCCCCGTGTGCGAAAGCACGCGGATGAACTTGCGCACACGTTAAAACCCGTTCCTCTTTTTGGAAGAGTAGGCCATTGTGTGCCAGTGGGAATGGACGAAAAATTTACAAAACTGCATATACACAGAGACTGGATGTAAAAAAAGCAAATGACTACTTATTGCATTATTCTCGAAGTAAAAGAATACAAAAGTACACGATGCAATGGAAGCATGCTTTGACAATACACGATGCTATGAATTTAATGCATACTTTGACAATACACGATGCAGTGAAAGCATGCTTTAACAATACATGATGCAATGAAAGCATACTTTAAAAATACATGATGCAATGAAAGCATACTTTAACAATTCACGATGCAATGAAAGCAAACTTTAAAATACACAATGCAATGAAAGCAAACTTTAAAATACACGATGCAATGAAAGCATACTTTAACAATACACAATGCAATGAAAGCATACTTTAAAAATACATGATGCAATGAAAGCAAACTTTAACAATACATGGTGCAATGAAAGCCTATTTTAATAATAACAAACAATGGAAGCATACTTTAAGGATGCATTGAAATGCATACTTCAACAACCAACAACGCACTCAGCTTGTGCTATGTTTCTTTGTCATTCACATCGGTGGTCTAGGTATTAGTCTAGGTAACGCACTTGCCTAGAAAGCGAAAAGTCTGGTTGGAAGTGTGGGGTTGTTTCAACCCCCCCTCCCCCATCCATTAGACCATAAGTAGTGCTATGGGTGCTATTCTTTCGGATGAGACGATAAACCAAGGTCCCATGTGTACCCCAAAATTATTTAGCTCACGTAAAAGAACTCACGGCAACAAGAGAGTTGTCCCTGCAAAATTATGTAGAAAACACCCCCACTCTGATAGGGAAACAAATACAGTTTCAGCCAAAAAAAAGAGAAAAAAATGGGTGGCGCTGCTCTTGTGGCAAGGCGCTCTCCCTGAGGAGAGAGTAGCCCGAATTTCACACAGAGAAATCTGCCGTGACTTGAAGCGGTATAAAAAGTAATGGAAAATAAACGAAATGAAACATCGTCAGTACAATGAAGTACTGACAGTTACAAAGTTCTGGGTTACACAGTGCTCTCAGCAAAGTTTTCCTTTTTTTCTCTTTTGTTTTTTTCCCCCTTGACATCCACTGTATGCTTCTGTGCATGACTGCTGGACCTAAACACATGCATGCATATGCATGGACTGTACATGAGCAAAAAGACATATCTCACACTCTGGGCTTTACCCGAATTCCGTCGCATTGTTCTAGGGGGCGGGGTGAAGAGGGCTACCTATGAATAAAATTTACATGGAGTCTATAGCTTTTTAAAAAAAGTTCCCTTGAATACAATTTCCATAGTTTTTATAGGCTTTTAAAGAAAAGGTTACTTTGAATGCAATTTACATAGTTTTTTAAAAAGTTCTTTACATGGCAATTTACATAGTTTCTATAGCTTAAAAAAGTTCATTTGAATACAATTTACATAGTTTTTATAGCTTAAAAAATCTTTTGAATGCAATTTACATAGTTTTTATAGCTTTATTTTAAAAGTTACTTTGAATAGAACTTAAATAGTTTTTATAGCTTTTAAAAAAAAGTTCATTTGAATACAATTTACATAGTTTCTATGGCGTTTAAAAAGTTACTTTGAATACAATTTACATGATTTCTATAGCTTTTCAAATAAAGGTTCTTTGAATACAATTGACATAGTTTTTATAGGTATTAAAAAAGTTTCTTTGAATACGATTTACATAGTTTCTATAGCTTTTCAAAAAAGTTCCTTTGAATGCAATTCACGTAGTTTTTCTAGCTTTTTAAAAAGTTCTTTTCAAGGCAATTTACATAGTTTCATAAGCTTTTAAAACAGTTTCTATTCCCTCTAAAAGCTACAGAAAGGTTGGCAAGTTTGAGCAAATCTAGCTGCATTAGGTAAGGTAATCTTTTGAGTATGTCTGCGGGTGTAGAGTTTGTCACGCTTTGGCTATAGTTAACCATGGTTACAGAAACATTGAAAGCATCTCACAATAGAGAAATATGGTAATAACTGTAAAACTGATATAAAGGTAAAAAGTTAAAGGTGTTCCCATAACCTATGTGGTCGTAGAGGAGCGAGGCACCAGAGACCTCAACTTCTTAAGGGGCCAGCATATTGAGGGCGGGGCCCATTTCCTCTCCCTCACTGCTTTACCTTCCCTTGCCCTGAAGCTAAACCCCTAAAACTTCTATATCAAAGTGCAAATGTGACAGGTAGCTCCTCCTCCACCCCTCCCCTTTCCCTAAAAGACTAGAGGAAGAAGCATTCACAACTCACTCATTATTGTGTGCTCGCTTGTTGACACGGCAGGGTATGTACGATCATTTTGCTAGATAATTATTCACGCACGGATGTGGGCACAAAAAAGTACAATTTGTGTGTGCGTGTGCGTGTGCGCGCGTGCGCGCGCGCGCGCGCGCGTGTGTGTGTGCTTGTGTGTGCATGCGTGCGTATGCGCAAAAAGAATTAAAGCAAATTCAGCATTTTAAATAATAAAACCAACAAAAGCTTTCAATTTTGTTTCATAGTGAAGAGAACAGAAAGATGACACTATAGATTCATGGTCACTTGAAATAGATCAAAGAAAGCAGTTATCAGAACCCCCCCCAAAAAATTCCAACAACAATAACAACGACAACAGCAGCAGCAGCAGCAGCAGCAGCAGCAGCAACAACAACAACAAAAATCTGATACAAACACCGACTACTTACTTCAGGAGTGTTTGGTAGGGTGCTCTTATTTCAAATCCACCCGGAGCAAAAACTTCATCAGAACGTCAACTCCATCCAAACTTTATAAATCTCTTAGATTTTGGTTTTGCTCTCCACATACTTGAAATAAAATAGAAATTTTAACGAGGTACGTTATAGGTTTGGATGACACGTACTTTTTGGGGATTTCAGTATAGCCATATCAGGAGATTGAGATAGAGCTATTATTGTTGTTATTGTTGTTGGTGGTGGTGGTGCTTGAAGAGTTTTTGAGGAGTGAAAGATAGACGCATGCATTGTGGATGAGGGGTCTAGAGGTAACAGATCTGCCTAAAAAGCAAACAGTCCGTGTTCGAAATGTTTGGTGGTTTGATTCCCAGTTGTGCCCGAAACTGTTTCCCCATCTTGACAGGTGGTCTGGGTGCTTGTCTTTTGGATGAGATCATAAAGCGAGATTCCGTGTGCAACAAATAGCTCACGTAAAAGAACGACGGCAACAAGAAAATTGTCCCTGAAAAAATTCGGTTGAACAAAGTCACTCTGATAGGGAAACAACTACAGTTGCAGACAGGAAAAGAAATAATGGGTGGCGCTGCTCTTGTGGCGACGCGCTCTCCCCTGGGAGCAAAAGAAAGGAGAAAAAGATAACATGCATCAAAATTACATCATTCAAAGAAAAAAGATGTACAAAATGAACTCATAGAATACTCAAAAGGATTCCAGAAAAAATCCGGACAATAAAGGAGAGAGAGACAGAGACAGAGACAGAGAGACAGAGAGAGAGAGAAAGAGAGAGACAGAGAGGGAGAGAGAGACAGAGAGAGAGAGGCGAGAGAGGCAGACAGAGACGAGAGAGACAGACAGAAAGATACAGAAAGAGCGAGACAGAGACAGACAGAGACAGAAAGACAGATACAGAAAGACAGACAGACAAATAGACAGTCAGCCAACCAGCCAGACAATCAAAGCAGACAGACAGAGACGAACACATAGAGACAGAGTGAGACAAAGAGGCAGATGAAAAAGAGCCCATAACATTGAAACCAAATCATCAAGACAGAAGGTGTAACCCACACGTGTGTAGATGTTATGGGGGCTTTAAACAGCTCGCAAAAATGTCATCAGTAGGATGTTGATATAAAACAGTTGTATGTCTTAAAGGGTACGTCTGTTTTGTGATACCGGCTTATGTCTCTTTAACAACGTCTACCAGGCGAATACTTGATAGTCAGCCCAAGAGGTAAACTACACTGACATCTCAAGGTTACCAAAGAAATGTATCCAGTCGATCTTTTCCAAGAAGGACAAGGAACTATGCAGCCCATATTTAATAGAGTTTGATTATATATTTTTAACATTTTTTATTTATTCTTTTATATCGAGGATAATGGAATAAGCACTCATGTGCTTTTTTACATCCAGTCGCCGTGTGTATGCGGTTTTGTAAATTTTGTCATCTGTTTCCACCGGCACACAATGGCCTACTCTTCTGAAAAGCGGAACAGGATTTATCGTGTGCGCAAGATGCGTTCGAACACGGGGCCTCGGTTTATAGTATCATCCGAAGGACTTTGATATTCAACTCGATTTTTTTGTCAAACTGGGAAGAAAGGGCGAGGCTGGGAATTGAACCCAGAACCTCACGGTTAACTTGTTGGCAGGCGAACGTCTTAACCATCCTGCCACCTTCCTTCCTCAAGTAGCTGCGTGAGGTAGGGTGTTTTTTGTTAAAAAAGAGAGAGAAAGAAAGAAACAAAAAAAAACCCACAACAAAACCAAGCAAACAAACACATACATAAAAATAATGATCCCTCCCCCCCTCCCCCTCCCCCCCCCCGTGGATGCAGGGGGCCTGTCAGTATAAACAGCATCCCCACATTCTGGAAATTCTGTACTAGGATTTCCCCACTTTTCTATCTCTCTCTTTGTTTCTGGCTTGTTCCTTTTCTTTTTGTCACATCATCCTTCTCGTCTATTTTCTGCCTTTTTGGTCCATTCTCCTGCCTTTTTTTTGCCAGAAAGACTTAAAATTATTATAACAAATCTCTCCCATTCTGGAGTCTGATGTGCCGGGCCTGACTTGTCAGGCGCTTAATGGCAGCACAACCCATTTTTGCTCTTTTGACCAATAACAATAGTTGCCGTCTGAGCGTTCGACGACGACAAAGAAGAAACACGATTTTTATGAGCATGGAGCTGACATAGTACAAGTATGTTGGCATTATTGACAGGCTTCACAAGAAGGCCAAGCTTCATACAATGCTATCAGCATCACAACAAGCAAATGGCAGGCGCAGACACACGAGCCTTGTCGCCTGTAGGGCTCTGTCATCATCATTAACTATTACACCCAGTGG
Organism: Rapana venosa; assembly: GCA_028751875.1. Taxonomy (NCBI): domain Eukaryota; kingdom Metazoa; phylum Mollusca; class Gastropoda; order Neogastropoda; family Muricidae; genus Rapana; species Rapana venosa. Next base: position 19,318,860 of record CM054143.1, on the reverse strand, counting down.
TATGTGTAGGACAGCAACAAAGCGCTTCCACTCCTGTCTATACTGGGCCAACCTAGTCACTGATCCCCAAGAGTGCTGCATGGCCTTCATCTCACTTTCTACAGTCCTCCTCCACGTTGCTTTTGGTCTTCCTTTCTTTCTCCTTCCTTCTGGGGTCCAGTGCAATGCTGTTCTTGTGACTGACTGTGGGTCTCTTCGGAGGATGTGCCCAATCCACTTCCACCGTCGTCTGGTGATGATGGTTCCCATGTCTTCCTGGTAGGGCTCTGTAGAACCGCTTCAATCCTGTGATCAAACCTGTCACTGAGTGTACGGTTGTGCAGTATCGTTGAAAGACGTGTGAGGTGACACTCGTTAAGCCTTTTGACCTGGTAAACCTGTACACACGGCTCACGTTACTCAGGCATGCCTAGCATACGCGGAGTTCTGATCCTTCGGATGAGACTATAAACCGAGGCCCCGTGTGCGAACACATGCAGAACATCGTGCGCACACGTTAAATCCTGTTCCGCTATTCGAAAGAGTAGGCCATTGTGTGCCGGTGGGAATAGATGACAACATTTACAAAACCGCATACACACGGGGACTGTATGTAAAAAAGCACATGAGTGTTTTTTCCATTATCCTCGATATAAAAGAATAAATAAATAAAATAAATAAATGTTGTAAACCTATACACACGGCACAACTCCATAGTCTTACGAGACTGAGACTGACGGACGCCTACTAGCACTACTGGCATACACACGGCACACGTCCTCAGGAACACCCGATAGAAGTTACTTCACACAGAGTGCTGGTAGTTTGCAGAATATTGGCCAAGTGTTTTAAATACAATATATCCCCAGATTCGGAAATGTATGTATGTTTGTCCGTCATGTTCAACGATGGCCTCCAAAACAGCAGAGGAGGCAGCTGCTGTTTTGGTAACTGGGCAGAAATTTGATTATAGTGGAGATGACTTGCCCACAGTACATCCCCACTCTCTCGGCCAAGTGGGCATACGGACAGTCAGCGTTGGAGATGTTCTCCAAAGGCCAACTAGCCTCCAGGGCTGCAGCACATAAGGATTGTGCGAGTCAAGCCTCCTAGTCAGAGAGTCACAATCGATCACTAAAGACTAAGCTGTAAAGTGGAATTTCCATGAGTGGGAAAGAAAGCCACTGGTCATACAGCCTCTCACTTTGCTGTTGCCCCCAGCATCAATGATTTAATCAAGAACTGTGATCTACCCCGGGCGCTGACGGCATAGAATCGGAAAACGGCCACCTAAATGGTGAAGAAAAAAACAAGGTCGCATACAAAAAACTCTCACCATTGGTAAACCTTGGAGTTCTGACTGAGGAACCACAAAAAAGAAGACAATGTTGTACAGAGTCAGTAACTATGACATCTTGACTCATATCAGCTGGAAATGTCTGATGGCAGATTCAGCCAGTCAGATTCAGCGCTGCCAGTGGCATCTCTTTGTCGTCCGTCCATTCCTGGTAATCCATTTCCAGGTCAGTAGAGTGGTGTCTCCTTGGTTTCCATTCCTGGTGATCCACTTTATGCCTGTGGACTCGTACACACTTATTTTATTTTTTATTATTTATTTATACCACTTTCAGTCAAGAGATTTCTCTGCGTGAAATTCGGGCTGCTCTCCCCGGAGAGAGAGCGCGTCGCCACAAAAGCAGCGCCACCCCCCCTTTTTTTGGGGGGGGGGTCTGCAACTGTATTTATTTCCCTATCAGAGTGGCTTTTTTCTCAGAATTTTGCCAGGGACATCTCTCTTGTTGCCGTGGGTTCTTTTACGTGCGCTAAATAATTATGTGTAACACACGAGACCTCGGTTTATCGTCCCATCCAAAAGACTAGCACCCAGACCACCACTCATGGTCTAAAGGATGGGGGAAAAAATTTCGGGGCCAAACGGGATTCGAACCACCGCACACTTCCGACCCGGACTTTTCGCTTTCTAGACAGGCGCGTTACCTCTATAGACCACGGATCCACCTATGGATGTATACATGGACAGTGCACGTATGCACATGCACAAGTGTGTAACAAGCAGATTGCAGGTACACACAATTCTGTTCATTTCCACGGTCAAAGACAGACAGAAACACAGACACGGACACAGACATATACACACACAGACACACAAACACACACACTACCATCACCACCACCACCACCACCACTAATGCATCATTATGTTTATGTATTGTTGTGGTGGTAGTGTATTCTATCAGATACTCACCCCCTCCACCTTCCTCCCTCTCTGCTAGGTTATCTTAGAATATCGGGATTTGTTGCAGGCTCAAAAACTACCACACACGTTAAAAAATCAATTTAAAAATACAATTTAAGCTGAAATAAAATTTTAAAAAACCCATCCAAACTTGCTGAGATATTAATCAGATTTCGCATGGCCAAGGGCCGTGCAGATATTGTATTTTAAAGTTTTTTTGTTTTTGTTTTGTTTTTTTACTTCAGTGAATTGGAAATTGAAGGGCTCTACTTAATAAGCTTATAGCAAGGTAGTTCTTTCTTTAATCTAATGCCTTTACACATGAAGTGATATCAGACAAAATAAGTCTTTGTGTGTGTGTGTGTGTGTGTGTGTGTGTGCACGCGCGCATGTATGTGTGTGTGAATGTGTGTGTTTGAGAGAGAATGTGTGTGTACATGCATGTGTGTGTGCGTGTGTGTGAGTGTGTGTAGCACAGTAGTGTGGGTTGTGTTTGCTTACTTGTTTTTTTTGCTGCTGTTTGTTTTGTATTGTGACTGTATTTTTCCAGTGCATCATTTGTTTGATCTATTCCACGTGGAAAAGAACCGGTCTTTTGATCTTGCTGTTTTTGTCCACAACTGAAAAAGTATCAAGAAATTAGAATGGCTCCAATTATTGAAATTCCTTTTAATTTTACAAAAACCCTCAGTTATTTGCAATCGATTGAAAAATTGGGACCAAGATTAGTTTTTTATTTGTTTAGAGTGGAGCCCATAATGTATTTCAAGTTGTGTGAATTTATTCCTCGAACTTGGAAAAGGATAGGGAATAATGAATTGGTTTGTTGATTACTGATTGTGTGGTTTTCAGCAGTTGCTCAACCTGAATTTTCAATAGGCTGATATTGCCACCTTCATTTATAGTGGCTACACCCTGGAGAAGGGACAAAAGATTGCATTTGAGAGAGAGAGAGAGAGAGAGAGAGAGAGAGAATCTTCATTCCCAAGAGTAACATTCATTTTTATTTATTTATTTCTTCTTATATTTTCAGGATAGTGGAATAAGAACTCGTGTGCTTTTTATATCCAATTCCCATGTGTATTCAGTTTTGTAAATTTTGTCACCGGTTCCTACAGGAACACAATAGTTAACTCTTCCAAATTGCAGAACGGGTTTGAACCTGTATGCAAGATGGTCTGTGTGTCTGTGAACGGGACCTCTAGTTCTAGTCTCATTGGAAGGACTGTGTGGTTTTCCAATGGATTTTTAAAAATATCTAATCCACATAGCAAAAAAAACTGGTCTTTTGATTTTGGTGGTTTTGTCCACGACTGAAAAGGTGTCAAGAAATTAGAATTGCTCTAATCATTGACATGTTTTTCTCATGTTAAAATAAATGAAATCAGTTATTCCGAATGGATTGAAAAATTGGAACCAAGATGAGTTTTTAATTTGCTTAGAGCAGAGCAGGCAAGGCATTTCCAGTTGTGCGAATTCATCAAGCTTGGAAAAGGTTAGGGAATAATGGCTGTGTTGGTTGGTTTGTTGATCACTGATTCTGTGGCTGTCAACAGTTACTGAACCTGAATTTTCAATAGGCTGATATTGTCACCTTCATTTATAGCTGCTATACCCTGGAGAGGGGCAAAAGATTGCATTTGAGAAAGAGAAAGCAAATCTTTATTCCCAAGGTTAACATTTATTCTCATTTATTTATTTATTCTTTTATTTTAAGGATAATGGAATAAGCACTCATTTTATATCTAGTAGATCAATGGATCGGTGATCTAGAGGTAACGCACCTGTCTAGAAAGCAAAAAGTCTGGGTCGGAAGTGTGCGGTGGTTTGAAATTCATTTGGACCCAAAACTTTTCCCCCATCCGTGAGACCATGAGTGGTGGTCTAGGCGCTAGTCTTTCAGATAAGACAATAAATCGAGGTCCCAAGTGTTACACATAATTATTTAGCGCACATAAAAGAACCCACGGCAACAAGAGAGTTGTCCCTGGCAAAATTCTGTAGAAAAAAGCCACTCTGATAGGGAAACAGATACAGTTGCAGACAGGATAAAAAGAAAAAAAAAAGGGTGGTGCTGCTCTTGTGGCAGCGCGCTTTCCCCAGGAAGAGCAGCCCAAATTTCATGCAGAGAAATCTGCCGTGACTTAAAGTGGTATAAATGAAATGAATGAAAATGAAATCCCCGTGTGTATGCAGCTTTGTAAATTTTGTCATCCATTCCCACGGCATACAATGGCCTACTCTTACAAAAAGCAGAATGGGTTTGAACATGTGCACAAAATGTTCTGCGGCATTGGCTTAGAGTCTCATCCCAAGGACTGTGTATTTTTACAATGGATGGTTTCTTTGTGGCAAAGAACTGATCTTTTGATCTTGGTATTTTTTGTCCACCACTGAAAAAGTATCAAGAAATTAGAATTGCTCCAATCCTTGAAATTCTTTTTCATTAAAAAAATTCAGTTCTTCAGAATTGATTGAAAAATTGGGACCAAGATTAGTTTTTGTTTTGTTTAGAACAGAGTGGGTAGTGTATTTCATTGTGTGTGAATTTATTCATCAAGCTTGGAAAAGGGTTGGGGAATAATGACTGTGTTGGTTGGTTTTTTGATCACTGATTCTGTGGCTGTCAACAGTTGCTGAACCTGAATTTTCAATAGGCTGATGTTGCCGCCTTCATTTATAGCCCCTATACCTTGGAGAGGGGACAAAAGATTGCATTTGAGAGAGAGAGAGAGAGAGAGAGAGAGAGAGAGAGAGAGATTGATTCTGTGTGTGTGTTTTGATTTTGTTTCTGAGTTCTTAATTTCTCATCTAAATTCTTTTATTGCCAGGTTGGTGATTACAATTTAGTGCCTGTGTGTGTGTGTGTGTGTGTGTGTGTGTGTGTGTCGTGTGTGTGTGTGTGTGTGTGTGGTGTGTGTTGATTTTTTAAACTTATAATCTAAATTCTTTTATTCGAGGAAAATGAAATATGCGCTCATGTGCTTCATTTTTTACATCCAATATGCATGTTCATACCGTTTTTGTAATTTCATAATCTATTCCCACTGGCACAAGATGGCCTATTTTTCCAAAAGGCAGAAAATGCTTTAATGTGTATACACGAAGTCACAGTCAGAGAAAACGATGGGAAGACAGCATCCAAGAGAGGACTGGCCTTGAGTGAAACGACTTGCTACAGAAAGCTGAAAACCACAGAGTGGAGGAAGCTGGCTGAAAAATCTTCAGTTGTGCTTCAATGGGTGGACCAGACAACGGGATTGGTGAAGGTAAAAGTCAAGGTGTGTACATGATGGGTGGGATTTGCTGAGCTGCAGGCCACAGGGGATTTCTCCGTATTTGTCCAGAAATCAGCATGTGTAGGTATGGTAGGGATCCAGTTCCCCTGTGGGGATGCCAGGGTCCTGTCAATATAAATAGCATCCCCACCTTCTGGAAAAAAAACTGTGCTAGAAATTTCCTCTTTTCTATCAATCTTTTTGTTTCTGCCTTGTTCCTTTTCTTCCTGTCACCTCCGTCTTGTCTATTTTCTGCCTTCTTGGTTCATTCTCCAGCCTTTTCTTCCCCAGCAAGCCTTAAAAGATAACAATTCTATCCTAGGCCATATTTTGTTGGATACACTGGGTCTGACTTGTTTATGCCCATAACGGCAGCATGGCGCATTTTCGCTAATGTAACAGACAACAATAGTAACTGAGAGAACGTTCAACGACAAAGAAGACGATTTTTTTCCCACTGAAGTCAGGTTTTCACTTCTTCATCATCAGTGATGTGATCTCTGTATGAGACACCAAGGAATTTGCGGAAACACCTCATCTCCATTGCCTGTATCCTTCTTTCAATGTCTGCTGTTAAGGTCTACATTTCACATTGCCTACAAAAAAAATATGGACATGATCGGGGAACGCACCAGTCTGATCTTGAAGCTGATGGCGATGTTTTTGTCATTCCAGAGGGATTTTCAGTCTGGTCATTACAGCTGTGGTCTGGGCTATCCTGGAGGGAAGTTCAGGTTTTAATCCTTCATCCGATACTATAGCTCCCATATATTTAAAGCTATGGACGGTCTCGATGTTCCATTGCAAGAGATTAAACCCCATAGAGGTTCTGTACTAAACCCAGTCCCCCCAAACCAGTTGGCCTGTCAGCTATACACACACACACACACACACTCTCTCTCTCTCTCTCTCTCTGTTGGTCAAAATCCTCACTAAAAATAGCCTCCTTTTACTCACACGAACTGGCAGTTTGCACAACATGTGTCTCACGGGACTCGCTTAAAAGAGAACACAGAGTCGGGGTGTGGTGGGGGTAGGGGGTAGGGAGAGAGAGAGGGGGGAGAGGAGGGTTCTGGCATAAACCTAGCTTAGGAAGAATGAGGTTGTAAAACGGATGTTTTACAGGTAATAAAGATTTCTTATTTGTGGAAAATGTTGGCTTTGTTTTGGAGATAGATAAATAAAAATGGAAATGGTCTCCTGTTTGTTATTATCCAGCCGATCTTTTTGGTCTCTAAACATACACAAACACACACACACGCACGCACGCACGCAAACACACACACACACACACGCACGCACGCACGCACACACATACACACACACGCACGCACACACACACACACGCACACACACACACCGCACACATCAACACGCCAACCACCCCCACCTCCTCCGCACAGCCACCAAGAACAACAACAACAACAGCAGCAACAACATAAAGATAATTAGTATGTATTATCATTCTGGCGATGCAATTAAATCTGAGGCCCCATTCTCAACCCCCATAATTCTCTCTTCTCTCTCTCTCTCTCTCTCTCTCTCTCTCTCTCTCTCTCTCTCTCTCTCTCTCTCTCTCTCTCTCTCTGTGTCGAACAATTCGTCTCCTTAGGAAATTCTGCGGTTCGTAAAAAAATATTCAGTTCATTAATGCGATTTCAGCTACAAATTAATATTTTATTGTTCCTCGGCTACATTTGTGAGCTTTACCAACGGTGAGATTTTAACATAATATTATGCGACCGTTGTCCCCCCTCCCTACTCCCCTACTCCATCAGGAAGGTAACCCCATACTGAACGATCAAAAAGAAACTTGCGAAATACTCATCACACATTCGGAATAGCCAGCAGCTATGCCAATGATTTTTGTTGTTGAAAAAAGTGAATTTAAAATTGGAGCGTATTAACGTATTCATAGGAGAATAATGCAGGTTTTCTTTTGATTTTTTGTTTGTTTTGTATGCCTTTTTTCCCCCCTTTGTTTGTTTGGGTTGTGTGTTTGTACTGGTTTTGTGTTGGCTTTTTTGTGTTTTATATCTTGAGTGTTTTCCGACAGCCGCTTTCTTTGATGAATTTTCACACGGCAAACAACTGGTCTTTTGATCTTGTTGTTTTCGCCACGACCCCTCCCCCCTTTCCGAAATAAAAGTATATACATTGATTAACGTTGCTAGAATCTTTGAGACTCTTCATGTATGCCCAGAAATCGAAGATCTTTGGAATCGACTTGTTCCGACAAATATTTGAGATCAAAATCGGATTTTTGTTTGATTGTTTTGTTGTTGTTGTTGTTTATAGCTGTGAAGATACTGAGTTTGAGCTAAGGTTTATCAGGTTGTGGAAAAGTTATACTTTGTATACTTGTCATCGATTCCGTGTCTCTCAGTAATGATTGAAGCAGAGTTTTCATGACATGATACTTTCCTTGTATTGTTTAGTGTGTATCGTGTATGTATGTGTGTGTGTGTATGTATGTATGTGTGTGTTGTTATGTTATGTTATGTATGTATGTATGTATGTATGTATGTATGCATGCATGTATGTATGTATGTATGTATGTATGTATGTATGTTATGTTATGTATGTATGTATGTATGTTATGTTATGTATGTATGTACGTATGTTATGTTATGTTATGTATGTATGTATGTTATGTATGTATGTATGTTATGTTATGTATGTATGTATGTATGTATGTATGTTATGTTATGATATGTATGTATGTACGTATGTCTTGCAATGGTTTAAAGGATTAACACGTATTGATTCTTGGTTCGTGTGTGTGTGTGTGTGTGTGTGTGTGTGTGTGTGTGTGTGTGTGTGTGTGTGTGTGTGTGTGTGTGTGTGTGTGCATATCTGTGTGTGTATGTGTGCGCGCGCGTATGTGTGTGCATGTGTGGGTGTGTGTGCGTTTATTTTTATATTTTATATTTTATTCTTTTATATCGAGCATAATGGATAATGCGTGCGTGCGTGCGTGTGTGTGTGTGTCTGTGTCTGTGCATGTGTGTGCATGTGTGCGTGTGTGTGTGTGTGTGTGTGCGCGTGACTGTATGCGTGCGAGTGTGCGTGCGTGTGTGTGAAAGGGCAACACAGTGTTTTACAAATGATGTCTTAATCATAGCCAAATATCAAATGAAACATTTTCGGTTTGAGGACGGTGAAGAGGAAAACCACATCGCAGCTATATCTCCAAATCATTGGAAAGGTCACCGCTGCCATCATCCATCCAACTAGCTTAACGTCCACCAAAATGGGGATGAGAGGCAAAGTCCATCTCTTTTGTTAGTGATCATCCCTCCCCCCTCCCTTCTCACTCCGTGTACCTGTCAGTATAAATAGCATCCCCCCACAGTCATTCTGGAAATACATTCTGTGCCAGAAATGTCCTCTTTTCTATCCCTCTCTTTGTTTCTGCCTCGTTCCTTTCATTTCTGTCACCTCCTTCTTGTCTTTTTTTTTGCCTTCTTGGTCCAGTCTTCTGCCTTTTTTTCTTCTCCAGAGCGACTTAAAGGATAACAATTCTCTCTTATACCGAAGTTTGATGCGCTGGGCCTGTTTTGTTAAGCGCTTAACGCATTTTCGGTCAAATAACAGATAACAATAGTTGCTGTCTGAGCGTTCGACGACGACGCGACGACGACAAAGAAGAAGAAGAAGAAGGAGGAGGAGGAGGAGGAAGAGAAAGAGAAGGAGGAGGAGGAGGAGGACGAGAAGAGAAGGAGAGAAGAGAAGAAGAAGAGAGGAAAAAGAAGAAGAAGAAGAAGAAGAAGAAGAAGAAGAAGAAGAAGAAGAAGAAGAAGAAGAAGAAGAAGAAGAAGAAAGAGAAGAAGAGGAAGAAGAAGAAGAAGAAGAAGAAGAGAAGAAGAAGAAGAGAAGAAGAAGAAGAAGAAGAAGAAGAAGAAGAAGAAGAAGAAGAAGAAGAAGAAGAAGAATTGCGAAGAAAAGAAGAAGAAGAAGAGAAGAAGAAGAAGAAGAAGAAGAAGAAGAAGAAGAAGAAGAAGAAGAAGAAGAAGAAGAAGAAGAAGAAGAAGAAGAAGAAGAAGAGGAAGAAGAAGAAGGAGAAGAAGAAGAAGAAGAAGAAGAAGAAGAAGAAGAAGAAGAAGAAGAAGAAGAAGAAGAAGAAAAAGTCATTGAATTTTCAGCGTTGGGTCATAAACCCATCAGAAAAATTTCTTTACAACTCTCAACCATCTCTTTCGTCTGATGCTTTCTTAAAGTCAGCAAAAGGTGAACACCCAAGTCTTCTCTGGCATTTTCACTTCACACCTGTCTTTCTAAACAACCTTCATCGTATACTGCCTGATATACAGTGGTTCGTGTGTACAAGGAGTTAATAATTATGGTTTGACAATACTGTCCTATTCCCCCCCCCCCTACCCCCCTACCCCCTACCCCCCTACCACCCATACCCCCTACTCCCCCCCTATCCCCACCCCTCCCCTTCCCCGGGCGAGCAACAACAACAACAACGCAGCAACACCTGTAACCCGATACTACACCAAATACTGTAGTAAACTAATGTCTTTAACTTGGTCCATTTTGTTTTTCTCTTTCTCAACCAAAAGGGACAAAACCGTTTCACGATCGACGCTGAGTCGGTTTTGGTGGTGAATGAACACAGCGTTAGACAGAACCTGTGGACAAAGCCAAAGACCTAGCCTACCTGAACACTGAGTACGGCTACATACGCTTGCAT
>CM054143.1:19299126-19305647 GCA_028751875.1 Rapana venosa | reverse complement strand
AAAGTAAAATAAAAAAAAAATAAATAAAACGTTTACAGGTTTCAATTCTTGTAGCCTACAGACAGGTTCGTAGTGATAGAGAACATAATCACACAGCCTTACATCCCAATGAAGTCTGATGTCCTTCCTTGATTGGCAGCATTAGCACGGACAACGATTTGTTTTGGCTTCCTCCCAATAAAAGAAAAGGTATTAAAGAAGAAATAGCACTGGAGGAAAACAAGTGCAGGAAACCACTTACAGCGTCTCCATTATTTTGAAAACGATTTATCAAAGAATTAATTTTTTTGAAAGTACCCTCTAGACAATGAAAGCCCTTATATTTACAGAATTTGGTTCATTTTTGAGTGAGAACCATGTCTTAGGTTTAACCTGACTCGAGTTTCGGCTCCTGGATCAGCCTTCATCAGAGGTCCTGGCGGTGATTGAAGTAGCACCCTCAGTAGTACCTTACAGGGAAACACTTTTCCGAATTTAGAAAAGTCAATCGCTCACACAAATGTTTGGTAATTAGTCCCAACGATGATGATAAAAAGATTTTTTTAAAATCTGCTTAAAATATATGTTGCACAAAATAACACAAATAAGAGAACATAGACACCTAGCGAATCTTTGCGCCTTATGTTTGAGGATCCTATTAATAGAAAATGTATATCTGTTTCTCTGTTGCTTGATGATTTGTGGACTCTGCGGTTAAAGACCTGATTGATTTTCCACAGATAATAATAAATAATAATAAATGGAATTTATATTGCGCTATATCTTGCAAAAAACAAATCAAAGCGATTTCATTCATCTTACCCATTAACATGCAGCCGTACAAATTCAAATGTATACACACAAGCTGGCACGCACGCACGCACGCACGCACACACACACACACACACACACACACACACACACACACACACACACACACACACACTCACGCACACACATAAAGGTTATACACTCTGGCAGGGTGGTGGGGCCTTGGTTGTTGAGGGCAGGGACAAACATGAAATGGAACGAGAGGGAAGAATCTTAGCTTTGAAATAAATGTGTCTTGAGGACAGATTTAAAAGCGTCATAAGAAGACTTGACGAAGGGAGAGAGGGAGGTCATTCCAGTTCGACGGACCAGAAACAGAGAAAGAGCGACGGCCAACGGTGGACTGGTTGAATCTAGGTATTCTTAAGCACAAGGTATCTGCAGCAGAGCGGAGGGAACGAGAAGGTGAAGACATTCACGGAGGTGACACACTCACTCACTCACTCCAAGACAAAAGCACAGCTTAGCGGAGAGCAGATGTCAGCACCGCTGCTCCAGAGCTGTGTCATTCTCACACCTCGGTCTGTGAAGCAACACATTTTCCTCTTTGACATGAAAGTAAGGCAGGAAGGAAGGAAGGAAGAAAGGAAGGAAGGAAGGAATGCAGGAGGGAAGGAAGGAAGGAAGGAAGGAATGCAGGAGGGAAGGAAGGAAGGAAGGAAGGAAGGCAGGAGGGAAGGAAGGAAGGAATGCAGGAGGGAAGGAAGGAAGGAAGGAATGCAGGAGGGAAGGAAGGAAGGAAGCAAGGAGGAAGGAAGGAAGGAAGGCAGGAGGAAGGAAGAGACAGGAAGGCAGGAAGGAAGGCAGGAAGGAAGAAGAAGAAGAAGGCAGGAAGGAAGGAAGGAGGAAGGCAGTGGGAAAAGGAAGGCAGAAGGAAGGAAGGAAGGAAGCAGAGAAGGAAGGAAGGAAGGCATGCAAGGAAGGAAGGAATGCAGGAAGGACAGGAAGGAAGGAAGGCAGGAGGGAAGGAAGGAAGGAAGTAGGCAGGAAGGAAGGAGGAGAGGCAGGAGGAAGGAAGAGAAGAGAAGGAAGGAAGGCAGGAAGGAAAAGGAAGAAGAGGGGAAGAGAAGGCAGGAGGAAGTAGTAAGGGAAGGAAGGAAGGCATGACGAGGAAGGAAGGAAGGAAGGCAGAGGAAGAAGGAAGGCAGGAAGGCAGGGAAGGAAGGAAGGCAGAGGAAGGAAGGCAGGAAGGAGAGGAAGGAGAAGGAAGCAGGAGGAAGAAGGAAGGAAGGAAGGAAGGGAGAAGAAGGAAGGAAGGAATGCAGGGAAGGAAGGAAGGAAGGAAGGCAGAGAGGAGGGAAGGAAGGAAGGAAGGCAGGAGAAGGAAGGAGAAGGAAGGGAAGGAAGGCAGGAAGGAAGGCAGGAAGGAAGGCAGAGGAAGGAAGGCAGGAAGGAAAGGAGCAGGAGAGGAAGGAAGGAAGGAAGGCAGCAGGAGGAAGAAGGAAGGCAGGAAGGAAGAAGGAAGGAGGCAGGAAGGAAGAAGGAAGGAAGGCAAGGAAGGAAGGCAGGAAGGAAGGCAGGAAGGAAGGCAGGAAGGAAGGAGAAGGAAGGCAGGAAGGAAGGCAGGATGCAGGAAGAGAAGGCAGGAAGGAAGGAAGGCAGGAAGGAAGGAAGGAAGGAAGGAAGGAAGGAAGGCAGGGAAGGCAAGCAGGAAGGAAGGCAGGAAGGAAGGAAGGCAGAGGAAGGAAGGACAGGAAGAAGGCAGGAAGGAAGGCAGGAAGGAAGGCAGGAAGGAAGAGGAGGAAGGAAGGCAAGGAATGCAGGAAGGAAGGCAGGAAGGAAGGAAGGAAGGCAGAGGAAGGAAGGAAGGCAGGAAGGCAGGCAGGAAGGAAGGAAGGAAGGAAGGAAGGCAGGCAGGAAGGAAGGCAGGAAGGAAGGAAGGCATGCAGGAAGGAAGGAAGGAAAGGAGGCAGGAGGAAGGAAGGAAGGAAGGCAGCAGGAAGAGGAAGGCAGGAGAGGCAGGAAGGAAGGCAGTGAAGGAAGGCAGGAAGGACAGGAAGAGGCAGGCAGGAAGGAAGGAGGAAGGAAGGAAGGCAGAGGAAGGAAGGCAGGAAGGAAGGAAGGCAGGAAGCGAAGGAAGAGGAAGGCAGCAGGCGGAAGGAAGGAAGGAAGGAAGGCAGGCATGCCGGAAGGAAGGCAGGAAGGCAGGAAGGAAAGGCAGAGGAAGGAAGGCAGGAAGGAAGGAAGGCATGCAGGAAGGAAGGCAGGAAGGAAGTAAGAGAGGCAGGCAGGAAGGAAGGAAGGAAGGCAGGCAGGAAGAGAAGGAAAGCTAAAGGAAGGCAGGAAGGAAGGAAGGAAGGAACGAAGGCAGGACGGAAGGCAGGAAGGAAGGCAGGAAGGCATGCAGGAAGGAAGTAAGGAAGGCAGGAAGGAAGTAAGGAAGGCAGGAAGGAAGGAAGGAAGGCAGGAAGGAAGGAAGGAAGGCAGGAAGGAAGTAAGGAAGGCAGGCAGGAAGGAAGGAAGGAAGGCAGGCAGGAAGGAAGGAAGTAAGGAAGCGCAGGAAGGAAGGAAGGAAGGAAGGAACGAAGGCAAGGACGGAAGGCAGGAAGGAAGGCAGGAAGGCATGCAGGAAGGAAGTAAGGAAGGAGGAAGGAAGGAAGGAAGGCAGGAAGGAAGGAAGGAAGGCAGGAAGGAAGTAAGGAAGGCAGGAAGGAAGGAAGGAAGGAAGGCAGGCAGGAAGGAAGGAAGTAAGGAAGGCAGGAAGGCAGGAAGGAAGGTAGGAAGGAAGGCAGGCTTGCCGGAAGGAAGGCAGGAAGGGAAGGAAGTGAGGCAGGAAGGAAGGCAGGAAGGAAGGCAGGAAGGAAGGAAGGCATGCAGGAAAGGAAGGGCAGGAAGGAAGAGAAAGGAAGGCGAAGGAAAGGAAGGAAAGGAAGGAAGAAAAGGCAGGAAGGAAGGCAGGAAGGAAGGCAGGAAGGAAGGAAGGCATGCAGGAAGGAAGGAGGAAGGAAAGTAAGGAAGGCAGGCAGGAAGGAAGGAAGGAAGGCATGCAGGAAGGAAAGGAAGTAAGGAAGGCAAGGAAGGAAGAGGAAGGAAGGAAGAAGGCAGGACGGAAGGCAGGAAGGAAAGGCAGGAAGGCAGGAAGGGAAGGCAGGAAGGAAGGCAGGAAGGAAGGAAGGAAGGAAGGCAGGAAGGAAGGAAGGCATGCAGGAAGGAAGGCAGGAAGGAAGTAAGGAAGGCAGGCAGGAAGGAAGGAAGGAAGGAAGGCAGGCAGGAAGGAAGGAAGTAAGGAAGGCAGGAAGGAAGGAAGGAAGGAACGAAGGCAGGACGGAAGGCAGGAAGGAAGGCAGGAAGGCATGCAGGAAGGAAGTAAGGAAGGCAGGAAGGAAGGAAGGAAGGCAGGAAGGAAGGAAGGAAGGCAGGAAGGAAGGAAGGAAGGAAGGAAGGAAGGAAGGCAGGCAGGAAGGAAGGAAGGAGTGCACAGTCTTGGTCTGCAGCCATCCTCACTTCATCTTCACCACAGACTGACAGTGTCATCACATCATCGCCTGGTCTGTTTACAGTGGGTTGGTTTGTGTTGGGTGGGGTAGGGGTGGGGGTTGGGTGCTGGAGTTGCAGTGAGTGGGTATTGTTAGGGGAAAGGAAGAAAGGATCAGAGGGAAGGGTGTGTGTGTGTGTTTGTTGTTGTTGTTGCTTCGATTTTACGTCTGTTCTCTCAAAAAGATATTGTATAGGTGTGTGTGTGTGTGTGTGTGTGTGTGTGTGTGTGTGTGTGTGTGTGTGTGTGTGTGTGTGTGTGTGTGTGTGTTGTTGTTGCTTCGATTTTATGTCTGTTCTCTCAAAGAGATATTGAGTGTGTGTGTGTGTGTGTGTGTGTGTGTGTGTGTGTGTGTGTGTGTGTGTGTGTGTGTGTGTGTGTGTGTGTGTGTGTGTGTGTTTGTTGTTGTTGTTGCTTCAATTTTACGTCTGTTCTCTCAAAGAGATGTTTTGTGTGTGTGTGTGTGTGTGTGTGTGTGTGTGTGTGTGTGTGTGTGTGTGTGTGTGTGTGTGTCTGTGTGTGTGTGTGTGTCTGTGTGTGTGTTTGTTAGTGTATTTGGGTGTATGTTAGTGTGGGTGCGTGTATGTGTGTGTTTATTTATTTATTTATTCTTTTATTTCGTGGACAATGGAATAAACACTCACGTGCTTTTTCACATCCAGTCCCTCTGTGAATGCAGTTTTGTAAATTTTGTCATGCGTTCCAACCGGCACTCAATGGCATACTCTTCCGAAAAGCGGAACGGGTTTTAACGTGTGCACAAGATGTTGCGCGTGCGTTCGCACACGGTACCTCTGTTTATATCCTTATCCGAAGGAATTTTGGGGAGAGTGGAGTCAGTACTGATGTTAACTCCAGAGGAAAAATCCTCTTCAACGAGAATCGAACGCGGGTCAGCAGATCACGAATACATCACTCTACCCACCAGGCTATCCCATTGTGTGTGTGTGTGTGTGTGTGTGTGAGAGAGAGAGAGAGAGAGAGAGAGAGAGAGAGAGAGAGAGAGAGAGAGGGAGATAGAGAGAGAGAGAGAGAGAGAGAGAGAGAGAGAGAGAATGAATGAATCTTTATTTTTCAAGGGTAACAGAATAAGCTTAAGCATACTTTTTCATCCGGTCCTTGCCCTAACAATCCCTAAGACTGTCAACAAAACAAGGAGAAAAACCCTACTACAATAGCGACAACATGATTAAAAAAAAGAGATAAGTGTATATTTAAAGACATAATCCCCAACTGACCTGAACATTAATGTCAAGAGATACATAGATTATAATTATTTTTGGAGAAAAGTGATATGCGTTCAATACACACATAATTCTCAAATGAATCGAATATTAACATGAAAACTGATACACTGATTATGATTAAGTAAAAGGGATAAAGTAAAATAGTGGGGAGACAGCAAGAAGCGAGAGAGAGAGAATGTTTTAATAAGAATAATTAGATAAGCCAGGGGATTTTTTACACCAGGTCCTCCAAAAAAAGACAAAAAAACAAAAGGAAAACAAATATGAAGAAAGAGCGAGGGCGAGAGCGAGAGAGAGAGAGAGAGAGAGAGAGATACGAACAATGAACAAGATTTAATCTTCAGGCCACCAGCCCCTAGAATGGGGTCAGCAAAGCATGTCGAAGCAAAGCATAGCCAAAAAAGAGCAGAAACAAAATAACACCTTGTGACATAAATATGTGGTTACTGCCAAAACATGGCAAAAGTGAGCGAGGGTCCTTCTAAATTAAAACAAAGGACCTATTTTAAACAATCGCATGGGAGATTGATTGATTGATAATCTTTATTCCCAAGGGTTACAGACAAGTATTGACATACTTTTTTCCATCCGGCCTTTGCCCTGAGAAGGGACTATCTTTACTAATCACAGCTAATAGTTTGAAGTAAACGTAATTACAAAGCAAATTAAAAAAGATAGCTAAAAAAAAGATTTTTTTGAAAATCTATGAGAGAGAGAGTCCGCTGGTAAAAAGTACAAGAAGTAGCACGAAGGGGCAGATAATTCTCTGACAGTGATCCCCGCTGTGGCACACAGCCTCACGCCATTGACGGAATCTGGTAAATAGCTCTGTAAGTTCTGCTTGCCCCCTGATTCCTCTGACAGCGGAGGGAAGAGGAGAGACGAGAAGAAGGGTATGTAAATTAAATATTCTTCAAGGATTTTCACAAGATCAAGACAGCTAACAAAGATGGCGGGCGGAGATATAAGGGAGATAATCTGGTATCTCA
>CM054143.1:19284126-19291626 GCA_028751875.1 Rapana venosa | reverse complement strand
AAATCAATATGCAAATCATAAAAACAGTATCAACACGTAACCGTGAAAGATGTTAAGTTTTACTGACTCGAAGATTTCTGTAATAACCTGTATGTTTAAACAGCAACAGGCGATTTAGGTCCTTTCGTTTCGATGTCCGAGAAGTGACACATTTAATTTTTATTTATTTATACCACTTTAAGTCACGGAATTTTCCCCAAATCAAACTAAGCTCACAAAGCCCTAAATCGACATTCTGCTGTACGGAAGTGAAACCGGCATTGACTGCTAAAACAAAGCGAACCCAGTCATTTGAAACAAAATGCCATGAAAACTTGGGCTACCCGGGAGAGAACGAAAGACAAAAATTTTTCAAGAGCAAAAAACCGGCTGGCGGTCCAAAAAGGAACCCCTTTCACCATCGTCAAGAAAAAAAAGCTACATGGTTTGGCCCGTCCCCCCCGCCACAACACTCTGCCAAAAACGTACTGGGGGAACACTCGAAGGGGCAAAAAGAGGGGGACAAACAATCATGGGTGCAACTAGAAATGGACCAGGTGACTGACCGCACTACTGCGCAGGCCCAGACCAATGGTGGAGGAGGTACCCCGGGGTCGTCTTTGTTCTCCCCCACGACCGCCAAGGTCCCGGACGATGATGAGATGATGATGAAATCACGGAAAATTTTTTGCGTGAAATTCGGGCTGCTCTTTTTCCGGGAGGCGCCCTCGCCCAAGAGCACGCCCCCTTTTTTTTCCCCGCAACTGTATTTGTTTCCCATCAAAGTGGTTTTTTCTACAGAATTTTCCAGGACAACTCTCTTTCCGGCGTTCTTTTTCGTCGTAAATAATTATGGGAAAACACAACCTCGGTTTATCGTCTCGTCCCAAAGACGGGGCCCAACCCCATGGCAAAGGATGGGGGAAAAAATTCGGTCCAAACGGGGTTCGAACCCGCCCCTTCCGACCCGGGCTTTTGGTTTTCAAAAAGGCGGTTATCTCTAGACCCCGACCTACATTTTACACTTACTGTACGATCACTCTCTACACCAAATACGCTTCTTGGCAGCCTTCATCTAGGAAGACTATGGAGTTGCGCTCTAGGTGTTCATTCACATTCGTACACAAATTCGGTATGCAGCATTTTAAACCAGGAAGTGTTCAGACCGGATCGGAGAGAGAGAGCAGTTCTTATCTCTGTCGAACTTGACCATTTAACGACAACAACCACGTAAGGACACCACACACACACACACACACACACACACACACACACACACACACACACACACACACACACACACACACACACACGGGAACAGATGACAAATTTACAAACCGCATACAGACGGGGACTGAATGTAAAAAGGCACATAAGTGGTTATTCCATTATCCTCGATATAAAAGAAATAAATTAAAATAAATAAATAATAATACACACACACACACACACACACACACACACACGCACACACCACACACACACACACACACAAAACCACACACACACACACACACACACACACACCCGTGTCTTTCTATTGCCATTTACTGCTGTTGTTTCACCAAACCTGGATAAAAGGGGATCCCTTTCTCTTTTACATTTTCTGTCCAAGTTGAACTTGTTTGTCAGAGACTCTCTCTGCAGGCGCGGCTCTTTAAACACAAAAGCGCGAATGTTTTGCAGACAATGTACGTAAAGTTTTGCCAGTAAGGTTCGTGCTGAGAAGAACAAACAGGGATCACAGACCTCATTAATCTCAATGACTCTCCGCTGTAAACCATAGTATCAGCGGTAAGCAGTCTCAGCAGTACAGGTCTCTGTCTTTTGATCTTCCTGTTTCATGTTCTCAAATGTTAGAGTCAAAAACACTAGGAAGGGCAATGACAGAGTTTGTTGGTCAAACTTTGACTTTTCCAAATAGTTTGGTAAAATTGATTCTTTTTTTTCCAAAAATAAAGTACACAAGCACAAAGCTTTTGTTATGAGAGCTGTTTCTATCCCTCTTCTTTGTCGAACGCTCAGACAGCGACTATTGTTGTCTGTTAGAAAAAAACGAAAATGTGCTGCACTGCCTCTAAGCTCCTGGCAAGTCAGGCCCAGCACCTCCCAACTTCGGCGTGAGAGAGAACTGTTAGTCTTTCTGGGGGGAAAAAAAGCAAAAGGCAGGAGAATGGATCAAGAAGTCAAGAGAATACACACAAGAAGGAGGTGACAGGAAGAATAGGAATAAGGCAGAAACAACGAACGGGATAGAAAAGAGGGAATTTTCTAGCATAGAATTTCCAGAAGGTGTGTGTGTGTGTGTGGGGGGGGGGGGGTGCTATTTTATACTGACAGGCCCCTGGCATCCCCAAGGGGGAGGATACGAGAGCCAGCCTCCCCCTTTATTGGGGCAGGACTGGGAGAATCCCCTGCCTCAGTCTGCCACCTGACAGATCAGTATGGCTGGCATAGATTTCTCCATTGACTGGCATGGGTATCGGTATGCCTGACCCGACAGATCATTTATAATCTGCATGAATGTCTCTGCTTATTGAGATACTACAGTATTGGATTTGGCGTTGGTATTGGTATACCTGATCTTACAGATCAATATAACCAGCATGAATTTCTCTGTTTATCTTAGATAATAAAGTGTTGGTATCGGCGTGGGTGGGGGACGGGATAGCTCAGTGGTCAGAGCACCCGCTTTCGCCCAGCCAATGTTAAGCAGCATCGAGCGTGGTTACCACTCGGGTGGGTGACCGTTTGCGCGCCTTGGCTTCAGTACAGTCCCCCCAGTTCACCCAGCTGTAAATGGGTAACTGCCCTCTTTAGGGTCAGGGAAGGTAAAGCAGCGAGGGAGAGGAGATGGGTGCAGCCCTCAATATGCTGGCCCCTAGAGAAGTTGAGGTCTCTGATGTCTCACTCCCCTACGACCTTATAGGTTATGGGACACCTTTACCTTTACCTTTATTGGCATGGGTATTGGTATGCCTGACTTGACAAATCAATGTCAGAATAGAAACGAATCAGAGCCATTATTACCTTACAACCCACTTTCTCTCTCGGGCTGAAGGCAGTATTCTGTCTCCCTGTTTATTTTGTTTAGCTGGAGTGTGAGTGAGTGAGTGAGTGAGGGGTAGGGGAAAATGAAAGCAAGCAAGACAATCAGACGTTTCAAATCAAATCAAATAAAATTCTCTCATTTTGAGGTGAGAGACAGAGAGAGAGAGAGATCGATCGATCAAATCAAATCAAATCAAATCGAGTGCGTATTCCATTATCATCGATATAAAAGAATAAATGAATTAATAAATTGCTGTCAGGAAGGGCAGACAACTTCTCATGGCTGCCAGGAAGGACAGATAAGTCATCCAGGCTGTCAAGAAGGGCAGACAACTTCTCACAGCCATAAGGGAGGGCAGAAAACTCCTCATAGCTGTCAGGAAGGGAAGACAACACCTCCTGGCTGTCACAAAGGAGAGACAACTCCTTACAGCTGTCAGGAAGGAGAGATAACTCCTCTCAGCCGTTAGGAAGGGAAAACAACTCCTCCAGGCTGTCAGGAAGGGCAGACAACTCCTCCCCAGCCGTTAGGAAGGGAAGACAACTCCTCCAGGCTGTCAGGAAAGGGAAGACAACTCTTCCCAGCTGTCAGGAAGGGAAGACAACTCCTCCCGGCTGTTAGGAAGGACAAACAACGCCTCACGGCTTTCAGGAAGGGCAAACAACTCCTTACGACTGTCAGGAAGGGCACACAACTCCTGTAGCCAATATCAGTCTGAATAGGGGGTTTTACTTCTGCCTGTTTTGTTTCTGACTGTTGACACACTCTGCAACAGCCTTTAGAGAGAAACAGTAAAGTATCAACGGCTCTGTCTCTCTCTCTCTCTCTCTCTCTCTGTCTCTCTGTCCCTGTCTCATACACACGGGGACTGGATGTAAAAAAGCACATAAGTGCTTATTCCATTATCCATGATATAAAAGAATAAATAAATAAATAAATAATTTAAAACAACTACATTATTCTATAGGGGTGATGATCCCTAACTATTTTTGTTGAGCAAAACAAAGGGAGGAAGTATTCTTTATTAGCACATGTCCCTTCATGTGACTGACTACTATATAACCACCAGCACCCCTCTATATACCTAACCAGCCAGCACTCACACACACACACACACACACACACACACACACACACACACACACACACACACACAAAACACACACACACACACTCACACACACAACACACCACACACACACGCACTCACACACACCCCACACACACACACACACACAAAACAAAACACACACACACAAGGCTCTTAGACAGCCAGATACTATTCACTAGTGAGTACACCTGTGATATCCGCTAGCCATTAGGCAGCGCATGTCGGGATGTTAATGAATGCGGCTATACCGTTAGGTGGCTGCAAAAGAAAAACAACAACAACAACAACAACAAAACAAACCAGCAGTGATGAATGTCTGTGGGCTTCTTCTTCGTCTTTGTTGTCGAACACTGGCTCAGACAGCAGCTATTGTTGTCTGATAATAAATTATGAGCGAAAATGCGTCACGCTGTGGAGTACATTAATAAACACTCGCCGTTTTCTACGTCATAATTATCTGCTAATAATATACCCGCTGATATTTTTTCCACATATAGGTATATAATCACACAACCTCTTTGCTATCCACCGTCACTCTCACGTTTACCTTTTAGAGATGGAAAAGTATTAATGTTTTTGGGGTTGTTTTTTTGGTTTGCGTTTTATTGTTGTTGGGTTTTTGTTTTGTTTTACTTAAGCTGTCGTGGACATGTTATTGCGGTGAAGCATTATGACTCTCGGTGAGGTTTCCATTAGCACACACGGGGGATTGGTCAGGAGACCTGAGTGCGAACGTGCTCCGTCTTCTTCAGCATGCGTGACAACAATACCGTGCAGATTGAAGGAAAGAGAAAGCAAAAGCTGAGGCAGTTTTACTTGCTTTGTTCTCTGAAGATTGCCGTTAATCAGCGAGTGGGGAGGGAGGGGAGGGTCTGCTTTCTTATTGACTGAGAAGATGGGACTATAGGGTTTTTTGTTAGTGACATACAAGCTACTTTAAGTGCTGCAAATGTTTTCCCAAACACTGAAAGCACGAACATTCTACATAATACACTGACGTCACTGGAGACGCCTGACGCATTAACCCAAATATAGCATCAAAGATTACATCATCTCACAGTGTTATGAAACTCGTTTTTTATAAAAAGATAGATATGACTATGTGGGAGGAAAAGGTGGCTTGATACGGAATGGGTGGAATGGTGGGTGGATGTTATTTTCAAAGATGCTGTGTTTGTTGTCAGACGTAGACTGAAGCTGCTGAATTGAAGATGGAGTTTCTACTCAGTCTGAATCCAGTGGATGATGATGATGGTGGTGCTGGTGATGACGATGAGGACGACAAAAATGTGACGTGATAGTTTAATAATGATAAGAAGAAGAAGAAGAAGAAGAAGATGAAGAAGAAGAAGAAGAAGACAAAGAAGACAAAGAAGAAGAAGAAGAAGAAGAAGAAGAAGAAGATGAAGAAGAAGAAGAAAAAGGAAGGAAGGAAGGAAAGAAGGAAGGAAGGAAGGAAGGAAGAAGAAGAAGAAGAAGACGAAGAAGAAGAAGAAGAAGAAGAAGAAGAAGAAGAAGAAGAAGAAGAAGAAGAAGCAGCAGCAGCAGCATATAATTGAATGTAAGCGCTTCGATTTATCTCTGCAAGACATAGCGCTATATAAATTCCATTTCTTCTTCTTCTTCTTCTTCTTCTTCTTCTTCTTCTTCTTCTTCTTCTTCTTCTTCTTCTTCTTCTAATATTATTGTTATTATTACCATGACGTTGATGACGACGACGATGATGATGATGATGATGATAACACATTAAGGGAAGAAAAAGAAGAAGATGATGAAAAATGACAATGATACTAATAATAATAAAAAGAAGCATTCAGTATCCTAATGGAGAATGGCAGGCTGAAGCTATTCCAACAGGCCTGCATTGTACTAACTACAAGGCTTAAGTAGAAGCCCTGATCCATGCAGCAAATGTCATCAACAGCAGAGTGGACAACAACACCCAAGTCGTCTTCCTGACCGACGCACTCTCTGTGCTGCAGTCCTATAATGCCGGACAACTGAAAGATCTGGAGAAGGCACTGCACAGTCTTAACGCCTTACGCATAGAGCTCCAGTGGATCCCCTCCCACTGCGGCATTAAAGGAAATGAACAAGCAGACAAGATGGCCAAAATAGGGGCAATAGAGGAGCAAGAGAACAATCCTGTCAACCTAATGGAGATGAAAACCATCATCAAATCTCTCTTCAGATCACCACTCAAACCAGACCCTTATCACCAGCTTTCACGACAAGCACAGGTGGTCATTTTCAGACTACGCACAGGGCACAACAGGCTGAATAAACACCTCCACAGAAAATTGAAAATTACACCATCTGCTATGTGCCCCTGTGGAGAAGAAGAACAGGATACGGCCCACATCCTACAAGACTGCAGGACTCTCCAGACGCTAAGGCTGGAAGTGTGGCCTGAGCCCACGCCTCTGGAGCAGAAACTGTACCTGCAGGCAACTGCTGAATTCCTCAGAAGATCTGGTCTCACAACATAACCCAGGCAACGCAAAGAAGAAGAAGATAATAATAATTATGATGATAATAATTTATTAAAAAAATAATGA
The DNA here is from genome assembly GCA_028751875.1 of Rapana venosa. Taxonomy (NCBI): domain Eukaryota; kingdom Metazoa; phylum Mollusca; class Gastropoda; order Neogastropoda; family Muricidae; genus Rapana; species Rapana venosa. Next base: position 19,284,926 of record CM054143.1, on the reverse strand, counting down.
TAATAATAATAATAATAATAATAATAATGGTAATACTAATAGAAATAGTACCAACGATGATACACAAAAAATGATACTATACTGATAACAGTACACCCGCTACATCAAAAGAACATAATAATATACCCCAACATGGCTGCAATACGGGAGACAACTCCTTTCTCTAAATAGGCTAGCTAGACTGGACTCTATGCAGACACAAAAGGCAGAACCAAACAAAGATGCAGACAGGAGACAGCCTCCAAGATTTAATCCTCCTTTACATCGTAAAATAAAGACCATCTTTTAGCAACAGTCCCCCTCCCCCCTCCCCCACCTTTTCTTCCAGCTTAAGAAAAAAGAAAGAAAGAAGCCGACATGGGTCCTTTGAAATACTACAGTCACACTCTCTTTCTTTTCCTCCCCGTTAATGTCATCACGTCATTTATATACTATAAAAGTCTTGTCGTCTCAAGTTTTGTCATCTCAAGTTAAGACTTTGTCATCTCGAGTCTTTGTCATCTGAAGTCTTGTCATTTGAAGTCTTTTCATCTCATGACTTGTCATCTTAAGTTTTGTCATCCCAAGTGTTGTCATGTATGTGAGACCAAGTTTATATTAGGATGGAGAACTCTACCTAAGAGTATCAAGCCTGTCATCTATATTACTATTAGTTATTATACGTTTCCTGATGTTTGTTTTATCTCTTTTCAAAGGTGTAGATAGGAGGGGATTGTTTCCGGAAAACCCCCCATAACATTCAAACAAAAAAACCCACCCAACAACCCCAAAACAAAACAAAAAAAACAAAAGGAAAAAAA
>CM054143.1:19266340-19283626 GCA_028751875.1 Rapana venosa | reverse complement strand
TTTGGAATAGTGGATTTTGAGTGGGTGTGAGTGTGTATGGGGAGTGCACGCGTGTCGCGCGCTGTGTGGGTGGTGTGAGTGTTTTTAAAAAAAATTTTCTTTTTTTTTTCTTTCTTTATTTTGAAGATAAGGGACTTTGGGCCCGTGTTTGGGGTTTTTTTTTTTCATCCACCCCTGTGCGTGTCTTCGGCTGCACGTGTGTGCGTGTGTGCGTGGTGCGTGTGTGACTATATTAGGGTGGTGTGACCCCGCGCGCGCGCGCGCGCGCGTGTGGGTGTGCGGTGTGTGGCACCGTATGCACGCGCGTGTGGTGTGTTTTTATCTTTTATTTTATTTTTTCTTTTTATTCGGGGTAATGGACAATCACTCTGTTGTGGGGTTTGTTTTTTTTTTAACATAAGAGTGTGTGTTGGTGTCTGCGGCATGTGTGTTGCGGTGGTACGTAGTGATGTGTATGCGCCGCGCGGCGTGCGGCTGCGTCGTGCGTGGGGGGTTGTTTGGGAAAAAAAAACCCCCACCCATCCCCTCAAAAAAAATTAAGGGTGGTTAAGTTGAAATGTCGTCTTTTTTAAAAAGACCTAGCATCTTTTTGTGAATTTTAATTAAACGCAATGTCCAAGAAACGCTACGTCAACGAGTGGCCCACAAAACGTGTGTTTTCCTTTATCCTCTCAAACTGAAAGCGCTACCTACCGTGCCACCAAAAACCGCGACAAGGGGGGAAAATTTTTCAGATTAACTCCTAAATCAATGTGGCCCAATGATAATGGTAAAGGACAAAGAAAGCACATTGAAATTTGTTTTCGTTTTTCGTTCCCCCCCCCCCCCCCCTCCCTCTCCCTCCTCCCATTTCCCTCCTGCTTCTCCCCCGCCCCGCTAAATTTCGCCTTCACTTTCTTAATTTTTTCAAAAGTCAAAATTTTTAATGTAAGGCCATCACCGTAAACGAGGGGTTTTTCACTTGACAAAAAAAAACCCCACTTCAAATAAAATACCCCCACCCCCCACCCCCCCCCTTTTTTCCCCCCCAAAAATAACGTTGAATTTTAAAAAGGGGATTTCCCTTTAAAAAAAAAAAAACCCCATAAGAACTATTTTGAACTTTTATGTACGCCATTTTGTACCTAATAAAGTTTCTCGGGTTTTCAGGATTCAATCAAACTATCTATCTATCTACTACTATCTATCATCTTCTATCATCTACATCTATCATCTATCTACTACTTTTTCATCTATCTATCAATCTATCATTTACTATCTATCTATTTATCTTCTACCTTCTACATCTATCTATTTCTACTATTTTATCATCTTCTATCTATCGTCATCGTCATCTATCTATCAAACCATTTATCTTTCTACTATCTATCAATCTATCTAAAATGTTTTAAAAAAAGGTAGCTTTTTTCGCTTTTTCAAATTTTTCGAAGAGATTGCTCATTCGCATTGGAAGTACTTAATCGGGGTATTTTTCAGACAAGCTTCAATTTTTGCCAAAAAAAAATAAAAACGAATGTAACTGTCTTCACCGTACCTCCATCTCACCCCCTACGTTCACCGCCCAAACCGTTGCTTCCAACTCCCAGATTCAAAAAAACCGCCTTTGGGCCGTCCCTTTTTCTCTTTTTTCGGCCCATCCCCCGGGAAGACCTCCCTCTACTTTTTTCGCCAAAAGCCTACATTTGACCTTTAAAAACCTACCTAAAAAACGTACTTTTTCATATCCGATTCTTCCCCATGCCTTTTGTCTTTTTTTAGGGAGTAGCCGCGCTTTTATAACAGCAAATTTAAATTATTTAATTTCTAATATTTTGGGGAAGGGTTTGCATAGTAAATGATTGAATGCAAGCGCTTCGATTTGCTCTTTAAAAGATTCAGCGCTATAAAAATCCATACTCTCATCATCTTTAATAACCCCGAATCTTGTAAAGAAAAAAAATCGAAGCGCTTCCTTAAAATATTTACACACATACAACTTCTACAAAATATTAAAAATGACCCATCTATCAAAATTTGCTCACACACCCCAATGCACACACTCACAAACAACGCTCGCACACACGTCACACAAAAACACAACACCACACACACACACACACAAAAACACACACACACCACAAACACACACACACACACACAACACACACCAAAATTTAAGATAGGGAAGGAGAGAAGGGGCTGTTAAAAAGTAGGAGCAGACATACTGAAACGTCAGGTAGGAAATAAATGCTTTTTAAGGCTGGATTAAAGGTCAAATTAGGCTTTGGGCGAAGTAAAAAAAGGGGGAGGTAATTTTCAGGTGGATGGACCAAAAAAAAAAAAGAGCGTCACCAACATAGTTTTTTAAATCGGGGGCCGAAAGCACAACGCATCTACAGATGAACTGGGGGAGCGGACGGAGTGTAAAGGAAACAGTTACAGAGATAAAAAAGGTGCAGTTTTTGGAGACATTTGAAACATGGGGTATTAATCTTATACTTTTTCTTTGTAGACAGGCAGCCAGTGAAGAATCGAAAAGGGGAGTGTTTGGGGTTCGATTTTTTCTTTCTAAGGACCATCGAGAGCAGAGTTTTGAAAGCGTTGAAGGGAGTGATGGGATGCCGGCAAATCGCCAAGAGAAAATCCATCGAGAAAAATGAGAAAACAATTTTGGAGTTGCTTTCAGAAAACAGATACTTAAAAATCACTTAGCGCCGTAATTGATAGAAACAAACTGACGGCTGGGTATGTTTTTTTCATAGAATGTTTTGTCAAAACCAACCTAGATATTTCAAAAGGCGGACAAGAACCGAGTATTGATGAATTCCACTGAAGTCTTTGGAGGAGGAAAGTTTATTTTTGGGCCCCCAAGACATGGCTTCCTTTTATGGGTTTTTAGCTGAAATTTAAATTTGAGTCATCCAGTTTTAAATGTCAAAAGGCAGTGGGCCAATTTCAGGGGGGAAAGGCATTTTTTAAAGGGGAAATTGCACATTGGCAAGAAAATGATAAATTTTGATGGGGTTTTTTTGTTGAGAGGGGAGCATGTAAAGAATAAGAGAAAGACCCAGAACGAACCCCTGTGGGACTCCCATTCCTTTTTGACGGGTTTTTTTTAAATTTGCTGACAATCCCTTTCGGTATCGGTTTGTGAGGTAGAACAAACCGGGTGAGGGCATACCATTAAAACCAAAACATGTTCGGGAGGCAAAAAAAGAATTGATGATCATAGTGTAAAAGGGCAGCAACAGGTCGAGAAAGTGGAAGGAATTTTCCCTGCATCACACGAGTAAAATGTAACAAAAGTGTAACGGGGTGGTTTCGGTGCGTGGTTCGCGATAGGCAGTTTAAAAGGGGAAGGGATATTTTTGGGAAAAAGGTGTTGTTATTTGTTTAAACAACTTTTCAAGTCTTTGGAGATAAAGGTTTAAGAACAGGCTGTAATTCTTTAAATGTTGGGATCAAGGTCATGCTTTTTAGTAAGGTGTGACTATTGGGGTTTTGAGACTAAAGGGAAAAAATTTCCCCCACGAAAAAAGAGTTTACTATTCGGACAGAGGGTACAAGTTGGGGAAAGGGCCTTGTGAGAAGACGGGAGCAGGTATGGGAAAAGATCGCATGTTTTAAAAATCGCATTTCTTTCAGAATTTTGATTTCGCTTTCGCTTTGGGATAAAAAAAAGAGAGGAGTGCCGGGAAATTTGGGGGATCGGGAGGGCAGGCGGGAAATAAAGTTGATCCCAGTCCGGGGGAAAATGTGGGGACTTTATCAAAAAGTAGAAGAAAAAGGGGGGAATTCAGACGGGCTGTGGGTGGTGGGGAAAGGGCTTGTTTTTTGCAGATCCAAGAAGTTTTGGGGTGAGGTGAACAGAGATTTTAGTTTTTAGCGCAGAGAACTTGGGAAGAGTAATAATTTGTCTTTGCGAAGGATTAAAAAAAATTTTACTTTTTTGTTTCGGGGGGAAAAGTTTTTTGATTCAGTTTTTGATTTCCGCCACTGCCTTCTAAAAACGCCACGTTTTTCGTTTCGCCATCAAAACCCTTTTGTACCAGGCGCACAGGGCCCGCAGGCAGGGGATTGGGGAGTGGGGTGCATGCTCGTCAAACAAATTTTGGGGGAGGACGTGTAAGTGTTCTAAGGGCTGGGTCAGAATTTTCGAAAGGCGTTTCCAAAACTTTGAAAAAAAGTTTTGAAAATTTTAAGGCCTTAAAATTTTGGGGGGGTAAAATATTTTCTTTTTTCTACAGGTTTTGGGATGGTTGGGAAGAAAAGAAGGGGGAAAGTAAGAAAAACATTTTATCAGTGCGGAGAAAAATGTAACAAAGGTTTAACGAAGCATTGGTGATCACCCTCTAAAATATGACCGGGTCTGTGTTGTTCACTTACCAGTTTTAAAAGAGACTGATTTTAAAGAAAGAAAAAGACTTTTTTTACTCAGGAGAAGACGGTTTTTCAAATGGGGTTTAAATCACCGAGAATAAAAAGCTTAGTGGAAGGAGGCTAATGGTCAAGGAGTTGGGGAAAACTTATGGAAAAGGGAGCTGTCAATTGCTTACGGTTTGGGGGCGACGGTAGAGGCAACAAAATAATAGAATGGCCAGGGAGGTTGAGGTTGAGTTGCAAACTTCAAAGGATTCTGGAAAAAGGAAATTTGATTAAAAAAAGAGCGGGGCAACAGCTTTTTTAAATGATGGGAAAGCCACCTCCCCCGGAGAGTCGGGAAAAAAAAACGGTTTTTTAGCCAGGGGGGTGTTTGTTTTTATTTTGGTTGTTCCATGGGTTTAAGCCAGGTTTTCAGTAAAAAAGGTTTAAAACAATGCTGTTTTTGGAGATGAAATCAGAAAAAAAAAGCTTTAAAACCCTCAGGGCAGACAGACTGACATTTACAAAGAAAGTGAAGAGAAACTAAAGGGGCGGAGGGTTAAGAAGGGAAAATGGTGAGTTGGGGAAGCAATCAGAGGGGGAAAGGGGTGAAGGGGAGGGACGATGTGGGAAACGGGAAGAGCAGACAAGAGTTTTATGGTGACAGAAGTAATGTAGAAAGAAATGTGTTTAAATTTACACACATCAATACACATTAAACCAGAAAAAAGATTGTCCAAAATTTGCACAACAAAAAACAAAGCTGAAGGGGGAGTGAACACGCATGGGGAAACAGTGTTGACACGGGGACGGAAGTGACTGTGTGATTTTTTCAGTTTTTTCTTTCTTTGGGCTACGAGCTGCAGAGTTTTTTTTTCGTTTTTAAAGGGTGGGTGATATGCGGTTTGACCGCTAAAAAAAATTTCAGTAGTCCAAACGGGAAAAAAAAAGATTTACAAGCTTGGATGTTGCATCAGTGGGCAGAATTTTTAATTGCGCAAAAATTCGAATTGAGAGCAGGTGGGAGGTCTGGTATGAATTTTTTCATGAGACGGTTTTTCGAAACAACCCCCAAATACTTCACAAGAATGGACAAAGGAAAGAGGAAAACAAAATTATTTTAAGATGTTGGATGGAAGAAAATTTAAAGTCGGGGCCCTATACCTAGCTTATTGTACGGAAAAATTTACTGTAACTCGTCTGGTCATCCCGTTTTGAAGTCTTGAAGGCAGTAGGCCCTTTTGTTAAAGGAAGGGGAGTTTCCAAGAAAATTTACTGTATTAACCAGTGTCATCACAAAGAAACGATGATAAAAAGAGGTTTTTTTATTAATTGAGAGTGGACAGGTGTAGAGAGTAAGAGATTAAAAACCCGAACTGATTCCGGGACTCCCATCCCGTTTTTTCAAAAGGTTTTGAATTTTTCTGACAAAAACTTTCTGGAACGGGCTGTGAGGTTTAAAAATAAACCAGGAAGGGCTGTGCCATTAAACCAAAAGTATTTTGGGAGAAAATATAACGTGATCTATTTTTGGGCAAAACTGCAGATAAGTCAAGAAGAGTGAAAGGGAAAATTTTTTTTCCCGCATAAAAAAACGATAAAGTCTTTTAAAGGGGGAACTAAGGGGTTTTTTGTGCTGTTGGCGCGATAAGCAACGAAAAGGGGAAGGAGATTAATTTGATTGAAAAAGGGGGTTGGGGACTGTTTTTTGAACAACGTTTCAAGTACTTAGAGATAAACGAATTTTAAAAACATTCGAATTCTTCAAATTTTGGGGCAAAGGCGTGCTTTTTTTAGTAGGGGGGACTATTTCGTTTTTTTAGAGCGATGGAAAATTTCGACAGAAGAGAGAGTTTACAATCGGGACAGAGGGGGCAAGTTTGTGGAATCACAAGAAAAAACAGGGGCAGGGATGGAATCAAGGTCGCACACTTTTTAGCATTTTTTCGAATTGTCAAATTTTTTTTTTTACTTTGGGGTGGAAGGAAAAGAAGGGGGGCCAGTGAAAATGGGGGGCAGGGGAGCAAGGCTGGAAATGAGTCAAAACCCTTCTGGAGTGGATGTTTTCGGACTTTTTCTGAGGAAAGGGAGAGAAGATTGGAAGGAAGTTCAAAACGTGGGGGGAGCAAAGACGCGTTTTTGCAGTCCAAGAAGATTTGAAGTGGGGAAAAGAAAAATGGGAATGAAAAGAACATGGGAAAGTAAAAACCTGCTTTGTGAATGATTTAAGAGTTTTACTTTGTTTATTTGTTTTCGAAAAGCTTTTGTTGATTTTAGTTTTTTATTTTCCCAATGCCCTTTTTAGTTTCCCTTTGCACTTGCACCAAATGTCAGAATATACCATAGCGCACAGATCCGTCAGGAGAAGGTCGTTTGGGGGACACCCCCGTCGCATTGGGGGAGGACAGTGTGAAAGTTTAGAGAGTCATGTGATCTGAGGTTTGCAAAGGGGTTCTGACTTTGAGAAGGTTTTTAAACTAAGGGCCTTAAGATTGCAAATTGTCTAAGGCCTTAAGATTTCGACAAGTGACAACTCTTCCTTCTGGCAGGTTTTTTGATGCTGAGGTTGAAAACAATGCGGGAAAGATCAGAATGCAGTTCACAGGAAAAGAAACAATGTGACAAGATTTAAAAGAGATTGGTAATCAGCCATCAAAATATGACCCGGACTGTGCGTTGCCGTTTCCATTTTTGGGGAAAAAAAAAATTTAACAAGAAAGAAAAGACACTTTTCATCAGAGAAACTGGGTTTAAACCACCGGAATTTTAACTTAGGGGAGAAGGCTGTAGTGGGCGAGGAGGACTGGGAAATTCTTTATGAAAAAGAGAAGAGTCAGATTGTTTTTACGTAGGAATGGACGGAAATCAACGAAAGTAATAGAGTGGCGGATAGGGGTTAGGTAGACTCGCAAAATTCAAAAGGGTTCGTGGAGAAAAACGGAAGGTTGGACGAAAAAAGCAGCTGGGGCAGGGTTCTTTACAGAGAGCAATGCCACCTCCCCAGAGTCCGGGAAAAGAAATAGTGTTTTACCCGTGGGTAACGTTTATTTTGGCTCGGGCCTGTGGTTTTTAAGCTATTTCAGTGAGAAAGGTTTTAAATCCATGTCCTTTTTTTGGATTTTTTTTCAGAAATGTAAACACTTTTCCCTTTTGGGCAGAGAGACTTCAGAATTAACAAACAAAATTTTTAAGGGGACTTTACAGAGAGAGAGCGGTGAAGTTTAAGTTTGGGGAGTGGTGAAAGCCAGAGGAAGAGGAAAGGCAAGGTGAGACGGCAGCGGGAAAGGGAAAAAAGAGAAAGGGCGGAAAAAGGGAAAGGAGGTTAAGAAGGGGGTTTGGGGAAAGAGGGGGAAGGGAAAAGTGGAAAGGGGGGAGTTAAACAAAGGAGAGGGGTAAAGGGAAGGAAAAAAAAGGAAAATAGGGAGAAATGGGTAAGATTAATTTTAATGGGGGAAAAGGAAAAAAAGAGGGGTTTTTTTTAAAAGGAAAGTAAAGTGGGAAAAGAGTGATGAAGAACCAGGGGAAAAAACCCAGGAAAATGTTTGGGAAAAAAAGGGAGGGGGAAAATGGGAAAAAAATAAAAAGAAAGGAAAGGGAGGGGAAAAAAAGGAAGTTTCCAAAGCAGAAAAGGGAGTTGGAAGGGGGTAAAGGATAAAAAAAAAAAGAAAAATAAAGAAAACGAGAGAAGAGGTTTAAGGGCCCAAGGTAAAGACGGGCAAGCGGAAGGACAAAAACAAGAGTAACCACGCTCGCCGTTTGCTGCAGGGAAAGCGAGTGCTCTGCCCCACTGACTATCCCGTCCTAGGGGAAACCAGAGCTTTCACGGAACAAAGTCGGCAAACCGAAACCGTCCCCCTTCCTTTTTCTTTTCCCTTCCCCGGGGGACCCCTTAAACCCCCAAATTCACTTTTTCCCAAAGTCATGTGAGTGAAAGGGAAAAGGGCTAACACAAAACAACCTGCCCAAGTAAAGGGCCCACGCTTTTCCAAATTTTCCGGCGTGGGAGAGACTGGCAACCTTTTCACTTTGGTGGGGACATCAAGTGCATCAACTTTTAAATGGTGTGTTGGGTTTTTTAAATTTATAAATTTTTGAAAGTAAATGTGGGATTTTTAAAAGAGTTTTTCACTCGAAAAGGTTCCTATTAAAGGTGGTAAAGAATCCTTTGAGTCTTGATTCTTTAACTTTGTTGGGGAAAAAAAGGGGAGGGGAAAATTTGGAAAAGGGAAGATAAAAATTTGACGAAAAGTGGGGGGTGCGGGAAGAAAAGGAAGCTTTAACACAGAATGTCAAGAAAGGGCGGATTTTGCCGGTCAGGCCCCCGGAAATCCACCCCGGGAATAACTTTCCCCTTAAAAATTCAATACAGAAAAGCCCAAAAATTGAAACAAATTCCCCCCAAAGGGAACTCTTTTTTCCATTTTAAAACCACTACTTTCTCCGCACCAAAGAACTTTAAAGGGGAGGTAATTTTTTTTTTACCCGCGCCCCTTACAATCGACTTTCTCTTTTCCCCACATCAAGAGGCCCAGCCCCACAGAAATTTCTTCTCTCCAAAAAACCCTTCCTTTTTTGTTTTGCCCTAAAATTAAAGTTGCACGAGAAGTAAAAAACCAGAAAAAAAAAACCCATAGGTTCGGAGAATAAAGAGCTCTGACTTCAAAAAAAAAAGAATCAAACAAAAGGGGGTACGGGCCCCGTCACACGAAAAACTGGATTTGGCCCAAAGGGACTGTCCGAAAAGGGAAAAGTACAAGAGGGAGAAAGACAGGCAAAAAACGATGGGAAACAGAAAACATCAGAGAGGGGGAAAACTGGCCTTGATTTGGAACGTTTCTGCACGGAAACAGAGGGCCGCGGGGGGGTGAAAGCTGGTCGCAAAATCTTCAGCCAAACGGAAAAGGGGAAAATTTTAACTGGCGCATAACTTTAACGAATTTTCCTTTTATGCAAACATACCCAGGCCCTTTCTGTCTTATTTTGCGAACCATTAACATCAAAAAAACTGGCAAAATTGCTAATAAGGAACCCGACATCGCTACAATGACAAACCGGGGCGGGGAAAATTTTTTTTGTCCGATTATTTCCTTAAAAGCTGTTTTTTGGCCAAAACAAAAAGGGTTTAATTTTGGACAAGGGCTTTTTGAAACCACGGGTAAATTGCCTTTCTTTTCCCTTTTAATTTTATAAAAATTTTATACCACTTTAAGCACGAGTTTCCCTCTGCGTAAAATTCGGGCGGGCTCTCCCCCGGGGAGAGCGCGCCCGCCCACAAAGCAGCCCACCCAAATTTTTTTTTTTTTTTGTCTGCAACGTATTTTTTTCCCCCTTAAAAAAGGGCTTTTTTTCTAAAAAATTTTTTCCCATGGACAACCCCCCTTAAAGCCGGGGGTTTCTTTTACGTTCGCGGAATAAATTTGTGAAAACCACCCCCGGGGACCTCGGGTTTAACGTCTCATCCAAAAGACTAGCGCCCAACAAGACCCCCACTCATGGTCAAATTTGGGGGAAAAGTTTGGGGCCCCCAAAAGGGGATTCGAACCCCCGGGCACACTTCCAAGGGGGGGCCGTTTTTCGCTGTCTAACAGGCGCTTTAACCCAAAACCCCCGATCAGTTAAGCGGCCTCTTAGCTGAGGCTCTTACACCCCCATGTAAACCCTTACACACAGCCCAAACCACTGTCCTTCTGTGCTTTTCCAGGGACGGCATCACCTTGGGGGTTAGAACTTTTGCGCATTGCCCCTCGCGATTTTCCGACCGGGGTTTAAACCCCTTTCAAGGAAAATTTTTTTTTTTCCGCTTGCATTTAAAACATCCGCGTTTATCCACTGCCCCCCAAAAAAAGCCCTTTTGGGATGAACTATAAACCGAGGTTCGGGTACAAACACACGCGGGAACATCTTGTGCACTTTTTTAAAACCCGTTCCGCTTTTTGGGAAAAGTGTGGGCCCCTTGTGTGCCGGGTGGGAACGGATGACAAAACTGGGGCAAACGGAGTTTGGTTGTAAAAGGCATGTAAGGGGCTTTTTTCCTTTTACCCTTCAAAAAAAAAGGAAAAAAAAAATAAAAACAAAAAAAAAAAAAAAAACTAAAACCCCCTGTCGTTTGGGGCGAGCAAATGAAGGAATGGGTATTTTTTTAATAAAGCCCCCTTTTTTGTTGTTTTTGTGTTGGGTTATTGTATTTTGTTTTTAATTTTTTTTTTCCCTACTTTAAAACGAGCAAGCAAACCTCCAAACCAAACGAAAGAAAAACAACATAAAAATAAGCCCTTTTATAACATTTTTATAGATGGGTTCTGCGCAGCACCTTACTGCTTTTAGAGCGGAAAGTTATTAGGCCTGCAATCCCTCGTGGATCGGGGTCCAAGGTAACGCCCCCTTTCCTAGAAACGAAAGGGTCCGGGTCAGAATTGTGCGGGGTTCGACCCCCTTTGGGGCTAAAACCCTTTTCCCCCCCATCCTTTAAGCCCCCTGAGTGGTGGCCCCTGGGTCCCAGTTTTTGGGATGAATTTTAAAAACCGAGTCCCGTATTTTTTAAACATATAATTTTTTTTGGCCCTCACGCAAAAAACCCCAAAGGGCCCAACAAAAAGTCGCTCTGGCAAAATTCGTAGAAAAAAGTCATTTTTATAGGGAAACAAATAAAAATTTTACAGACGGGAAAAGAAAAAAAAAGGGGGGGGGCTGCCTTGTGGCCACGCGCTCTCTCTGGGAGAGCAGCCCGGGGAATTTTTACGAAGAAAACCCGGCCGGTTTACTTCAAGTGGTATAAATGAACTGAAATGACTTTTTAAATGTACTGAGAACGTTTTTGGGGGTTGACATGCCCCTCGGGTTCTGAAGGATTCCCACCCTAAAACCCGGTGTCCAAAAACCCTTTTTTGAGATGTCCCCTTGGGGGGAAAAGGTCCCCGTTTTTTTTTACCTGTGTTTTTGCTGTGCCTTTTAAAGTACACATGGGGCCTTTTAAGTTTTTTAAAAAAACTTTAAACCAACAGGGATTTGTCAGCCCGGGCAAGAGCATCCAAACCCATCTTCCCCTATAAAATAATAATAATAATAATAAAAATATATGGAATTTTTATAGGGGGCTGATCCCCCTATCCCCTGGACCCTGAGGGCACCACTGAAGATTTTTCAACCAGCTTCCCCCACACCCACTTCCTCTTTCTTTCCGTGGCAAAAACGTTTTCCCCTCAGGGCCTTTCCCCTCTCCCGAAGTTGTCCTCCCATCGTTTCCCCCTGGGCGCCCCTTCGGGCTCCCTCCCCTTTTACGTTTTCCTGAAAGGGCAGGGCCCCTTTGGGCCCGTCCAGATGTTCGTGGCTGTCCATACCACTATTAAATTTTTGTCCCCCAGAAACAGCAAATCAGTGTCCCCATTCAGAAAGAAAAAAAAGGGGGTCCATGTCTGTATTGGGAAAAGTCCCCTTTCAGCTGTATAGGGCTGGAAAAAAAAGTACTGGGAAAAAGTTTAAACGAACGGGAAGACATTAAAGCTCAAAATGACCCCGACATTTCAATCTCTTGACCTCCCAGTAAAAAAATAAAAACATCTCTCTCTTTTCTCCTCTCTCTCCCCAAACTCCCCTTTTTTCTATTTCCCCCTTTTTTTGCCCTTTGTTGAGAGAGAGGGAGAGAGAAGGAGAAAATCCCCCGAAAATTGGGAGTGAGAGAGAGAAGAGTGAGATACAGAAAAGAGAGAGGGAGAGGAGAGAGAAAAGATCCTTGAAAAAAATGGGGAGCTGAGGAAGAAGAGAGAGAGTGAGATAAAAGAGGGGAGAGAGAGACAGAGAAAAAGATCCTCTGAAAATTGGGAGCTGAGAGAGAGAAGTGGAAAATACAGAGAAAAGAGAGAGAGAGAAAAAGGGGAGAAAGGGGAGAGAGATCCTCTGAAAAAATGGGGAAACTTGAGAGGGGAGAGAGGGAGATAAGAGAGAGAGAAGAGAGAAGAGAGAGGGGAAGAGAGAGAGAGAGAGAAGAAGAGAGAGAAGGGAGAGAGAGAGAGAGAGAGGGGAAGAGAGAGAATGGGGGAAAGGGGCAAAAATTTTTCCCAACTTGGCCAAAGTTGACAAATTTAAAGCGAGGGGAGTTTTCCCGCGCAGTTTTCATCCTTTTTTACAGAAACCAGATTTCGCCTGGAAAATTGCATTGTCAAACTGCAAACTCTGTTTAAAAAACACAAAAGCCCCTAAATTGACCCCCACGCCCTATACTCTTTAAAAGTTCGAGCCTTTGTAATCAATAAGCCCCTAGTTCTAGAAAATAAAAAAACAGGGGGTGAATGCCCCAACCCAAAAAAGTTTTGGGGAAAAAAATGGCCCTTTTGGATTGATTAGAAAACAAAGGGATTAAAAATTAATAGTAAAAAATTTTGCTGCTGGGGTGCCGCTCCAAATTTCTACTACTAAATGCTGCTGCTGGGTTCTAAATTTTTTTCTAAAAGCTACTGTTCACTACTACGTTAAATGGGGTCCCACTACTACTACTACAACAAATACTTTCTACTACCCACTACCAAATTTCAAAAACAACAAAAAAAAAACAATTATAAAAAAAAATTCCCGAAAATTTTCAAAAAAAAACTAGAAAAAACTGATATTTAAAGATAAGGATGAAGAAAAACCCCCCCCCGCTTTTTTCTGCCACTGCAAATACTTTCTGGCGCTTAAAGAAAATAATGGGCATGATGAAAACATTGTTAACGGGACGGGTAAGGAAAAAACCCCAAAAACAACTCTTAAAAAAACAAAAATGAACAAAAAACAAAACCACACACAAACCCTTTCCCTTTTTTTGACCACTTCCTTTTTTCCACTGCCACTACCTGAACACACACTCCTCCCCTCCCCCCCCCCCCCCAAAACCCCCCCCCCCCCCCCTCCCCTCCACCCCTTTTTTCAAGGGGCTTCCCCCCCCCCCTACACGCGCCCCTTTTCCCCTTTTTCCCCCTCCCCCTTCTTTTCCCCCAAAAATTTTCCTTCCTTTTTTTTTTTTTTTTCCAAACCCCCCCATCTTCCCTTTTTTTGTCCCCTCCCTTTTTAAATTTTTTCCCCCTTTTTTTCGGAAAAAAAAACTTTTTACTGCTCTTTTTATCACCCCCTTCCCCCCTTTCCCCCCCCCCGGGCCCCCAAAAATCCCCCCTTCCCCCTCCCCTCTGCATTATTAAAGTGAAACCCCTCCTCTTCCTTTTTCCCTCCCCCTTTCCACCCCCCCTTTTTTCTTTTTCCCACCCCCGCCTCCTCTTTTCTAAAAAAATTAAAGCCTTTAAAAATTTTTTTTTTTTTCTTTTGGTTTTTTCCTTTTTATCTCTCCAAACCCCCTTTTTCCCTTTTTACTTTCCCGTTTGGCCTAACCCTTTTAAAGGGTTAGCCCCGGTTTTTTTCCGGGTTCCCCCATTTCCCCAAAAGGGACCCTGGGAAAAAAAAAGTGCCCCATTTCTTCAAAAATTTTTTCCCCCCCCCCCTTAAACCCCAAACCCAAAATTTTTCGGTGTGAAAAACCCCCCAAAGGTTTGGCCCGGCAATTTTTGGTGGGGCCCCCGAAATTTTAAAGTGTGGGCAAAAAATCCCATTAAAATGGGTTTTCCCAAAAATTTCATCAAAAAAATTTTTAAGGCCCCTAACTCTTTTTTTTATTTAAACGGAGTTTTCCTTAACCCCCAAAACCCCAAAAAAACCCCCCAAATTCCCCCAAAGAAATATTTGCCCCAAAAAAAAAACCCCCCCCCCCCCCAAATTTACCCAATTAAAATTCCCCCAAAAGAATTTTTTCCAAAAAAAAAAAAAAAGAAAAAACAAAAAATTCAAAATTTAAAAAACCCAACCAACAACAAAAAAACTCAAGGGTTATTTTTTTGGTTTCACTGCGGGGCTAAAAAAATAGCCAGGTTCCCCTTCAAAAAAAACCCCTAAAAAAACCCAATTTAAAAAAGGGTTTAAACCCAAAATTTTAAAAAAGTTTTAAAAAACCCCGCTAGAGGGGGTCACCCCCCTGGGTTTTCTTTTCCTTTCCTGAATGGCATCCCAAAAGAAAAGGGGGCAAGGAAAACCAGGGGGGGAAATAAAAAAAAGGGGGCCCAAATTTAACAAAATTGGGGGAAAACGAGGGGAAGGGTTTTGCCCCCAAAAAAAATGGAAAAAATCTTTTTTAAAAGCAGCAAACCAAGGCCTTTCCCGGGGCTGATTTGGGAAATTTAACCTTAACCCCGAAATTTGGGGGTGGGCGCCCCCTTGCATTCCCCCTGAAGTTTAAAAAAAAATTTTAAAAACTTTTTAAAAACCCCAAAAAGTAACCAAAAACCCCCCCAAAAAAACGGTGGGGGGTTTTTTTTTTAAACATTTTTTTCTTGGGCTTGGAAAAAGGGGGGGGTTTTTTTTTTGGGTTTTTTTTGGAGTTTTCTGTTTAAAATTCTTTTTTTAAGTTTCCAAATTTGAAATTTTTCGTTTACTGCAAATTTTTTAAAACGGGGGTGTTTTGGGGGGTTTTTTTTTTTTTTGGGTTTAAACCCAAAAGGTTTGGGCCCAACGGGTTTCAAGCCATTGGGTTTTTTGAAAGGGGCCCTTTAAAATGAAACTGATGGTGATGGGTTTGCCAAAATTTTCATGTCAAAGGTTTTCAGGGGTAAATTTTTGGGAATGGACACTGGGGCCCTGATGGCGTTTCTGCCAGTTTCAAAATGAGTGAAAACGTTTTCTTTGTTTTTAAAAATTTTTCAAAAAACGTGAAAAGTCATGCCTTTTTTCAATCGATTTTTTAAAGGGGCCGTTCCCATTTTTCAAAAAATCAGGAAATTTAATTGGGAATTGTCAATCCCCAATTTTTCCCCCTCCCCCCCAAATTTGTTTTGGGGGAAAAGCAGGGGGTTTTTTCAAAAAAAATTAAAAAAAGCATCCCCATTTATGGAAATTTTTTTGCTAAAATTCCCCTTTTTTATTACTCTCTTTGCTACTGGGCCCCTTTCCCCTTTCCCCCCTTTCTCTCTTTTTTTAGGCTTCCTACCTAACCTACTTTCCAGCTTTTTTTCCCAACAAATTTTAAAACTTTTCTTTATGAACTTTTAACGAGCTGCCCTAAAAATCACAATGGGGTCCCCCAAACCAGCAGACAGACCCCCGGGAGCGTTGGGAAAGCACAACAAAAGACCAGCACTATGCATTCTCCCTTTAAGGGGAAAAATTGGGAAAAAGAAGAAGAAAGAAAAAAGAAGAAGAAATTTTTTAAATATGGGAGTAGTAGTAGTAGTTTGTAGTTTGTAGAGTAGAAGAGCAGAGATTGGATCAATGCTTCAAGTTGGGAATAATTTTTATCAAAAATAAAAAAGAAGAATAAAAAGAAGAATAAAAAGTAATTTTGGGAGAAAATATTTTAAGTTTTAGTAGAAGTAAAGTTTTGTATTATAAAATAGTAGTGTTAGAAATAGTAGCAGCACAGCACAAACACAGTAGTAGTAGAATATTTGTAGAGTAAAGAAGGGACTTAGTTAATAGTGATAGCCCCGCTTAAAAAGTTTAAATATTTTTCAACAAGAAAGATATGGGGGAAGGGAAAAAAAAAAGGAAAAAAAAGAAAAAAAGAGAAAAGGCAATGCTTAAAGTTGTTTTAAAATTTTTTTAAAAAAAAACTAAAAAAGAAGAAGAAAAGAAGAAGATGAAGAAGAAGTTTTCAATTGGGCAAAAACAAAAGTTGGTTAAAAATTTTTAAAAACAAGGGAAAAAGAAGAAGAAGAAAAGAAGAAGAATTTGTATTTGGAAAAAGAAGAAAAGAAAAAGTATAGAGTAGGGAATAGAAAAAAGTAGTAGTGTTAAGTAGGAATGGTCAAAGCTTAAAATTTGTAATAAAAATTTTTAAACAACCCGAAAAGGGGAAAAAAGAAGAAAAGAAAAAGAGTTTTTTAAAAGGGAAAGGTTTAAGCAAAAATTGTAAAAAAATTTAAACAACAAGAAAGAGAAGGGGAAAAAAAAAAAGGGGAAAAGGGAAAAAAAGGTAAAGGTCAATTCTTTAAAGGTTTTCAATTTTTTATCAATAGAAGTTTCCAAATTTTTGGTACAAAAAACCCAAACCCAATTTTAAAATTTTTACAAAATACGTATTTGGGTTTGTCTTGGGGGGATGAAAGTTTTTCAAAAAAAGAACGCTTGGTTTTTTTCCCAACTCTGTCAAGGGTTTAACTGCCCAAGATTTTCTTACAAACCGGCCCTGCCTCACACAAATTCCTCAAAAAGGGACGGGGAACGGGATAGCCTATTGGTTAGAACATTGCGCTCGCAATCTGACAACCCGGGTTCGATTCCCGTTCAAGGGGATATTTTCCCCTGGAGTTAACATCAGTGCAGACTCCACTCTCCCCAAAAGTCTTTCGGATGAAACTATAAACCGAGGCCCCGTATGCGAACGCACGCAGAACATCTTGCGCACACGTTAAAATCCTGTTCCGCTTTTCGTAAGAGTAGGCCATGTGAGCCGGTGGAAACAGATGACAATTTACAAAACCGCATACACACGGGGACGGGATGTAAAAAAGTACATAAGTGCTTATTCCATTATCCTCGATATAAAAGAATAAAATAAAGTAAAATAAAAATAAAATAAATAAAACGTTTACAGGTTTCAATTCTTGTAGCCTACAGACAGGTTCGTAGTGATAGAGAACATAATCACACAGCCTTACATCCCAATGAAGTCTGATGTCCTTCCTTGATTGGCAGCATTAGCACGGACAACGATTTGTTTTGGCTTCCTCCCAATAAAAGAAAAGGTATTAAAGAAGAAATAGCACTGGAGGAAAACAAGTGCAGGAAACCACTTACAGCGTCTCCATTATTTTGAAAACGATTTATCAAAGAATTAATTTTTTTGAAAGTACCCTCTAGACAATGAAAGCCCTTATATTTACAGAATTTGGTTCATTTTTGAGTGAGAACCATGTCTTAGGTTTAACCTGA
>CM054143.1:19233840-19261340 GCA_028751875.1 Rapana venosa | reverse complement strand
TTAACGACAACAACCACGTAAGGACACCACACACACACACACACACACACACACACACACACACACACACACACACACACACACACACACACACACACACGGGAACAGATGACAAATTTACAAAACCGCATACAGACGGGGACTGAATGTAAAAAGGCACATAAGTGGTTATTCCATTATCCTCGATATAAAAGAAATAAATTAAAAATAAATAAATAATAATACACACACACACACACACACACACACACACACACACACACACACACACACACACACACACACACACACACACACACACACAACACACACACACACCCGTGTCTTTCTATTGCCAGTTACTGCTGTTGTTTCACCAAACCTGGATCAAAGGGATCCCTTTCTCTGTACAGTTCTGTCCAAGTTGAACTTGTTTGTCAGAGACTCTCTCTGCAGGCGCGGCTCTTTAAACACAAAAGCGCGAATGTTTTGCAGACAATGTACGTAAAGTTTTGCCAGTAAGGTTCGTGCTGAGAAGAACAAACAGGGATCACAGACCTCATTAATCTCAATGACTCTCCGCTGTAAACCATAGTATCAGCGGTAAGCAGTACCAGCAGTACTGGTCTCTGTCTTTTGATCTTTCTGTTTCATGTTCTCAAATGTCAGAGTCAAAAACACTAGGAAGGGCAATGACAGAGTTTGTTGGTCAAACTTTGACTTTTCCAAACAGTTTGGTAAAATTGATTCTTTTTTTTTTCCAAAAATAAAGTACACAAGCACAAAGCTTTTGTTATGAGAGCTGTTTCTATCCTTCTTCTTTGTCGAACGCTCAGACAGCGACTATTGTTGTCTGTTAGAATAAAACGAAAATGTGCTGCACTGCCTCTAAGCTCCTGGCAAGTTAGGCCCAGCACCTCCCAACTTCGGCGTGAGAGAGAACTGTTAGTCTTTCTGGGGGGAAAAAAAGCAAAAGGCAGGAGAATGGATCAAGACGTCAAGAGAATACACACAAGAAGGAGGTGACAGGAAAAATAGGAACAAGGCAGAAACAACGAACGGGATAGAAAAGAGGGAATTTTCTAGCGTAGAATTTCCAGATGCTATTTTATACTGACAGGCCCCTGGCATCTCCAAGGGGGAGGATACGAGAGCCAGCCTTCCCCTTTATTGGGGCAGGACTGGGAGAATCCCCTGCCTCAGTCTGCCGACTGACAGATCAGTATAGCCTGCATGGATTTCTCTGTTTATTGAGATAATACAGTATTGAATTTGGCGTTGGTATTGGTATACCTGACCTGACAGATCTATATAACCTGCATGAATTTCTCTGTTTATCTTAGATAAGAAAGTGTTGGTATTGGCGTGGGTAGGGGATGGGATAGCTCAGTGGTCAGAGCACCCACTTTCGCCCAGCTAAGGTTAAGCAGCATCGAGCATGGTTACCACTTGGATGGGTGACCGTTTGCGCGCCTTGGCTTCAGTACAGTCCCCCCAGTTCACCCAGCTGTAAATAGGTACCTGCCCTCTTTAGGGTCAGGGAAGGTAAAGCAGCGAGGGAGAGGAGATGGGCGCCGCCCTCAATATGCTGGCTCCTTGAGAAGTTGGGGTGTCTGATGCCACACTCCCCTACGACCACATAGGTTATGGGATGCCTTAACCTTTACCTATATCGGCATGTATGCCTGACCTGACATATCAATGTCTGCATGGAAACGAATCAGAGCCATTATTACCTCACAACCCACTTTCTCTCTCTGGGCTGAAGGCAGTATTCTGTCTCCCTACTTATTTTGTTTAGCTGGAGTGTGAGTGAGTGAGTGAGTGAGGGGTAGGGGAAAAAGAAAGCGAGCAAGACAATCAGACGTTTCAAATCAAATCAAATCAAATTCTCTCATTTTGAGGTGAGAGACAGAGAGAGAGAGATCGATCGATCAAATCAAATCAAATCAAATCGAGTGCGTATTCCATTATCATCGATATAAAAGAATAAACGAATTAATAAATTGCTGTCAGGAAGGGCAGACAACTTCTCACAGCCATAGGGGAGGGCAGACAACTCCTCATCGCTGTCAGGAAGGGAAGACAACACCTCCTGGCTGTCACAAAGGAGAGACAACTCCTTACAGCTGTTAGGAAGGGGAGATAACTCCTCTTAGCCGTTAGGAAGGGAAGACAACTCCTCCAGGCTGTCAGGAAGGGCAGACAACTCCTCACAGCCGTTAGGAAGGGAAGACAACTCCTCCAGGCTGTCAGGAAGGAAAGACAACTCCTCCCAGCTGTCAGGAAGGGCAGACAACTCCTCCCGGCTGTTAGGAAGGACAAACAACTCTCCTCACGGCTTTCAGGAAGGGCAAACAACTCCTTATGACTGTCAGGAAGGGCACACAACTCCTGTAGCCAATATCAGTCTGAATAGGGAGTTTTACTTCTGCCTATTTTGTCTCAGACTGTTGACACACTCTGCAACAGCCTTTAGAGAGAAACAGTAAAGTATCAACGGCTCTGTCTCTCTCTCTCTCTCTGTCTCTTTGGGGTGAACTCGTGTTCACAGTCGCAGCAAGAGGTGTTTTTGTAGCTCTCTGCAATTAATGACATTTTTTGTTAATTAAGCAGGATTGGTAATTACCAGTGACTGTTTAATGGTACCATCAAAATGCCAACAACAGCAGAAATCCACAAACAAAAAATTGGACAATTCTACTTCATAGCAGTGAAGATATCTGCAAGAGGAAAAAAACAGCAACAGAGAAACAAGCCACTGGCCCGGCCATGTTCAGTGACAACAGAAGTGACAGGCGGGTGCACTGCTGTGACTGTCTCTGCACTTTACTGTCTGTTCTTTCTCCTGCTCTTGTTGAGTGGGGACATCGAACTGAATCCAGGACCCAGGGATTACACTCATTAAACAAACTACAATAGCTACAATGACTATAATGACTACAACTACTCCAACTATTTCATGCAGCAAGTACAAATTTTCCCTGGACAACAAATTTTCTGACTTCATGATTTTCCTTCAAACCCACGCTACCGACGTGTGCCATAAAGTGGATGAGAACCTGGCAAAACTACAAAGTTCATTTGATCGTCTGGCTTCGGAACTGTACTCCCTCCAGGAATGGGCTCGAGAAGACAGGCAAGACATCTGCGAACTCAAAGAAAACCAAACATACTTTCATGAACGGATGGACAGAATGGAAAGGGAACTAGAAGAACTGCAGAAGGATTCCCGACAGTGTACCTTGAAATTTCTTGGCGTCAGAGAAGATGGTTATGAAACTACCCAGAACAGTTTGCAGGTTGTTGTCGACCTGCTCAATGAGTATTCATCATCACGGACATGGCAGGAATCAGATATTGAAAGGTGTTATCGCGTGGGAGCTCGGCGAACACACAGAGATCCTCCGCGACCACGGATTGTCCGTATGCACAGATGGAGTAGCAAAATGGAAATCCTGACCAACAAAGCGCTGAGAGATCTCCTCCGGCAAGACAACATCAGGATCTCTGCAGATCTGACTGTCCGCCAAAGAGAGGAAGTGGAACACCATCGTCAGCAGGGTCAACTTGCCTACTTCAGAGCAGGCCGACTGCAAGTGGAAGATCACCAGCCACGCCCCCCTAGGTACAGCGGGAATCACCGGAGAGATCATCACACTTACCGCCACAGGACCTGGGAGGAACTGGACTCAAGGCACCAGAGGACTGCATACGACAGCCAAACAGAATCAGTTCCACACAGAGACAGTCAAGAACAGAAGGAACATTACCCTTCCCCCCAGGGCGAAAGGAGAAGTTGGAGGCAGACAGAAGTAAACAGAAGACAAGACACATTCTCTATGCTGCAACACCGTCAGGCTTCAAGATCTACCTCCTCTGAAACTTCAGGGCCACACCCCAGGGCGGTACCCATAGCCCCTGGTACACGCCTCTACAGTGAGGTGTTGGCTGATGTTCCATCCACCTCTGAAGGAGCTGTGGAAGAGCCAGACCTGTCTCCTCCTCCCACCTCGAGGAACATCGTGGAGACTGCTGCCAGTGTCCAGAGGCTGAGTCCAGTGCCAGGAGCAACAGAACAAGCCAGCCCCCCTCTCCGTGAGACAGTGTGTGAGGAGCGCAGCACTCCGCCCCGTCCTGCTGTGTGGGATCCTGCCGGCACTGAGCCTGCTTTCTCCCCAGCACCAAACACGGGAGAAGGTCAGAGGAGAGATGTGACAGCTGATGACGGACATATTTTGCAAGGACAGAAAGACAATACAACAACGACTCCCACTACAACTCCCCCCCTTCCCTCCTCCACCCAGGGCTTGTTGTTTAACCCCCACCCTTCCCTGGATGGCTCAGCAAAGAATAACAATGAGGGAAAAGAGCGTGCAACAGAACCAAGTGCAGCCCACCGCAAAGGGCAGCGCAGCAGACAGGGGATTCCCCTGCACTGAACATTGCAGGCGAGCAGAGCAGCGATGCACGGACTTTAAGTGACAGCAATTCACAACAAGCCTCCGCGGACAGACAGACACGCAGAACGCAGGCAAGACTGCCAACTAACTGGATGAGTGCTCACCACAAAAACAAGAAGCAAGCCTCAAAGCCCAGTACTTCTAAGAAAAAGAAATGACGTCAAGGTCATGACCCTAAGAGGAAGAGTGACAGTATTTCTCGGCGGGGTCAGTGCACAATACTGGCCTGGAATGTGGAAGGCTTGGCATCAAAACTGAAGGACAGTTCATTTACATCTTTTGTGTCTCAGTATGATTTTGTTTGTTTCACTGAAACCTTTATGAAAAACTTTTGTTCAAACACATTTCCTGGTCATACTGCTTTTCATGCACCAGCCCAGAAGTTTTCAAAACAAGGAAGAAATAGTGGTGGGGTTGTTGTTTTAGTTAGAAATGAATTTTTGCACTTTGTTAAAGACGTGTCAACTCCATATAACAATGTGATCATAATGCAACTATCTAACGAACTTTTTGGTACTCTGTCTGATGTATTTATGATTTGTACATATCTAAACCCAACTGATAGTCCATTTTATGAAAATAGTGATTTCACAGATGGTATTTCAATGCTTGAACGTTGCATGCTTGATATTGTTGAAGGCAATAATGATGCACAGTTCATCATATGTGGTGATCTAAATGCAAGAACAGCAAGCAAACAGCCATGGTATTTTGATGGTGATTCTTTTTGCTTCGAGCAAGATGAATCCTTCAACTTTGCAACCCTTTCCAATACTGATGTATCTACTGCTCCACAGAGATGTTCACAAGATCACAGTCAAAACAGTTACGGGGAAAATTTGCTATGTTTGTGTACAAGTTTTTATCTTTACATACTAAATGGTTCTACTGCAGGTGACAGAAATGGTTCCTGTACATTTATCTCCACTACTGGTAACAGTGTCATAGATTATTTTTTATTTTCCTGTTCTCTTTGTTCAATCCCTTGTGACATGCATGTTGAAGGACGTATTGATTCTAAGCATATGCCCATAGTCTGTCATGCTTTATGTAATGCCAAAATTGAGCAGTTAAAGGACAGAAGTGTTTGTTTTGATAAACTTGTATGGTCGCAGGACAAACAGGACACTTTTCTCAGCAATATTGATTTGCCTGACAACTTACAGAAACTAGATGAAGCGTTCTTACTCAGTGATTCCAACATTAATGAGGCTGTAAATGTTTTTACGAACATGCTGTCTTCTGCTGCCTCATGTTTTAAGAAGACATTCAGGGGACAAAGAAAGAAAGGGAGTGAGTGGTTTGATGGGGAGTGTGAGCATGCCAGAAGGGTCACTCGTTCTGCTCTTCGTAGTTATTTACGCACTAAGTCTTCATTGGACAGAACAGTATACTGTAATACCCGTAGAAATTACAAAAAGCTTTTAGCCACCAAAGAAAAAGAATTCAAAAGAAAAAGCAGAGAGGAACTTGTAAACAGTATAAATGATTCTGCAAAGTTTTGGAGACACATAAAGACATTTTCAAGGAAAACATCAGAGATAGGCAATATAGCTATGGAGCAATGGGTTGAACATTTTAAAGGGCTCTTTGGTGATGGGGGAAGAGAACAGGAGGAAGTCATTGGCAGCAGTGCAAGTTTATCTGACTCAGTGGACATTCCGCAGGATGTGATAGAATTAAATTCAGATATCAATGAGGAAGACATTGTTAAGGCCATTAAACATCTGAAACATAACAAAGCTGCTGGGCTCGATGGGATTATCCCTGAAATTTTTAAGTCAGTTGTAAATCATAGAAGAATAGTATCCTTTCTTGTCCATCTGTTTAACAAGATTTTTTCTTCTGGACTCTATCCAGAATCTTGGACAGAAGCTATCATCCACCCCATTCATAAGAAAGGAACCATCCACAATCCAGACAATTATAGAGACATCTCATTATTAAACATATGTAGTAAACTCCTAAGCTATATAATTAATAAACGATTATCAGCTTTCGTAGAAAACAGAAATATCCTTGGTGAAATACAGGCAGGTTTTCGAAAAGATCACTCCACGGTAGATCACATTTTCACATTATTTGCAATTATCCAAAGAGAACTCCTAAGAAACAGAAAATTGTATGTCGCTTTTATCGATTTCAAAAAGGCTTTTGACCTTATTTCTCTTAGCAAACTTTGGCCGACCTTGCAGAAAAATGGTGTAAATGGAAATATTTTGAAAATATTACAGAGCATGTATGCAACTGTTAAAGTCAGGATTCGTTATGGGAGCAAGATATCAGAAGCCATATCTTGCTTCAAAGGCTTAAAACAGGGCGAAATAACCAGCCCTCTCTTATTTTCATTATTCATCAACGAGTTGGCCCAAGACCTTATCAAAAACGGTAAACAGGGTGTTCAGCTTTACCCTGATACACTAGAAATGTTCATTTTGTTGTTTGCTGACGACATCGTTTTAATATCGGACAGTGTTGCAGGGTTACAAAACCAGCTAAACGTTCTTGCTAATCAATCACAAAAGCTAGATTTGCATGTAAATCTTGATAAATCGAATATTGTCATATTCAGAAATGGTGGGCATGTGGCTAAGAAAGAGGTTTGGTTTTACAAGGGAAATGAAATAGCTATTGTAAATTCCTATAAATACCTGGGCTTATTCCTTTCAACTAAATTGGCGTACAGTAAAGCAGTATGTGAACTCTCATGTAAAGCAAGAAAAGGGGTAATTAACATCTTCAGAACTCTATGGAAACTGGGAGATTTTTCAACAGAGATTTTTGTCAAACTGTTTGATTCACAAATTAAACCGATTCTATTGTATGGAGCAGAAATATGGGGCCTGTCTCAACAGAAGGCAGTGGAGAATGTCCACACATTTGCTCTTTAAAAACTGTTAAATGTAAGCCCCCGAACTCCAAATGACATGGTTTACAGTGAAACGGGTCGTTACCCATTACATATTTCTAGTTATGTATGTACAATCCGATATTGGCTGCGGCTGGCCAAACTAGAAGAATCCAGACTCCCACGAAAGGCCTACAATATGCTTTTGTCTCTCCATAATGATGGTAAAATGTGCTGGGTATCACATATTTGTAAAATGTTATGCGAGACTGGTTTCGGCTTTGTATGGGAAAACCAAGGTGTCACTAATCATAAAGCTTTCTCAAGCCAGCTTAAGCAAAGATTGATCGATTGCTTCTATCAAAAGTGGAATGAACATATTAACAATAGCACAAGATTCAGTGTATATCGTACATTTAAATTATCTGTATCTATGGAAACATACTTTTCCTTGGTGCCTAATAAGCATATCCGTGACATTTGGATCAGATTTAGACTAGGAATATCAGACCTACAGACGCTACACAGCCGTTTCTGAGCAAGATCTTCAGTGTTCATTTTGTCATAGTGCTATAGAAACAGAAGTGCACTTTCTTTTTCACTGCAGTTTTCTCAGTGACTTACGACTGAAATTCATCCCCCAAAAATATAGTATGTATCCTTCGCTAACTTCATTTCAAAGATTAATGCAAGATGATAGTGTGTCCATGATCTTGGCAGATATGTTTATCATGCCAACAAACGCTGCTAATGTCATTTGGAAACCCAGTGTTGATTCCTTTGATTTACTGCTCTTTCCTTTACAATGTGTTTGTTCTACTGTAATGCCATATTCAACACATCCAGTCATTCCTGATTGCCCACATATTTGTAACGGGTTGTATGGGCTATACAATTAAATTCTTGAGTTCTTGAGTTGAGTCTCTTTGTCCTTGTCTCATACACACGGGGACTAGATGTAAAAAAGCACATAAGTGCTTATTCCATTATCCATGATATAAAAGAATAAATAAATAAATAAAAACAACTACATTATTCTATAGGGGTAAGTGTGAGTGTCTATGCATATGTACAGCACACACGTGTGTGTGTGTGTGTGTGTGTGTGTGTGTGTGTGTGTGATGATCCCTAACTATTTTTGTTGAGCAAAAGAAAGGGAGGAAGTATTCTTTATTAGCACATGTCCCTTCATGTGACTGACTACTATATAACCACCAGCACCATCTATATACCTAACCAGCCAGCACTCACACACACACACACACTCACACTCACATACACACACACACACACACACACACAAGGCTCTTAGACAGCCAGATACTATTCACTAGTGAGTACACCTGTGATATCGGCTAGCCATTAGGCAGCGCATGTCGGGATGTTAATGAATGCGGCTATACCGTTAGGTGGCTGCAAAAGAAAAACAACAACAACAACAACAAAACAAACCAGCAGTGATGAATGTCTGTGGGCTTCTTCTTTGTCTTTGTTGTCGAACACTGGCTCAGACAGCAGCTATTGTTGTCTGATAATAAATTATGAGCGAAAATGCGTCACGCTGTGGAGTACTTTAATAAACACTCGCCGTTTTCTACGTCATAATTATCTGCTAATAATATACCCGCTGATATTTTTTCCACATATAGGTATATAATCATACAACCTCTTTGCTATCCACCGTCACTCTCACATTTGCCTTTTAGAGATGGAAAAGTATTAATGTTTTTGGTTGTTGTTGGTTTTTTTTGGTTATGTTTTATTGTTGTTTTTTTTGGTTTGTTTTACTTAAGCTGTCGTGGACATTTTATTGCGGTGAAGCATAATGACTCTTGGTCAGGTTTCCATTAGCACACACGGGGGATTGGTCAGGAGACCTGAGTGCGAACGTGCTCCGTCTTCTTCAGCATGCGTGACAACAATACCGTGCAGATTGAAGGAAAGAGAACGCAAAAGCTGATGCAGTTTTATGTGCTTTGTTCTCTGAAGATTGCCGTTAATGAGCGAGTGGGGAGGGAGGGGAGGGTCTGCTTTCTTATTGTCTGAGAAGATGGGACTATAGGGGTTTTTGTTAGTGACATACAAGCTACTTTAAGTGCTGCAAATGTTTTCCCAAACACTGAAAGAACCCTCTGACGTCACTTGAGACGCTTGACGTATTAACCCAAATATAGCATCAAAGATTACATCATCTCACGGTGTTATGAAACTCGTTGTTTTTTTTTTTAAAGAGAGATATGACTATGTGGGTGGAAAAGGTGGCTTGATACGGGGTAGGTTGGGTGGGTAGGTGGATGCTATTTTCAAAGATGCTGCGTTTGTTGTCAGACGTAGTCTGAAGCTGCTGAATTGAAGATGAAGTTTCTGCATCAGTCTGAAATCAGTGGATGATGATGGTGGTGGTGGTGGTGATGACGATGAGGACGACAAAAATGTGACGTGATAGTTTAAGAAGAAGAAGAAGAAGAAGAAGAAGAAAACGCAGGAGAAGAAGAAGAAGAAGAAGAAGAAGAAGAAGATAATTGAATATAAGCGCTTCGATTTATCTCTGCAAGACATAACGCTAGATAAATTCCATTTCTTCTTCTTGTTCTTCTTCTTGTTGTTCTTCTTGTTCTTCTTCTTGTTCTTGTTCTTCTTCTTCTTCTTCTAATATTATTGTTATTGTTACCATGACGTTGATGATGACGACGACGACGACGATGATGATGATGATAACACGTTAAGGGAAGAAAAAGAAGAAGATAATGAAAAATGACAATGATAATAATAACAAGCAGGAAAATGGTATTAAGAATGCTAATAATAATAATAATAATAATAATAATAATAATAATAATGGTAATACTAATAGAAATAGCACCAACGATGATACACAAAAAATAATACTATACTGATAACAGTACACCCGCTACATCAAAAGAACATAATAATATACCCCAACATGGCTGCAATACGGGAGACAACTCCTTTCTCTAAATAGGCTAGCTAGACTGGACTCTATGCAGACACAAAAGGCAGAACCAAACAAAGATGCGGACAGGAGACAGCCTCCAAGATTTAATCCTCCTTTACATCGTAAAATAAAGACCATCTTTTAGCAACAGTCCCCCCCCCTCCCCCACCTTTTCTTCCAGCTTAAGAAAAAAGAAAGAAAGAAGCCGACATGGGTCCTTTGAAATACTACAGTCACACTCTCTTTCTTTTCCTCCCCGTTAATGTCATCACGCCATTTATATACTATAAAAGTCTTGTCGTCTCAAGTTTTGTCATCTCAAGTTAAGACTTTGTCATCTCGAGTCTTTGTCATCTCGACTCTTTGTCATCTCAAGTCTTGCCATCTCAAGTTTTGGCATCTTAAGTTTTGTCAACCCAAGTCTTGTCATGTATGTGAGACCAAGTTTATATTACGATGGAGAACTCTACCTAAGAGTACAAAGCCTGTCATCTATATTATTATTAGTTATTTTACATTTCCTGATGTTTGTTTTACCTCTTTTCAGAGGTGTAGATGGGAGGGGATTGTTTTCTGAAAAAACCCCAGAACATTCAAATAAAAACAACAACAAAACAAGAAGACATTAAAAAAACTGACTTCACAACAAGAACAACATCAAAACAAAAAGAAAAATAAACTAAACCTGAATATCGCTCAAAGCAAAAACATTATAACCCCCCCCCCCCCCCCCCCCCCACCCCGCTTCCTTCAAATAAATAGCCACTCCCACAAAAACACACAACAAAAAACAAACAACAACATAACAAAAAACAAACCCCCAAAGCCCAGCAAAAAAGCAAAAACACCCCCCCCCCCCCAAAAAAAAAATCCCAACCCCTCCCCACAAACAAACACCTCCCCCCCCCCCCCCTGTCCTTTTGATAAAGCGTTTAAGCACATCATCCAGATATACTTCTTTTTCCGAGATCTAGATAAATCCTCGGCAACAGTCTCATATTCATCTCTCCTCCTCTGTGGAGATGCTGGGGGCCTAACTATAGAAATAGCACCCCCCCTCCCTTCCTTTCTGAAAATGCTGTGCTTGCAATTCCATCTTTTCTATCCCTCTCTTTGTGTCTTCGCTGTTCCTTTTCTCTCCTGTCAGCTTTTTCTTGTCCATTTTCTGCCTTCTTCATCCATTCCCCTACCTCTTTTCCAGAAGGATTTTAAAGATAGGAATTTCTCTCCCATGCCAAACTCGGTCGCGCTGGGCCTGACTTGTCAGGCGCTTAATGGCAGCGTGACTCATTTTCGCTCAAAGGACAGGCAACAGTTGTTGCTGTCCGAGCGTTCAACGAAGTAGGAAAAAATTATTATTTACTTGTAGTAGAGCTCTTATCAATTCCATCATTTATTTCCATCAGAGCGTGGTGAGGTCATTCCTTTACACCATTTATCATTTCCACCTCAATGTATTTTCAGTGAGTTTTAACCACAGTAATGTATCGATGGTTATGCATTTCGGAGCAAAAGAATAAGAAGTAATCCTCAACTTCTATAAAATATAGCAGAAATGCTTTTTAAAAAGATGTACTAAAGCAACGGGGTCGGGATAGCTCAGTGGTCGGAGCACTCGCTTTCCCTCAGCCAAGTTAAGCAGCGTCCAGCGTGGTTACCACTTGGATGGGTGACCGTTTGCGCGCTTTGGCTTCAATACAGTCCCCCAGCTTACCCAGCTGTAAATGGGTACCTGCCTCTTTAGGGTCAGGGAAGGTAAAGCAGCGAGGGAGAGGAGATGGGCGTCGCCCTCAATATGCTGGCCCTAGAGAAGTTGAGGTCTCTGACGCCTCTCTCCCCTACGACCTTACAGGTTATGGGACACCTGTACCTGTACAAAGCAAACAAGAAAATCCAAACATCATGTGATAAGAAAACAGCTTTAATAAAAGAAAACAAGAGCTATCATTTTCATTTCAAAAAAGAAAGAAAGAAAACATGTGTATACCAGGCAGACGGACCCGTGTCAATGATAACTCCATCAATGTCCTTGTTGCTTTTCGTAAGAGTAGGCCATTGTGTGCCGGTGGGAACAGATGACAGAATTCACAAATCCGCATACACACGGGGACTGGATGTAAAAAAGCACATAAGTGCTTATTCCATTATCCTTGTTATAAAAGAATTTTTAAAAAAAGAAAAAAAAAGAAAAGCGTCAGACGGAAGAGAGATGCATGTGCCAGCAGCAGAGTTCTGTGGCCTGACAACAAAGCATGAAGCCACATTCTCTTTCCCAACCCCCCCCCCCCCCCCCCACATTTTTTCTACTGCTCTCACGTCAAGGCCCTTGAAAAGGGGGACATAACAAGGTGCACCCATTCAGCAAGGCTTTTACACTGCTGTCCCCTGATTGAAGCAGAGGTCGCTGTCACCATGTTAGGCTTAAAAGTTAAGTGGGTTTTTTCCATGTGCCCGTGACAAATAAAAGGAGCAAAACACGTGACAGATTTCTTGCAATAGAAATTTGTGTAGCAAAAAGTGGATTTTACTGTCAGGGAGAAATCCAAAAAAATTCAGAGCTAGCTAATCTGGTTTTAGCATGTTGCAAAACTGTCATGATACTATATGTAACCTTGATGTTCTGTGGGGGGCACAGATATTTATCACCATGGAATCACCCGAAGAAGGAAGTGTTCCACACTGCATCACTGAATCATACAGGCAGGCTTTTTGCATAGGGTAAGAACAGTCTTGATGCAGCCTTACTTTTTACGTGGTTTGTTTGTTTGTGATCTGTCAGCACTAACTCCAACCAACACTGAGAGAAGCTTTCCAGAGATATTAAAAAAAAATCTGGAAGTTAACATCAGTGCCGATGCCACTCCCTCCGAAACTCCTTCGGATGAGACTATAAATCAAGGTCCCATGTACAAACACACACAGCATCTTGTGCACACGTAAACACCCGATCTGCCTTTGTGAGAGACGAAGATGCAGACAGAGAAAAACGATGGGACGACAACATCAGAGAGTGGACTGGCCTTGAGTGGAACGAATTGCTACGGAAAGCAGAGGACCGTGAGGAGTGGAGGAAGCTGGTCGCAAAATCTTCATTGGTACCCCCACGGTCCAAGGGACTAAGGGATTGGAGAGGTGAGAGGCCTTACATGAGTTGACCATTTGTGTTGGTGGAAATGATGACAACCTTTTCAAAACTGCAAGCAAAGGTATTGTATGTAAAAAAACCAAAAGTACAAGAATGTTTATTCCATTATCATCGAAATAAAAGAACAAACAAATAAAGAAAGAAATATATCTTCTTCTTTTCTCTGCGTTCCTTTATCCGGTGAGGTCTTTTCATGTGCTTCAAATTTACAGGAGATCTATCTGCAGGCCTCAGCCGACACATTCCGCCTTCAGAGCAGCTCATTTTTTGTACATGATGCATGCTAGGTATGTTCGTGTTTCCGTAACCCACGAAACGCTAATATAAATTACGGGTTCTTTAACCTGCGTTTTTGACTCTTCTACATGTGTATATATACACTCATGGAGGGAATTAAGGCACTGGCAGGTCTGCACTTGAACTCGATCCCAGGAGATCGTAGAAATCTCCACCCTTGCCTTCGAGATTCAAACCTAGACTTCTTGGATCCACAGGATTGAAGGCAAACAGTCTTAAACACTTGACTATAGTGTTCCTAAAAATAAATGAGTAGTGAAAGAAAGAAGGGAAGAAAGAAAAGAACGGAAGACATACAGAAAAGATAGAAAGGAGGGAAAAAAGAAAGAAAGGAAGGAAGGTAGGACGGAAGGAAGGAAGGAAGGAAGGAAGGAAAGAAAGAAAGAAGGAAGGAAGGAAAGAAGGAAGGAAAGGAGAAAACGAAAGAAAGAAAGAGAGTCAGAAAGAAAGAAAGAAAGAAAGGAAGGAAGGAAGGAAGGAAGGAAGGAAAGAAAGGAAGGAGGGTAGGAAAGGGAGGAAGGAATGAAGAACGAAAGAAAGAAAGAGAGAAAGAAAGAAAGAAAGGAAGAAAAAAGGAAGTAAGGAAGAAGAACGAAAGAAAGAAAGAGAGATAGAAAGAAAGGAAGGAAGGAAAGAAAGAAGGAAGGGAAGAAAGAAGTACAGTATAATACACTACACTACACTACACTACACTACACTACACTACACTACACTACACTACACTACACTACACTACACTACACTACACTACACTACACTATACTACACTACACTACACTACACTACACTACACTACACTACACTACACTACACCGCACCGCACCGCACTGCACTGCGCTCTACTACACTACACTACACACCAATGCCCCAAAAAATCAATATAACACGCATAAGCGCTCTGATTTCTAATTGCAAGATATAGCGCTCTATAAATTCCATATATTATTATTATTATTATTATTATTATTATTATTATTATTATTATTATTATTATAGCACAACACAATACGGCATAAAACAGCAACACATCACAGCATAAAACAAAACAACGCAAAACAGTACAAAAGCAATCTGAAAGACACATGAAAGAAATTCTGTAAACACAACCATCACCCTTCGATTAACCGTACTTTCCCGTGGGAATACCAGGGGGTGGGGGTGGGCTGTCAGGATAAATAGCACCCCCACCTCCTGGGAATTCTGTGCTTGGAATTCCCTCTTTTCTACCCCTGTCTTTCTTTCTGCTTTTTTTCCTTTTCTTCCTGTTACCTCCCTCTCGTCTATTTTCTGCCTTCTTGGTCTAATTCCCCCCCCCCCCCCTTCCCCCCCCCCCCCCCCCAGAAAGACTTAAACGATGTTCTTTCCCATGCCGAAGTCGGATGCGCTTGGCCTGACTTGTCAAGCGCTTAACGGCAGCGCAACGCGCTTTCGCTCATATGACAGATACCAATAGTTGCTGTCGAAATGCTTGACGACGACGACGACGAAGAAGAAGAAGAAGATTAACTATATTCAGCACTCTCAGACAACAATGCATACCCCCTACCCCCTCCTTCACCTAACACAGTCAAAATGATAAGGGAAAAAGAAAGGAAGAAAAAAAAGAAATCGATATCAAAGGATCAATAATAAAAGAAATGGAGGAGATATTGGCAGGCAGCGGAGCGAAAGAGGAAGACAGCCATAGCCAGTGAAGACAATATGATGGCTGTTGTATGTCCACGTGTGTTCTTTATGGTGCAAGAACAATAATTGTTTATTCTGATGTTAGCGGTATTTGCAGCGGGGAAAACTGCCAGTTATGTTTGGTTGAGGTCAGCTAGTTGAGATTCAACACTTAGGACTGAGAGATTGTCTCTACATATGTTGTGGTGTGTGTGTGTGTGTGTGTGTGTTAGTGTGTGTGTGTGTTAGTGTTAGTGTGTTGTGTGTGTGTGTGTGTTAGTGTGTGTGTGTGTTAGTGTGTGTGTGTGTGTAGTGTGTATAGCGTGTGTGTTGTGTGTATAAGTGTGTGTGTTGTGTGTAAGTGTGTGTGTAAGTGTGCGTTTGTATGTGTGTGTGTGTTATGTGTGTAAGTGTGTGTGTAAGGGGTGTGTTGTGTGTGTGTAAGTGTGTAAGTGTTGTGTGCATGTAAGTGTGTGTAATAATAATAATAATATATGGAATTTTTATAGCGCTGAATCTTGTAAAGCAACAAATCAAAGCGCGTGTGTGTGTGTGTGTGTGTGTCTGTGTGTGCGTGCATGCATGCGCGCGTGCGTGTGTGTGCGTTGTTTTCAGCGGTGGTGAAGGGGCAGGCGTGGTTCGACAGGAGGCCGTGGCTGTGTGAGGCGGTGGCGGCCCTGTGTCTGACAGCCTGCTTCTGCGCCTTCATCTTCCTCACCCTCTTTGACAGCAACGACCCTTTCCCCTCTCGCAAAATCATGCTGGAAGCCTTGCGCACCTCCCGCATGCTACTGGGCATCTTCGTGGTGTTCCTCATCTGCTGGACTCCCCACGGCGTCATCATCGTCTTCGACTTCTACAAGCAGCTGTCCACGGAGCTCCACCTCCTCTTCCTCACCCTCCTCGCCCACATGCACAGCTCCGCCAACTTCCTCGTCTACATCATCACTAACCGGAACTTCCGGGCCGCGGCCGTTCACTTCCTATCCTGTGGGCAGATGACTCTGAGCGGCAGAGGGGAGGCCAGCGAGTCGAAGTCCACGGAGATTGCCAAGATTTCCCACAGCCGGGATGTGGCCGTGGTCTCTCACAGCAAGCCCTCCTTTACCGCAGACCAAGGAATAAAGAGTGGTGGTCACTAGTAGGCCTAGCGCAAAAAAAAAAAAAACCAAAAAAAATCCCCCACTGTGTAAGGGTGGTGTGTGTGTGTGTGGTGTGTTGTGTGTGTGTGTGTGTGTGTGTGTGAAAGCGTGCGTTGTGTGTGAAGGGGTGTGTGTGTGTGTGTGTGTGTGTAAAAGCGTGTGTGTGCGTGTAAGTGAGTGTGTGTAAGTGTGTGTGTGCTTGTAAATATGTGTGTTATGTGTGTAACTGTGTTGTGTGTGTAGGTGTGTGTGAAGGCGTGTGTAAACGTGTGTGTGTAAGTGTGTGCGCGCGTGCAGGCGCGCGCGCACCTGTGTGTATGTGTGTGTGCACGTGTAAATGTGCGTGTAAGTGTGCTGTGTTTGTGAAATGCGTCAAAACGCACGTGTTAGGTTTATGAAATGCTTCCAATGTACGTGATTTCTTTATGGAATGATCTGAATGCAAGCGATTTCTCTATGAACAGATAATGGCCTAGAAAATCAAAGGGAGTGAACAAAAATCCTTTCTCTCTTCTAACCCCCACCCCCTCAACCCCCCCGCCATCCCCCTCCTCCATCTACCTCCCACCTCTCCCAAAATTACAAGCTGACAGTGCAAGAGCGGAGAAGGGAAAGGGCAATTCCTTAGCATTCATTCTACCTTCACCACTCCCCAGATGCCCAAGGATATTCCTTCTCTGTCCGTGTTTGTCTGTCTCTATCTGTTTGTCTGTCTCGGTCTGTCCGTCTCTGTCTCTATCTCTCTCTGCCTGTCTGTCTTTGTTTTCTGTCTGTCTCTCTCCATCTGTCTGTCTGTCTTATATTGTTGAAACATGCAAATGGGCCTGCATGCAGATAAACACTCTGACATACAGCCACTTGCTTATGGCAGTTCTACAAGCGCACGCACATGTAGGACACACATACACATGCACACATGTGCTCATGTCAATACACACGCTCACACATATATACATACACAAGCACATGTTTACATAAACGCCATACGTGCGTGTATGAGCGCGAACACACACGCGCACTCGGACACACACACACTCTCTCACACTCACACACACATATGCGTGCACGCGAACGTACGCACGCACACACACCACACACACACACACACACACACACACGTGCGCGAGCTGGGGATAAATATCTAGATTCTAGACTTTAAACAAACAAAACTAACATGGAATCAATCGCATTGAAAAAACAAGTGAACTAACTGGAGAAAAGCTGTAAATATTTCCAAAAATCTTAAATAAACAGTAATGGGGCCAGGACACACTGATTTTGTTACATCCCTCAACGTCTCTTGTTTGTCCAAAAATCCACAAATGTTCGGGAGATGTATGTTAATGCTTAAAAATATTTTATGAAAAAAGCCTTTACAGAATAGCCTGTAAAGCATGTAAACTGGCTCCAGGCTTACCTGT
Organism: Rapana venosa; assembly: GCA_028751875.1. Lineage (NCBI taxonomy): Eukaryota > Metazoa > Mollusca > Gastropoda > Neogastropoda > Muricidae > Rapana > Rapana venosa. The sequence continues at coordinate 19,243,424 of CM054143.1, read as the reverse complement.
TCATGCCCCATGTCTAAAAACACTGAGTGCATGAGGGGTTTTATCATTGGGGGGTATATAGGAGTGTTGCATGTAGTCAATAAATTTGTCTTCACAAGTCTGAGTGTTACAAATGATGTAGAATTTAAAAAAACCCTCAAACCTGTACATGGAAAGATTTGGTCTCCATCATGTAATTGAAGTTTTCACGATAGCACAAAAAGCACAAACAAAAATACTGCAAAATTCAATAAAATCGAATATAATAAACAAACTGAATGGATTTCAGGATAAAATGTTTACCTGATATTAAGGATGGTCTGGATTATTAATTTTTTTATCAGAGAGAGAGAGTGAAGAAAGACTAAAGCATGACATCCGGAAATATACACGATATGGCTTCTTCCGGGCATGCGCATTTCACATATCACGTAGTTTCGGGAAAAACTAGCCGAAAAACTAGTAAACCTCAGGTCTGGTACACATTTGCCAAAGAGAGCTAGATCTGTATTCGCTCACACCACACTGGAACATACACAGCTAACCATTTATTGCGCAAATGGGTAAAATACAACAGTACACTTTACTCAAGGAGATCAAGTAGTAGTAGTAGTAGTAGTAGTAGTAGTAATGATAATAATAATAATAATAATAATAATAATAATAATACATGGGATTTCTATAGCGCTATATCTTTCAAAAACAATTCAAAGCGCTTTTCATTCATCCTACTCATTCACATGCAGCTAGTTAAAATTAATAGGAAGGTTGCTTTTTTACAAATTCAAATATTATATACACACACGCTCGCACGAATGCACGCATACACACGCACACTCACGTACACACACACATACAGGTTGTACACTCCGGCAGGGTGATGGGGTTTGGCTGTTGAGGGCAGGGACAAAACTGATATGGAACAAGAGGGGAGAATCTTAGGTTGGAAATAAATGTGTCTTGAGGGCGGATTTAAAAGCGTCATAAGAAGGCTTTTGGCGAAGGGTACCCCCTATTCCGGCTTGGGAATTAGCAAGAGTACGGTATCCGCAATACAGATTTAACAAAAAAGCAGCAGTCTAGATTGTTATCATCTCATGCACCCGCCCCCCCCCCCCCTTCCCCAAACAACCCCATTTGGACGAAAAGCGCTAGGCCTACAACCACTTAAAAATCTTTACAGATGGCTCAGTTTGAAACAACAATGCTGGTGCACCACAGATTCCCCCCAAACAGAAAAGGAGAAATGATGTAATATTGGAGAGAATACATCAATCTTTTTTTTTTTACCAAGAGAACTTGTGAGAGAATTAATGACCCTTCAATTCTTCATTAGTTCTCCAAAAAGTTATCTTCGGAGTACTTTTTTTTGGGTGTTGATTCCAAATCATTCAGAATTCCATCAGCTAGCTCCTCGCCAGGAAATAATGGATCTGACCTGTTAATGGAAACATGTCATTTAATGCATCTATTCTTCTTGAAGGGCTCTTCCATCACTTTTTGTTGGATTCTGTCTCACTGTGGATTATATTATAGCGAAAAAGTTGACAGCTTGCAAAAGATAAAAAGGGAGCACAGGAATAAACAGGGTTAAGTTTTAAAAATCTCCACTTCACTACCAGAACGCTACCCTGCTGTGCAAAACAATAAAACAACCCCTAAAACAACAAAAAGCATTTCAGCGTGAGAAACACAACATTGAATGTCCAGATGCACATGATGGACTAATTTTTGAAAACAGTTTTTTTTTATAACAAGAAAAAAAATAACTGACAGAAAATCAGACGCCTAGATGGCACATGATGGACTCATTATGTAAATTCTTTTGTTAAGACATGAGAAAATGACGCGTGGAAAATTAGATGTCTAGAAGCGCATGATGGACTAAATTACAAGAAATCTTTTGTTAAAACTCGAAAAAATAACGTACAAAAATTTGGATGTCTAGATGCACATGATATACTATATATTAAAAAAAAAGAAGAAATATTTTCCCAAAACATGAGAAAATAACACGCAGAAAATTAGGCGTATAGATGCACATGATGGAATAATTCATGAAAAATCTTTTTTTTACAACATGAGAAAATGACACACACAAAATTGAATGTCTTGATACACATGATGGATTGATTATTTTTGTAAATTATTTTGTTCAAACACGAGAAAACGACGCACAAAGAATTGGATATCTTGATGCACATAATCAAATAATCTTTAAAAAAATTGTTTGGTTAAAACATGAAAAAATAACGCACAGAAAATCAGATGGCTAGATGGCACATGATGGACTAATTATGTCAAATCTTTGGTTAAAACATGAGAAAATGTCGCGTGGAAAATTAGATGTTTAGAAGCACATGATGGACTAGTTTACAAGAAATCTTTTGTTGAAACACGAAAAAATGACGCACTAAAATTTGGATGTCTGGATGCACATTCATGAAGGAATCATTTTTGAAAATTCTGTTGTTAAACATGAGAAAATAAACCGCAGAAAATTGGATATTTAGATGCACATGATCGAATAAGTAAAAAAAAAATTAGTTTTGGTTAAAACATGAAAATTTGTTGATTTGTCACCATATTTGATTAGATAAAAATCTCCCCCCCCCCACACACACACCGGGAATAACCACTCCTCCGCACCACTAATTTTCCCGAGAGAATATCACAGCTTGTGAAGACACATTAAAATTAAACATTTTGACATAAAACATATAGCATTTTGGCAGACAGAAATATACATCGCTTTGACAGAGAGAAAATATCCAGCAATTATATACAGCACTTTGAAAGATAGAAAATATACAGCACTTTAATAGACAGAAAATATACAACACTTTAATAGACAGAGAATATACAGAACTTTGACAGAGAGAAAATCTAAGAATAATAATAATAATAATAATAATAATAATGATAATAATAACAATAACAATAATAACACTACTACTACTACTACTACTACTACTACTAACTACTTACTACTACTACTACTATTACTACTACTACTACTACTACTACTATACTACTACTACTACTAAAAACCACCACCACCAACAACAACAATAATAACACTACTACTACTACTACGACGACGACTACGACTACTACGACTTCTCACTATCATCATCATCATCATCATCATCATCATCATCATCATCAATAGAATTTCCATAGCGCTACATTTTGTTAAAAAACCCAACAACAACCAAGCAAATCAAAGCCCTCGCATTCAATCCTCTCCTACACGCGCAACCAACAATGATTAACACATTTTAACAAAATTCAAAAATACAGCAATTTGACAAGGAAATGTACAACACTCTGACACAATACATTTAGCACTTTGACAGACAGAAATTCCAAGCGACTTGAGTTTGATTATTAACCACACACAGAAGTCTATTTCCTGAAAAAAATTCCCCACCATCCACCCCACTCCCCATCCCGCCAATCCCTCTTCTATCATCACCCCCCCCCCCCCCCCACCCCTTTCCTTCCCCCATACCCCGCTCTGTCCAACCCTCATCCATGCAGTCTGTGTTGGCGTGTGTGGAGTGGAGTGTGATGGATGTGTGATGATATTGTGGTATTATTGTGGTAATATTGCCTCCCTCACGCCGACTGCACGCCATCACCCATTCCCAGAGGCCTCCACAACACGTCTTCAAGGCTTTTTTTTCGTCTCTCTTTCCTGCAGGCTGATTTCCCTTCCAGTCTGCCCGCCTCCCCCTTAATTACATCATAAAATCCCTTTCATGTTTTGAGAGTGGTGTTGTGGCGTAGACCCGTGTGTCTTGTGTGGTATTGTGTTGTGTTGTGAGGTGTTGTGTGGTGTTGTGGGGTGTTGTGTGGTGTGGTGCGGTGTGGTGTGGTGTGGTGGTGGTGGTGGTGTTGTGGTGGTGTGTGTGTGTGTGTATGTGTTGTATAGTGCGTGTGTCTGTCTGTTTATTTTCAAAAATTCATTTTGTTCTTTTATATTGAGGATAATGGAATAAGCACTTATATGCTTTTTTACATCCAGTCCCCGTGTGTATGCGGTTTTGTAAATTCTGTCATCTGTTCCCACCGGCACACAATGGCCTACTCTTACGAAAAGCGGAACAGGATTTAACGTTTGCGCAAGATGTTCTGCGTGCGTTCGCACACTCGACCTCGGTTTATAGTCTCATCCCAAGGACTAATGGGGAGAGTGGAGTCTGCACTGATGTTAACTCCAGGGGAAAATATCCCCCTTGAACGGGAATCGAATCTGGGTCGTCAGATTGCGAGCGCAATGTTCTAACCACTAGGCTATCCCGTCACTGTCTGTGTGAGTGTGTGTGTGTGTGTGTGTGTGTGTGTGTGTGTGTGTGTGTGTGTGTGTGTGTGTGTGGTATGTGTGTTGTGTGTGGGGTGTGTGTGTGTGTGTGCGTGCGTGTGTGTGCGTGCGTGTGTGTGGGTGTCTGTATGTGTGTCTGTGCAATGTCTGTGTGTCTGTGTGTGTTAGTGTTTAAATGTGTCCCTGTATGAGTCTCTGTTTGTATGTTTCTCTCCTTTTGTACTTATATAGTCCTTCGGATGAGACTATAAACCGAGGCCCCGTGTGCGAACACACGCAGAACATCTTGTGCACACGTTAAATCCTGTTCCGCTTTTCGAAAGAGTAGGCCATTGTGTGCCGGTGGGAACAGATGACAAAATTTACAAAACCGCACACACACGGGGACTGGATGTAAAAAAACCCACATGAGTGCTTATTCCATTACCCTCGATAAAAAAGTCATCTGAGCGCTTTGGTTTGTTGCTATACAAGATTCAGCGCTATATAAATTCCATACATTATATAGGTCTGTCTGTGCGTATATGTATGCACCGGCTTTCCCCAAGCTAAGATTAAGCAGCATCCAGCGTGGTTACCAAGTGGATGGGTGACCCATCAAAAAGCAAACTTGTGCAGAACCTGCTAGCAAATCCCACCCCTACCCCCTTACCCCGCCCATCTGGAAACAAAATCTGACCCTGGCTAGCAAACACAGATTGCATGTGACAGCCAAGCAGGCCAGCCGGCATGTACCAAGGATAACTCCGTCACTAAAAAGTGATTTTTTGCCCCCTTGTCTAAAATCGCTTTTTAGTGGATAAAACGTTAAAATGAAGACACACACGCCCTGACACTGTCATTGTTGCGGATAGAGAAGGGTTCAGCTGAAAGGGGGGATGCGCGTGCCACTAGCAGAACTCTGTGGCTTGACAACAAAGCACGAAGCCAGCTTTCTCTTTCACAACCATCCCACATTTTTCTACTGCTCTCATCACTTCAATTCAAGGCCCTAAGAAAGGGGGACATAAACGAGGTGCATGCACCCATTCAGCCAGTCTTTTTTTTCTTTTTACAGTGCTGTCCCCTGATGATGGGCGCAGAACTCTGAAGGTCAAAATTCAGGCCCCTCCTCAAAGCCAAATGGTAGTTCATGTCCTTGAGCACAAAAGGAAGGCGAACCGTGCGCGAGCTCGCTATGATAAAAACTGATGTGTGGAAAAGCTGATTCCCAGGTCACAGGGAGAAACATCAGAAGCCAAGGCTATAGCTAATGTTGTAGCATGCAGTAATTTTTAACAAAATAGCAATCATGTTCTTTTTTTTCACAGCCAGTCCCCTTGTGTAGGTAGTTTAGTAAATAATGTCACCCGTTCCCACCAGCACACAATGGCCTACTCTTCCGAAAAGCAGAACAGGTTTTAACATGTGCGCAAGATGTTCTGCCCTCTTTCATTCTTTTTTTTATGTATTCTTTTATTTCGAGGATAATAGAATAAGCAATCATGTTGTTCTTTTTTTCCACAGCCAGTCCCCTTGTGTAGGTAGTTTAGTAATTTTGTTTATCCGTTCCCACCAGCACTTAATGGCCTACTCTTCCGAAAAGCGGAACAGGTTTTAACGTGTGCGCAAGCTGTTCTTCCTGCTTTTTGCACATGAGACCTCAGTTTATAATCTCATCCGAAGGATTTGGGTGGAGGGGTGGGGGAGGGGGGGGGGGGGGGGGGGAGGGGGGTAGGGTAGTGGGCACTGATGAAAATATCCCCTTGAGCGGGATTCGAACCCCGGGTCGGCAGATCTCGAGCGCAATCTGATACAGTCAGAGCCCATTTTGCACAGCAACAAAAGGAGATAGATAGTGTGCTGCATGAATTTTTGTAAGAGTAGGCCATTGTGTGCCAGTGGGAACAGATGACAGAATTTACAATAAAATCGCATACACACGGGGGCTGGATGTAAAAAAAGCAAATAAGTGCTTATTCAATTATCCTTGATACAAAAGAATATACATTAAAAAAAAACTGTTTCGGCTGTTGTTTTTTCTTCTGTGGATGATACATCAAGTTAGTGCAGGGGCACCGGTCTTCTGTTTTTACCCCTTTTATTTGCTTTGTTTTCCATTCATGAAGAATCTGCCATCAAGGCCATCCAGACTCTTTGCAACAGACTGACACTGCCTCTTACAGTGCTGCTAAAAACTCAAGAGCAATACCCTGTAGAGATGGTAGAATTGTTGCCATCACACATATATTTTCAAGATGAAGATGTTGCATGTGTTTTAGTATTTCTGTCCTGCTAACTAACGGCTTCTACCACGACACTCCTTTCAAAGCCAAATCAGCGTAGAGAGTTGAAGAAAAGAAAAATGAAACAAAAGAAAGAGCAGAACAATATAGGGCAGTCAACAAAAGAATCAGGAAGTCCATGACGGAGGCAAAAGAGAAATGGATCGGTGAACAGTGCCAAGACATTGAAGAGAACATCAAGAAAAACAATAGCAAGAAAGCATATCAGCTGGTGAAAGACCTGACTAGCACAAAACAGGGAAAAGGTTTAACAATCCAAGACAAAAATGGGAAGTGTCTCACTGACGACCAGGATATTCTGAACAGATGGACAGAATACTGCTCCGACCTGTATAACTATAGAACCGCAGGAGATCCAGAAGTCCTTAATGTACCCGCAAGCAAAGACACAGACAGTCACCCTATCCTCCGAGAAGAAGTGGAAACAGCAGTCAGATCGCTGAAAAAGGGGAAGTCAGCAGGGGCTGACAACATTCCAGCTGAGTTGGTTCAAGCTGGAGGGGAAGCCATGATCAGCGCCCTACTAAGAATCTGTAACAAGATATGGCAGACAGGAAAATGGCCAACACCATGGACACAGTCACTCATCATCACCCTCCCCAAGAAAGGAAATCTACAACAATGCGATAATTACCGCACAATCAGCCTCATATGCCACCCAAACAAGGTCATGCTGCAGATAATATTGAATAGACTGAAGCCACAAGCAGAGACCATCATTGCTGAGGAACAAGCAGGTTTCAGAGCAGGGCGCAGCACAACAGAACAGATATTCAACCTCAGAATACTATGTGAGCGGTACCTTCAACATCAACAAGACCTTTACCACGCATTTATCGATTTTAAGAAGGCATTTGACAGGGTGTGGCATGCAGCTTTGTGGGCAACCATGAATTTGTACAGCATCAATGCAAACCTGATCAGAGTCATCAAACAGCTGTACAGCGAGGCCACCAGTGCAGTGTACTACAACAACAACATTGGAGAATGGTTTCGAACAACAGTTGGAGTAAGGCAGGGCTGTTTACTCTCACCCACTCTTTTCAACATCTTCCTTGAGAGAATCATGGCTGATGCACTGGAACATCATGAAGGATCAGTCAGCATTGGTGGCAGAACGATCACAAACCTCCGCTTGCAGATGACATTGATGGAATAGCAGGATCAGAAAAAGAGCTTGCCAGCCTAACAGAACACTTGAATAAGGCCTCCAAAACATACGGCATGGAAATCAGTGCAGAGAAGACCAAACTGATGACTAATAACACCAACGGCATTAGCACTGATATCAGGGTTAATGACCAGAAGCTGGAAACAGTTCAAAGCTTCAAGTACCTGGAGCCATTGTATCAGACCAGGGATCCAAGCCAGAAGTAGTATGCAGGACTGCACAGACAATAACAGCTTTGTCAAAACTAAACACCATCTGGAGAGATAAAAATATCTCACTTATCTCCAAGACCAGACTAATGCGCTCCCTTGTCATATCCATATTTCTGTATGCCTGTGAATCATGGACCCTGACTGCAGATTTGGAGAGAAGAGTACAGGCGGTGGAGATGAGATGCTTTCGGAGACTCCTTGGCATCTCCTACAAAAACCACATAAGCAACGAAAGCGTGCATAACAGAATCCAGCAAACCATTGGACCCTATGAGAACCTTCTAACCATCGTGAAAAAACGTAAACTTAAATGGTATGGGCATGTCACAAGATCCAAAGGACTTGCAAAGACAGTTTTACAAGGCACTGTCCAAGGAGGAAGAAGAAGAGGCAGACCAAGGAAGAGCTGGGAGGATAACATCAGCGAATGGACAGGCCTAGAACTGAACAAAACCCTGAGAAAGGCAGAACAGAGAGAGGAATGGAGGGAACTGGTTGTTGAGTCTTTGAGGGTGCCCCCACGGTCGTCAGACTACGGGACAGATAGATAGATAGATAGATAGTCCTGCTAACTAACGGCTTCTACCACGACACTCCTTTCACAGCCAAATCTACAGGAAACAGGACACAATCTGCTACTGTATGTAGCATTCGGTCATTAAATAACACATGCAATATAGCGAAATCCATCCAACAGTCCCAGCATCACACTGCCTCACATGATGACCTGTTCACTTCAGTGACCACACAAAAGTGCAGATGGTGATGTGCTTCAGCGTGCAGATGATGTGGCCACAGAGTGCAGATGATGTGGTCACAGAGTGCAGATGATGTGGCCACATGGTAGAGTGAAGTGCAGATGATGTGGCCACAATACACGATGGAGCTAAGTGCAGATGGCTACAACACAATATGACTGAGGTGCAGATGGCATGGCGATCAGTGCCGAGAAAACAAAACTCATGACAAACAGTGCCCAGCCAATCACTACCAAGATCACAGTCAGTGGAAAAGAACTTGAGGTTGTAGATCACTTCAAGTACCTTGGAGCTATTATTAGTGAAGAAGGTTCAAAAACCGAAATCCTCGCAAGAGCTGCACAAACAATAGCAGCAATGGCAAAGCTCAAGACTATCTGGAAAGACCGAAACATCTCTCTCAGGACCAAGGTCAAGCTACTGCATGCACTAGTCATCTCTATATATCTGTATGCGTGCGAATTCTGGACATTGAATGCACATCTACAAAGGAGGATCCAGGCTCTAGATATGAGATGCCTCAGAAGACTCCTTGGCATTTCATACATGGACCACACTACCAACAACGAAGTCTTACAAACCATCACCCAACAAGTAAAGCACTACGAAAACCTGCTGACCACATTCAAGAAAAGGAAGCTCAGATGGTACGGACATGTGACTAGATCAGATGGGCTGTCCAAAACCATACTGCAGGGAACAGTGCAGGGGAAGAGAAGGCGAGGCAGACAGAGGAAGAAATGGGCAGACAACATTACTGAATGGACAGGGAAGAGCTTTTCCACAACCCGGGCACTTGCACACAACCGCCGCAAATGGAGCCAGCTGGTGCAACGTTCGTCAATGCAGTGC
>CM054143.1:19211340-19221340 GCA_028751875.1 Rapana venosa | reverse complement strand
CACGTTCATGCTCCATATTTCTCATCAGTTCTATAGACAACCCACAGGCCACGTTCATGGCTCCATATTTCTCATCAGTTCTATAGACAACCCACAGGCCACGTTCATGGCTCCATATTTCTCATCAGTTCTATAGACAACCCACAGGCCACGTTCATGGCTCCATATTTCTCATCAGTTCTATCATATATCACATACCATGTTCATGGCTCCCTATTTCTCATCAGTTCTATAGACAACCACAGGCCACGTTCGGGGCTTCCTCATTCCCATCAGTTCCATAAACAATCACAGGCCACGTTCAGGACTCGCTCATTCCCACATGTTCTATAGACAAGTTACGTGTGTGTGTGTGTGTGTGTGTGTGTGTGTGTGTGTGTGTGTGTGTGTGTGTGTGTTGCACGCTTGTTCGAGCGTGTGCGTGAGTGTATGGAGTGGGGGATATTTGTGTGTGTGTGTGTGCGCTTGTGTACGCACAGGCACGCGTGTATGTGTGTGCACTGCTGGTAAACTTCTGCATTGCTTCTAAAGCTCACAGCACTGCCTTCAGAATACGTGCTGGACACCGCTGTAGAAAGTAGGACATTTCCCACATCCCTATACGTCTATATACGCGTGTAGAAGACCAAGTAATTATGCACGTTAAAGATCCCGTAATTTATGACAGCATTCAGTGGGTTACAGAAACACGAACGTACCTAAGCAGGCATCCTGAAGTCGGAATGTGGCTACCTTCACGGTGGGTTAAAAATGTATTTTAGTCATCATATAGAGATTTTGTCATCGTATGTCATATATGGGACGGGGGATAGCTCAGTGGTCGGAGCACTCGCTTTCCCCCAGCCAAGTTAAGCAGCGTTGAGCGTGGTTACCAGTTGGATGGGTGACCGTTTGCGCGCCTTGGCTTCAGTACAGTTCCCCCAGCTGTAAATGGGTACCTGCCCTCTTTAGGGTCAGGGAAGGTAAAGCAGCGAGGGAGAGGAGATGGGCGCCGCCCTCAATATGCTGGCCCTAGAGAAGTGAGGTCTCTGACGCCTCGCTCCCCTACGACCTTATAGGTTATGGGACTCCTTTACCTTTGCCTCCTCTTTATGTCATATATTATCTATATCTCTCTACACAGCTGAACCTGTTCAAGGACGACCTTCATACCCTAAGAGATCATTTTTGCTTTACTCGGACGCTATATCAGAGTGGTTAAGACCGTACGACTTCAATCCCTAGGGTCCATGAAGTCGTAAGTTCGAATCCCGGCCGCGTCAGGTAGCGATTTTGCGTTCTACTCAGATCAACTTCAAGAGTAGACCTGCTAGTGCTTTAATTTCCTTTCGTCTTTATACGCATGTAGAAGACCAAAATTTTAATATGCACGTTAAAAGATCCCATAATTTATGACAGCGTTCAGTAGGTTACGGAAACACGAACATACCCAGCATACATCCCCGAAGTCAGAATGTGGCTACCTTCACGGTGGTTAGGGGACGGGATAGCCTAGTGGTTAGAACATTGCGCTCACAATCTGACGACCCGGGTTCGATTCCCGTTCAAGGGGATATTTTCCCCTGGATTTAACATCAGTGCAGACTCCACTCTCCCCCAAAGTCCTTCGGATGAGACTATAAACCCGAGGCCCCGTGTGCGAACGCACGCAGGACATCTTGTACTCACGTTAAATCCTGTTCCGCTTTTCGTAAGAGTAGGCCATTGTGTGCCGGTGGGAACAGATGACAGAATTTACAAAACCGCATATACACGGGGACTGGATGTAAAAAAGCATATAAGTGCTTATTCCATTATCCTCGATATACAAAAAAAGAAAGAAAGTGGTTAAAATCGGTAACATACGGCAAAATCTCACCATTGGTGAACATAGAGGCTCTAGCCAAAGAACAAAAAAGAAAATGAAATGGATGGAAGTCTACTGTTTTCTATGAGAGCTGGTAAGTGTAATCCATAGTATGATTTTTTTCAAGTAGTTTTCACTCACATACAAAACCCAATCTTCCTATCTTTCTTTCTTTCTTTTCTTCTTTCTTTTCTTTCTTTCTTTTCTTTCTTTCTTTTTAAAAAAAACTTTTTTGTGTGCTTACTCACCTAGAGCTCAAAGGTTTACCAATGGTGAGATTTTGGCGTATGCGGGATTTTTTGTGTGTTGCCCACCATTAAGGTAGCCGCATTCCGACGTTAGAGGGATATCTAAATACGTCATCAGTGTGCATGCGTTGTTTTTCTTTTCTTTTCTTCTTTCCTTTCTTTTCTTTCTATTTTTTTCCAAAAATATTTCTCATCTGTTCTTTTTGGCACTAAAAAGGTCTACCTTTCCGAAATCACCACACAAGACCAGAACGAACAACCAAGGCCGCGGATTCAGAAAGAAGTTTCAGTTCTTTGTGAGATGATCGATGGCGATGGCAAAAGCGTCGTGATGTATGACGCTGTGGAAAGGTGCATGTGCTTTGGGACTACTTGACAAAGCTTCCCTCCACACTCTCTACCAGAGTGTCTCCCTGGGCTTGAGAGAGATAGGGTCACATCACTTCCCTTTTACCATCATTTCTCACGATTTTTCTTCAACATCATATCTGCATTACCATTATTTCTCATTGACCATCATTTTTCATGACCGTCATTTCTCGTTACCATCATTTCCCATTCATTACCATAGTTTCTTATTGTTTCTCTTTACCGATCACATCTCATTACCATTATTTCTCATTACCACAACTTCTCATTACCATCATTTCTCATTATTTTTCATTACCATCATTTCTTATTACCCTAATTTCTCAGTTTTCTTTAGCACAGTGGTCAGAGCAAAGGTTAAGCAGCATCAAGCGTGGTTACCACTTGGATGAGTGACGTTTAAGTGCCTTGGCTTCAGTACAGTCCCCTAGTTCACCCAGCTGTAAAATGGGTACCTGCCCTCTTTAGGGTCATGGAGGTAAAGCAGCGAGGGAGAGGAGATGGGCGCCGCCCTCAATATGCTGGCCCCTAGAGAAGTGAGGTCTTTGACGCCTCACTCCCCTACAACCTTATAGATTGTGAGACGCCTTTACCTTTTTTAAACCATCATTTTTCACTACCCTCATTTCTCATCACCATCATTTCTCATTACCGTAATTTCTCATCCCCTTCGTTTCTCATTACCATCATTTCTCATTATCCTCACATCTCATTTCCATCATGATTTTTTTAATCTACACAACCAGCAATAATGCATCATCAGCAAATGCGCGTCATCAAAGAATGAACGTCAGCAGCAAGGTTACCGAAACAGCCAAACTAGGCTCTTTCACACTAAGACAATGGGAATCATACCACACCACCTGCAAACACTATCATGCCAGAAGAATTCACATTGTAAGAAGTGAACTGGTTTAATGAACTTTTCCCCTCCCAAAAAATGCAGCAAACAGTGCTTCAGACAATAAATCACCTACAAAAAAACCATGCCAAAACATCGCTCACTCAATTGAAGAATATCGGTTACAATCACCTTTTATCTCACTACTTTTAACACTGGTTTTTTGACACCCTGTGACTAGCAGTTGCGGCTGAAACACACCGAGGTTATTTAATCTTCAATTGTAATATTTGAACACGAATTCTTCTGTCTCAACTTTGTCATTGTAATCTGCACAACTAACCCACCATCTTAGAGTGCTTATTTTCTATGGGGAGGAAACATAAAACAGACTTTCTTAAAACAAACCTTTCATGCCATTTTGGAAAGTTTAGTTCTTTTTTATGTTAAGAAAAAGGTGGGCTACTTTTGTTTTCTTGCTCTGGCTAAAGCTGCTTAAAGACACATCCTCGACGAGAGAGAGAGAGAGAGAGAGAGAGAGAGAGAGAGAGAGAGGAGAGAGGAGAGAGAGAGAGAGAGAGAGAGAAGAACAGACAGACAGACAGACAGACAGACAGACAGAAACAGAGACAGAGAGAAAGAGAAAAATAAAAGGGTTAAGCCGGATGGCGTGGGAAGAGAGTGAGTGAGAGAGAGAGTAAAAACTGCAACAAAATATGGCAGCTAAATCAGTAGGTAAAGGCACAAACACACAGGCCAACAGCAAGTGACACACAGGCCAACAGCCAACGACTCACAGGCCAACAGCCAACGACACAGGCCAACAGCCAACCACGCACAGGCCAACAGCCAGCGACACACAGGCCGACACACAGGCCAACAGCCAGTGATTCACAGGCCAACAGCCAGTGCCACACAGGCCAACAGCCAGTGACACACAGGCCAACAGCCAGTGACACACAGGCCAACAGCCAGTGACACATAAGCCAGCACACAGGCGAACAGCCAGCGACACAGGCTAACACACAGACCAATACACATGCCAACAGCCAGTGACACACAGGCCACAGACAGTGACATACAGGCCAACACACAGGCCAATACACATGCCAACAGCCAGTGACACACTGGCCACAGACAGTGACACACAGGCCAATACACATGCCAACAGCCAGTGACACACAGGCCAAAACACAGGCCAACAGCTAGTGACACACAGGCCAACAGCCAGTGACACACAGGCCAACAGCCAAACACACAGGCCAACAGCCAGACACACAGGCCAACAGCCAACGACACACAGGCCAGCACACAGGCCAACAGCCAGTGACACACCGGTCAACAGCCAGTGACACACAGGCCAACACACAGGCCAACAACAGCCAGTGACACACAGGCCAACAGCCAGTGTCACACAGGTCAACACACAGGCCAACAGCCAGCGACACACAGGCCAACACACAGGCCAGCAGCCAGCGACACACAGGCCAACACGCAGGCCAACAGCCAGCGACACACAGGCCAACACACAGGCCAACACACAGGCCAGCAGCCAGCGACACACAGGCCAACAGCCTACTAACGACCCTACAGTCACTGTGCTGCCTGTGAACTCGGCTGCATGGGGAAAGGAGAGGGCTGGGGGTACCCCCCCGCGCCATAAGGGGGGGAGGCAGGGTAGCCTGCCGGACTTGGTGCATCGGGCGGGGATGGTACTTGGAATCCTGGCGGGGGTGGTCCTTGGAAATCCTGGCGGGGGTGGTCCTTGAAATCCTGGCGCTGGGGGCGGGTACCAGGGGGTGTTGCCTGGCCCTGGGGGAGGCCCTGGGGGAGGCATGGGGTATCCTGGAGGAGGGCCCGGGTAGGCCGGGTACTGGGCCATAGGGGGTGGACCTGGGGCCTGCTGCGGGTAGACAGGCCCTCCCCCATACGGCTGGTAGGCTATCAAGTTGTTTCCCTGGGCCGCCCTCCGCGCCCTCTTCCTCTTCTTGTACCAGAAGAGGCCGCCGCCCACGGCGATGCCCACCACCGCGCACACCCCCAGGATGACCCCTAGGGCCACCCACACCGAGGCAAAGTCTTTGCTGTTGCAGCAGCCCCGGCTCCCCCCGCAGCATTTGTCGTCCTCAGGCGCGCACTTATTTAAAATCCGGTTGGTCACCCAGGTGCGTGTCAATCGGTTACGGCCGAAGAAGTTGATCTTTCGCCTGTAGATCAGGTATCTCTTTAGGACCGTGCAATACAGTGGCGTGGTCCTGTTCTGCTCTGCTTGAACGCCAGCTTGAAAGGACATCACCCACATCAGACAAAGAAGAGCTAGTGCACATGTCCACACCCCTCCCATCTGTGTCGCCTTCTCAAACAATGGTACTGGCCTGAAGCTCTTTCTCCTAAGCCACCAAAAGAGGGTTCTCAGCACATGCACACCTGGCCTCTGTTGATAACAAAAATTGATCCACAACAGAAGGAATACAAAAAAAACCGGCACTGACGTTTTACAACACTCTTGCAATGCTAGATCCAGAGCTGAATGACAGACACTTGATGTTTTACACCACTCTTGCAGTGCTAGATCTTCAAGTAAATCTTTGTTAGATCTATCGCCTGGCAGAAACGTCGATTCAGCGACTGGTTGACAATTTCGAAACGCTGGGAAGGTTAAAGCAAAACAATTGAGATTTGTGTGAAGAAAATGACTCTCTGGAAGAAAGGGTACTGGAGCTGGCTTAACTGAGACTTTCCGAAAAGCAAATTCCTGTGGCTTCTTGTGTGTTGGTCTTCCTTTAGCATGAACAAAGCAATCATCCCCTGACCTAATCTGGAACTAGCCACTGGAGCTGTTGTGGAAAGTAGTGACGTATTCATGAGCTGTGACGTTTTCTGTCTGCAACATTTTGTTTTCTGTAATGTCGTTCACTACTTTGGTGATATAGACACACCCGCATTTTCTCTCTCTCTCTCTCTCTCTCTCTCTCTCTCTCTCTCTCTCTCTCTCTTATATATATATATATATATATATATATATATATATATATATAACACCTCAGCAACTGATGTTATGAACTGCTGATAGTCTTGAACAGTGGTATATTATTTATGAATATCTATTCCTCTCCTTTTAAACAGGTCAATAAGAGTTGGGCAATCAAACAATAAATGGTGGATTGAAAGTGGTTGAGAACAGCAACATGTCAAATTTTTAGAGTATTTGGTATTCCATACATCTTGCCTCAGTTTATATAGTAAAATTTCTAGTTTCCGTGAACAAGAAACATTTTGAAAGTGTGTTTTCTTCATTTTGGAATGCGTACAATTCATCAATTTAACGTTAATTTCATGCGACGACAGTGCGAGATTGGAAACAAACGTTTCACTGCTGCAATCAGAAGCACCTTGCTTTGCTACAGAATCAACCAGCTCATTCCAATAAATTCCACAGTGAGAAGGGACCCATCAGAAAGTTATTTGGATACCTCTGCTTGCAATACAATGTATCAATAATTTAATCTCAAATACAACATCATTCCTTATGTTCTCCTTTCAGTGCTTTAGTGCCATCAATGCTGCTTTTGAGTCAACGCAAAAAAGAATGCGGCTCATATCAAGAGACGTATTTGGCAAATAATTCAAGGCTATAAGGATTGAAAATAATTCAGACGTAATAATAGAACAATGTGCTCCTAAATGAAGTGATTTTTGTACTTTTAAAACAGGGATCACAAAAGCTGCCCCAGTTCTGCCTGATTCCAGTACAGATCCATCAGTATACAATTTTAAGTGATTAGAATAATTGCTTTTAATGTGACTTTTGATATAAACAGTGAGCAAATTTTAATCTTAATTTTTTTTTTTACATCCATGTAGTCAATGTCAAAGTTAGCTGATATATGTTCCCAAGGAGGCATTTGAGGAACCATCGGAAGAATTGGAATTGATGCTATGTATCCGGATGTCAATTACTTTCATTAATGAATCTGTATGATTTTTATGTGTTAGCAGAAATATTGAAATATTGCATGCAACATTTTACGTGAGCCTAAATGCAGCCACCAATACAGCCAGTCAGAACCGGTCTAGGCACCTGCATGTAGATTCATATGCTACTTTGGCTAGCCTATTTTTTGTTCTGAGGGCGGAAGCCAGTGGGATGGAGGCATTCATTAGTTGTAGTGTATGTAAAAACTACAAAAAAAACACAAAACACAAAGCTCTCTCATCTCATCTCATCTCATCTGCTCCTGTAACCCCTCTCCAGGATCGTAGGGGAACCGCAGTGACGAACATCAGTTGGCTCCCTTTGCCGCGGTTGTGGGCAAGTGCCTGGGTTGTGGAGATGTTCTTCCTGGTCCATTCAGAGATGTTGTCTGCCCATTTCTTCTTCGGCCTGCCTCGCCTTCTCTTCCCCTCCACTGTTCCTTGTAGTATGGTCTTGAAGAGCCCATCTTATCTTGTCATCCCAACTTCCTTTTCTTGACTGTGGTCAGCAGGCCTTCGTAGTGTTTTACTTGTTGTGTGATGGTTTGCCGGACTTCTTCAAACACAAAGCAGCCCAATCATAAATGAATAAACCTAGCAAGACAGAACAAGAAAAACTGAGAAACAAGAAAACCGAGTCACTGTCTAAAAAGTGACAATGTGCTCAGAGAATTCAGACAGTACAGTTTGAGAACAGATCTATTAGCACAGATAAACACATGACCTAGATCTACCTATCCCTTGATGTCTAATCGCAGTTATATTCAACAAAAGTAAGCATATGCTCATAAAGTAACTTTACACACTGCTGCAGACGATTAAGCTGATAAAACAGACACACCGTATAATACTGGAAAACATCATTCACAATAAAAATGTTACAGCTAAACTTATTGCAGATCTTATGATCGTCAGCTAGATCTACATTTTGATCTCCAGACAGCATGAGGCATTGGTCAGGGTCTTGGAATTACTGGCTGGGAGGTCGCGGGTTCCAATCCAGTCCTTCGGATGAAACTATAAACTGAGGTCCCATGTGCACGCAGAACATCTTGCGAAGACGTTAAATCATGTTCCGCTTTTCGTAAGAGTAGGCCATTGCATGCCGGTAGGAACAGATGGCAGAATTTACAAAACCCATACACATGGGGACTCGATGTAAAAAAAAAAAGCACATACGTGCTTATTCCATTATCCTCGATATATAAGAATTAAAAAATCCCAAGACCCATAGTGAGATTTTTTTTTAAAAACCTGTAGCCGACTCCTACCCAGAGCGAGTGTGATGGTGGTGAAGACTGGAACCACACAGTCGACCGTCATCCACTTAATGGATGAGATTTTGAGAGCGTTGTTCTCATTACCTGACCAGCAGTGCAATGTGCCTGTACGTCCTGGGCCCCCTTGACGTTGATTTTCATCATCTTTGGTACCACCGACCATTTTGCGATAGAAGAAAGCTGCCTCTGAGTATGTGGCCCCGTTGCTGTAGTCCCGTAGTGACCCGAACTTTGGTCTTTCTCATACACTTTTTTGCCTGTAATGAGTTTGTGTCCAAAGTCTTCGGGGGGATTGGAGTTTAGGGAAGAAGCTCAATGAAGGGAAGCGGTGGTAGTCGTACTATACTGTTTATTTATTTTTATTTATTTTATATGGCATAAGCACTTATGTGCTTTTTTTTTACATCCAGTCCCCGTGTGTATGCGGATTTGTGAATTCTGTCATCTGTTCCCACCAGCACACAATGGCCTACTCTCACGAAAAGGGGGACAGGATTAAACGCGTGCGCAAGATGTTCTGCGTGCGTTGGCACACGGGACCTCGGTTTATAGTCTCATCCGAAATACAGAACGTTTTCCTTAAACTCAGTCTGGCTTTGCCAAGAAGCTGTTACTGTCATCAGAAGGAGCTGGGAAGGTGATGTCCTGCGTATGTCAGCTCAGAACAGGCATCACTAAATTCCAGCAAAGGGACCAAACAGCATTGCAGGGCCCCTCCGCCTGGTAACCTACAGCAGCCAAACAGGAATAAGCCCCTGTGGACTTCTGACACTAAGGATGCACCATAAAAAAGCTTGGGTATGGCTAGAGCAGAGGGAGTAAAAGGAGGGGGTGTGAGAATTAGTTTTAGTAGGTAATGAACAAATTTCCAGTGCTTAATCGATTATAAAACCATTTGTAAGATCTTCATTTTCTGGGTGAAACAGATTTCCAGCGTTTTTTCGATTGTAAAACCATTTGTAAGATCTTCATTTTCTGGGGGTTCTATGGAGAGTGTATTCAATGATGTAAAGATAGTCTATGACGTTGCGTCATGTTCATACCATAACCTACAGAACAGTTTCTGCAGTCGTGCTCTAAAGGTTGATGCTAAACTGGTTTCTTTTTCTTGTCCATGATGCCATCACTAAACACTCAGACATATAAGCTTTTCCAGCTTCGACCTAACCTGAAGAAAGTTCTCCCTTTTTCTGTAACAGTAAGGGAAGACAGTGCTTACCACGATACACATTTCCCACTCTTGCATTCATCTGTACCTTTATACACTCCATTGTCTGATTGATTTTGTTCGGGAACCACTGAAGATTTTGCAACCAGCTTCCACCACTCCTCGCGGTTCTAAGCAGCAATAGGAAAAAATGTTGCCCTACTCCTCGTTCTCAACAACCAGGACACTGAAGTAGATATTTTGATCAACATCCTCAACACTGCCGTCACCGTT
>CM054143.1:19186340-19208840 GCA_028751875.1 Rapana venosa | reverse complement strand
GCGCACGTAACATCTTGCTTTTGGCGCACATAGCATCTTGCTGGTTCTTTTGGTGCACATAACATCTTGCTTGCTCTTTTGGCGCACGTAACATCTTGCTTGCTCTTTTGGCGCACGTAACATCTTGCTTGCTCTTTTGGCGCACATAAACATCTTGCCTAGCTCTATGGCGCACATCGCTTTGCTAGGTTTATGGGCCGACTTACCACATTACTTGCGGCCTTTTCGACGCCCATTAACAGCTTAATGGTACCTTTTAGGACAGGGAAGTAAGCAGCAGGGTAGAGATGCGCTCCCCAAAATAGCGGCTCGACGTGAGTACAGTTGAGGTTGACCTTGCGCCCTACGACTTTAGTTAGGCCCCTATTCAACCGCTGTAACATGGGTACCTTGCCCCTGTAAGCTCAGGAAGTATGCAGATGAATGAGGAAACCCATAAAATTCTCTCTAGAGTAAGTGAGTTCTACCCTTTGCTTCCTGACGACCTTATAGTTTGGGAACCACCTTTACTTGTAACACTTTGAGGCTTTTGCCGGCACCTAGTATCGCCCACATTTATTGCTACTCAATTTCCTCAGGCAAAATGGCTTTAATTGAGTGACAAGTGTAAGATTTCATTTTCTGTTCATACTGATGCACCTCTGTGATTGACTTTGGACACGCCAACGATATTGTAACAACTCTTAAAGCATTTTCACAGCCACAATAGAACTAGCCCCGACATTTGTAGCCTTGCAATTGCCGTGATGCTAAAACGGGGTCTGTAGATGATGACACAGTTGCTAAAGATGGTGACACAGTTGCTGAAGATGGTGACACAGTTGCTGTAGATGATGACACAATTGCTGTGGATCATGACACAGTGGTTGTAGATGCACACAGACACACAGACACAGACACACTCACACACACAGACACAGACACACAATATCACTTTGAGTGAACAGACGTAAAACCGAAGTAACAACAACACACACACACACACACACACAAACATACACCACACACACACACACACACACACACACACACACACACACACACACACACACACACACACACACACACACACACACACACAGATTGTGTGCCGGTGGGGACATATGACAGAATTTACAAAACCGTATAAACACGGGGATTGGATGTAAAAAAATCATAGGTGCTTAATCCATTATCCCCGATATAAAGAATTTTAAAAAACGACAACACACATACACATTCTGTCTATGGTTTGTTGATTAGTATCCAATCAAAACTACCTAGCGGGGAGGGGTTATGATTTGATAGTTATTTGCTATTATCAAAATGGATGAATGAGACATCTTGTGGCATACTCTTTTCCCGTGAAAAGTCCGGTAGCAGTGCCATACATCAGTTGCTTCGGTTGTCAAGGTGAGATAGACAGCGGCTTGATGCTCAACGCTAGTGCGGAAAACATAGCTAGCTGCAGTCTCACAGAATGGAAACAATGATAACTGGACCTTCAATTGTTGCTGAATACTTCAAGTAAGGTAGTTTTAGTATCACAAAAAAAGAAAAAAAAGGGTGGCGCTGCTCTTGTGGCGACGCGCTCTCCCCGAGGAGAGCAGCCCGAATTTCACGTAGAGAAATCTCGTGACTTAAAGTGGTATAAAATATAAAAACAAAGAAGTTAGGCTAGTCATAGGCTTGAAACATTCACCTTCACTCAAGCTGTACGGCCCACGAGAGGAGCTGGAAAGGACTTGCCACAAATTTCTCCTAAACACTTCTGACGGTGTAAAAAGGGAACGAGAGAATGCGAAGAAGAAGAAGAATGCGAAGAAGAAGAAGAATGCGAAGAAGAATGCGAAGAAGAATGCGAAGAAGAATGCGAAGAAGAAGAAGAATGCGAAGAAGAAGAAGAATGCGAGAGAAGAAGAAGAAGAAGAAGAAGAATGCGAAAAAATGCGAAGAGAAGAAGAAGAAGAAGAAGAAGAAGAAGAAGAAGAAGAAGAAGAAGACCTTCACCTATCCCGTAGTCCCGAGGACCACGGAGTCACCACTGAAGATTTTGCTACCAGCTTCCTTCACCCACTTCCCAGCGGTCCTCTGCTTTCTGCTTGACGCATCAACAACCACAAAATGAAGACAACACCCGGTCCTTTTCCAGATTGAGGTCTCCGACCATGCTGACTACCGCGTATAGGAAATTGGCAGCTTGCTCATGCCATGATTGATTCCTGCTGGTTTCTGTGACTTTGTTTTTAGCCCCTAACCTCCACCCCTCCCCCCACACCCATCCCCTCACTTTGTACTTCTGCTCCTCTTTTCTTTCAAGCCTCTGACCTCTATTTGCATCTAACCCCCTATTTCCATAGCTGCCTCTGAATACCAGCTGTTTTCAGATGATATCATAAAATATATTTCGCAACAGCAGCAGCAGCAGCAGCAGCAGCATAGCAGTTTCAGGATGGCGAATGTTGAGGGGGGTCGGGGTGGGGGGTGGGGGTGGGCAGAATAACAAGGTGGCCGAGAGTGGAGGGAGGGAGGGAGGGAGGGAGGAACGGAGCAGTGAAAAATGCAGATGCCTTCCAGTTTTTTGCAGTAGGGTAGGCTCGTTTGTATTCAGTTCCGAAGAAACAAAACAACAGATGCTAGATCTATAACCGTTCAACTTTATTTCATTTATTTATTCATTCTTTTATATCGAGGATAATGGAATAAGCACTCATGTGCTTTTTTACATCTAGTCCCCGTGTGTATGCGGTTTTGTCAATTTTGTCATCTGTTTCCACCGGCACACAATGGCCTACTCTTCCGAAAAGTGGAACAGGATTTAACGTGTGCGCAAGATGTTCTGCATGCGTTTGAACACGAGGCCTCGGTTTATAGTCTCATCCAAAGGACTTCAATGAGGTCGTAGGTTTGAATCCCGGTGGTGGATGGTGAATTAAAGGTGGGGATTTTTTTTCTTCTTTTCACAACCTCCCAGGTCCATTTTTTCAAGTGTAGACCTGCCAGAGCCTTGATTCATTTCGTGTATAATTATACACCCGCAGAAGATCAACTAGCACGTTAAAGATCCTGTAGTCCATGTACCCTCATCAGACAACGAAAACTGAAGTGGTTTGGTCATGTCACACGCTCCTCTGGTCTTGCTAAAACAATCCTACAAGGCACAGTGAGGGGAGGAAGAAGAAGAAGAGGCAGCCAAAGGAAGAGATGGGAGGACAACATTTGAGAGTGGACAGACATAGAGCTGAGAGACACCCTGAGGGCGGCTGAGAGACGAGAGGACTGGAGAAAGGAGGTTGACAAAGCTTCGAAGGCGCCCCAAAGGATTCGGAATCTGAGGGATCGGTGACGGTGACGAATCCATGTTCACGTTTGACGTGTGACAAAAACAGGAACGTACCCAGCATATATCTCCCAAGTCGGAATGCAGCTACCTTCATGATGAACCAAAACCCTCACCCTTGGTGAACCTCGAGGTCAAGGCCGAGGGACGGAAAACAAAACGTTGGGAAAAACGATTACTCAAGACTCAAGACTCGAAACTCGAGAATACTTTATTCTCTCAATGGAGAAATTATGAGTGGCATATTAAGATTACACAATATGCTTTAAGCAATATATACATAACATATAACACACATCATCAAAGTTGACAGTACTTGATGTCACACACACACTTAACACACACACACACACACACACACACACACACACACACACACACACACACACACACACACACACACGCACGCACGCACGCACGCACGCACGCACGCACGCACGCACCACACACACACACACACACACACGCACGCACACACACACAGACACACACAGCACACACACACACACACACACACACACACACACACACACACACACACACACACACTGCCTTCTCTCTTAACAAATATGTCCTACTGCCTTCAAGACATCCAAAATTGGATGATACAGAGCAAGTTACAGCTAAATGCAGATACAACTGAAGCCATGCTTGTAGGTAAAGGAAGGGTAAAGGTAAAGGAGTCCCATAACCTATAAGGTCGTAGGGGAGCGAGGCGTCAGAGACCTCACTTCTCTAGGGCCAGCATATTGAGGGCGGCGCCCATCTCCTCTCCCTCGCTGCTTTACCTTCCCTGACCCTAAAGAGGGCAGGTACCCATTTACAGCTGGGTGAACTGGGGGAACTGTACTGAAGCCAAGGCGCGCAAACGGTCACCCATCCAAGTGGTAACCACGCTCGACGCTGCTTAACTTGGCTGGGGGAAAGCGATTGCTCCGACCACTGAGCTATCCCGTCCTCCTTGTAGGTACCAAACACAAACTCTCTTCCATCACAACAGCTTCAATAGAATTCGGCAATACGTCTGTCCCTCTATCCACTCTTGTAAAATATCTAGGGGTCATTATCGACAATACACTCTCTATGCAAAAATTCATCACCCAGACCTGCCAGTTATGCTACTATCAATTACGGCGTATTAGTGCAGTTCGAAAGTACCTGTCCACTGATGCAACATCCAAACTAGTCATGTCTCTCATTCTCTCACGTCTGGACTATTGCAATTCTCCTCTGGCTGGTCTGCCAGCTTCATCTATCCACTCCCTTCAACGTATACAAAACTCTACTGCTCAACAAGTCCTCAGAAAGAAAAAATCGGAGCACGTTATCCCTCTCCTGCGATCTCGCCACTGGCTGCCTGAGCCACAGAGAGTAAATTATAAGATCAGTACGCTCTGTTACAAATGTCTCACAAAACAGCACCCTCTTACCTCTGTGAATGTCTTCACCTGTACACTCCTTCCCGTTCCCTCCGCTCTGCCGCAGATACCTTGTGCTTAAGAATACCCAGATTCAACCAATCCACTGTCGGCCGTCGCTCTTTCTCTATTTCTGGTCCAATGATCTGGAATGACCCCCCTCTCCCCTCGCCAAAAGCCTACTTATGACACTGTTAAAACCAGTCTCAAAACACATTTATTTAAAACCTACGACTTTCCCCTCTTGTTTCATCTCATTTCTGTCCTTGCTCTCAACAGCCTAAACACCCATGTCCCTGCCAAGGTGCACAATTTCTGTGTGTGTGTGTGTGTGTGTGTGTGTGTGTGTGTGTGTGTGTGTGTGTGCGTGCGTGTGCGTGCGCGCTTGCGTGTGTGTATACATTTCAATTTGTAAAAACTATTAATTGTAACTTGTTGCATGTGTTAGAGTAGGATGAATGCAAGAACTATGATTTGTTTTTGCAAGATAAAGCGCTATATAAATTCCATTTATTATTATTATTATTATTATTATTATTATTATTATTGTAATCATCATCATCATTATCATCATCATTATTTTATTATCATTATTATTATTATTATTATTATTATAAACCCACACGCACGCGCGCGCGCGCGCACACCTACACACACTCACACACACACACACACACACACACACACACACACACACACACACACACACACACACACAAACACACACACACACACACACACAACACACACACGTACACGCATTGAGACAACAAAAACAGTGTTAGGAACGACAAGGTAAAATTAGAACATAATTACCGGGGAATGCATCAGCAAAAACGCAACCGAGAAAGCACCCAAGAAAGAATGATTGAGACTGAGCCAAATACATGCTTATACAAAAGAAAGATAGAATGACGACATACACCCCTACAGAGAATGGGCCAAAAAAAATCATAAAGGCAAAGATTGCAGATGTCTGTCAGAGATAAAGCACCTGGTCTTCTGCCACGTGTCTTCGATTCCATTACCGTCAAAAGAGCAAACGTGTCGTGCCTGACAGATGGCTCTGATGAAAGTTAATGACCCTTCATCTTGAGTGATGGCAAAGCCCTGTGGATACAGACAGACCGCCTTCTGTTTACTACTGCCATTCCCTCTGCACTTTTCTTGGGGGGATATTTCTTGGGTTTGATGTCTTAGTGACAAGAACCACGGTTACTGGCAGATCATTTGATGAAGGTTAAAAGGTCGTTACACTTTGCTTTATTCGTGCGAAGACATTTACAAGAAAAGGAGGGAGGGAGAGGGGGGGAGGAGAGAGAGGAGAGAGAGAGAGAGAGAGAGAGAGAGAGAGAGAGAGAGGAGAGATGGAGGGAGAGAGAGGGAGAGAGAGAGAGAGAGAGAAGAGAGAGAGAGAGAGAGAGAGAGAGAGAGAGAGAGAGAGAGAGAGAGAGAGAGAGAGAGAGGAGAGAGAGAGAGAGAGGAGCGATAAATAAGTCGATAAATAGACATATAGCCTGACAGCCAGACATACACACAGACACAGATACAGGCACAGACACAGACAAACACAGACAGATACAGACACAGACACAGAAAAACACACAGAAACACACACACACACAGAGTGCGCGAGACAGTATAGAACGGGAAAACAAGACATGAAAGAATACATGAAGAAAGATAGAGAATACTTCATCTTCTGAAAACAACACATGAACGATTACAGGAAAAAAAAAGAAAAAGACAATGCCTTCCTCTGAAAGCATCACATGAAAAAAATACATGAATAAACACAAAGAAAATGTAATCATCTGAAAACATGAAATGACGGGATACATGAATAAAGATGGAGACAGCTTCAACCTCTATAAACACCACATGAAACAGTACAGGAATAGAGATGGAAAAAGAAAAGCTTCAATCTCTGAAAACATGATATGAAGGAATACATGAATAAAGATGGAGACAACTTCATCCTCTGAAAACATCACATGAAGGAACACATGAATAAAGAAGGAGACAACTTCATCATCTGAAAACATGACATGAAGGAACACATGAATAAAGATGGAGACAACTTCATCCTTGGAAAACATGACATGAAGAAACACAAGAATAAAGATGGAGACAACTTCATCCTCTGAAAACATCACATGAAGGAACACATGAATAAAGAAGGAGACAACTTCATCATCTGAAAACATGACATGAAGGAACACATGAATAAAGATAGAGACAACTTCATCCTCTGAAAACATGACATGAAGGAACACATGAATAAAGATGGAGACAAGACAACTTCATCCTCTGAAAACATGACATGAAGGGACACATGAATAAAGATGGAGACAACTTCATCCTCTAAAAACATGACACGAGGGAATACATGAATTCAAGATTGAGAACGACTTCATCCTCTGAAAACATGACATGAAGGACCACATGAATAAAGATGGAGAAAAAACTGTCATCCTTTAAGTGCTGATGACCCAGTGTGTGTCCCAGTGAGAGGTCAGCGGTCGTCTTTCGTCTTTTATCTCTTAGAGCCAGGACCCCCAATCCATTTACAGACAAAGCGTGCACACGTATGAACATAGTGTGTGTGGGGTGGGGATGGTGGTGGTGGTGGTGGTGGTGGTGGGGGAGGGGGGTGTTGTGTTTCTGTCTTTATGCTAGAGAGATGGAGTACTTGTGTTTGCATCGTAATGGCTTTTCTGTTATTCCCCCTCCCCCCCCCCCCCAACACACATACACCTTTAGCCCCATATCGATGTAAAGGATCACTCCGTGTGTGTGTGTGTGTGTGTGTGTGTGTGTGTGTGTGTGTGTGTGTGTGTGTGTGTGTGTGTGTGTGTTTGTGTGTGTGTGTGTGCGTGTGTGCGTGTGTGTGTGTGTGTGTGTGTGTTTGTTTTGTGTGTGTGTGTTGTGTGTGTGCGCTTGCTTGCTTGTGTGTGTGTGTTTGTGTGTGTGTATTTGTGTGTGTATGTGTGTGTGTTTGTGTTTGTGTGTGTGTGTGTGTGTGTTTGTGTGTGTGTGTGTTTTGTGTGTGTGTGTGTGTGTGTGTGTGTATGTGTGTGTTCTTCTTTAATTTAACGTCTGTTGACAACAAGTGATATTAGACAAGCACGTATATGTGCATGTGCAAGTCCATGCGCATTGGTTAGTGTGTGTGTGTGTGTGTGTGTGTGTGTGTGTGTGTGTGTGTGTGGTGTGTGTGTGTGTGTTAATGTTTGTGTGTTTGTGTTTTTGTGTGTATATGTGTGTGTGTGTGTGTGTGTGTGTGTGTTCTTTTTTAATTTAACGTATGTTCACATTAAGTGATATTAGCCAAGTACATGTATGCGCATGCGCATTGGTGAGTTTGTGTGTGTGTGTGTGTGTGTGTGTGTGTGTGTGGTGAAGAGAGAGAGAGAGAGAGAGAGAGAGAGAGAGAGAGAGAGAGAGAGAGAGAGAGAGAGAGAGAGAGAGAGAGAGAGGAGAGAATATGTGTATGTGTGTGTATTTAATTCAAGTTACCTTCTATCAATGTGCGTTCAAGGTTATAAGCGTGCAAAACTTATTAGTTGCTGAAATTGACAATATTCATTATTATCACTGCAAAACAAATATTTCTTCAAAAGAGAACAACAAAACATTGACTAGCGATGAATTAAAACGAAAAGGAAAAAAAAGACCTAAAGTGGTGGAAGAAAATCGATCTTATTGCCTGCATGACATGACCGTATCCAGCATGACACATAGAGATCTGTTCAAGTTGCATACAACCAGATTGACTGATTGATTGATTGATTGATCGATTTAATTATCATGTATGTATTTTTTATTTATTTATTTGTTTTAGACCACTATAAGTCACGGCAGATTTCTCTGCGTAAAATTAGGGCTGTTCTTTCCCCAGGGAGAGCGCGTCGCCGCAAGAGCAGCGCCACCCATTTTTTTCCTTTCGGCAACTGTTTCGTTTCCCTTTCAGACTGACCTTTTTTATAACAGAGTTTTACCAGGAACAACTCTCTTGTTGCCATGGGCTCTTTAACGTGCGCTTAATAATTATGTGTAACATACGGAACCTCGGTTTATAGTCTCATCCGAAAGACTAGCACCCAGACAACCACTCACGGTCTAATGGATAGTGGGGAAGTTTCGGGCACAAACGAGGATCGAACCATCGCACACTTCTGACCCGGACTTTTTCGCTTTCTAGGCAAGTGCGCTACTTCTACACCACAGATCCACATGGAGTCCTTCGGATGAGACTATAAACCGAGGCCCCGTGTGCGAACGCGTGCAGAACATCTTGCGCACACGTTAAATCCTGTTCCGCTTTTCGGAAGAGTAGGCCATTGTGTGCGGGTGGAAACAGATGACAAAATTTACAAAACCGCAAACACGCGGGGACTGGATGTAAAAAAGCACATGAGTTATTCCATTATCCTCGATATAAAAGAATAAATAAATAAGATTGTGTCTGCAATGTTGATTTGTTTTTGTTTTTGGGTATCACAATAGAAGATGATATCGGAAAATTGCATGTGTACGGTGGTGACAATGTGCTTTTGGCTGATACTAGTCAGCTGACATTACAACGCATGTTTAGACTTTAAAAATTGTTTCATTTTCCCCTGTATGGAACATTCGGGGGTGGGGGATATTGGGGGTTAGGGGGTGGGGGATATTGGGGGTAGGGGGTGGGGGATATTGGGGGTAGGGGGTGGGGGATATTGGGGGTGGGGTGGGGGTGGGGGTAGCCTTCATGAAGAAACTGATTTTCCTTGATTTACCCCGCTTTGTTTTAAATCAATTGATCATGCGCTGCCTACATCATCTGTGTCAATTCTTTCTCATTTCCACCCCTGTCATGCATCCACACTTCAGAGGATCCCTGAAGAGCTAAGCACTGTTTTCCTCCACTTGTAGTGCTTCCCTGAGGCATCAGCATCTTAGCAACTGTAACTCTGCTGCGTTGAAAGAAAGAGAGAGAGAGAGAGAGAGAGAGAGAGAGAGAGAGAGAGAGAGAGAGAGAGAGAGGAGAGAGAAGAGAGAGAGAGAGAGAGAGAGAGAGAGAGAGAGAGAGAGAGAGAGAGAGAGAGAGAGAGAGAGAGAGAGAGAGAGAGAGAGAGAGAGAGAGAGAGAGAGAGAGAAGAGAGAGGAGGAGAGAGAGAGAGAGAGAGCGAGAGAAGAGGAGAGAGAGAGAGAGAGAGAGAGAGAGAGCGAGAGAGAGAGAGCGAGAGAGAGAGAGAGAGACAGAGAGCGAGAGAGCGAGAGAGAGAGAGAGAGCGATAGAGAGAGAGAGCGAGAGAGAGAGAGAGACAGACAGAGAGACAGAAAGACAGAAAGACAGTAACAGGGAGAGAGAGACAGAGAGAGAGACACAGAGAGACAGAGAAACAAAGAGATATAGAGTAATAGCGACAGGGAGACAGACACAGAAGAGAGAGAGAGAGAGAGGGAGACGAAGAGACAGAGACAGAGAGCGAGAGAGAGCGAGAGAGAGAGCGACAGACAGACAGACAGAGGCAGACAGACCCACAGAGAGAGAGAGAGAGAGAGAGAGAGAGAGAGAGAGAGACAGACAGAGAGAGATTGATAGACAGACAGACAGAAAGAGATAGAGAGACAGAGACAGACAGAAAGACAGATAGAGACACAGACAGACAGACAGACAAACAGAGAGAGACACACACACGCGCGCAAAGTTTTGCATACTGATAATTATACAGATTTACAGAGCAAACAAAATGGATAATTATGTAGACAGATAGAAAGACATCTAGTATCACTGAGAGTGAACAGACGTAAAATCGAATCGAATCGAAGCGAATAGAAAGACAGACAAACAGACAGACAGACAGGAATACAAACAGACAGACAGACTAACAGGCAGACAGACAGACAGACAGACAAACAGGCAGAAAGACAGGCAGACAGACAGGCAGACAGACAAACAGACAGACAGACAGGCAGACAGGCAGGCAGACACACAGACAGACACACAGACAGAGCCCATAGTTTCACTTTCAGATAATTGTCAGCCTGGGATATTGGCTCGGTCATGACCTCTTAGCAAGAACGTGACTGTCTTCAAAGTCTTGTTCATCCCCCGTCTCTCCGTTTCGAGAGGAGGAACCAAATCCAGGATGACAAAAAAGCCTCATGGCTGTTAGTCCGGATGCCTTCCACCCCCCACCCCCTCTCCCTCCCCCACCCCTTTTCTGAAACCTCACCTGTTTTGTAACGATTTTTCATCCCGTAATCTTCACAAGGGGGGTCAGGATAGCTCAGTGGTCAGAGCACTGGCTTTTCTGCAGTCAATGTTAAGCAGCATTGAGCGTGGTTAACCAAGTAGATGGTAGACCTTTTGCGCGCCTTGGTTTCAGTACAGTCCTCCCAGTTCAGTTCACCCAGCTGTAAATGGGTACCTGCCCTCTTTAGGGTGAGGGAAGGTAAAGCAACGAGGGAGAGGAGATGGGCGCCGCCCTCAATATGCTGGCCCCTGGAGAAGTTGAGGTCTCTGACGACCCGCTCCCCTACGACCACTAGGTTGTGGAACACCTTTACCATTACCTTCTGGAAATTTTGTGCTAGTAATTCCCTCTTTTCTATCCCTCTCTTTGTTTCTGCCTTGTTCCTTTTCTTCCTGTCACCTCCTTATTGTCTATTTTCTGCCTTCTTGGTCCAGTCTCCTGCATTTTTTCCCCAGAAAGATTTTAAAAAAAAAACAGTTTTCTCCAAAGGGAAGTTGGATGTGCTGGGCCTGACTTGTCAGGCGCTTAACGGCAACCCAAGCAATGCATTTTTTGCTGGAATGACAGACAACGGTTGCTGCTGTCTGAGTATTTTTCTCTCTCCATTGCAAGCATCCCTGAATAAAAAAAACAACCCTGACCAGCTTTGCTTTCAGTTCCCCCCCAAACTCTCCAACAGAACGAATAGATGAACAGAAGAATTGAAAGGAAGAATAATTGCGACACTCCACCTCAACATGAATGAGTGGCATTGCCCCTGACCCACTTTTCCTCTAGGAGCCATTTTGGGCAAGTAGGGGGGTCAGGTTGTCCATTTTGAGATTTTGATTCACTAGTAAGAGCTTCTCCGCATTCCAGGCACTTGCCCACAAGCGCCGCAAATGGAGCCAACTGGTGCAACCGTTCGTCACTCCAGTCCCCCTACGACCCCGGATGGGGGTTATGGGAGCAGATGAGATGAGATGAGATGAGATGAGATATAACTATAGCCCTTCTTCTACCTTGTACTGAAGTATCAATGCAACATTTTGTTTCCTGTTGCTTTAAAAACGCGATTAAAAACACCGGGCCCTCATTCTGACCACCTTTAACGATGAACTGAAAACGTGTCGATTTCTCATTTTGTCACTTCCTGCAGTCTGTCATTTCAGTTTGTAATAACGTTTCATAGAATGGTCTGATTTTATGATCGGGTTTTTTGATAGTCATGGATTAGCCATTTTAGTGAAAATTGATAACATGCTAACAACTAAAAATTGACCTCCGGGTGCAGTATGACTCATTATGTGTAAAGAAAAAACAACAGGGTAAACAAAAGTAATTCGGAAAAGAATTTGAATAGAGCGAAAGAAACATAGTCATCAATGAAAGAAGATCTAAGAATAAGGAAGCGAAGAAAGAAAGAAAGAAATAAAGAAAGGAAGGAAGAAAAAAATACAGTAAGAAATGAAAGAAAGATAGAAAGAAGAAAAAAAGGAAGGAAAGAAAGGAAAAAGAAAAAGAAAGAAATAGAAGAAACAAGAGAAAGAAAGGAAAAAAAGAAAGAAAAACAAGAAGGAATGAAAGAAAGAAGATACACAAAGTAAGCGAAAAACAGCGCCGAAACAACGGAAGAAAGGAAGAAATAAATAACATGAAAATAAAGGAAATAAACAAAAAAAGGTAGGAGAAAAAAAAAAAAGAATAACGAGAGAACAAAACCCCAGCAGAAGAATATGACAGAATCTTTAAAGTGAAGATGGAGACAGAAGACTATAGACAGTAATCAAAAAAGAGATTTACAAGCAAAGGGGGAAAAAAAGAACGAAAGATGGAAGAAATGCAGATAAAAGAGTGAAGGAATCAAAGGTACAAAAGAAGAAATATCTGAACGAAGACAAACACAAGAGAGAAAGAGTGAGACTCGAACATTAATCTGAAAAGAGACACCCTGATTCTAATAAGATTATTAAGTAAATTAAGAACAAAATAGAGGGGAGACAGCACGAAGCTAGAGAGAGAGAGAGAGAGAGAGAAGAGAGAGAGAGAGAGAGAGAGAGAGAGAGAGAGAGAGAGGAGAGAGAGAGACAGGGAGAGACAGAGAGACAGACAGGTAGACAGACAGACAGATAGCCAGACAGACAGACAGGCAGGCAGACAGACAGACAGACAGACAAACAGGCGGGCAGACAAACAGGCAGGCAGACAAACAGGCAGACAGGCAGACAGACAGGCAGACAGACAGACAGACAGACAGACAGACAAACAGACAGATAGGCAGGCAAGCAGGCAGACAGACAAACAGACAGACAGGCAGGCAGACAGATAGCAAGACAGACAGACAGCCAGCCAGACAGACAAACAGGCAGGCAGACAGACACACAGACAGAGACCATAGTTTCACTTTCAGATAATTGTCAGCCTGGGATATTGGCTCGGTCATGACCTCTTAGCAAGAACGTGACTGTCTTCAAAGTCTTGTTCATCCCCCCGTCTCTCCTTCGTTTCGAGAGGAGGAACCAAATCCAGGATGACAAAAAAAGCCTCATGGCTGTTAGTCGGATGCCTTCCACCCCCCACCCCCTCCCCCACCCCTTTTCTGAAACCTCACCTGTTTTGTAACGATATCTCATCCCGCAATCTTCACAAGGGGGGTCGGGATAGCTCAGTGGTCAGAGCACTGGCTTTCCCACAGCCAATGTTAAGCAGAATTGAGCGTGGTTACCACTTGGATGGGTGGCTGTTTGAGCGCCTTGGCTTCAGTATAGTCCCCTAGTTCAGTTCACCCAGCTGTAAATGGGTACCTCCCCTCTTTAGGATCAGGGAAAGTAAAGCGGCGAGGGAGAGGAGATGGGCGCCGCCCTCAATATGCTGGCCCTAGAGAAGTGAGGTCTCTGACGCCTCGCTTCCCTACCACTACATAGGTTGTGGGACACCTATACCATTACCTTCTGGAAATTTTGTGCTAGTTATTCCCTCTCTTCTACCACTCTCTTTGTTTCTGCCTTGTTCCTTTTCTTCCTGTCACCTCCTTATTGTCTATGTTCTGCCTTCTTGGTCCAGTCTCCTGCCTTTTTTCCCAGAAAGATTTTTTAAAAATAACAGTTTTTTCCGAAGGGGAAGTTGGATGCGCTGGGCCTGACTTGTCAGGCGCTTAACGGCAACCCAAGCAATGCATTTTTCGCTGGAATGACAGACAACGGTTTTTGCTGAGTGTTTTTCTCTCTTCATTGTAAGCATCCCCGAATATAAAAAAACCTGACCAGCTTGCTTTCAGCCCCCTACCCCCCAACTCTCCAACAGAACGAACAGATGAACAGAAGAATTGAAAGGAAGAATAATTGCGACACTCCACCTCAAAATGAATGAGTGGGATTGTCCCTGACCCACTTTTCCTCTAGGAGCCATTTTGGGCAAGTAGGGCGGGTCAGGTTGTCCACTGTGAGATTTTGATTGACCTGTAAGAGCTTCTCCACAACCCAGGCACTTGCCCACAACCGCCGCAAATGGAGCCAACTGGTGCAACCGTTCGTCACTCCAGTCCCCCTACGACCCCGGATGGGGGTTATGGGAGCAGATGAGATGAGATGAGATGAGATGAGATACAACTATAGCCCTTCTTCTACCTTGTACTGAAGTATCAATGCAACATTTTGTTTCCTGTTGCTTTAAAACCGCGTTTAAAAACACCGGTCCCTCATTTTGACCATCTTTTACGATGAACTGAAAACGTGTCGATTTCCCATTTTGTCACTTCCTGCAGTCTGCCATTTCAGTTTGTAATAACGTTTCATAGAATGGTCTGATTTCATGGTCGGGTTTTTTGAGTCATTGATAATTAGCCTTTTTAGTGAAAATTGATAACATGCTAACAACTAAGAATTGACCTTCCGGGTGCAATATGACTCATTATGTGTAAAGAAAAAAACAACAGGAAAAAAAAGGAATTCGGAAAAGAAATTAATTAGAGCGAAAGAAACATAGTCATCAATGAACGAAAATCTAAGAATAAAGAAGCAAAGAAAAAATGAAAGAAGGAAAGAAAGAAAAAAAGGAAGGAAGGAAGGAAGAAAGAAAGAAAGGAAGAAAGGAAGAAAGAAGAAAAGAAGGAAGGACAGAAAGGAAAAAGAGAAATTAAGAAAGAAAGAAAAAAGAGAAAGAAAGGAAAATAAGAAAGAAAGGAAAGAAATAAATGAAGGAAGGAAAGAAAGGAAAAAGAAAGAGAAAGAAAGAAAAAAAGAAAGAAAGGAAACAAATGAAAGAAAGAAGATGCAGAAACTAAACGAAAAACAGCGCAGAAACAACGGAAGAAAGGAAGAAATAAATAACATGAAAATAAACAAACAAAAAAGGTAGGAGTAAAAAATAATTAAAGAATTACGAGAGAACAAAACCCCAGCAGAAGAATATGACAGAAGCTTTAAAGTGAAGATGGAGATAGACGACTATAGACAGTAACAAAACAAGAGATTTACAGGCAATGGGGAAAGAAAAGAAGAACGAAAGATGGAAGAAATGCAGATAAAAGAGTGAAGGAATCAAAGGTACAAAAGAAGAAATATCTGAACGAAGACAAACACAAGAGAGAAAGAGTGAGACTCGAACATTAATCTGAAAAGAGACACCCTGATTCTAATAAGATTATTAAGTAAATTAAGAACAAAATAGAGGGAAGACAGCACGAAGCTAGAGAGAGAGAGAGAGAGAGAGAGAGAGAGAGAGAGAGAGAGAGAGAGAGAGAGAGAGAGAGAGAGAGAGAGAGAGAGAGAGAGAGAGAGAGAGAGACAGACAGACAGACAGACAGGAGAGAGACAGAGACAGAGACAGAGAGATAGAGAGACAGAAAGACACAGAGAAGAGACAAAGAGAGACAGAGAGAGACAGATAGAGACAGAGAGAGAGACAGAGAAAGACAGAGAGAGACAGAGAGAGACATAGAGAAAGACAGAGAGAGAGAGGCAGAGAGAGACAGAGAGAGAGACAGACAGATAGAGAGAGAGACAGACAAAGAGACAGACAGATAACCAGACAGAGAGACAGAGAGAGACACAGAGAGAGAGACCGACAGAGAGACAGAGAGAGACAAAGAGAGAGACACAGAGAGAGACAGAGAAACAGAGAGAGAGACTGAGAGACAGACAGACAGACACACACAGACACAGATGCACGCACACACGCACACATACACATACGCCGACGTGTGCTGATATAAACGCATGCCTGCAGCGCGCGCACACACACACACAACACACACACACACACACACACACACACACACACACACACACACACACACACACACACACACACACACACACACACACACGTGCACAAACACACACACACGTACACAAATAACACACGTTCCTTTTCACTTCTGTCTTTCCTCCTCAATAGTTTATTCCTTTATCTCATTTATCTAAATTTACATTTTTAAGATTGATGGTCAAATGCCTGTAGTTATATAATACCATTGTTTTTGTCAAACGTAATCTCTCTCTCACCCACTCTCTGTCTGTGAACATTTACTTGTAAACTTTGAAAAAAGAAAATATAGATATATTTCTTTATCTCTCTCTCTCTCCTTCCACCTCCCTCTGTATGTCCGTCTGTCTATCTGTCTGTCTGTCTCTCCCCTCTCTCTCTTTACCCCCTCCCTCTCTCTCTTCCTCCCCGCCTCTCTCTCTCTGTGATGTAATGTTATCTTGTTACCTCGCACATTATTTGTGGGGTTTTCCCCCTGATTGCATGATCCTTCATTTGATGTGATTGATTCATTTCGTTCTGGTACCCGGAGAAAATGAGGCTGTTACATAGGGCTGATAGCACAGCTGACAGGGATATACATCCTGACACGAAGAGTGACAGCAAGCCAGTTTGCATACATATACTTACAATCATAGTAAACGGCATTAGCGTGGGAAACAACGATTCTGTGCCCCCTGGAACTTATGGTCGGAAAAAAAGGCAAGACTCCTGAACATAGGCAATTTTGACACTTTAAGTCTGGATAAATACAACCTGCACATCATTCTCCTCACCAAACACTACCTACCTATCCCCCATGTTCCTCCAACCTCCCTTCCCCCATAACTTACCCCCTCCCTCCCTATCCCCCTCCCCTAGTTAGCCCACTCCCTCCCTGACCCCTTCCTCCTAACCTCTTCCTTCCTTCCCCTCCATCCATTTTCCTAACCCTATCCCCTTCCTTCTTCATATCCCCCTTCTCCCTCCCTCTATACCCCTCCTCCCATCTCCTCCAAGGTATCCTCTATCCCCCCAAAATGATTTATAAAACAAAACAAATAAACAAAAACGGATATGGGAAGATAGACAACGCATCTCCTCCAAACTTGGGAGGATTAGAAGTTACGGAGTGATCCCCCGTAGAGACCACAAACTTTTAACTCACAGCAGAAGCTGTTGCCTTCAAAGTTTTACAACGTATTATTAACCTAACAATTCCAAACTTTAACGGTGTCTTTTCCAATATTGGAACGAAAGCTTGTTCTAAACCATTTAATTTCACCATGTCCTTGTTCCAGACTGGTCAACAGTAGAGTCGTTAATTTTATATGAAAATTACTGCTTCATTTCTATTAGATACAAACTTTTATCTGGACTTCTCAGTGATTTCAAACAAAATAAGAGATAAAATAACTGTTTATGATAGCCTATGAAGGGGAGGTAATATTGCCATAATATAGAATGAGAGTTTTATCACGCGTATAGAATGTGTCAAAAACTGTAAATAGAGTTGAACAACGTTCATATGTAGCATACATAACTTAACAGCTTGAAGACTATTGTCACAGGCAAATATATGTTATGTAAAAAAAGGTAAAGGTAAAGGAGTCCCATAACCTATAAGGTCGTAGGGGAGCGAGGCGTCAGAGACCTCACTTCTCTAGGGCCAGCAGATTGAGGGCGGCGCCCATCTCCTCTCCCTCGCTGCTTTACCTTCCCTGACCCTAAAGAGAGAAGGTACCCATTTACAGCTGGGGGAACTGGGGGAACGGTACTGAAGCCAAGGCGCGCAAACGGTCACCCATCCAACTAGTAACCATGCTCGACGCTGCTTAACTTGGCTGGGGGAAAGCGAGTGCTCCGACCACTGTTATGTAATGGGTAATAAATCCAGAATATCTTCGTTATGGCCTGGTTTTTATTAGCTTTACGAGATGAAAGAATTAACGTGATTGTTTTTCAGGTTGATCCTGTTGGATGTTTGAAGGGATTAGAAGATCTTGATCTTAACTTTGATTTGAAGTGAAAGCTGTTATAGTTATTGAAACTAAATGAGGTGATAGTCCTAATATGGCCTTCGTGGTCGTAGGGCTATCAACCACATAATGATGATGACGATAATGATGATGATGATGATAATAATAATAATAATAATAATAATAACAATAATAATGATAATACTAATAATAAGGCAGAGGGGCAGGTTTGGGGAAGGGGACTGTGGGGTGGGGGGTGGGGGGGTGGGGGGTATCATAAGTATATGTAAGCAAACTGGCTTCCTTGGCGACTGTCCTAAAGACTGAACTAGAGCAACAAGTACCATCTACCAGTGGTTTATTACAGATGCCGACCTAACAAGATAAAGTGCCTCTTACTCCCTTGACTCACTCACTCTCTCTCTCGTTGTGGTCCAATTCTGTACCACCCTCTCAAACCTTAAAAGAAATTAAAAAACAACCCGAAGTAAAACGGTCTTCTGTCAGATGGCAGTAGAAGGAATCAGAAGAAGATCAAAGACACCCATCCTCTTGCAGGGACCAGATAAAGTAGCCTTCCTCCCTCCCCCCTCCCGCCATCCCCCATCCCCACCCCACTGCCACTCCTCCCCCAACCTTCCCTACACAACCATCACTGGAAGACCAGTGCTGAACACTACTATGTAGCTGTTGCTGTTGCTGTGTTCCAAGGTATTGCTAGGAGAGAGAGAGAGAGAGAGAGAGAGAAGAGAGAGAGAGAGAGAGAAGAGAGAGAGAGAGAGAGAGAGAGAGAGAGAGAGTGACAGAGTGATTGATTCAGGCACCACCACCCTTTCCCTCCCATTGTTCACATGAAGGAGGTGGGAATGGATGACAAACATTTACGAAACTGCATACGCACGGGGATTAGATGTTAAAATAAAGCACGTGAGTGTTTATTCCAATTTCCTTGAAATAAAAGTATAAAAGAAAAAAAATGTTAAAAAAAGCATATGCGTGCTTATTCCATTATCCTCGAAATAAACAAACAAATAAATAGATAACTAGATAAACGAATGAATAAATAAATAAACAGAATGAATAATTAAGTAAATAAATTACCTTAGGATGAGACAAAAGAACAAGGTTTTCATATGCTTATGCAGTTTTGTATGTATTTATTTATTAATTGGTTTTGTTTTATTTATTCATTGGTTTGTTTATGCATTTACTCAGTTGATTTTTTAAATGTATCTATTTTTTATGTATTGTTTTTCCTTCTTTCTCATGAACCTTGTGTAAAGTAGCCAATGGTTTATCAAGCACTGTCAATAAAGCATTTCACTTTGAGTTCGAGTTCTGTCTGTCTTTCTGTATTTCTGTCTGTCTATCTGTCTGACTGTCTGTCTATCTGTCTGTCTGTCTGTCTGTCTGTCTGTCTCTCTCTCTCTCTCTTCTCTCTCTCTCTCTCTCTCTCTCTCTCTCTTGTTTGAAACACAATTTTACATCTGCCAAAAGTGGAATCATTACGGACGGTACATTAATTGTCCACAATCACAGACAGGACCAGAGACACTCTGTGCCACCCACTAGTTACGCAAGGGAGGCGACTCGTGCCACCACAGTTGTCTGCTCTTGACTCCAGGGACACAGCTGTCAGTAGGGGTGATGGAGATGACTGGCCATCTGTGTGGACTGTGCAGACAGACAGACAGACAGACAGACAGGCGGGGCGAGGGAGGGAGGGAGGGAGAGACTGAGCTTTGATTGCTGTTGATCTTTACAGCCCCGACCCCGACAGCAAGACATTACATACACTGTGTCCACACGCTGAACTCTCCTTCCTTCCTTCCTTCCTTCCTTCCTTCCTTCCTCCCTCCCTCCATTTTGCTGGCTGCATTGTGCTGCTGTCAGAGGCAGGAGAGGGTGGGGGGTGGGGGTGGGGGAACTGATGGAGGGGGAGGTAATGGAATTGCTTTTGGCTGCAATCGATCTCAGCTATCGAACCCTGCCTTGCATACCACGGCTGTTCATAAATGTATTGCCTTACTGGGAGGGGGGGAGGAGGCGAAATACGGTTACAGTTCAACAGAAAACCGCACAAACACCATTTTATGCTTCCTGACCAACAGAAACGAAAGAGGAAAAAGAACCAGAAGAAAAGATGTATACTGTCAGATTGGATTTTTTCCATAATCACTTTTCAAAGACCTACCTACAAACTTGCAAACTTGACAAATATAGAAAAGCTGTGACTACCTGGCATTAACCCTGATCAGTATTTTTTCCCCAAGTTTTATTTGTTTATTTATTTATTTTTTACCATGACCCATCTTGCAAACTTGACATAATTATGTAGAAAGTCTCCAGTACCGTGTATTTTTATTTATTTATTTATGTTTATTCTTTTATATCGGGGAAAATGGAATAAGCACTTACGTGCTTTTTAAAATCCAGTCCTCGTGTGTTTGCAGTTTTGTAAATTCTGTCATCTGTTCCCACCGGCACACAATGGCCTACTCTTACAAAAAGTGGAACAGGATTTAACGTGTGCGCAAGATGTTCTGCGTGCGTTCGCTCACGGGATCTCGGTTTATAGTCTCATCCGAAAGACTTTTGGGGAGAGTGGAGTCTGCACTGATGTTAACTCCAGGGGAAAATATCCCCTTGAAAGGGAATCGAACCCGGGTCGTCAGATTGCGAGCGCAATGTTCTGACCACTAGGCTATCCCGTCCCGCACATCAATCTACCGTGGTCAGTGTATTGGTAGGCAGAAAGGAGGGTGAAGAGACTGGTCAAAGTGATGTGGAAGCAAAATAGAGACTACAGGTAAAACACGTGCCAGAGACAAACTGCTCATCCTTCTCCCATCCTCACCAATCACTGACTATCCCCCCTTCCCTCCACCACCTATCCCTCTTCTCCCCCCTCTCCCCCATAACTTACACCCGCTTTCCCCCCCTCCCTTAACTAGCCCTCTCCCTCCCTGTCCCCCCCCTCCCCACACTAACCTATCCCATCCTTCCCTCCCACACCCTCACTTCCTATACCACACCACCCCCTCTTTCCCCATCCTCCCCTCCCCCCATTTCCCTAATCTATCCCCTTTATTCGTCTGGGCTGTTTTGATGTATGGATCAGAAGCCTGGACACTACGAACATTGGACACAGACAAAATGAAGACAGCTGAAATGGGGGTTTTACGGGTGACCTCTCAGAGTCAACAGGTCAGTCTCCTCCTAGGGATGCTGGAGACCTAGTAAAGGTAAAGGTAAAGGAGTCCCATAACCTATAAGGTCGTAGGGGAGCGAGGCGTCAGAGACCTCACTTCTCTAGGGCCAGCAGATTGAGGGCGGCGCCCATCTCCTCTCCCTCGCTGCTTTACCTTCCCTGACCCTAAAGAGAGCAGGTACCCATTTACAGCTGGGTGAACTGGGGGAACTGTACTGAAGCCAAGGCGCGCAAACGGTCACCCATCCAAGTGGTAACCACGCTCGACGCTGCTTAACTTGGCTGGGGGAAAGCGAGTGCTCCGACCACTGAGCTATCCCGTCCCCCTGGAGACCTATCAGCAGAAATACATCCCCACTTTCTGGAAATTCTGTGTTAGGAATCCCTCCTATTCTATTCTCTTTGTTTTTTCCTTGTTCGTTTTTCTTTCTGTCATTCATTTCTTCTTGTATATTTTCTGATTTTTTTAAATTTTCCATTCTCCTGACTCGAAAGATAACATTTTTCGCCGAAGTTGGATGTGCTGGGCCTGACTTATCAGGCGCAACGGCAGCGCCAAGGCATTTTTGCTCACAGGACAGAAAATAATCGTTGATAGCTGAGCTTTCGACGACAAAGACGAAATGGTCAGAGAGAAGAACAAATGAAAGCATTCTTGATGAGTTTTCAGTGCAAAAAAGAAATGTTGGCTGAAACTGATGAGCTCAAAATGAGATATGTTTGCCATGGAAACAGATACAAAGACAAATCTGATGACCACAGTTCTCCAAGGTAAGGTTGAGGGCAGGCGGAAAAGAGGCAGACCACCAACATCCTACATTGCCAACATCACTGAGGTCAGTGGCCTGGGAGGGCTACCTACAGGAGATCGTAGAAGTCAGCAGAGACAGAGAAAGATGGCGAACCCTGTTGGAATTGCAAGGAGCTGCTAGGATGACAGGGACGATGGAGACAGTTAAAGCGTGTTGCACACGAGGCCTCGGTATATCGTCTCATCCGAAAGACTAGTACCCAGACAGCCACTCACTGTCCAGTGGATGGGCAAAAAGTTTCGGGTACAAACGATAATCGAATCCGGATGCTTCGCTTTCTCGGCAGGTGAGTT
>CM054143.1:19148840-19178840 GCA_028751875.1 Rapana venosa | reverse complement strand
AGCAGAGAGGTCAACAAATGGAGACCAAACGGAACATGAACAATAATCGGTATCATTATTTTTCATGTATGCTTTTATTTTTGAGGATGTAGAAATGTAATAAGCACCCATACGCTTGACTTCATCCAGTACCCGTGTGTATGCACTTTTCGACAATTTTCTCATCCGTTCCCACATGGCCTACTCTTTCGAAAAGCGGAACGGGTTTGAACGTGTATTAAAAACAACAACAACAACCCAAAAACAGGTGAAAAACAGAACAACAGCGGAAAACCCCAACAAGAACAACAATCGGAGCAACAACAACAACAAAAACAACAACAACAACAACAGCGGAACAGAACGAAAACAATAATCGGTATGAAAAAGAACAAGAACAAAAGTGCAGCAAATACCAAAAAACCAACAAAAAACCCCAAAACAAACATAACAACAGAACAAGGAAAACAATCGGAGCAAAACAAGATTTCCCAGATCCGAACAACCCCCCCCCCCCCCCACAAAAACAGCAGTCTAAACAAAAACAAACCGAACACAGCAACAAAAACAATCGGAACAATTACAGCAAAAGCAATAGACGGAACAAAAGAACGAGATAAAAAAAAAAGTCCAGCAAAACAACAACAGCAGAAATTTCGAAAAAACACACCAATTATTGGAACAAAACAACAACAGAAAATTTGGAAAAAACAGCTGTTGGAACAAAACAACAACAGAAAAATTGGAAAAAGAACAGCTATTGGAACAAACCAACAACAGACAAATTGGAAAAAGAACAGCTATTGGAACAAACCAACAACAGAAAAATTGGAAAAAGAACAGCTATTGGAACAAACCAACAACAGACAAATTGGAAAAAGAACAGCTATTGGAACAAAACAACAACAGAAAATTCGGAAAAACAGCTATTCGAACAAAACAACAGAAAATTTGTAAAAAACAGCTATTGGAACAAACAACAGAAAACTAAGAAAACTAAGAAAAAAACAGGTATTGAAACAAAACAACGGAAAACTCGTAAAAAGACAATTATTGGAACAAAACAACAACAGGAAATTCGGAAAAATCAATTATTGGAACAAAACAACAACAGAAAAATCGAAAAAAAACAAAACAATTATTGGAACAAAACACAGAAAAATCGGACAAAACAATTATTGGAACAAAACAACAACAGAAAAATCGAAAAAACCAATTATTAGAACCAAAAAATAAAAACAGAAAAATCGGAAAAAGAATAGCTTTTGAAACAAAACAACAACAGAAAACTCGGAAAAAACAATTATTGGAACTAAACAACAACAGATAATTTGGGAAAACACAGCTATTGGAACAAAACAACAATAGAAAAATAAGAAAAACCCAGGTATTGGAAGAAAACAACAGAAAACTCGGAAAAAAACAATTATTGGAACAAACAACAACAGAAAATTCGGAAAGAACAATTATTGGTACAAAAAAACAGCAGATAATTCTTTAAAGAAAACACCCAAGCTACTGGAACAAAACAACAACACAAAATTTGGAAAAAAGCTATTGGAACAAAACAACAACACA
Organism: Rapana venosa; assembly: GCA_028751875.1. Taxonomy (NCBI): domain Eukaryota; kingdom Metazoa; phylum Mollusca; class Gastropoda; order Neogastropoda; family Muricidae; genus Rapana; species Rapana venosa. Next base: position 19,177,283 of record CM054143.1, on the reverse strand, counting down.
AAATTCGGAATTTTTTTAAAAATTGGAACAAAATAAAAACAGAAAAATCGGAAATAGAAGAGCTTTTGAAACAAAACAACAGCAGAAAATTCGGAAAAACAACTATTGAAACAAAACACCAGAACATTTGGAAAAAAACCCAGCTAGCGGAACAAAACAACAACAGAAAATTTGGAAAACACCCCCAGCTATTAGAACAAAACATCAACAGAAAAATAGGAAAAAGAACAGCCATTAGAACAAAACATCAACAGAGAAATGAAAAAGAACAGCCATTAAAAACAAAACATCAACAGAGAAATAGAAAAGAACAGCCTTTAAAGAACAAAACATCAACAGAAAAATGGGAAAGAACAGCTATTGGAACAAAACAACCACAGAAAAATCGGAAAAGAACAGTATTGGAACAAAACAACCACAGAAAAATAGGAAAAAGAACACTGTTAGAACAAAAAACAGAAACTAGGAAAAGAACAGCTTTTAGAACAAAACATCAACAGAAAAAAATAGAAAAAGAACAACTATTGGAAAACAAAAACAACAACAGAAAAATAGAAAAAAGAACAGCTTTTGGAACAAAATAACAACAGAAAAATGGGAAAAAAGAAAAGCTATTGAACAAAACAAAGACAGACAAATCGGAAAAAAGAACAGCTATTGGAAACAAAACAACAACAGAAAAAATCGGAAAAAAAAAACAGATATCCGAACAAAACAACAGAAAACTCGGTAAAAACAGATATTGGAACAAAACAACAACAGAAAAATCATAAAAAACAACAGCTATTGGAACTAAACAACAACAAAGCATTCGGAAAGAAACAGCTTTTGGAACTAAACAACAACAAAACATTCGGAAAGAACAGTTATTGGAACAAAACAACAACAGACAATTCGGAAAGAAACAGCTATTGGAACAAAAACGACAAGAAAGCATTTGGAACAATACAACAAAAGCAAAAGCAGAAGAAAACAACACGAACAATAGTGGGAACAAAAAGCTAAAACGAAAGTGGAACAAACCAAGAACAAAATTTGGGACAACACAAGAATCGAAACAAAGAAAGAGCTAATGGAACAGAACAAAATCAAAAGCAGAACAAAACAACAAGAACGACTGAAACAAACAACAAGAACAACTGAAAAAAAAACAACAAGACCAACTGAAACAAAACAACAAGACCAACTGAAACAAAAACAACCAGAACAAGACTGAAACAAATCAACAAGAACAATTGAAACAAAACAACCAGAAAAACGACTGAAAAAAATTTCAATGAAAACAACTAAAAACAAAACAACCAGAACAACGATGGAAACAAATCATGAGAACAACCTGAAACAAAACAACCAAAACAACGACTGAAACAAATCAATGGAAAAACTGAAACAAAACAACCATCACAACGACTGAAACAAAACAACAAGAACAATTAAAAAAATAAAAAACAAAACAACAACTGAAACAAAACAAGAACGGCTGAAACAAAACAACAAGAAAAACACTTGAACAAAGAACAAAAGAAAACAACTAAAAAAAAACAACAAAACAACAGCTGAAACAAAACAATAAAACGACTGAAACAAAAAACAACCAAAAACAAAACAAGAACGGCTGAAACAAAACAACAAAAAACAACACTTGAAACAAAAGAACAAAAGCAACAACTAAAACAAAACAACAAAAACAACAGCTGAAACAAACAAAAAACGACAAAAACAAACAAGAACAACTGAATCAAAACAACAAGAACAACTGAATCAAAAAAAACAAGAACAACTGAATCAAAACAACAAGAACAACTGAATCAAAACACAAGAACAACTGAATCAAAACAACAAGAACAACTAAAATCAAAAAAACCAACTGAAACAAAAAAAAACAAGAACAACTGAATCAAACAACAACTGAAACAAAAAACAAGAACAACTGAAACAAAACAACAACTGAATAAAAACAACAAGAACAACTAAAACAAACAAACAACTGAAACAAAACAACAAAAAACAACTGAAAACAAAACAACAACGAAACAAAAAAAACAAGAACAACTGAAACAAAACAAAAAGAACAACTGAAACAAACAACCCAACTGAAACAAAACAACAACTGAAACAAAACAACAAGAACAACTGAAACAAAACAACAGCTGGAACAAAGCAACAAGAAAAACAACTGAAACAAAACAACAAAACAACTGAAACAAAACAACAACAAGAAAAACTGAAACAAAACACAAGAACAACTGAAACAAAACAGAACAACTGAAAAAAAACAACAAGAACAACAACTGAAACAAAGCAAAAACTGAAACAAAACAACAAGAACAACACCTGAAACAAAACAAGAACCAGTGAAAAAAAACAACAAGAAGACTGAAAAAAAAACAACAAGAACAAACCCTGAAAAAAAACAACAAGTACAAACCTTAAACAAAACAACAAGAACAACTAAAACAAAACAACAAGAACAACTGAAACAAAACAACAAGAACAACGAACTGAAACAAAACAACAGAACAACAACTGGACCAAAACAAGAACAACTGAAAAAAAACCACAGCTGAAACAAAACAACAGAACAACAACTGGCCCAAAACAAGACAACTGAAACAAAACAACAGCTGAAACAAAACAAAAAGAACAACGACTGAAACAAAACAACAAGAACAAATGAAACAAAACAACAAGAACAAGAACACTAAAAACAAAACAACAAGAATGAACAACTAAAAACAAAGCAATCACAATTTAACAACAAAGCAACAAAGCAAGAGCGGGAGCATAACAACAACAACAACGATAACGACGGCGACAACAACAACAACAACAAAAAAGGGAACAAAGCAACAAAGCAAGAGCGTAAACAAAGCAACAACAACAACAAAAAACAACAACATGGGAACAAAGCAACAAACCCACAGCGGGCAGAACAAAAAGCGGAATACAACAACAACAACGCAGAGCAAACAAACAACAGCAACACAACAACAACAACAACAACAACAACAACAACACAACAGCAGCAGCAACAACAACAACAACAATAGCAACAACAAAAACAACAACAACAAAAGCAACCAAGAACAACAACGACAGCAACAGCAATCGGAACAAAATCGGATATCAGCGATTGGAAGGGGGGAAAAAGCCACGAAAACAGAAGCGGAACAGAAGGAGAAAATAAAAAAAAAGAATCAAAACAAAATCTCTCCCCCGTGGGGATACCGGGAGCATGTCAGTATAACTCACCTCCCCCACATTTTGGAAACTACGTGCTTAGAAATTCCCTCTTTTCTATCCCTCTCTTTGTTTCTGCCTTGTTCCTTTTTCTTCCTTGTCACCTCCTTCTTGTCTGTTTTTCTGCCTTCTTTTGGTCCATTCTCCTGCCTTTTTTCCCCCAGAAAGACTATAAACCGAGGCCCCGTGTGCGAACGCACGCAGAACTTCTTGCGCACACGTTAAAATCCTGTTTCGCTTTTCGTAAGAGTAGGCCATTGTGTGCCGGTGGGAACAGATGACAAGTTACAAAACCGCATACACACGGGAACTAGATGTAAAAAGGCACATAGTGCTTATTCCATTATCCTCAATATAAAAGAATACATTTTTTAAAATAAAAAGATAGCAATTCTCTCTTAATGCCGAAGCGGGCCTGATTTGTCAGGCGCTTAACGGCAGCGTGACGTATTTTCGCTTTATACAACGGACAGCAATCGTTGCTGTGTGGGCGTTGGCAGAGGAAGAAGAAAAAGTAGAAAAACAAATTTGGAGATAGACAGAAAGACGAAGAGTGAGACTGAAAAAGAGAAGTGCAATGGACACTTCCCCCCAAAACAAACAAACAAGCAAGCAAGCAAACAAACAAACCCGAGGAAAAATGCTTTATTTCATTTTATTTTTATTTTTATTTCATTCTTTTATATCGAGGATAATGGAATAAGTACTTATGGGCTTTCTTTTACATCCAGTCCCCGTGTGTATGCGGTTTTGTCAATTCTGTCATCTGTTCCCACCGGCACACAATGGCCTGCTCTTACGATAAGCGGAACAGGCTTTAACGTGTGCGCAAGATGTTCTGCGTGCGTTCGCACACGGGGCCTCAATTTATAGTCTCATCCGAAGGACTTTTGGGGGAGAGTGGAGTCTGCACTGTTAACTCCAGGGGAAAATATCCCCTTGAACGGGAATCGAACCCGGGTCGTCAGATTGCCAGCGCAATGTTCTAACCACTAGGCTATCCAGTACCAGCTTTGAAGATTAAAGACGAGAAAGAAAATAAGAAAGAAAAGGAAAGAACGGCAGAATTAATATGAAAAGAAAAAAAGAAAACGAGAACAAAACAACAAATAAGAAAAAATGAGATACCAACACAATTTCCACAAAAAATGCAGAGCTGAAAAAAAAACCAAGCCTGGAAAAAGACGAAAAAAAAAACAGAAGAGAAATGAAATTGCAAGTATCCAACAGAAAAACACCTAAATACGTAATGAGGACAAGATGAAGCGCAAAAAATCTAAGTAGAAGCAGAAGAGGAGGAATATGACAAGGATTACATGCAAATGAAAAGAACAGTTTCAGAGCAAAAAAAGTAGAAAACGCGAAAGAGGCAGAAAACCAGGAAGCAGAATTTAAAGGATTGAAACAAAAAGAAAGTGCTGGACAGCCATCCATCAGCAAAAAAAGGAAAACAAAGAAAAAGAAGAAAAAAAGAAAAAGACTGAAGAAAAGAAGATGAAGAAGAAGACTGAAGAAGAAGACTGAAGAAGAAGAAGAAGAAGAAGAAGAAGAAAAAGAGAAAAGAAGAAGAAGAAAGGGAGAAGAAGAAGAAGAAAGAAGAAGAGAAGAAGAAAAAGAATGAGAAGAAGAGGAAGAATGTGAAGAACAAAAAGAATGCGAAGAAAAAGAATGCAAAGAGTGCGAAGAATGCGAAGAAGAAGATTGCGAAGAATACAAAGAATGGGGAAGAAGAGAATGCGAAGAAGAAGAAAAGAGAGAGAAGAAGAAGAAGAAGAAGAAAAGAAGAAGAAGAAGAAGAAGAAAAAAATTGATGATGATGATGATGATGAAAAAGACAGGAAGACGACGACGACGACGACGACGAAGAAGAAGAAGAATGAAATCGAAGAAGAAAGAAAGAAGCAAGACTGAACTAAAAAAGAGAACAGTAAAAGAAAACCTCAAAAAAAAGGGGAAAACAAAAAAAACACCAACAACCAAAAACAACCAAGAAATGAACGACATGGAGAAAAGCGAAACAAAACATTGTCAAGAAAAATTGGAAACAGAGATCAGAAAGAAACACAAGAGACACACACTAAAAAACAGGAAAACACAAAAGCGCAAGAATAAAAACACACCGTGGGGAAAGCAGACAAAGTAAAAGTGACAGTTCAACAATCGGGGGAAGAAAAAATATCCCACACAGAATAAAATGCCAAAAACTAGCACAAAAAACATAAGTAACAGAAGAAGAAATCTGACAAAAGATCAAAAGCAACTCAAAGACACTGGCAAAGAAAAGGAAGCAAACAAAAAAGAGACCCCCAAAAAGAGACAGAAGAAGAAGAAATAAAAGAACTTAGAAGGAAAGAAAGAAAGTGCTATGCAGACAAGAAGCGGCACAAACCGAAAAAATACGTGCTAGACGATACTAACAAAAAGAGAAAGAACACGCACACACACATATTCACATAACATACATGCACACACGCGCGCGCGTGCGCGCGCATTCACGCACACACACACATACACGCGGGACACTTACAGACATTCACACAAAAAATACGCGCGCGCGCGCGTACACACACACACACACACACACACACAAAACAACAAGAACAACTGAAACAACTGGAGCATAACAACAACAACGATAACGACGGCGGTCAAGATGGCGACTAACAGACGTTAAGCGATTTCTAGTGAACACAGAGATCTGGTGAATGTGGTGAATGTGCATGAAATGTCACGAAAAAAGAAGGGATGTGACACGAAATACTACGCTGTGACTAAAGGGAGAACGGTTGGAATCTTCACGACTTGGAATGAGGCGAGTACATCAGTTTTAGGCTACCAGGGAGCAGCCCACAAAAGTTATGACACCTTAGAAAAGCAGTTGAAGCATGAAGCAATCGGGATTAGATGTCCGCCAGTTTAGGGTTATGTAGAGATAAAAATGACAAAAACAATGAAGAAGATGATGATGATGAATGCAGAGCTGATGAAGAATGCGACAGCACACAAGAAAATCAACAGAAAACACGTTACTGACTGCAAATGAACAGACATGCATATGTAGCAGACATTTAAAGGGAAAAACCTTAAAGTGGCAGTGAGTGTAACAGGAAGATCCTGGGCCTGTTACCTCACTCCCTAAATACCAATCTGTATTTTTGCCAGATCTACAAGAAATTTAACAAAACCCCAGATCTGTGCTAAGCATATTACCCTCAATCCCCTAGGGAATCGTTAGACAGGCAGACCTGAACAATACCAAATCAAGAATGATTCACCCACGAAAAAGTCATCACAAATGTGCAAAAGATCTTAGAAGCCCAAAGTCACAGAACTTAGGAAATGGTTTTGTAACCTAGAAGGCAGTGGAATAGCAGGCACATGTACTCATCATTCAATGCTTTGAAAGAACAATACGGGGACCTTTGTACTACCCCGAACCCTCAAACATCAATGCGGCCGTCTGTGAAAAAGAATTACGCAAACCATCAGCAAACAGGACACCGAAAAATAATGACAGTCAAAAAGAAAACGAAGAACTTCAAAGAAAACTATCAAACAAAAATCAAAAAAAAGGGACAGCACGAAAAAGATTGAAAAATAACGAGAAACCCAGAACTACCTTGTCGGAAAGTATACCGATGACATTTCCGAAAACAGCCCCCCTCTACTAGATATATGCGATGACGAAACAAAACAAGAAGATAGGAATTGTGTCACAGATGACGAGGGTTTCCCCTGAGTCAAGTACTGAAGAAGAAGAAACGATGATAAAAATGTCAATGAAAACATGACTTCAGGCAGTCTTCCATATGTTCTGATGTTACATGACTCTGTTTTGGGATGTTATTGACGCTGAGCGATTAGGAAGCTCATACGGACTTGCCATCAAGAAGAAAAATATATACACAATAAATGACTGCCCAAAAGAAATAGAAAAAATCAAGTCGCCCCCTGAGAATACAATTCACTGTGGTTTGAACAACTTAAAGAAGGAAACAGCAGAAACAGCAAGTCAGAAAATGACACAGGTCATCAGAAAAATAAAATGAGGAATTCAAAGACACACAAATAGTTATCAGCCACACCATTTCTACAACCGAAAAAGAACTTGAAGCTAAAAGAAAATATTCAACGCTTTTGTGTATGGTGAATTGTTCCAACTTGACAATATCTCTTTCATCGACCACAACCCCGAACCCCCAAAACAGAGCCCTGTTCCGGACACCCCATCCTCAGCACGAGGCTGTGGAATACTGGCAGGCAGCATAGGTCGACACCTACACGCACGGGGCTGGACAGTTCAAAAAACATAAACCACGACCCCAAAAATTCGGCAAGAAATTTGAAATACAGAAAAGAGAAATTGGATGGCAGACTGAAAGACATACAGAGACGTACCTGAAAGAAAAACGACCAAATGACGTTCAATAATTCAAATGAGCAATGCAGACAGTCTGTGGACCTACAAAAATCAACAAATGGGCAAAAAGAATTGGATAGGCCAATACCAACGGAACAAATACAGAACTCAAGGGAAAAAGTGAATGATGGGGCCATTTCACCAGAACGGGACAAGAAATGCCCCACATCAAAGATACAAATGCTTGGGATGGAAACGGACGACAATGGAGAAGAGGCACACAGCATGGAGACAGAAGACATGGGAATAACCAGACATCACGACCGTGGACTGAAGATGGGCAACATGGCTACAGACAACGTCAACAAGAAAGGAACCAACAAGGTGGAGAGGTGACAGGGAAGGTGGTGTGAGGACTGGACGAGCAACAGATGGCACTACAACACTGACTGGAAGTACGGGGACCATGACGACAGAAGGAGGAAGATGAACTGACGTGGAGAAACCCCAGGTTACTACCATTGCTACGGGAACAAAACTGGGAAAACCATATCAAAAACCTGACTGGAAAATACAAAATGAAATGTGTAATCAAGACTGGCACATACAGATATTAAGATAACATATACATCTATCACGTAAATATATACAAATAATAGGAAACATGCAGATAGAGGCAACTCCCCCCCCCCCCCCCCCATATTCCCCTTCCAATACACATACATGCACCTGCCCTCATGATACAGACACTTACACACACATAGGCAACCTACCCACACTACATCCACATATATATATACACGCGGCATGCGCAATCACATACACAAACGCGCACGCAACATGCACGCACACGCATTCAAACACACCACACTACTTGAGCACCCGATACAAATAACAACAATGTGATGCCAAGATTGAACTACGTCATTTTAACAAAAAAAAATCTTTGATTTCAATTGTTGATCAAAAATACTTAGCCCTGTGCACTTTCGATGGCGTAAATAGATCTACATACTTGTATGAATATAACATGTCCAAGAGATGGTGAAATATAGAAAGTATGTAGGTTACACACACACACACACACACACATACCACCCAACAATACGCACGCGCGCGCGCGCGCACACACACACACACACAACACCCCCAAAACACACCACACACACACACCACACACACACACAAAACCATCTCTTACAATGATATTAACCCAAAGAAATCTGTCCCAGTTAAAGTCTTTTGAACACATGTTACATTTAATATATCTATCTAATTTGTTTTTCGGATACAATGGATAGGTTTGTCAAGTTCTTTAATTAATGTTAAAATATGAATTCACTCTTAAGGTAAAATGATATCTTGATTATGTAAATTTTAATGGTTTATATAATTTGTTGCCGTTGTTGTTTTCCTATCGTAGACAGTTTAAAAAATGATAAGAATGGAAAGATTTCTATAGTTAGAGATATTATAACGGAAAAGAAACAACTACAATTCATTACAATGATAGACATGGTTTGTTTTACCACATTGAAAGGGTCTCTGTGTTCACAATGATATTTAACGAATGAGTAAAAACATGAGAATATTATCGTGGAATATTAGAAGTATTATGGAAAGTGGATGAATTATGTAAAACAAACTAAATGAAAGTACACATAAAAGACATGTTGATATTATACGATGTAATAATTTTACAAGAACACATTTAGATAAAAAATCTGTAGAAGATGTAACTCTACAGGATATATGTCAGTGCACTACTGCAAACCAAAAAGAAATAGATCTGTCAGGCTTCAGGAGGTATTTCAGTTTTCATTAAGGAAGATTATCGAAAAGTATAAAATTTTTTCCACAAAATGTTCAGATATGTGTGGATGTAAATGATACAGGAAAAATCATTAAGATCATCAAACAAGAATATTTTTTATAGGATGTGCATATATTCCACCCGAATTTTCTTCTTTTGGAAAAGTTCATACACAGAAAATATGGGAAAATTTAGAACAAGACATAGAAAGTTTGTTGAAAGAGGTCAGATAATACTGTGCGGAGATCTAAATGCGCGATCAGGAAGACTGACTGACTTTATTGAAATAGATCCAGAACCAAGTTACTACAATTTACCTGAAGAAAATGAATATGACCAAGTTTAAACAAAGGGGCTCAATGTAGAAATTGTACAAAAATATGAAACTTTTAGTTAAATTTGTACAACAATCAATTTTATATATAAATGCCGAAATTAGGAGATTTACAGGGTAGATTTACATGCTTTTAACCTCAAGGTTCTAGTGTTGTGGATTATTTCATTTGTTTTAAAATCATTTAAAGAAAGAGGTGAAACATTATAAATTAGAGATTTATGATACTCTGATTTATTTCCACTAGATTTTAGATATAATATACCAATATAGACAAAACCGTTTGCAGAGGTCCCATAAAAATAGTAAGAGACACACAAGCGAGTATATTACTAAAGATTCCCACACAAACAAACAGTTTTGTATGGGATACAAATTCCCAAAGGACAATTGAAAGGCACTTTTACTACCAGCAATACAATCAACATAACACAAATAAAAACTGAAACAAATACAGTATTAACAAATAAACAAAGTACAAAGCACCCGATCCCAACAAACGTAGTAAATGAACATTCCAGACAACTGTCTGAATCTTTCTCAAAGTGGCACAATTAAGCTTGAGGACCAGAAAGTCAAAACCCGGGAAAGAAGAATTAAACACAATAAAAAATGGTTTGATTCGGAATGTACGTACAAGAAAAGAAGTAAAGTCTCTACTAAATGCAATAAATTGAACCCCGTTAAACCTGACTTCGAGAAAAATACTTTAGAAAAGAAAACAATATAATACTTTAATAAAAAAAAAAGAAAATCTTCAAAATTCACTGGTATCACAGCTACATAAAAGCCATTGACGAAGATCCCAGTATATTGTGGAAAACTTAACAAAAATTAAAAGAAATGAAGATGATGGTTAAAACATTTATGATCATATTAGTGCAGTTAAATGGACTGAACACTTAAAAACACTTATTTGGGAAAGAACCGCAATAGATCCAGACCACAAAAAACAAGTACTAAGCAGGTTTAATGACTTAAAAATATCTAATAACCCACTGCTAGATAAGCAAATTACAACTGAGGAAATTACAAAAAACAATCAAAAAGTTGAAAAAAACAATCGCCTGAAAAGATGGAATCACAAAAGAAATGATCAAATCAGTTTCGTCTAATTTATAGAGATAAGCGGGAAAATTTTCAATTTTAGTATTAAAACGGGTAATATCCCCGTGACTGGAAAGTAGGAGTGATGTCCCAATCTATAAGAACGGATGCATATACAACCCAGAAAACTACAGAGGAAACCGTTACAAACTATGAAAAACTTTTGTCAAATACGAACCATAAATTTCTAATATTTAAAAATAACATAGTATTGTTAAGACAAGCTGGTTTTCAAAAAAAGCATGCAAAACGGACCATATCTTCCTATTAACAATTTAATAGATATGTACTGAAAGTAAAACTAAAAGCTTTATTGCTGCTTTTTAGATTTCAGAAAACTTTGATAATGTTTGGCCAGAGGTCTTCTTATAAAAGTTAAACGAAATAGGAAATAACAGGCAAAACTTTTAATTATTAAAAACAGTTTTCCAATTTCAACAAATTACAAAAATACGAGGCAAACACAATGAAATCATAGTCAGAAAAAGGGTACTTTAGGAAAAACAAATGTTCTACATATTTAATGTATATGTCAATGATAAGTTCAAAATATGATGAGAAGATTCCCATAATAAACCGCAAAAAAAAAATTTTGTTTACTCTATGCTGTGACCTGGCATTGCTTCAACAACCAAAATAGGTCTCAAACTAAACTGAATAAACTGCAAAATACTGTCTAATGGTTAAAGATAAACAAATACCAATACAAAGGATTATCCTTACGAGATCACCCCCTAAAATTCCATTTCATTTTAAATGTGAAAGCATGTAATTGAAACCCAAAACAAACTTATAATTTCTAGGTGTCGTTTTCATCAACGGGAAATTCCCAAAAAAACAAAGAACATTTTAAAACAAAGCAACAAAGAAAAATACGCCTTTAAAAGGAATTCATGACCAAAATTTAAAGACTACTTAATAATCCGTTTATTCGATTCACTGATAACCCTGTTTTAAAACCTATGGGCAGAATTTGGTTTCCTTTTGTTTTAAAGGGATACAGAATTTTTATGTAAAATTTCAGCATGCTTATCCATCAAATTTTGTTGAGATTTTCATGTAAATTTGTAACAAATATAGGAGCATAAAAAAAGCATGTACTACACACTTTGGTGAATTAGGAATTTCCACGACCCTTTAAAATTATGCCAAATAATATCCTTTGGATTCATTGAAAAAATCAAACCAGACTCTTATATTAGAAATAACGAATTTGTATAGAAGAATTTCATACGCTAAATGGATAAAAACAGTAAAAAAATTTCTGTCCAATTTGATTCAAAACATGTTGGGAAAAAACAAAGAACTCTTAATGTTCATCGTTATTCTGTTGAAGAAAACTTTGAGACATGTATAAAACATTTGGATTACCAAAGAAAGTTTGCAAACTAAAAATTTTATGATTTTTTGCTACCAAGAATACAATTGGAAAACCCTACTTAGTAACATGAAAACAAAACTATTAAGAAGACATATTGTTAAATTTCGCAAGCTGTCACAATTTAATGAAAGAAAGGAGACACCAAAATATATCCAGAGAGCAGAAAATGTGCCGTAAAAAAATTGAAGATGAATTCACTTTACTTGATGAATGCATTTATATATTAACCCCAGAAAAAATTTGTTTTTAAAAATCAAACGAGAGACAAGACGCAAAAACTTGTACTAAATTAAGTACATAATCATTATAAATAAGCAGATATCTCAGATAGTGTATGGGTTTTGAAAAAAGAGGAAAGAGAAGTTAAATACACTTTTTTTAGTGTAAAATCACTTTTAGCCAAATGATAAATTTAGTTGATGTTTTTGTGTGTCCCAAAAAGCACATGACTTAAATGGCAATAAATATTCTGAACTGAATCGAATCTGAATCACCACACCACACACCACACCCCACACACACACACCACACAACACACCACACCACACACCACCCAACACCACACACGCACACGTATACCGCTACAAAAATGTACATCTAAAAAAAAGATTTGACTTGACAACAACAACAAAAAAAACCCCGAAAAAACCCCTAAGCACAATAAGGACAAGAAACAACAAAAAGGAAGAGAAGTACGAAATAACGAAAGCATACAAAAAGCAAAACAAAACAACAACAAACAATTGCATTGTATTGCAAACCACGTTAAGTCTCTGCAGGATTCTCTCCAGGAAGAGCCAGCGCATGGCCACAAGAGCAGCGCCACCCATTACTTTCTTTTCTTTTCCTGGCTGCAACTGTATTTGTTTCCCTATCAGAGTGACCTTTTTCGACAGACTTTTGCCAGAGACAACTCCCTTGTTGCCATGGGTTATGTTACGTGCAATAAATAATTACGTGTAACACATGGGACCTCGGTTTATCGTCTCATCCCAAAAGACTAGCACCCAGCCCACCACTCATGGTCTAGTGGATGTGGGTGGCTGGGGGGCGGGAGAAGTTTCTGGGCCAAACGGGGGATCAAACCACCGCACACTTCGAACCCGGACTTTTCACTGTCTAGGCAGGCGCGTTACCTCTAGACCACCGATCCACCAGTTGGAAACAGACATCAGGTAAAAAAAAAGATACCCCCCCCCCCCATCAGAAACAGAGAAGAAAAAGCGGGACCAGAAACCAAAACATGGTATGGAAACAGCATGAAGTGAAAGAGCACAGATCAGAAAGAAACAGAGAAGAAAATGCCGAAGAAATACCTGTACTAAAAAAGCACAACACAGAAGAGAAAAGTGATACAAAACCAAATGCCACAAAAGAATAACACTGCTGAAGAGGCAAAAGATGACAGAAGCAGAAATAAAAGGAAGAAATAGAAACCAAGCGCTAGAAAGACAAGAAGCTATACAAAACAAAAACATTTATTTATTCATTTATCTATTCATTTATTTATACCACCGGAATTCGGGCTGCTCTCTCCGGAGGGAGCGCGTCGCTACAAGAGCAGCACCATCCATTATTTTCTTTTTTCCTTTTCTGTCTGCAACTGTATTTGCTTCCCTATCAGAGTGGCTTTTCTTCTACAGAATTTTGCCAGGGACAACTCTCTTTCTGCCGTGAGTTCTTTTACGTGCGATAAATAATTATATAAGGCACACGGGATTCCAGTTTATTGTCTCATCCCGAAGACTTGCACTGTGACCACAACTGATGGATGGGGGAACAGTTTCGGGCCCAAACGGGATTCAAACCAACCGCACACTTCCGACCCGGACTTTTCGCTTTCTAGGCAGGCGCGTTACCTCTAGACCACCGATTCACCAAGAAGAAACACAGAGGAGAAACAGAAAACTGCTCCCCAGCTATACCCAGGGTACTCATCCCTCATTCTCAGTGTCATAAGTCCACAGGGAGGAATAACATTCAGATGAACAAGGCAGAGTAACGGGAAGTCCTCAACAGTGGCTTTATCATTGAGGGGATCACCATTGAGTCACGGGAATTCCTTAGCAGGGGTCTCATTGAGGTGATCAACACTGGTAACGAGAATCCCTCAACAAATATTTATAATTGAGGTAGTTAACACAAAAAACCGGTAATCTCAGAAAAAACGGGAATGCCTCAACAGTGATATCATTGAGGTGATCAACACCAGTAACGTAAATTCCCCCAAACAGTTATTTATAACTGAGTTGATCAACACCAGTAACGGAAATCCCTCAACAGTGATAATTATTATTGAGGTGATCAATACTGAGTAACGGGAATCCAACGGTTACACCATTGAGATGATCAATACTAAGTCACGGGAATCCCTCATCAGTGATATCATTGAGGTGATCAACACTTGTAACGGGAATCCCTCAACAGTGATACCATTGAGGTGATCAACATTGAGTAACGGGAATCCCTCAACAGTGATGCCATTGAGGTGATCAACACTTGAAACGGGAATCCCTCAACAGTGACGCCATTGAGATGATCAACACTGAGTAACGGGAATCCCTCAACTGTTCTGAATAATCAAGGCGATCCCCACTGAGTAACGGGGATCACTCAACAATGATACCATTGAGGTGCTCAACACTGAGGGAAGGGGAATCCCTCAACAGAAACGGCAATGAATGAGTCAACACTCACACCCCTGACATCTCAGAGATGACCATGAAGTGGATCAGTGGTCTAGAGGTAACGCGCCTGCCTAGAAAGCCACAAGTCCGGGTTCGGAAGTGTGCGGTGGTTTGATTCCCGTTTGGGCCCCAAACTCCATCCCCCCCTCCACATCCATCAGACCATGAGTGGCAGTCTGGGTGCTAGTCTTTCGGATAAGACGATAAACGCAGGTCCCGCGTGTTACACATATTTAAAGGACGTAAAGAACCCACGCGCAGTAAGAGAGCTGTCCCTGGCAAAATTCTGTAGAAAAAGTCACTTTGATAAGAAAGCAAATACAGTTGCAGACAGGAAAGGAAATAAGACAAAAAATAATGGGTGGCGCTGCTTTTGTGGCGACGCGCTCTCCCCGGGAGAAGCAGCCCGAATTTCATGCAGAGAAATATGCCGTGAGTTAAAGTGGTATGCAATGAAATTGAATGAGTCAAACCATGAGGTCGTCCACAAGGTGCTTCACACATTGGCATGGACATCTATCTATCTATCTATCTATCTATCTATCTATCTATCTATCTACCTATCTATCTATCTATCTATCTATCTATCTGTCTGTCTGTCTGTCTGTCTGTCTGTCTGTCTGTCTGTCTGTCTGTCTGTCTGTCTGTCTGTCTGTCTGTCTGTCTGTCTGTCTGTCTGTCTGTCTGTCTGTCTGCTGACTGTCTGTCTGTCTGTCTGTCTGTCTATCTATCTATCTATCTATCTATCTATCTATCTATCTATCTATCTATCTATCTATCTCTGTCTATCTATCTATCTATCTAGCTAGCTAGCTAGCTAGCTAGCTAGCCAGCCAGCCAGCCAGCCAGCCAACCAGCCATCAAGGCACCCTTTCATTCATTCATTCATTCATTCATTCATTCATTCATTAATCCAACCATCCAATAGTCCATTCATGACTGCGGGCTTGGTCTGCTGACTAATATCTTGAAGTACTTTACTCAAATTCCTTTCTTTCTGACTTTCTGTGGCATGTTGTGACATCTCAACGACATAATTATTATAACTATACCCAGTCTTTCACTGCCCAGTCTAACCCACTCTTTGAATGACCCGATTACTTTCTTCCACCTTTTCCCCTAGTCTATTTTTTCCCTTTTTTTCTTCTTCTCTTTCCATTATTTAAGAACACGCTACATGAACAAGAGAGTTATCCCTGCCAAAATTCGGTACTATTAGTCACTCTGATAGGGAAACAAATACAGTTTCAAGACAGGAAAAGAGAAAAAAATAAAGGGTGGGCGATGCTTTTGAGGCGACGTGCTCTCCCCGGGGAGAGCAGCCCGAATTTCACGCAGAGAAATCTGCTGTGACTTAAAATGGTATCACCGTCACCGTCACCGATCCCTCAGATTCCCAATTCTTTGGGGGCGCCTTCGAAGCTTTGTCAACTACCTTTCTCCAGTCCTCTCGTCTCTCGGCCGCTCTCTAAAGAAGTCAAGAGACGCATCCGCAATGAAATCGGGCCCTATACTGACCTTCAAACACTCGTCAGACAACGAAAACTGAAGTGGTTTGGTCATGTCACACGCTCCTCTGGTCTTGCTAAAACAATCCTACACAAGGCACAGTGAGGGGAGGAGGAAGAAGAAGAAGAGGCAGACAAAGGAAGAGATAGGAAGACAACATTCGTGAGTGGACAGACATGGAGCTGAGAGACACCCTGAGAGCGGCACGAAAATGGTATAGAATACAATAAAATATCTAAATAAGAATCCTGTTCAGAGCGGGAGTGTTGCTCAGAAAACTATCTACTCTGGCTGTTATAACCTTATTGGACGACTTCACTCTCGCTCTACTTATTTTTTCCCTACAATCTGTCAATGACAGTACACTGAACAGCCCACAAGGGTCCTCCTTCTCCTACCCATAGCATCCTAAGATAGAATCTACTTCAATGCCAGATCTGTCTCTCTCTCCAACAGGCCACTGAATGAAGGTGACCCGGCAGTTATATAATTGTCAGAAGGGAGGGGCATTTTTCTGATGAAGTGAGAGTAAATAAAGCGATTATGGCCTGGATCCACTAAACCTGGACAGATTGCCTCGCAGTCCTCTTTCCCCGACTCAGACACATTAAAATGTCTGCCATGAGGCCAGTTCCGTCTCTTCACACACACACACACGCGCGCGCGCACACACACACACACACGCACGCACGCGTGTACGCACACCACACACACAACTAACTCTCTCTCTCTCTCTCTCTCTCTCTCTCTCTCTCTCTCTCTTCTCTCTCTCTCTCGCTCTCTCCCTAATCAGGGCAAGGTCAGGATGGAAAAAAAGTATGCGTATGCTTATTCTGTTACCCTTGAAAAATAAAGGTAAAGATTCATCTCTCTCTCTCTCTCTGTCTGTCTGTCTGTCTCTCTTCTGTCTGTCTGTCTGTCTTCTCTCTCTCTCTCTCTCTCTCTCTCTCTCTCTCTCTCTCTCTCTCTCTCTCTCTCTCTCTCTCTCTTTCCCCCCCCCCTTCCCCGATCCCAGTTCTCATGATCTCATCTCAGACACTCGGCCTTCTTACTTAATGACCACCCTAGCATTTATGACGTCACCGTGTCCCATTCTACTTCCATCTTTGTTGACCTTCTTTCTTTGTTGACCTTCTTTCTCCGTTGACCTGTCTTCTTTGTTGACCTTCCTTCTTTGCTGTCCTTTCTTCTTTTACTGACCATCTTTCTTTGCTGACCTACCTTCTTTCCTGCCTTTCCGTCTGTGCTCTTCCTGCTATCCCGACCTTCCTTCTTTACTGACCTTCCTTCTTTGCTGACCTTCTTTCTTTGCTGACCTTATTTCTTTGCTGACCTTGTTGCGTGCTGACCATTGTTGCCGTGCTGACCATGTTGCTGTGCTGACCTTCCTTCTTTACTGACCTTCCTTCCTTTGATGACCTTCCTTATTTTCTTACCTTCCTTCTTTGTTGAATTTCCTTCTTTGCTGTCCTTCCTTGTTTCCTGACCTTCCTTCAGTGTTCTTCCTGCTTCTCTGACCTTATTTCTTTGCTGACCTTCCTTCTTTGCTGACTTTATTTCTTTGCTGACCTTCCTTCAGTGCTGACCTTGTTGCTGTGCTGACCTTCCTTCTTTGCTAACCTTTGTGGCCCTTCCTTATTTGCTGACTTTCCTTTTTTGCCAACCTTCATTTTTCATGACCTTCCTTCGTTGATGACCTTCCTTCTTTGCTAACTGTTCTTATTTGCTGACCTTCCTTTTTTCCTGACCTGCCTTCTTTGCTGACCTTCCTTCTGTGGTGACCTCCCTTCTGTGGTGACCTCCCTCCTTTGCTGACCTTCCTTCCTTTGCTGACCTTCCTTCTTTGCTGACCTTCCTTCTTTGCTGACCTTCCTTCTTTGCTGACCTTCCTTTTGTGCTGACCATGTTGCTGTGCTGACCATGTTGCTGTGCTGACCTTGTTGCTGTGCTGACCTTCCTTATTTTCTGACCTTCCTTCTTTACTGTCCTTCCTTCTTTCCTGACCTTCCTTCTGTGTTCTTCCTGCTTCTCTGACCTTCTTTCTTTGCTGACCTTCCTTCTGTGCTGACGTTGTTGCTGTGCTGACTTTCCTTCTTTGCTGACCTTCATCTTTTGTTGATCTTTGCGGTCTTTCCTTCCTTTGCTGACCTACCTTCCTTCGCTGACCTTCCTTTCTTGCTGACCTTCCTTCTTTGCTGACCTTCCTGCTTTGCTGACTTGCGTGTGTGTGAGTGTATGTGTGTATTAGTTATTGTAAATGTGTGTGTGTGTGTGTGTGTGTGTGTGTGTGTGTGTGGTGGGGTGGAAAAAGTCAGCCAAAGTTAAACTTGTATTTCCAGATTGTACATTGAATAAGCAGTGCAACTGCTCTGTGTGTGTGTGTGTGTGTGTGTGTGTGTGTGTGTGTGTGTGCGCGCGCGCGCGTGTTTGTGAGTATGTGTGCGCGCGTGTGTCCGTGTGTGTATGTACGTGTGTGTGTGTGTATGTGTTATTGTGAATGCGTGTGTTTGTGTGCGTACGTGTCTGCGTGCGTGTGTGTGTGTGTGCGTGCTTGCATGCTTTGTGCGTGCGTTCATGCGTTCGTGCGTACATGTGTGCTTTCGTGCATGCGTGAGTGCGTGTGCGCGTGTGTGTGCTATAAACTTAAAACTCTGCATTAGAAGAGATCAGTAGGCAGCGACACAGAACTGTTTTCAGTCTGGGAGTAAAAGCTTCTGTCTGAAAAGGGGCTTTTCCATTTTGCACTTCATTGGAAACTTTAATCATGCCGATTTCTCTGTGAGGCAGTCTCTCTTGCTGTTCCAGACTGTTCAGGTTGAAAACTGGGATCACTTGCTACGAAATGCTGGTGATGGAAAGCAAGGAAGTACAACTTCTGTTTTCGTAAATGCATTATTCAATACATGACGTCTGACGAAAGTTGGGTCAGCCTTTTATATGTAGGGTGCAGTCCCTACTGCTTGACTTAATAGCGGTCTAAAATGAAATGAAATTGTAAAACAATGATAAATATAATACTTGCAATGTCAACACAGACAGATCCATGATGTATCATCAGTTCCCTGTCTGCTGCTGCTGTAAATAGGTGACAAATGTCTTCACTAATCTGTCTGTTGCTGAAAAAGGGTAATGTCTGTCCTATCTTCTGTGCTGAAAAGGGTAATTGTTTATCCACTATCTTCTAGCTGCTGAAATAAGGTACATGTTTATCACATCTCTGCATGCAAAAGAAGTCATGTCTGTCACTATCTGACTGCTGCTGAAAAGGCTAATGTTTATCACTATCTGTTCTCTGCTGAAAACAGTAATGTCTGTCACTATCTGTTTGCTGCTGAAAAAGGTAATGTTTAACACTATCTTTCTGCTGCTGGAAAAGGTAATGTTTATCACTATCTTTCTGCTGCTGGAAAAAAGTAATGTCTGTCACTATCTGTCTGCTGCTGAAAAAGGTAATGTTTATCACTATCTTTCTGCTGCTGGAAAAGGTAATGTTTATCACTATCTTTCTGCTGCTGGAAAAAGGTAATGTTTCATTATCTGTCTGCTGCTGAAAAGGCTAATGTTTATCACTATCTGTTCTCTGCTGAAAACAGTAATGTCTGTCACTATCTGTTTGCTGCTGAAAAAGGTAATGTTTATCACTATCTGTTCTCTGCTGAAAAGGGTAATGTTTATCACTATCTTTCTGCTGCTGGAAAAAGGTAATGTCTGTCACTATCTGTCTGCTGCTGAAAGTGGTAATGTTTATCACTACGTGTTCTCTGCTGAAAAGGGTAATGCCTGTCACTATCTGTCTGCTGCTAAAAAAGGTAATATTTATCAGTATGTGTTCTCTGCTGAAAAGGGTAATGTTTATCACTATCTGTCTGCCGCTGAAAGAGGTAATGTGTATCACTGTCTGCTGCTGCTGAAAGAAGTAATGTGATTCATTTACAGTCACGCAATTTTTGTCCAAAGGATTCAGAAAAAGGTTTGTACATACCCCACCAGCCCCCCCCCCCCCCCCCCTCACAACCCCCCCCCCCCCCCCACACACACACCTACCCCTCCCTTCCCCCCTCCCACACACATACACATCCTCCTCCTCTCCCTCCCCCCCTCGTCCCGCCCCCTCCCCCCCACCCACCCGCATCTTGGGAAATGGATCAGACTGAACTTGTATGTGAAGTGAAACCAGAGCCAGGAGACTGACTAGCCCTCAGGCCTATTTCTGTCTGTTTTCCATTCCAGCACTGGCTGCCCTGCCTCACCTTGCACACAACGGCCTTCTGCCGAAAGCGGTCTGTTTTTCCTCTGTGTGTGTGTGTGTGTGTGTGTGTGTGTGTGTGTGTGTGTGTGTGTGTGTGTGTGTGTGTATGTGTGTGTGTGTGTGTGTGTGGTGTGTTGTGTTGTGTGTGTGTGTGTGTGTGTGTATGTGTGTGTGTGTGAGTGTGTGTGTGGATGTGTGTGTGTGTGTGTGTGAGAGTGTGTGTGTGTGTGAGTGTGTGTGTGTGTGGTGTGTGTGTAGTGTGAGTGTGTGTGTGAGTGAGTGTGTGGTGTGTGTGAGTGTGTGTGTGAGTGGTGAGTGTGTGAGTGTGTGTGTGTGAGATGTGTGTGTGTGAGTGTGTGTGGTGTGGTGGTGTGTGTGAGTGTGTGTGTAGTGTGTGTGTGTGTGTATGTGTGTGTGTATGTGTGTGTGTATGTGTGTAGTGTGTGTATGTGTGTGTATGTGTGTGTATGTGTGTGTATATTGTGTGTGTGTGTGTGTGTAGTGTGTGTGTGTAGTGTGTGTGTATGTGTGTGTATGTGTGTGTATGTGTGTGTGTATGTGTATGTGTGTGTGTATGTGTGTGTATGTGTATGTGTGTTGTGTATAGTGTGTGCTTTATGTGTAAAATGTGATGCGTTACGTGTGTGTTTGTGTTGGTGTTGTGTGGCTATTCGAGAATGGGAGGACCTTGTTTGGCTTCTTGCCTGCCGTACACACAGAGTGCAGGCCACGACCTTCAATACTGTTTTGGACGAGCTTCTAATTTATTTTGGGTGTACATTTTTGGGGGTATTCTTTTATTTCCAGGATAATGGAAAAAACACTCATGTGCTTTTTTTAAACATCCAGTACTCGTGTGTTTGCAGAATTGTAAAGTCTGGCATCCATTCCCACCAGCACACAATCATCTACACTTTTGAAAACCGGAACAGGTTTCAACGTGTGCGCAAGATGTTCTGCGTGCATTCGCACACGGGACCTCGGTTTGTAGTTTATTTATTTTATTTTATTCTTTAGTATCGAGGATAATGGAATAGTCTCATCGGAAGGACTCTTGGGGGGAGTGGAGTCGGCATTGATGTTAATTCAAGAGGGAAAATCCTCTTGAACGAGATTGGAACTGGGGTCAGCAGATCACGAGCGCAATGCGCATCACTCTAACCACCAGGCTATCCCGTCGCCCTTTACATGCCCGAGGAAGAAAATTTAAAGCTTTCGCTCTTTCCCGGTTTGCTGCAAGAAAATGTGGACTTTTTGCTTTGACGTTTGTTTTGTCTACAAAGGAATCATTCCCTTGAGAAAGATTGTATAGACGTGTATTGAACCATGTCCAAAGTACTTTCAGCTTAACATGGTGAAAGCCTAGATAGTGTGCAATATTGAATCATGTCAAAAGTACTGTCAGCTTATGAAAGCCCAGATAGTGTGCAATATTGAACCACGTCAAAAGTACTGTCAGCTTAATGAAAGCCCAGATAGTGTGCAATATTGAACCATGTCAAAGATACTGTCAACTTTACACGGTGTAAGCCCAGATAGTGTGCAATATTGAGCCGTGTCAAAAGTACTGTCAGCTTAATGAAAGCACAGATGGTGTGCAATATTAAACCGTGTCAAAAGTACTGTCAGCTTAATGAAAGCCCAGATAGTGTGCAATATTAAATCATGTTAAAAGTATTGCCAACTTATAAAAGCCCAGACAGTATGCAATATTGAACCACGTCACAAGTACTAATTTCCTCACTGTATAAAGATGAAACGGGCACTATCAGATTTGGCCAAACCAAAAATGTAAATTTTTCAACATCTTAAAACGAGTTAGACAAGGATGCACCCTCTTACCTCACTTGTTCAATATATACACAGAACAAGTCATGAGAGAGTCTGATATTGAAGGCATGGGCCCAAAAATAGATGGCAGAAACATAACATATCTGCACTACACTGATGATTCTTCACTACTGGCTGAGAGCATTACTGGCATGAAGAGAGTTCCACACCGTCACCGTCACTGATCCCTCAGATTCCGAATCTTTTGGGGTGCCTTCGAAGCTTTGTCAACCACCTTTCTCCAGTCCTCTCGTCTCTCGGCCGCCCTCAGGGTGTCTCTCAGCTCCATGTCTGTCCACTCTCGAATGTTGTCCTCCCATCTCTTCCTGTGTCTCTTTCTCCAGTCCTCTCGTCTCTCAGCCGCCCTCAGGGTGTCTCTCAGCTCCATGTCTGTCCACTCTCGAATGTTGTCCTCCCATCTCTTCCTTTGTCTGCCTTTTCTTCTCCCTCCCCTCACTGTGCCTTGTAGGATTGCTTTAGTACGACCAGAGGAGCGTGTGACATGACCAAACCACTTCAGTTTTCGTTGTCTGACGAGTGTTTGAAGGTCAGTATAGGGCCCGATTTCATTGCGGATGCGTCTCTTGATTTCTTTATTCGTGATGTGGTCTTTGTATGAGATGCTTAAGAGTAGATGTAAAAGGAAGAAGAGTCTCTAGACCACATATCCATCTAAATCTTTTTTTTTATTTTGGTTTTCATGAGAGACAGACATTCCAAGAATACAGAGTGAATACATTATGTTGTCGGTTATATTTGACTGAAAAGTGTTTTTGCCTATCGTCTGGTATGATGGATGAGAGAGACAGACATACATACATACATGCACACATACATACATACATACATAAATACATACATACATACATACATGCATTCATACATACATGCATACATGCATGCATACATACATGCATACATGCATACATGCATACATATATTATACATACATACATACATACATACATACATACATACATACATACATACATACATACATACATGCATACATGCACACATACATACATACATTATTATACATACATACATACATACATACATACATGCATGCATGCATACATACATGCATACATGCATACATACATACATACATACATACATACATACATACATACATACATACATACATACATACATACATACATACATACATACATACATACGTACAGACAGACAGACAGACAGACAGACAGACAAACAGAGAGAGAGAGAGAGAGAGAGAGAGAGAGAGAGAGAGAGAGAGAGAGAGAGAGAGAGATCTACCACATGCATACGCACATGTATACACATGCACGCTCTCTGTCGATATACGTCTCTCAGTGTCTGGCTGTTTGTCTGTTCTTCTATTTGTCTGTCTCTGTCTTTTTATCTCTGTTTTTTGTCTCTCCTTGTATGTCTCTGTCTTTACGTCTCTCTCGCTTTGTGCCTCTGTCTCTCTCTGTCTGTCTCTGTCTGTTTGTCTGTCTTTCTGTCTGTGCGTGTGTGTCTCTCTCACTCACTCTCTCTCTGTCTCTCCCTCTATCTCTGTCTATTTCTGTCTGTCTCTGTCTGCCTGTATCTGTCTCTGTCTGACTACTGTCTGTCTGTCTGTCTGTCTGTCTGTCTCTCTCTCTCTCTCTCTCTCTCTCTCTCCCTTTCTCAATGTGCCTCTGTATGTCTGTCTGGCTGCCTGATTGTCTGTTTTTCTGTCTGTCATTCTCTCCCTTCCCCTCTACCTCTGTATATCCGTCAATCTGTCTCTCTGTCTGTTTGTCTGTCTTTCTGTGTGTGTGTGTTCTCTCTCTCTCTCTCACTCACACTCTCTCTTGTGTGTGTCTCTCTCTCTCTGTCTATTTCTGTCTGTCTCTGTCTGTCTGTCTGTATCTGTCTCTGTCTGTCTGTTTGTCTGTCTCTGTCTGTCCGTCACTCTCTCTCTCTGTCTCTTTCTCTGTGTGTCTCTGTCTGTCTGTCTGGCTGCCTGATTGTCTGTTCATCTGTTTGTCATTCTCTCCCCCTCTCTCTGCCTATCTTTGTCTCTCTGTCTGTCTCTCTGTCCCCTCTGTCTGTCTGTCTCGTCTCTCTCTCTCTCTCTCTCTCTCTCTCTCTCTCTCTCTCTCTCTTTTTTTTTCTCTTAAGGTAAAAAAGCAGTTACTCAGCTTAACAATGTTTTTCAGAAGTGTAAAGAAATGACAGTAAATACATTTTAAAAAAATTTTGATACTAAAATCCAACCAATACTGTTATATTCAGCTGAAATTTGGGGATTGAATAGACTAGAGCATCTAGAAAAAGTACATTTAATCGCTTGTAAAAGATTTTTAGGGTGTGCGCCAAATAAATGAGTGCTAGGAGATCCCGAGCAGTACCCAGGAGCTAAAACCTATTGACATGCGCAATGAGTGCACTGGTTTAAAATTAACATTGAGATACTACGAAATGAATTTGCCACATAAAGCATACTGTAAGATCTGTCAGGGAATTAGGAAGAAAAAGGGAAACAAAAGATGGATATCCAACATCAAGGAATATTCTGTATAAACCAGGGAATTTTCATTAGCGTTGGGTTAACCCAAGGTGTGCGAACATAAAATGTTTCTGCGGTGCCTGTAAACCAAAAAATTGTAGAATGATTTACCCATGAATGAAACTATGGCACCAAGATTCGGTTAGATATTTCATAGATCTAAAGACACTTTATGATTGTTTTTTGATAAAAGGAAAATATGATGGTACTGAAAATAGGATACTATATTGTTTATCGCGTTTGGTTACCAGAGTACGAGTAAAATGTTCCTACCCTAAACAATTAATACAGAATCGCTCATCAGAGTTCAAATAATAGTTAAGCAAAATGTTTTTGAAAGACCAAAGTAAATGAAGAACACCTTATTTATAATTAATTACCACTGTACCCTATAAATAAGAAAGATCCTTTGAAAACCAATAAGTTTTTATTTAAGATGTCATGAAGATTGAGACAACTATCAATTCCTTTGCACGTGCTACTCAAAGCTACAATATCTACTGATAGACATAATTTATCACGATTTATTTTTCATGCAACCATCAGAAGAAGTAAGATAACTTTATAGAAATGGATCCTTATATTGATGAATACTACATTCAAAACATTGTCGATATGACGAGCGTGAATTCATTTGTGATGAATATCCAAGAAATAGGTGATGCAATTTCTTTATTATTGCTGATATATCATTTCATATTTATATACATTGATAGTAATGTGTTTATAACATTCATGTCATATGTCCACTCCATACGCCCATCATTCCTTTGTATTGTGGCCTAAGGCCGATGTACAGTAAAAGTCTGAAGTCTGAAGTCTGAAGTTTGAAGTCTCTCTCTCTCTTACTCTGTGCGTTAATTAACGGAAACCGGGTAGATTTTATGATGTTTTGGGACTCTCTTACAAGTGGTGAAGTTTCTCTTCTTCAAGCAGGGAGAGATTGTATGGTGATCATAACATGCAACAAGGGGCAGACAAGTTAAGATCAGCAGAGATAACACATCCCAACAGCAGCATCAAAACTTTATATTAAAGAAAACCCCTAATAAATTATGTCAAGACATGTATCATATACAACATATATATATATAAATATATATATATATAATAATATATATATATATTATATATATATATAATATACATCTATACACATATATAATCTATAATATATATAATATATATCTATACATCTATATACCTATATCTATAATCTATATATATATAATATATACATCTATATATCATATATATATATATATATATATATATATCATATATAATATATATATATATATATATATAATATATATATATATATATATAAGAGAGAGAGAGAGAGAGAGAGAGAAGAAAGACAGACAGACAGACAGACAGACAGACAGACATACAGACAGACAGAAAATGGACAAAGGATTGATGTCAAAAACTAAAACTCTTACACAGGCGCGCGCCTGCACTATCAATGAGCACACCTGGCACTATTTATGGGATTTCTGCACGCAGAATATCCTTGAACATCTTAAGATACATTTTGATGAGATGCACTTTTGCTTATTTATCCATTTATTTATATATTTATTTATGAACTTATCCATTTATTTATTTATTTCCACATCACTGTGAGAGGTGGAATGGAAGACAACGCGCCAGGGGTCATAACAGTATAAATGGCATCGCCAAGTTTTTGAAAATGTGGTGCCAGAAATCCCTGTTTGTTGTCTGTCTGTCTCTGTCTTTATCTCTTTCTTTCTGCCTGCCTGCCTGCCTGCCTGTCTGTCTGTCTGTCTGACAGTCTGCCCCTCTCTCTCTCTCTCTCAAATTCTCGGCAGCCTCCCTAGCCTCAAGAGGTGTTACTCCTAAGCTGTTACACAAGTTGAGGTCTTCTTTGTATTTCAGTCAGTTAACTTCTACTTCGACAATCAATCTTCTCCTGATGTCGAGTGTCTTTCTCTTTCTTTGTCAAATCTCTCATTCCCAGCTGATAAACAAACCAACACACACAGATCAGGTCACATTTTAGACTGGCTTATTACCGATGTTTCACAAGGTCTAGTCACATGTATCTTTCACTGACGAACTGCTTTCCGATCATTCTGCCAGTCTTTTCTTCCTCAAAATTGCAAAGCCTATCGGAAAGAAGAAGTGCATTACCCATCGCAACCTCAAGGCCATAGATGTTTAAACTTTTCTTTCCCAAGCTGCTGAACGCCTATCACAAACCCCTGACCATCCTGACCCTTCTAAACGCTACAATACCGTCCTCAGCCAACTCCTTGATGAGCATCATCACCCTGTGCTCCATGGTACACCCATGATATCGTGGTCACAAAACAAACCGCCGACAACTACAGCGACAATGGCGAAAAAACCCTGAAATAAACAAACAGCTTCTTTGTAAACAAATCAACAAAGTCAAAACCTTAATCCATTTAGCACACATAAAGTATTACTCTTCTCAATATCTTTATGCCACGTCTATGAAATCTCTCTTTTCCCTCACATCCACTTTTCTTGGATCGGAGAAGGCTAGTCCTCTGCCTTCTATCCACGACCTCTCTGAACTTCTTTTTATATTTTCTGCATTCTTTTCTGACAAAATCCACAACATTCGCTCTAGTTTGGATGAGACTCCTTTCCAGCCTGCAACTTCTGATCTCCAATTTTCTGACACTCCTCTCCTTTCCTTTCGTCCCGCACGCGAGAAAGAAATCGAGACAATTTTGAAAAGAGCGACTATAAAATCATGCAATCTCAACCCCATACCTGCTTCTCTTTTCACACAGTGCCTGTCACAACTTATACCCACTATAACGAAGATAGTAAACTCATCTCTTGTTTCTGGAAATGTTTCTTCAGCTCTCAAAATTGCTATAGTCACACTGCTACTAAAAAAGCATGACGTCGACCCTAACATTCTGAAGAATTACAGACCTGTTTCCAACCTACCTTTTATCTCTGAAGTCCTTGAAAAAGTAGTTCTGAAACATCTCAACAACCACCTTTTTTCCAGCAGTCTTCTTCCTGCGTTTACGTCTGCCTATCACATCAACCACAGCACTGAACCTACACTAGTCCACACCTTAAGCACGCTTCTGACTCAGGGACAATCTCCCTTCTCACTCTACTCGACTTATTTGCAGCCTTCAACACTATTGACCACTCTATTTTTCCTCTCTCATCTTCAAAAAACGTTTGGTGTTACTGGTACAGCCCTCACTTGGTTTCGTACATTCCTTACCCACCGATTCCAGTCACAGTAAACAAAATTCAGTCAGTACCTGCTAGACTGGAATGTGGAGTCCTGCAGGGATCAGTTCTGGGTCCTGTTCTTTTCACTCTCTACACCGCTCCACGGTCACATAATAATAATAATAATAATAATAATAATAATAATAATAATGAT
>CM054143.1:19101340-19133840 GCA_028751875.1 Rapana venosa | reverse complement strand
ACCATAGAGCACAGTCCAAGGCCACACACACACACACACATACACAGACACACAGACATACACACACAGACACACACAGACACACCTAAACACACACACACACAACACACACACACACACACACACACACACACACACACACACACACACACACACACACACACACTAAACACACCCAAATAACACACATACGCGCACACACATACGCACTCGAAACACTAAACACACACACATAAACACAGACAAACAGACACACACAGACAGACACACTTAAACACACACACACACTTAAACACACACACCGACACAGACACACACACACATACACACACTTAAACACGCGCACACACACACTCACGCACACAGACAGACACACACACACACACACATACACACACAGACACACACACACACGCACGCACACACACACACACACACACACACACACACACACACACACACCACACACCACACACACAAACACACACACACACACAAACACCTTAAACACACCACCACACAGAGTCACACATACACACACAGAGGACTAACCTCACCTCTCCGTAGTCCTTTGGTGGCACTAAAGATTTTGCAACAGCGTCCTCCACTCCCCGCGGTCCTCTGCTTTCTGTAGCGATTCGTTCCACTCAAGGCCAGTCCTCTCTCTGATGTTGTCTTCCCATCGTCATTTTCTCTGTCTGCCTCTTCTTCGTCTCCCTCCTTGTACTGTTCCCTGTAGGACAGTCTTGGCCAGTCCAGATGTTGGTGGCACTAAATGACTGTAATGTGGTGTGGGTCCCAGACAGAGTGGAAGAATTGACACCCAGCTCCACTAGCCATTGGGAATCGGTGGTCCAGTGGTAACGCGCCTGCCTAGAAAGCAAAAAGCACGGGTCAGTAGTGTGTTCAATTCCCGTTTGGGCTAAAACTTCCCCCCACCCCCATTCATTATAGACCACGAGTTGGTGGTCTGGTGCTAGTCTTTCGGTGTTGAAACTATAAACGGAGGTCCTGTGTGTTACACAAACACATTATTTAGCGCACGTAAAAGAACCCACGGCAACAAGGGAGTTGTCCCTGGCAAAATTCTGTAGGAAAAAGCCACTCTGATAGCTAGGGAAACAAATACACTTGCAAGACAGGAAAAGAAAAAAAAATAATGGGTGGCGCTGCTTTTGTGGCGACGCGCTCTCCCTGAGGAGAGCAGTCCGAATTTCACGCAGAGAAATGTGCTGTGACTTAAAGTGGTGTAAATATAAATAAATAAACAAAATAAAATAACCACAGCCACCCCAACTCCACTAACCACAGCCAATCAGCCACGCACAAGTGGGCAGTGGATGTCACGTGCCCTCAGCTCCCTTCAGATGGCTCATCATCTGTTTCTTGTTCTTCTTTTTGTTGTTGTTGTTGTTGTTGTTCTCTTCTTCTTCTTCTTCTCTTCTTCTTCTTTTTCTTTTCTTCTTCTTCATCTTCTTCTTCTCCCCCTCCTCCCCCTCCTCCTCCTCCCCCCCCCCTCTCTCCTCCCCCTCCTCCTCCTCCTCCTTCTTCTTCTTCTTCTTCTTCTTCCCCTTCTTCTTCTTCTTCTTCTTCTTCTCCCTTTCTTCTTCTTTTCTTCTCTTCTTCTTCTTCTTCTTCTTCTTCTTCTTCTTCGCATTCTTCGCATTCTTCTTCTTCTTCGCATTTTTCTTCGTTGCTGAACTCTCAGACAGCAACTATAATATAATTGTTGTCATGTCAAATGAGCGAAAATGTAGTGCGCTGCCGTTAAGCACCTGATGAAACAGGCCCAGCGTATCAGACTTCGGCGTAGGAGAAAATAGATATTTTCTAAGGTTTTTTTGAAAAAAGGCAGGAGAATGGACAAACAAGGCAGAAAATAGACAAGAAGGCAGAAAGACAAGGAACAAGGCATAAACGAAGAGAAGGGTAGAAAGAGGAGAATGGACCAAAAGACAGAAAAGGGGCAGAAACGATGTAACAGGAAGAAAAGCAACACCACGAAAACAAAGAGAGAGATAGAAAAGAGGATTTTCTATCACAACATTTCGAGAAGGTAGAGATGCTATTTGTTTTGACAAGCTAGGCCCCCAAGCATACCCACTGGAAGCAAAGGGCGATGAAAACAAAAGACTTGGTCGTCATCGGCTCTTCCAGATCTGGCACACTGTCCTCTCTTTTTGCGGTCAGGGTACTAGTCCTTTGTCCCAGAAAACGAAGAGGGAGTAGATGGGGGATATGGAATGGGAAATGGACAGTGGTTCTTGTTTTCGCTTTCTCCAAAACCGTCACTGGGCTTCAGTCTGTGCAAGTCCTGATGTCGTACTGTCCTTCCCTTTTTGAGACACAGGATTGCCATTATTTTTCATCAGTGTGCGTTGTGTGTTCGTGTGTTTTGTGTGTGTGTGTGTGTTTTGGTGTGTGTGTGTGTGTGTTTTGTCTGTGTCTGTGTGTGTATGTATGTGTGGGTGTGGGTGTGGGCGTGTGTGTGTATATGTTGTGTATGTGTGTATGTGTGTGTGTGTGAGGTCAAGTCAAATGCTATTTCCAGATGGTATATTGTGTATTTTATTTTATTTTATTGTTTTATATACTACTACTACTACTACTACTACTACTACTACTACTACTACTAAAAATAATAATAATAAATGGAAATTATATAGCGCTATATCTTGCAAAGACAAATCAAAGCGCATGCATTCGACCTAATCTTACACAGTCATACAACCAATGACAAATAATCAATAGTTCAAACAGACATTACAAACATGGTACTGCAGACCAAATCTATGAAATAAAATTGCAATAGTCAAATGTTTTTCAAAAGCACACACACACACAGGTCCTATACTTTAGCAGGGTGATAGGACATGGGTTAGTGAAGGGTGGGATAGTTCTGATATGAGACAGGAGGGGGGAAATCTTAGGTTTGAAATAAATATGTCTTGAGGCTTGATTTAAAAGTGTCATAGCTAGGCTTCTGGCGAAGAGAGAGAGGGAGCTCATTCCAGGTCGATTGACCCGAAATAGAGAAAGAGCGGCGGCCAACAGTAGATTGGTTGAATCTAGGTATTCGTAGGCACAAGGTATCTCCAGCAGAGCGGAGGGAACGTGAAGGAGTGTACAGGTTAAGACATTCACAGAGGTAGGAGGGTGCAGTTTTGTGGAGACATTTGTAGCAGATGGTACTGATCTTATATTCTACTCTCTGTGACACAGGCAGCCAGTGGAGAGATCGCAAGAGGGGGGTAATGTGCTCCGATTTTTTCTTTCTGAGAACTAGTCGAGCTGCGGAGTTTTGTATACGTTGAAGGGAGTGGATAGATGATGCTGGCAGACCAGGCAAAAGAGAATTGCAATAGTCCAGACGTGAAAGAATGAGAGAAGTGACAAGTTTGGCTGTTGCATCGGTAGACAGGTACTTACGAATTTACTAATACGCCGTAATGATAGTAGCACGACTGAAGTCTGGGGATGAATTTTTCATAGAGTTGTGTTGTGTAACAACACCTAGGTTTCACAGCTGGAGAGAGGAGAGCGAGAGAGAGGAGAGGAGAGAGAGAGGAGAGAGGAGAGAGAGAGAGAGAGTGTGTCGGGACAGCGATGAGGAGCGCGAGGAGAAAGAGTGCGAAGAGAGAAGAGAGAGAGAGATGAGAGAGAGAGAGAGAGAGAGAGAGAGAGAGGAGATGAGAGAGAGAGAGAGAGAGAATGAGAGGGTTGTTGTGGTTGTTGCCAATCTTTTCTGGTATTTCAGTCAAGATGCCGATTGAAGGAACTTCCCATCATTGCTTGAAGGCGTGCCTGAATCGCTGTGCTGAGAGAAATTGTCTGTATGTGTTTTTTTTAAATGGTTGCCAGGGCATTCAGACTGTTGTTACTCATAAGACTGTCATCTTCAACTTCGAATCAACACTCTTCATCACATGGACATCATTGTCTACGGGTGGAAATCAGTGTTTGTGTTTGCAACCTGAGAGAGGACGGAGAGGGCAAACAAATACCAGGCAAAACAGTAAAAAGACAAAAGATTGAGTCCTACCTTCGTGTTTTATATTTTTCTTCCTTCCCTTTAGTATTAGTTTTGTTGTTGTTGTTTGCTGGTGCGTTCCCCAGCTTAACACCTCAGGGGGGGTGGGGGTGGGGGGCACTCAAAGCTGTGCACTCTGTCTCCTTGATCCGCTTGAGGAATCAATTGTGAGATGGACATTTCATTTTAAGAACGAACGTTTTTTTTATAAGCTGGCGTGTGTTATGTGAACCAAGTGTGTGTTTGTGTGTGTGTGTGTGTGTGTTGTGTGTGTGTGTGTGTGTGTGTGTGTGTGTTACTATATGTGTCTCTTCTGTGCCTTAACACCAAGCAACCTTTTAGAAGGGGAGGACTGCATTGTGATGTGCATGCTAAGGCAGGACTATGTGCTGTTGCTTAAAACTTCTCCACTGTGACTTACTAGTAGTTAGGAGTGTGACAGAGAGAAATGCCTGTGTGATACCACGGTATATACCTGAAATAGCAGTGGAGGTGAGTAACGTACATTAATAATTCTAAGATGCTATCTTTGAAATATTTGATCCTGCAGTTGCTTTGTTTTATAGCCGAATCCTTGATTAAAAGAAATCGTTTTTTTATGATTACAAAGTAGTTTTAATTTTGTGTTTCCTGCCACTTGTTTCTTTTGTTTTGTTTACACTATATTTGGATATGTTATTGTAAGAAAATACAGCGTACATGTGTTGCAGTGAGAATCTATGTGTGTATGTGTGTGTGTGTGCGTTTGCGCGTTTTTACACGTGCGCGCCTGTGTGTGAATGTGTGGTGTGCAGGCGTGCACATTTGCAAGCTTACCCCATAATAGGTCGCAGGCCCCAGAGGTCAAATTTTAGTTATTGCCATGTAATTATTCTGCTATAAAAAGCTATTCAATAAAAAACAAAAAACCCCAAACAGATTGAAAACTCTGAAAATTCTATGTACAATTATTACAAACAAAATTGATTACACGGTTATGACGTGACGAAATGACAAGAATGGGGTTTGGGAATTTTAAAAAACACGTTCAAAGCAAAAAGGAAACATTAATTATGCTTTATATTTTATGACTAAGAAGTCCATGGATTGTCCCTCTCCTCCAAGCTACCAGCCTTGCTGCAGACAGACAGTTAGAATCTCTTCCGTCGCCACAGAGGACAAGGGGAAGGAAAAAGTTAAAGTAAAGTACATGGAAGAATAGGCTATAGATTTATAATCAGAACGGCTGTTGTTTTCTCATCAGCAATGGCTATAGTTGTATGATCATCAAATCTCAAAATCGATAATCTGACTCCACATGCCTAAAATGATTTCCTAGCGGGGTAAAAGGTTGCTTAAGGACACTCATTTCGAGTGGAGCGTCACCTTTGTGGATTATCATTAATTAATAATTATAATATTAATATTTAATTATATTAATATAATAATAATTATTATATAATAATAATGATGATAATAATCTTATATTAATAACATTATAATAATGATAATACTAATAAATATTTATAAAAAAAAAATATAATAATAATATTAATAATGTGATTTATAACAACAATAATAATAATAATAATAATAATGTATGGTATTTTTACAGCGCTGAATTTGTAAGCAACAAATCTCTGTCTCTGTCTCTGTCTGTCTGTTCTGTCTGTCTGGTCTGTTCTGTCTGTCTGGCTGTCTCTCTCTCTCTCTCTCCTCTCTCTCCTCTCTCTCTCTTCTCTCTCTCTCTCTCTGTGTGAAGCCAGAGTGATAGACTGAGGGCAACAAAATACCAGGCAAACGATAAAAGACCTGAGTTAAATTTTCACTTCTGTTCTGTCTGTCTGTCTGTTGTCTGTCAATGTCAAGTCAAACTTTTATTTTCAGATGGTACATTGAATATGCAGTGAATTTGCTTTTTTATCATCAGGCCATCTATCTAAAGAAAAAAAAGCGAGAGAAAAAAGATAATTTTTATGCAGACATAGAATAAAAACCTTATTCTATGGTAAACTATACAAATAGACAGAAAGACAATAAACATATGATATGTGAATTAAAAACAAAACAAAAAACCCAAGAAAAATATTAAACCATACATTTCAAATAAATGTCTGTCCTGTCTGTCTCTGTCTTGTCTGTCTGTCGTTCTGTCTGTCCTGTCTGTCATGTCATCTCTCTCTCTCTCTCTCTCTCTCTCTTCTCTCTCTCTCTCTCTCTCTCTCTCTCTCTCTCTCTCTTCCCCTTTCATTTTTGCTCTTGGTTTCTTCGCTATTTAGGGGGGGGGGGGGGGGTTTTTCTGAGTATTCGTTTTGCTCTGGTTTGTTTTCCTTGTTTATTTGTTGTGGCTTTTTTTTCTCTCTCTCGTTTTGGTGATATTTTTTTTTGGAGGGGGATGTTTCTGCGTTAGAAATTCTTTCCCGTTTTCTGAGTGAATGTATTTGATATGGGCTTTTTTTTATTTATTATCATATAATATCATTAAAGGCGGGGACTGGATGGTAAAAATTAAGGCACATGGGTGCTTTATTCCGTTATCCTCAAAAAATAAAGAATTTGTCATTGCCTTTGTCATTCATCCTTATTCTCTATCTTTCTCTCTCATCTCTCTCATCCTCTCAGTTCTCTGTCTCTCTGGTCTCTCTCTCTCTTTCTCTCTTTCTTTGTGTGTGTGGTGTGTCTGTGTGTGTGTGTCTCTCTCTCTGTCAATATCTCTGTGTCTTCTCCTTGGTCTCTCTCTCTCTGTGTCTCTTCTCTCTCCCGCACGTGGAACACTCCGCAAAAGAGATAGGCTGGTTGAATGACGTTCGCAGCGGCACATCCACCCCTATTGCATGTGCTGATGCCCCAAAGCATGACGGAGGTACGAATCCCAAGTATAGCAGCGCAGGCAGGCAGCAGCAGCAGAAGCAGCTGCATGGAGTGGCATGAGTCCCCTCTGCGTGACGTGAGGAATGGGGATGGCAGGACCAGACACACTCGCTCTGCTGCAGGCACCTCGTGGCTTAAGAACACCTAGATTTCAAACAGTCACCGTTGGCCGTCGCTCTGTCTCTGTTTCTGGTCCATCAATCTGGAATGATCTCCCTTCGCCAACAGCCTTCTTATGACGTTTTTTTAAATCGGCCTCGAGACAATTTATGTTCAATTTTCTATGATTTCTCCCCTCATCGTTCCATGTCATTTTTGTCTATGCCATCAAACACCAAACCCAATCACCCTGCCGGAGAAGTTACCTTTATGTGTGTGTGGGTGTGCGTGTGTGTGAGTGCGAGCGTTGTGTGTATACTTTTGAAACTTGTAAAAAATCCCCAAACCATAACACCCTATTAATTCTAACATGGGCTGCCTGTTGAATGGTAGGATGGTGAAAGCGCTTTGATTTGTTTTGTTGCATGATATCATCATCATTAACCATTACACCTGTAGGGCATCAACCAAAGCGCTTCCACTCCGCCTATCCTGGGCCACTTGCACTGATCACCAAGAGTGCTGCATGGCCTTCATTCTCACTTTCTAGTAGTGCTATATAAATTCCATGTCTTAGTGTTACTTTCACCAGGCAGGGGGAAACAAGTTGAACTAAAGGTTGGGGCCAAGGCCTGGAACAAAGATCCATTCCACCTCAATCTAAGACACTATTGTGGAGACGTTAAAGACCGTTGACTTCAATATCATGGGTCGGACATGAACCGTGCTTTCAGCGCGGTATGGCTGTTAGTGGCAGGCAACCAATGGGTCCCTGATGTCGTGGGTTTTAAATATCGGCGTTGTCTGGTGAATTAATGGTGGGATATTTTTTAACGATCTCCTGAGTCAACTTTCAAGTGAAGAGATACCAGTTCTGTATTTCCTTCGTGTGTTGACACATACAGAAGATCAAATATGCGTGTGTAAGATCTCGTGTTCATGTCAGCGTTTGGGTGATTTACGGAAATATGAACATACCCAGCTTACTCTCCGAATGAGAATGCGGTTAGTTTCATAGTCAGAACGAGCGATAACATACCATACGCTAAAATCTCCCATTGGTGAACCTTGGAGCTCTAGCCAGGGCAAGAATAGAAAAAACTAGATCTAAAACTACATACAATAACAACATGCACACTCCCGCGCACGATACACGGTCATCTTCCTGTTGTAAATTAAAAATGATATTTGGTTTTTTTTTTCTAAAAAAAATAAATGTTATGCAACATGTTTCTGAATTACAACTGGCCTCTGCAGTTTTTTACAAAGTTCATAGGCAAAAGAAACAAGCCTTGAGCAGCAACACGCGACCATTGTGTCTGCGACCATCACAACATCAATCTTTTCCATTGCCACCCAGAGTGTGGAATCCTTCACCTTGACACCTAACATTGATTTCCCTCTTGCCCAAGGTTATTATTGCCACCCTGCAAAGAAGCCCCTTCCTCCCTCCCTCACATGCAGTGAATGGTCAGAGCTTTCTAAGATGTACTGGTCAAGGAAACGAAGCGACGGTTCAGATCGGTCAGATAGATCGGTGGTAAGAGGTTAACGCGCCTGCCTAGCAAAGCCCAATAGTTTAGGAGTCTCCAGAAATGTGCTATGGTTTGATTCCTGTTTGGGCCTGAAAACTTTTCCTCCATCCAACTTGCTACCATGAGTGGTGGTTCTAGGTACTAGTCTTTCGGAATGAGGACGATAAACTGATGCTAGTTGTTACCACAGCATTATTTATCGCACGTAAAAAGAACCCTCGGAACGAGAGGTTGTCCCTTGCAAAACTTCTGTACGTAGAAAGAGCCACTCTGATAGGGAAAACAATTACAGCTGCAGGCAGGAAAAAACAAACAAAAATAAAAGGGTGGCGCTGCTCTTGTGGCGATGCACTCTCCTTGGGGGAGAGACAGCGAAATTTCACGCAAAGAAATTTGCCTGCATTGAAAGTAGTACAAACAAAAAAGAATGAAAATATACAGATCACAGATAGTTCAAGGGTCAGGCCAATAACTCTTAACACTGGTTGAATGCTGTCTCCCCCCAAAAGGCAAGTCCAATGTTTGTGTGTTACTAATGTTTTATTTTTTAATTTATTTATCTTTTATATCGAGGTAATGGGAAGAGCACTCATGTGCTTTTTTACATCCAGTCCCCCGTGTTGTATGCGGTTTTGTAAATTTTTCACTGTTTCCACCGGCACACAATGGCCTTACTCTTCCGAAAAGCGGAACAGGATTTAACATGTGCGCAAGATGTTTCTGCATGCGTTTCGAAACACGGGGCCTCGTTTATTGGCTCATCTCCGAAGGACTTTGTGGAAGTATTGTCCTTGGTTTGAAGGTATGCTCAATACAAGACAATACAAGCAAGCCAAACAAGACGATCAATGTGTAGCTATATAGATCATTATAATTATTCATTCGTTTTTTATTTCGGGTTATAGTATAATAGGCACTCGTTGTGCTTTTTTTTTTACATCAAGTCCTCGTGTGTATACAGTGTTGTAAATTTGAGGTCATCGTTCCTTCTGGCACCCACAATGGCCTACTCTTACGAAATGCGGAGAAGGTTTTAACGTGTGCCTAAGAAAGTTGTGTGTGGGTGTGGTTTGTGTCTGTGTGTCTGTGTGGCATTCTGTGTGTGTATGCGGACTTTGACTGCTTCTTGTTAAGTCATTTTCAGTTGCTTTTTCTTCCCTTCAGGTTTTTACACCACCAAGATTACACCAAAGAGCTGCAGCTATATCAGATAAGAAATCTTTCTTGTTAGATAATTCATACACACGCCTATGGTTCATTGACGGAAGAGTAGGCCGTTTTTGTACCGTGGGAAAGGATGACAAAATTTACAGACTGCATTACACACGGGCTGAGTGGTGTGGGGAACTGGATGTTAAAAAAAAGAACTCGAATTGCTTATTTCCATTATCCCGAAATAAATGAATATGTAATAAAACTGAAATAAGTAAAAGTCAAGTTTTCTGGGAGCAGTTAATACACTTTTTGCGTGCTTGTTTTTTTTAAGTGAAAGGTTGAAGAAATATTTACAAGGTCTGTAAAACGGCTAGAAAAGTATGTGATTTATTTATGCAGGCATGTGTATGAATATTGTGGAAAATATAAATAAACAAAAATTAAAGTACCGACAAGTTTGCGTCATCGACTGAGACTGTTAAACTTTCTGTCCATCTGTAAAGTGATGCCCAAGATCCCTAAACGTATGACCCCGAACTCTGAAGTGGGATGAGAAGTCTCACTCGGCAGCATCACGCGATAATGAAAGCCGCTGTACCCAATGCCTTCTAACATCCCCCTCCTCCTCTTCTTCTTCATTTTCTGCTCTTGTTTTATGAGAGTTAGCATTCCATATTTTATCCACTCAGCTTATAAAAAAAACACACCAAAAAAACTGAGTAATTATCTTTGGGAAACAATGGCAGTTATTTTCTGGTATTTTTTTGCTATCTAAATGCACATAGGGAACGGTGTAGCTCAGTGGTCGGAGCACTTGCTTTCCCCCAAGCTAGTTAAGCAGCGTTCGAGCGTGGTTACCAGTTGGATGGGGTGACCGTTGCGCGCCTTGGCTCAGTACAGTTCCCCCAGTTCACCCAGCTGTAAAAATGGGTACTTCCCTCTTTGAGTAGGAAGGTAAAGCTGCGAGGGACGAGAGGAGATGGGCGCCGCCTCCAATATGTGGCCTAGAGTAGTGAGGTCTCTGGACGGCCCTCGCTCCACTTCGACCTTATAGGTTATGGACTCCTTTTACCTTTTACCTATGCACACCGGCACACACACACACACCACACACACACACACACACACACACACCACACACACACAACACACACACACACGCACGCGCGTGCGCGCAAACACTTACACACTTACACACACACACCACACACACGCACGCACGCAAACAAAACGCACACACACAAAACACAACCACATACACGAACACACAGCCAAACACACACACATGCACACACGCACGCGCACGCACACACACACACACTCACACACACCACACGCACACAACGCACACACGCACCGCCAACCACACGCACACCACACACACACACACACACACACACATCACACACAACACGCACACACACATACACAACACGCAACTCACACATAAACACTCTCACGCACACACACACTTTACACCACACGTGTACCACGCACACACACACACGTGTACACCACACACACACCACACGCACGCACACACCCATACAACAACACACACACTACCAACACACAACACACACACACACACAAAACACACCAAAACACACACAACACACACGTCACAAACACACATACACACACATGTACTCCACACACCACGCACACTCACACACACACACACTTAAACATCACCTACACACACACACACACACACACACACTCACACACTACACACACACACACACCAAACACACACAAACACACACACTTTTGTAAAGTATCCAGGCTTCGAGCGAACACTGCAGAAGCAAGGTCATTGACAGCCAGCCAGCCATGCCAGCACAGCCAGGCCGACAGACAGACGGACAGACAGACAGGAAGAGGATTCCAAGATAGCAGTTGTGCCTGCAAGCAAAGGCCAGTATTGCAGTGCAGGGGTGACTGAGGGAGACAGGTTGTTATGTCTTGATGGGAGGGCAGCAAGCTATCGGACGGTCCAGGGAAGGGTGAAGGGCACAGCAATGTCTGCAGGAATTATATATTTATTTATCTCTTTAATCATCTATTTAGTTATTTATTTATTTATTTATTTATTATTTTCATTCCTCTTTCTTTAAGTCACGGCAGATTCTCTGCGTGGAAATCGGCTGCTCTCCCCCCAGGGGAGAGCGCGACGCCACACAGAGCAGGCCCACCCATTATTTTTATTTTCTTTCTCTGTCTGCAACTGTATTTATGTCCCTATTAGAGTGGGGGGGTTTTCTACAGAATTTTGCAGGGCAAAGGACAACTCTTCTTGTTTGCCGTGGGTTCTTTTACAAGCGTCTGAATAATAATTATGCTTATACACACGGAAACTCGGTTGATTCGTCTCATCTGAAAGGCTCGCACCCCACACCACAACTCATGGTCTATAATGGATGGGATGGGGGGGGGGGGGAGGGGGGGAGTTTCGTGTCCAAACGGGATTTGACCCCGCACTAACTAAATTAATAAAGAACAAAATCTGCTGCTGGTGGGCAGATGATATCATGACATATAAAGTACAGGTTTTGCGTGTTTGTTGGTTGTTTTGTTGGGGGTGGATTTTGGGGAAAAAACACATACAACTATGACTGATTATTCAGACCTTTTCCAATCCTTCCAGAGAAATTTCGCGCTACACTTGTCACCGTGGCTTTGTTTGCAATATCAAGAACTTCTTTCTTTAGTTATATGTCTCTTTCTTTTATCTCTTCTCTCTGATTTTTTTTCTGCGTGTCTCTGTCTGTCTGTCTGGCTGTCTGTATATCTGTCTGTCAGTCTGTCTCTCTTCTATCTCTCACTGTCTACAAAAGACTAGTTATGTGACGTGATC
This sequence comes from Rapana venosa, assembly GCA_028751875.1. Classification (NCBI taxonomy): domain Eukaryota; kingdom Metazoa; phylum Mollusca; class Gastropoda; order Neogastropoda; family Muricidae; genus Rapana; species Rapana venosa. The sequence continues at coordinate 19,121,311 of CM054143.1, read as the reverse complement.
CTATCACGTCTGCCGTCAGCGCTGGGCTTTATCACAGTTCTTGATAAACCATTGAAGCTGGGGGCCAGCAAAGTGAGAGGCTGTATGACCAGTGGCTTTCCCACTCATGATTATAATTATAATATTAATTTTTAATATTTTATTAATTATACTATAATAATTCTTATTTGATCTTTTTTGTTGTGTCAAAAAGTATACATGACTTAAATGTCCGATAAAATATTCTGAATCTGAATCTGAATCTGAATCACACACATACTCCGCACACACACGTACATTACTAACACTAGCACACAACACACACAAGCTGACACACACACAAACACACTAACACCACACACAAACTAACACAAACACAAACTAACACTCACACAAACTAACTCACACACACCCACGCACACAAAACTAACACAAAACCACACTAACACACTAACACTACCACACACAACACAAAACTAACAACTCCCCCCCCCCCCCCCACACACACAAACACACACCCCCCCCACCCCCCCACACCCAAACCCCCCACATAATATAGAGGGCAATGGACACAAGGCGTGACCAGCATGGTGACATTGTGTTCTGTGGTTCCATCACAGCCTCCACTTTCAAACCTTGTCCTCTGTGTCCAATGCTTCACCCTGGACAGTTGCATTGCTTCTTGACCATAGAGCACAGTCCAAGGCCACACACACACACAATTACACAGACACACAGACTACACACACAGACACACACATGACACACCTAAACACACACACTCACAACTCACTCACCACACACACACACACACACACAACACACACACAACACACACACTAAACACACCCCAAATAACACCACATACGCGCACACACATACGCACTCGAACACTTAAGCACACACACAATAAACACAGACAAACAGGACACACACAGACAGAACAACTTTAAACACACACACACATTTAATCGAACTCCACGACACAGACACACACACAATACGCCACACTTAAACACCGCGCACAACACACTACTCACGACACAGTCAGTCACACACACACACACACATACACACACCAGACACACAATACACACGAACGCACCACACACACACACCACACACACACACACACACACACACACACACAACACCACACACACACACAAACACACACACACCACAAACTCCTTAAACACCACACACACACAGAGTCTCACATTAAACACACAGAGGACTAACCTCACCTCTCCCGTAGGCCTCATTTGGTGGCAACTAAGATTTTGCAAACCATGCGTCTCCACTCCCACGGTCTCCTGGCTTTTTGTTAAAGCGATTCGTTTTCCACTCAAGGCCAGTCCTCTCTCTGATGTTGTCTTCCCATCCGTCTTTTCTCTGTCTGCTCTTCTTCGTCTCCCTCCGTGTAATGTTCCCTTGTAGGACAGTCTTGGCCGTCCAAGTGTTTGTGGAACTAATGACCTGTAATGTGGAATGTGGGTCCCAGACAAGAGTGGAAGAATTGCACCCTGCTCCACTAGCCATTGGGAATAGGTGGATATATCCAGTGTACACGCGCCTGCCTAGAAATCAAAAAGCACGGGTCAGTAGTGTAGTGTGTTCAATTCCCGTTTGGGACTAATAACTTCCCCCACCCCATTCATTATAGACCACGAGTGGTGGTCTGGTGTAGTCTTTCGGGTGAAAATATAAACGGAGGTTCACTGTGTGTTACACAACACATTATTTAGCGCACGTGTAAAAGAACCCACGGCAAACAAGGGGAGTTGTCCCTGGCCAAAATTTGTAGCGAAAAAGCCACTTGATAGCTAGGAAACAAAATACTCTTGCAAGACAGGAAAAGAAAAAAAAATAATGGGTGGCGATGCTTTTGTGGCGACGCGCTCTCCCTGAGGAGAGCAGTCCGAATTTCACGCAGAGAAAATGTGCTGTGACTTAAAGTGGTGTAATATAAATAAATAAACAAAAAAAAATAACCACAGGCCACCCCAACTCCACTAACCACAGCCAATCAGCCACGCAACAGTGGGCAGTGGATGTCACGTGCCCTCTGCTCCCTTCAGATTGGTCATAATCTGTTTCTTTTTCTTTTTTTGTTGTTGTTTGTTGTTTGTTGTTGTTGTTTTCTTCTTTCGCTTCTTATTCTTCTCCCCTCCTCCCATCCTCTCCTCCCCCCCCCCCCCCCCCCCCCCCCCCCCCCCCCTCCTCCTCTACCCCCTAATCCTCCTACGTCCTTCTTTTCTTCTTCTTCTCCCTTTCTTCTTCTTATTCTTCTTCGCATTCTTCGCATTCTTCTTCTTCTTCGCATTTTTCTTCGTTGCTGAAACTCTCAGAAGCATACTTTAATATAATGTTGTCATGTCACATGAGCGAAATATGTAGTGCGTGCCGATAAGACCTGATGAAACAGGCCAGCGTTTCAGACTTCGGGGAGTAGGAGAAATAGTTATTTTATAAGGGTTTTTGAAAAAAAGCAGGAGAATGGACAAACAAGGCAAGAAAATAGAACAAAAGGCAGAAAGTCAAGGAACAAGGCATAAACGAGAGAAGGGTAGAAGAGGGAGAAATGGACCCAAAAAGACAGAAAAAGGGTGCAGGAACGATGTTAACAGGAAGATATGCAACTCCGCGAAAACAAAAGAGAGAGATAGAAAAAGAGGAATTTCTATCACAACATTTCGAGAAGGTAGAGATGCTATTTATTTTGACAAGCTAAGGCCCCCAAGCATACCCCTGGAAGCAAAGGCGATGATAACAAAAAGACTTGGTCGTCATCGGTCTTCCAGATCTGGCACACTGTCCTTCTCTTTGCGGTCAGAGGTACTAGTTCCTTTGTCCCAGAAAACGAAAAGAGGGAAGTGATGGGGGATATGGAATGGGAAATTGGACAGTGATGATTTCTCTTGTTTCGCTTTCTCCAAAAAACACCGTCACTGGCTTCAAGTCTGTGCAAAGTCCTGATGTTAGTATGTCCTTCCCTTTTTGAGATCAGGATTGCCATTATTTTTATTCCAGTGTGCGTGTGTGTGTGTTCGTGTGTGTGTTCGTGTGTGTGTGTGTGTGTGTGTGTGTTGTGGTCTGTGTGTGTATGTATGTGTGGGTGTGGGTGTGGGCGTGTGTGTTGTATGTGTTGTGTAATGTGTGTGTGTGTGAAGTCAGTCAAATGTATTTCCAGATGGTATATTGTGTAATTTTTATTTTAATTTATTGTTTTATATACTACTACTACTCCTAATACTACTACTTACCTTACTAAAAATAATAATATAAATGGAAATTATATAGCGATATATCTTGCAAAGACAAATCAAAGCGCATGCATTCACGACTCTTATCTTTACAGTCATACAACCAATTGACAAATAATCATAGTTCAAACAGTCATTACAAACATGGTACTGCAAGACACCAAATCTATGAAATAAATTGCAATAGTCTCAATGTTTTTCAAAAGCAACACACACACAGGTCCTATACTTTAGGCAGGGTGATAGGACATAGGTTAGTGGTGGGTTGGATAGTTCTGATTGAAGACAGGAGGGGGGAAATCTTAGGTTTGACAAATATGTCTTGAGGCTTGATTAAAAGTGTCATAGTAGGTTCTGCGAAGAGAGAGAGGGAGCTCATTCCAGGTCGATTTGACCCGAAATAGAGAAAGAAGCGGCGGCCACAGTAGATGGTTGACTCTAGGTATCTTCGTAGGCACATTGTATCGCCAGCAGAGCGGTGGGAAAGTGAAGGAGTGTTCAGGTTAAGAATTCACGAGGTAGGAGGGTGCTGTTTTTGTGGAGACATTTGTAGCGGAGGGTATGATCTTATATTCTACTCTCTGTGTCAAGGCATAAGCCAGTGGAGGAGATCGCAAGAGGGGTGTAATGTGCTCGATTATTTCTTCTTTCTGAGAACTAGTCGAGCTGCGGAGTTTTGTATTCGTTGAAAGGGAGTGGATAGTGATGGCTGGCAGACCAGGCAAAAGAGAATTGAATAGTCCAGACGTGAAAGAATGAGAGATGTGACAAGTTTGGCCTGTTGCATCGGTTAGTCAGGTACTTACGAATTTGCCACTATTACGCCGTAACTGTAGTTTGCACGACTGACAGGTCTGGGTGATGAATTTTTTTCATAGAGAGTGTGTTGTAGATACAACACTAGGTACTTCACAGCAGTGGTTATTGGGCTGAGCATTGCCAACAAGTTCTATTGAAGCTGTTGTAATGGAAAGATAGTTTGTGTTTGGTTCCTACAAGCATGGCTTCGGTTTTATCTTGCATTTAGCTGTTAAATTGTTCTGTGTCATCCAATTTTGAATATCTTCAAAGCAGTGGGCCATATTTGCCAGGAGAGAGGCTGGATTTTCAGGAGTAACACTGGTTTGAATCTGGAGAGTCATTATGCGTAAAATTGATGGTTGATTTGTTGGAGTTTTATACATGTGACAGTGGGGCAGTGTATAAGAAGTGAACAGAAACAGGGCCTTAGAAACTGATCCATGTGGGGACTTCCGCATTTCCAGTTTGGCAGGTATTGATTGGGTATCTTGTTTACTCAACTGTCTGAAATCGGTCAGTAATGGTATGAAGTAAAACCAGGTGAGGGGCTGTGCCCGTAACCCCGAAACGTTTTTCGCAGACGGGAGAGAAGAATTGAGTGGTCATATAGTATCGAAGGCTGCGATAAGTCGAAGTAGAGTGCGTAAGGAGATTTTTCCTGAGTCAGAGCGAGTAGGAAGCGTGTTTAAAGTGTGTACTTGGAGTGGTTTCAGAGCTTGTGGTTGACGCGACAGGCAGATTGAAACTCAGGAGAGATTGTTGGAGAGAAGGTGGTTGTTGAGCTGGTTTGAGAACTTACTTTTTCAAGGACTTTAGAAATAAAAGGTAGTTTGGAAAAAGGTCTATAATTCTCGAATGTAGGGTCAAGGACCTGACTTTTTGAGGTTTAGAGGGTCGTGATATGCAGTTTTGAGAGGTGAGGGAACATTTCCTGTAACAAGAGATGAGATCACTATTTATGTGATAGTGGGTTTATAAGTTGTGGTAGACACTATGTTGAAAAGAGAAGCAGGTGTGGGGGATCAAGAGACATGATTTTATATTAATTTCTATTCAGAATTTCTATCGTGATTTCTTTCTCACTTGTCGGGTGAAAGGAAAGGAGAGGGTGACCAGAGGAATGGGGATCAGGTAAGTGCAGGTGGAAAGAGAGTCTGATCAGTTTGAGCGAATGTTTTGGACTTTTTCAGGAAATGAAATGCTGAAAATATGAAGGAAGTTCAGGAGTGGTTGTGGTGGAAGGCAGAGCGGGCTTGCCTTCACAGATACAAGAAGAGAGTAGATGTGAGAGAAAAGAGAGATTTATTGACGTGGCATCAAGAAACTTGAGAAGATATATATTTTGTTTTTTCTGAAAGGAATTAAAGACTTGACTTTGTTTATTGTTTTCGGAAGAGCTGCTTATTAATTTCCGTTTTTGCTTTCGCCTCTGTCGCTATAGCCTGCGTTATTGCGGCCTTTGCGACCAGAATGTCATGGGCTTGTACCTGTGCGAACATGGCTTATCAGGCTGAAGACGGTCAGTGGGAGGTGCATGCTCATCACGCAGTTGACTGAGAACATCATTGTAGTGTTTAGATGGGGGTTATTGTTTTCAGAGTTTGTGATAGGCGTTCTGCAGCTTGTGCAGAGAAAGTTTGAATATCTATGGCTTGAGGTTAGCGACGGGGGTGACTTACTTTTTCTTTTGATAGATTTGCAATGTTAGAGAAAATGACAGCGGATATGATCAGAAAGTGTCATCAGTGATAGATAAGATGTGATCAGATCTTGGGAAACGTCAGTAGTAATTAGCCAGTCTAAATTAATGTCCTGATCTGTTGCGTTGCTCCATTTACTAGCTGAGAAAGAGCGAGTGGTTTGACAAAGAAAGAGAAAAGACGTTTGACGTCGGAAGAAGATTGGTTATCAAAGTGGAAGTTAAAGTCCACCGAAGAATGATAAGCTTTTGGGATAGAGGCTGTAGTGATCCCAGGAGTAAACTGAAACTCTTTGATGGATGTTGGAAATGTTCAGATTATTTTTTGGTTTGGAGGTGGGACGGTAAAGACAGCAGAAAGTAATGTGTGCAGGTGAATGAGGTTGAGTTCACAGACTTCAGAATGATTCAGGTTTGAAAAAGAAAGGGTGACAGAAAGAAAGAGGCCCCAAGGTTCGAGTGTATCTTTATATAAATGATGGTAATGCCACCTCCACGGAGGGTCGGGGAAGAGAAACAGTTTTATATCCAGGTGGTGTCAGTTGTTTTATTTTCGGTTCATGACCGTGTGGTTTTTACCAGGTTTCTGTAAGAATTGTTATATCAATATTCTGTTCTGAGACATGTCAGAAATCCAAGATCAGCTGACCTTCTGGGGCACGTTGAACAAGCACATGCTAAGGATGGATAATCGAGGATAATGGAATAAATAAGCTCTCGGTGCCTTTTTTTACATCAGACCCTGTGTGTATGCAGTTTTGTCAATTTTGTCATCACGTTCCATCGCACAACATGGCCTACCCCTTTTCTTCCGAAAACGGGAGAGGGTTTTATACGTGGCGCAAGATGTTCTGGTGTGTTCGCACAGGGGGCCTCGGTTTATAGTCTCATCCGAAAGGATGTATTGTGTGTGTATTTGTGTGTGTGTGTGTGTGTGTGTTGTTAGGGTGCATGACGTGCGTGTGAGTGTGTGTGTGTGTGTGAAGTCAAGTCAAATTTTATTTCCAAATGGTACATTGTGATGTGTGTGGTGTGACCGCGTGCGAGCGTGTGTGTATTTGTTGTGCGTGGCGTGCCTGTGTGTGTGCACGAGTGTGCAGGTGCGTGTGTGTGTAAGTTGCATTAACGTAATTCAAGAAAGCGGTAAACCAATGTCTGCAATGTAGGCTGATCACTGTACTATTTGATGCATGGCTCTGGAAGATCGATCTCCTTATAATTATGTCTCTCTGTCTACCGTCTGAAAGCTAGACCTGTCGTCTGTCAGTCTGAAGACCCAAGTATCATCACCAACATTGCCTGCTGCAGGCCCCCCTCTGCCCTGCCCTGCCCGCCCATGCTTACCTCTGACCAGTCTCTCTACACAGCTGTCCAGGTTCCCCCCACTTCAAGCTTATGTTACTTATCCCAGCCCAGCTGGTGCTATCTATAGCAGAAGGAAACTGACAAAACATGGGACTTGGTAAAAAGAAAGGCGTGTGGGCTAATTAATTTTGGCTTGGGGCTGGAGCCTTGTCTTGAGTCAATGCTGGATTTGCACGCCGTGGATCTTCGGATGAGATATAACCGAGGCCCGCTTCCCCCGTGTGTGTGGAATGCACGCAGAGACATCTTGCGCACTCATTAATCCTGTTCCGCGGAGAGAGGAGAGCGAGAGAGAGGAGAGGAGAGAGAGAGGAGAGAGGAGAGAGAGAGAGAGAGTGTGTCGGGACAGCGATGAGGAGCGCGAGGAGAAAGAGTGCGAAGAGAGAAGAGAGAGAGAGATGAGAGAGAGAGAGAGAGAGAGAGAGAGAGAGGAGATGAGAGAGAGAGAGAGAGAGAATGAGAGGGTTGTTGTGGTTGTTGCCAATCTTTTCTGGTATTTCAGTCAAGATGCCGATTGAAGGAACTTCCCATCATTGCTTGAAGGCGTGCCTGAATCGCTGTGCTGAGAGAAATTGTCTGTATGTGTTTTTTTTAAATGGTTGCCAGGGCATTCAGACTGTTGTTACTCATAAGACTGTCATCTTCAACTTCGAATCAACACTCTTCATCACATGGACATCATTGTCTACGGGTGGAAATCAGTGTTTGTGTTTGCAACCTGAGAGAGGACGGAGAGGGCAAACAAATACCAGGCAAAACAGTAAAAAGACAAAAGATTGAGTCCTACCTTCGTGTTTTATATTTTTCTTCCTTCCCTTTAGTATTAGTTTTGTTGTTGTTGTTTGCTGGTGCGTTCCCCAGCTTAACACCTCAGGGGGGGTGGGGGTGGGGGGCACTCAAAGCTGTGCACTCTGTCTCCTTGATCCGCTTGAGGAATCAATTGTGAGATGGACATTTCATTTTAAGAACGAACGTTTTTTTTATAAGCTGGCGTGTGTTATGTGAACCAAGTGTGTGTTTGTGTGTGTGTGTGTGTGTGTTGTGTGTGTGTGTGTGTGTGTGTGTGTGTGTTACTATATGTGTCTCTTCTGTGCCTTAACACCAAGCAACCTTTTAGAAGGGGAGGACTGCATTGTGATGTGCATGCTAAGGCAGGACTATGTGCTGTTGCTTAAAACTTCTCCACTGTGACTTACTAGTAGTTAGGAGTGTGACAGAGAGAAATGCCTGTGTGATACCACGGTATATACCTGAAATAGCAGTGGAGGTGAGTAACGTACATTAATAATTCTAAGATGCTATCTTTGAAATATTTGATCCTGCAGTTGCTTTGTTTTATAGCCGAATCCTTGATTAAAAGAAATCGTTTTTTTATGATTACAAAGTAGTTTTAATTTTGTGTTTCCTGCCACTTGTTTCTTTTGTTTTGTTTACACTATATTTGGATATGTTATTGTAAGAAAATACAGCGTACATGTGTTGCAGTGAGAATCTATGTGTGTATGTGTGTGTGTGTGCGTTTGCGCGTTTTTACACGTGCGCGCCTGTGTGTGAATGTGTGGTGTGCAGGCGTGCACATTTGCAAGCTTACCCCATAATAGGTCGCAGGCCCCAGAGGTCAAATTTTAGTTATTGCCATGTAATTATTCTGCTATAAAAAGCTATTCAATAAAAAACAAAAAACCCCAAACAGATTGAAAACTCTGAAAATTCTATGTACAATTATTACAAACAAAATTGATTACACGGTTATGACGTGACGAAATGACAAGAATGGGGTTTGGGAATTTTAAAAAACACGTTCAAAGCAAAAAGGAAACATTAATTATGCTTTATATTTTATGACTAAGAAGTCCATGGATTGTCCCTCTCCTCCAAGCTACCAGCCTTGCTGCAGACAGACAGTTAGAATCTCTTCCGTCGCCACAGAGGACAAGGGGAAGGAAAAAGTTAAAGTAAAGTACATGGAAGAATAGGCTATAGATTTATAATCAGAACGGCTGTTGTTTTCTCATCAGCAATGGCTATAGTTGTATGATCATCAAATCTCAAAATCGATAATCTGACTCCACATGCCTAAAATGATTTCCTAGCGGGGTAAAAGGTTGCTTAAGGACACTCATTTCGAGTGGAGCGTCACCTTTGTGGATTATCATTAATTAATAATTATAATATTAATATTTAATTATATTAATATAATAATAATTATTATATAATAATAATGATGATAATAATCTTATATTAATAACATTATAATAATGATAATACTAATAAATATTTATAAAAAAAAAATATAATAATAATATTAATAATGTGATTTATAACAACAATAATAATAATAATAATAATAATGTATGGTATTTTTACAGCGCTGAATTTGTAAGCAACAAATCTCTGTCTCTGTCTCTGTCTGTCTGTTCTGTCTGTCTGGTCTGTTCTGTCTGTCTGGCTGTCTCTCTCTCTCTCTCTCCTCTCTCTCCTCTCTCTCTCTTCTCTCTCTCTCTCTCTGTGTGAAGCCAGAGTGATAGACTGAGGGCAACAAAATACCAGGCAAACGATAAAAGACCTGAGTTAAATTTTCACTTCTGTTCTGTCTGTCTGTCTGTTGTCTGTCAATGTCAAGTCAAACTTTTATTTTCAGATGGTACATTGAATATGCAGTGAATTTGCTTTTTTATCATCAGGCCATCTATCTAAAGAAAAAAAAGCGAGAGAAAAAAGATAATTTTTATGCAGACATAGAATAAAAACCTTATTCTATGGTAAACTATACAAATAGACAGAAAGACAATAAACATATGATATGTGAATTAAAAACAAAACAAAAAACCCAAGAAAAATATTAAACCATACATTTCAAATAAATGTCTGTCCTGTCTGTCTCTGTCTTGTCTGTCTGTCGTTCTGTCTGTCCTGTCTGTCATGTCATCTCTCTCTCTCTCTCTCTCTCTCTCTTCTCTCTCTCTCTCTCTCTCTCTCTCTCTCTCTCTCTCTTCCCCTTTCATTTTTGCTCTTGGTTTCTTCGCTATTTAGGGGGGGGGGGGGGGGTTTTTCTGAGTATTCGTTTTGCTCTGGTTTGTTTTCCTTGTTTATTTGTTGTGGCTTTTTTTTCTCTCTCTCGTTTTGGTGATATTTTTTTTTGGAGGGGGATGTTTCTGCGTTAGAAATTCTTTCCCGTTTTCTGAGTGAATGTATTTGATATGGGCTTTTTTTTATTTATTATCATATAATATCATTAAAGGCGGGGACTGGATGGTAAAAATTAAGGCACATGGGTGCTTTATTCCGTTATCCTCAAAAAATAAAGAATTTGTCATTGCCTTTGTCATTCATCCTTATTCTCTATCTTTCTCTCTCATCTCTCTCATCCTCTCAGTTCTCTGTCTCTCTGGTCTCTCTCTCTCTTTCTCTCTTTCTTTGTGTGTGTGGTGTGTCTGTGTGTGTGTGTCTCTCTCTCTGTCAATATCTCTGTGTCTTCTCCTTGGTCTCTCTCTCTCTGTGTCTCTTCTCTCTCCCGCACGTGGAACACTCCGCAAAAGAGATAGGCTGGTTGAATGACGTTCGCAGCGGCACATCCACCCCTATTGCATGTGCTGATGCCCCAAAGCATGACGGAGGTACGAATCCCAAGTATAGCAGCGCAGGCAGGCAGCAGCAGCAGAAGCAGCTGCATGGAGTGGCATGAGTCCCCTCTGCGTGACGTGAGGAATGGGGATGGCAGGACCAGACACACTCGCTCTGCTGCAGGCACCTCGTGGCTTAAGAACACCTAGATTTCAAACAGTCACCGTTGGCCGTCGCTCTGTCTCTGTTTCTGGTCCATCAATCTGGAATGATCTCCCTTCGCCAACAGCCTTCTTATGACGTTTTTTTAAATCGGCCTCGAGACAATTTATGTTCAATTTTCTATGATTTCTCCCCTCATCGTTCCATGTCATTTTTGTCTATGCCATCAAACACCAAACCCAATCACCCTGCCGGAGAAGTTACCTTTATGTGTGTGTGGGTGTGCGTGTGTGTGAGTGCGAGCGTTGTGTGTATACTTTTGAAACTTGTAAAAAATCCCCAAACCATAACACCCTATTAATTCTAACATGGGCTGCCTGTTGAATGTAGTCAGTCTTTTTTCTTAGTGTAATTCTGTGTGCATACAATTTTGTAAGTTTTATTGGTTTTTATCTGTATGTGTGTGTGTGTTTGTGTGTCTGTGTGTGTGCTTGCATGCGTGCTTGTGTGTGTGTGTGCGCGCACATGGACATGTGTATATTTGTAAATGATTTACGTATTGAATAAGAACAGCACGGACACCTCTAAAACACTTCTGAAATGGCCCTGCAGCATGGCAGGGTCTCCTTAAGTCAGTGGCTTTATGTCAACCCAAGATTGATAATGTGATTGCACTAGTAACGATGGCAGTATAAAAGATAGTCAAACAAATGGACAGTTGGCAGTAGACTAGGAGGTAGCCAGGGACCCATTTTCTGTGCCTGATTTAATGAATTCATACACACTATCACTTACAAAGCCACACAACTGAATATACCCACACACAAACATACACACTTGCACATGTACAGGGAGCACAGGACAGCCTGGTGGTTAGAGTGATGTATTCATGGTCTGCTGACCCAGGTTCTATTCTTGTTTAAGAGGATTTTTTTCCACTGGAGTTAACATCAGTGCCGACTCCACTCACCCCCAAAGTCCTTCGGATGAGATTATAAACCAAGGTCCCATGTGTAGCGCACGCAGAACATCTTGTGCACGCGTTACAACCCCTATCTGCTTTTTGGAAGAGTAGGGCAATGTGTGCCATTGGGAACAAATGACAAATTTACAAAAACTGCACACACATGAGGACTGGATGAAAAAAAGCGCATGAGTGCTTATTCTATTATCCTCGACATAAAGAAAAGATTAATACACACACACATGCACACACACGCACACACGCACACACACACACACTTGCACGTGCAGATGCACGTATACACTCATACACACACACTCACACATACACAAACATAGACAATACCCACATACGTGTGCAAACACACACAGACACACAACACTTGCACACACACACGTGCACATACATGCACACACACAAACACATAAACACCCCTCACACAGACACAGACACACACACACACAGACACACAGACACAGACACACACACTCACACAGAAATAAAGCATGGTTCCCCCATGATTATCACTCCATTATCTTAGCTGGAAAAAAAAGACCACTCAAGACTGACTGACTCCCAACCCAGTGTGAATACTGACGATTCTACCACACACTACCATAAAGACGCTGATCACAGTGAAGGGGTGGGGGAGAAGGGGGATGGGGAGGAGGGGGAGAGGGTGGGGGAGAAGGAGCAGGTGAGGGAGCCAGTCTACCAGCTGTCTGGCAGCTAAGGAGGCATGAAATCCAGCTCTCCATACTGTGTCACAGGATGAATGGACCTCCAGGATCTGTGTTCATTTTTGAGAAAACCAGACAGTTATACATTTTGGCATGGCCCTCTTTCTCAGCTATCAAAGATGTCTTTTTGTTGATTTTTGTTGTTGATTTGGTGTTGTTGTTATTGTTGTTGTATAGAGATTGAGCTGGAGCTGAGGAAGGATACAGAGGATGAGGAAACAGAGGGAGAGGAATGAGATATGAGGCATGGGGAAAGAAGATTGGTTTTACCCCAATAATGTACATCAGATATGAATCATCATGGGAAGGAAGATAGTCCAGGTTTTTTCCTAATAATGTACATCAGATATGGATGGGAATGGATGACAAAATTGACAAAACTGCATACGCATGGGACTGAATGGAAAAAGCACCTGAGCGCATATTCCATTATTTTGAAATACAAGAATGAAGAAAAAAGGACTGCAGAGTGAGCGCAAGACTAGGACCAACTGGACAGGGGAGGACTCTGCAAAAAATCATCCATCCATCAATCCACTTTCATTGCCATCCCTGTGTTTCTTATGTCAAAACAGCCACCCATCACTACATGTGCTCCCAGAATAGCTGCAACCATTACACACATGTTTCAAAAGACGAAAAGCACAATTTTTAAAATTAAAATTAACTTTTGTTTTTTCCCGCTCTTACTTTGTGGGCTCCATATCGAATCAGGGGTTTTCAGCGTCCAAAAATAAATAAATAAATAAAAAGCTCATAGAGTCAATGTTTGTGGACAGATTGCCAGTTTAAAACAGCAAAGCAAGTCTCAGGCTTTATTTCTGTTGTGTTAAGGACACCTCCCCTTCCGAGTTATTGCCAGCGATAAACACACACACACACACACAACCGGATGTAATTTCTCAGCATTGTCAATCAGCTACACTAGGCCAGCCCCAAAGTGCTGGTTTTAAAGCTTGAAGGCAAAGACAATTGAAAAAGAACACACCCACGCACACCCACACACAACACACACACAACACACTTTCTTTCCAAACACATTGCTTTCTCTTCCTCACCAGGAAGTTTTGTTGTAAAATGGATTCTGTAGCCATCGTCAAAAACAACACATTACTATGCCTACGGGATCAGGCACATGCTTGCGCATTTATGAGAGACTGTGGCGCATATAGCAAATCTGCCTATGACATGAGAGAGTGCAGTGCATGATTGCATGCATGCATTTTTTGGTTTCTAAATTTTGGAGAGTAATGGACTTAGTAGTCATGTGCTGGTTTTCTTACATGTAATTTCTATGTGCATGCGGTTTTGTTAAGTTTTGTTATCTGTTTATTCTGTGTGTATGCATGTATGTGTGTGATGGAGGGGGGGGGGGCATGGACATGTGTATATCTGTAAATAATAATAATAATAATAATATTATATTTGTCAATGATTTATGTATATGGGATAATATCAGCACGAACACCTCTAAAACACTTCTGAAATGCCCTGCAGCATGGCAGGGTCTCCTTAAGTCAGCGACCTTATGTCAACCCAAGATTGATACTCCTACTGACCATCTTCTCCTGACAGACCCTGTGCGCCATGGTTACCCAAGACATCTTGATAGCGAAGCGCAAACACGGGCAACTAGAACGCCAGTGGCGGAAGTCAAAACCGAAATCAACAAACAGCTTTACCGAAAACAAATAAACAAGTCAAACTCTTAATCCATTCACAAAGACAGACTACTACGCTTCCCAAGTTCTCTGTGCTACATCCATAAAATCTCTTTTTTCCCTCACCTCAAAATCTCCTTGGATCTGCAAAAACAACTCCTCTGCCTAACACCACAGCCTGTCTGAACTTCCATCCATATTTTCTGCCTTCTTCTCAGACAAAGTTCGAAACATACGCTCCAGACTGGATCAGACTCAATTCCAGCCTGCGCCTCCTGATCCCCAGTTCACTGGCACTCCTCTCTTTTCCTTCCATCCCACAAGTGAAAAAGAAATCATGACAATTCTGAAAGGAAAGACTATAAAATCATGCGACCTTGATCCCATACCTGCTCCTGTTTTCTCACAATGCCTTCCACAACTTGTACCTATTATCACTAAAATAGTAAACTCATCTCTTGTGTCAGGAAATTTTCCATCAGCTCTTAAAACAGCAATAGTTACACCTCTACTGAAAAAGCACGACCTCGATCCCAACATTCTGAAGAATTATAGGCCTGTCTCAAACTTACCCTTTGTTTCTAAAGTACTAGAAAAAGTCGTTCTCAAACAGCTCAACAGTCACCTTCATTCCAATGATCTCCTTCCCACTTTTCAATCTGCCTATCGCCCCAACCACAGCATCAAAACCACCCTAGTCCACACTTTAGATACACTTCTACTTGCTTCTGATGCAGGAAAAATCTCCCTCCTCACTCTTCTTGACTTATCTGCAGCCTTTGATACCATAGATCACTCAATTCTTCTTTCTCGCCTCCAAAATACGTTTGGTATTAACGGCACAGCCCTCACCTGCTTTACTTCATACCTCACGACAGGATCCAGAAAAGTTATTGTAAACAAAATTCAATCAAAACCTGTCAAAATGGAATGTGGAGTCCCGCAGGGATCAGTCCTGGGCCCTGTTCTCTTTACTCTCTACACTGCTCCACTCTCACATATAATAAACAACCACCATATTGATCATCATTTCTATGACGATGATACTCAGCTTCAGTGCAGTGATACTGTTGAAAACTTGCCTTCCCTCCTGACAAATATGTCCTACTGCCTTCAAGACATTCAAAACTGGATGACTCAGAACAAGTTACAACTTAATGCCGATAAAACCGAAGCCATGCTCATAGGGACCCAACATAAACTTTCCTCTATCGCAAAAACTTCAATAGAATTCGGCAATATGTCAGTTCCTTTGTCCAACTCTGTGAAGTATTTAGGAGTAGTTCTTGACAACACACTCTCTATGAAAAAATTCATCACCCAACCTGCCAGTCTTTCTACTATCAATTACGGCGCATAAGCGCGATTCGCAAGTATCTGTCCACTGATGCAACTTCCAAGCTTGTCACATCTCTCATTCTTTCACGTTTAGACTACTGTAATTCTCTTTTGGCTGGCCTACCAGCATCATCTATCCACTCTCTTCAACACATACAAAACTCTGCAGCTCGACTGGTCCTAAGAAAGAAAAAATCTGAACACATCACTCCTCTTCTGCGATCTTCTCACTTGCTGCCTGTCTCACAAAGACTGGAGTATAAAATCAATACCCTCTGTTTCAAATGTTTCCACAAATCTGCACCCTCTTATCTCTGTAACTGTCTTCATCTGTACACTCCATCCCGTTCCCTTTGTTCAGCCGCAGATACTTTGTGCTTTCGAACACCCAGATTCAAACAAACCACTGTTGGCCGTCACTCCTTCTCTGTTTCTGGTCCATTCACCTGAATGACCTCCCTCTTTCACTTCGACAAAAGCCTTCACTGATACCTTCAAATCCAGCCTCAAAACACACTAATTTCCTACCCTAGACTTTCCCCCCCAAATATCTGTCCCTAATTTTCAACAGCATTTTTCACCTTCTAATGTTGTTGTTCCGAGTGTGTGTGTGTGGTGTGTGTGTGTGTGTGTGTGTGTGTGTGCGTGTGTGTGCGTGCATGCGTGCATACGTGCGCGCGCATGGTTTTTGAAATCTGTTGTTCATTATGTTTAAGAGAGTTGCATGCCTGTAAATGATTGAGTGCAAGCGCTTCAATTTGTTTTTTTGTTTTTTACAAGATTCAGCGCTATATAAATTCCATATGTTATTATTATTTATTATTATTATTATTTATTATTATTATTATAATAATGTGTGCACACTGGTGACGATGGCAGTATAAAAGATAGGTCAAACAATGGACAGTCGACAGTAGACTAGGAGGTAGCCAGGGACCCCCTTTTTTTGGGGCCCGATTTTAAAGAAATTTTACAAACTGGGCACTTACAAAAAACCCACAACTAATAAACCCCCCCCCCCCCACACACACACAACACCCTTTCACGTGTCATGGAGCCAGATAGCCCGATGGTTAGAGTGATTATTTAAAGGTTTGCTGGAAAACCCGTTTCCCTTCTTGGTTTTAAAAAGGTTTTTTCCACGTAGTTAACATCAGTCTGACTCCCCCCGCCCCAAAAGTCCTTCGTATAATTATAAACCAATTTTTCCCCTGTCAAACGCCCCGCGACATCTTGACAAAAAAGTTTACAAAACAACCCCTATCCCTTTTTTGGGGGAGAGTAGGCCAATGCGTCCGGGGGAACAGATGAAAAAAATTACAAAAACCCGCACCCCACACAGGGGCTGGATGAAAAAAAAACGCAAAGAGTACTTATTCCATTATCTTTTATATAAAGAAAAAAATTAAAATACCACACATGCAAAATGCACACACAAAACACACAAAAACACCTTTCATGTGCACAGTACAAATACCGCTTTCAGACACACAATACAACACACAAAACAAAACTAAAACCCCACATATGCACACCACCCATAAACAACACACCACACACTTGCATGTACACACATTTTCCCCTACAAAAAACACACACTCACAAAAACCCTCACAGCAGACACAAAACAGACCACAAAACAGACAGACAGACCGACACACCACAAAACAGAGATAAAGCAGGGAAATTTTCAACCCCTTATCTTAGGGGGGAAAAAAAAATCCACTACAAGACTGACTGACTCCCAAACCCCTGTGAAACGGGGGACCTTCCCACCACACACTAAACCCAAAAAAACGCGATCACAGTGAAGGGGGGGGGGAGAAAAGGGGGTGGGGGGGGGAGAGGGAGAGGGGGGGGGAGAAGGAGCAAGGTTAGGGAGCCAGTATAACCAGCTGTCTGGCAGCTAAGGAGGTATGAACTCCCAGCTCTCCATACTATGTCACAGGATGAATGGACTTTCAGGGATCTGTGTTCATTTTTTAGAAAACCAGACAGTTATACATTTTGGCATGGCCTCTTTCTCAGCTGTCGAAGATGGCTTGTTTTTGATATTTTGTTGTTGATTTTGAGTTGTTGTTATTGTTGTTGTATAGAGATGAGCTGGGAGCTGGAGGAAAGACACAGAGGATGAGGAAACAGAGGAAGAGGAATGAGATATGAGCATGGGAAGGAAGATAGGATTTTCCCCAAGAATGTACATCAATATGGATAATCATGGAAGGAAGATAGTCCAGGGTTTTCCTAATAATGTACATCAGATATGGATGGGAACGGATGACAAAATTGACAAACTGCAAACACATGAGACTGAATAAAAAAAAAAGCACCTGAGCACTTATTCTATTATCCTCGAAATAAAAGACTAAAGAAAAAATGGACTGCAGGGAGTTACAGTGAGTGCAAGACTAGGACCACCTGGACAAGGGAGGACTCTGCAAAAATCCATCAATCCATCCTCCACTTTTATTGCTATTGCTGTGTTCTCTATGTCAAAACAGACCACCCATCACTACATGTGCTCCCAGAATAGCTGCAACCATTCCAGACATGTTTCAAAAGATGCAAAGCACAATTTAAAAAAAAATCAGTTTTGTTTATTCGCTCTTAACTTGTGGGCTCCATATCGAATTAGGGGTGTTTCAGCGTCAAAAGAAATAAAAAGGTCGTAGAGTCAATGTTTGTGGACAGATTGCCAGTTAAAAACAGCAAAGCAAGTCTCGGGCTTTATTTCTGTTGTGTTAACAAAAAACCCCTCCCCCCCCCCCCCCCAGTTATTGCCAGCAACAAACACACACACACACACACACACACACACACACACACACACACAACACACACACACCACCCAACACACACACACGCAACACACAAAAAAACCTTATGCAATTTCTCAGCATTGTCAATCAGCTACACTAGGCCAGCCCCAAAGTGCTGTTTTTAAAGCTTGAAGGCAAAGAGGATTGAAAAATAACACCCACACGCACACCCACACACACGTGCACAACGTGCACACACACACTTCCTTTTCCAAACACATTGCTTTCTCTTTGTCATGAGGAAGTTTTGTTGTAAAATGGATTCTGTAGCCATCCTCAAAAACAACACATTACTATGCCTACGTGATCGCGCACCTGCTTTCGCGTTTATGAGAGAGTGTGGCTCGTGTATGCACGTCTGCCTCTGACATGAAAGAGTGCAGTGCATGATTGTATGCATGCATTTTTTGCTTTTCCAAATTTTGGAGAGTAATGGACTTAGTAGTCATGTGCTGGTTTTCTTACGTGTAATGTCTTTGTGCACGTGATTTTTTTTAAGTGTTGTTGTTTGCTTATCTGTGTGTTGGCATAGACATTTGTGTATCTGTAAATGATTTATGTGTGTGTGGGATTAGAACAGTACGAACACCTCTAAAACACTTCTGAAATGGCCACGCAGCATGGCAGGGTCTCCTTAAGTCAGTGGCTTTTTGTCAACCCCAGATTGATCATGTGTGTACACTGGTGACGATGGCAGTATAAAAGATAGTCAAGCGAATGGACAGTCGGCAGTAGACTAGGAGGTAGCCAGGGACCCATTTCCTGTGCCTGATTTAATGAATTCATACACACTGTCACTTACAAAGCCACACAACTGAATATACCCACACACAAACATATACACTTGTGTGTACAGGGGAGCACAGGATAGCCTGGTGGTTAGAGTGATGTATTCTTGATCTGCTGACCCGGGTTCCATTCTCGTTCAAGAGGATTTTTCCTCTGGAGTTAACATCAGTGCAGACTCCTCTCTCCCCAAAAGTCCTTCGGATGAGATTATAAACCAAGGTCCCATGTGCGAATGCATGTAGCACATCTTGCGCACAAGTTACAACCCATTCCGATTTTTTGGAATAGGCCATTGCGTGCCATTGGGAACGGATGACAAATTTACAAAAACTGCACACACACGGGGACTGGATAAAAAAGCACATAAGAGCTTATTCCATTATCCTCATATAAAAAAAAAAAAAAAAACACCACATTCACACACACTAACACAGACACACACACAGACACAGACAGACAGACACAGACCCACACAGACACAAATACACACACACACACACACACACACACACACACACACACACACACACACACACACACACACACACACACACACACACAGAAAGCATGCTTCCACCATAATTTTCGCTCCATCATCCTAGGGGGAAAAAAGAAAACCACCTCAAGACTGATGGACTCCCACACAGACACAAATACACACATACACACACACACACACCCCACACACACACACACACACCACACACAAACACACACACACACACACACACACAAGAAAGCATGCTTCCACCCATAATTTTCACTCCATCATCCTAGGTGGAAAAAAAAAAACCACCTCAACACTGATGGACTCCCACACAGAC
>CM054143.1:19096340-19098840 GCA_028751875.1 Rapana venosa | reverse complement strand
TGTGGGATAAGATCAGAACGAACACATCTAAAACACTTCTGAAATGGCCACGCAGCATGGCAGGGTCTCCTTAAGTCAGTGGCTTTTTGTCAACCCCAGATTGATAATGTGTGCACACTGGTGATGATGGCAGTATAAAAGATAGTCCAACGAATGGACAGTTGGCAGTAGACTAGGAGGTAGCCAGGGACCCATTATCTGTGCCTGATTTAATGAATTCATACACACTATCACTTACAAAGCCATACAACTGAATATACCCACACAGGCACATGCACAGGGGGTACAGGATAGCCTGGTGGTTAGAGTGGTGTATTCGTGATCTGCTGATCCTTGTTTCAATCTCGTTCAAGAGTATTTTTCCTCTGAAGTTAACATCAGTGCCAACTCCACTCTCCCCTAAGTCCTTCGTATGAGATTATAAACCGAGGTCCCGTGTGCGAACGCATGTAGAACATCTTGCGCACAAGTTACAACCCGTTTCGCTTTTCAGAAGAGTAGGCAATTGTGTACCATTGGGAACAGATGACAATTTTTTTTAAAAACTGCACACACACGGGGACTGATTGAAAAAAAAGCGCATGAATGCTTATTCCATTATCCTCGACATAAAGAAAATATTAAAACACACACACATGCACACCGTGCACACGCGGCACACACACACACACACACACACACACACACACACACACACACACACACACACACACACACACACACACACTTGCACTGCACTTGCGCATATACATGCATAACACACACCCATATACATACTACACACACACATAGACTATACCCACATACGCACACACACACCTTGCACGTACACACTGTGCATACATGCACACACACACTCAAAACACACTCACACAGACCACACACATACACGCAAAGCATACACACACACACACACACACACACACACACACACACACACACACACACACACACACACACACACTCACAGACACACACGCACAGACAATACCTCACACACAGAGATAAAGCATAGTTCATCCCATAATTATCACTCCATTATCTTAGGTGGAAAGAAAGAAGACCACCACAAGACTGACTAACTCCCAACCCAGTGTGAATACTGCCAACTCTATGACACACTACCATAAAGACACTGATCACAGTGAAGGAGTGGGGTAGAAAGGGGTGGGGAGAAGGAGCTAGGTGAGGGAACCAGTCTACCAGCTGTCTGGCAGCTAAGGAGGCATGAAATCCCAGCTCTCCATACTATGTCACAGGATGAATGGACCTTCAAGGATCTGTGTTCATTTTTGAGAAAACCAGAGATTTATACATTTTGGCATGGCCCTCTTTCTCAGCTGTCGAAGATGGCTTGTTGTTTATATTTTTGTTGTTGATTTTGCGTTGTTGTTGTTATTGTATAGAGATGAGCTGGGAGCTGGAGGAAGGACACAGAGGAAGAGGAATGATATATGAGGCATGGGGAAGGAAGATAGTCAATTTTTTTCCTTATCATGTACATCAGATATAAATCATCGTGGGAAGGAAGAAAGTCAATGTTTTTTTCATAATAATGTACATCAGATAAGTGTCACCATGGGAAGGGAGATAGTCCAGGTTTTTTCCTAATCATGTACATCAGATATGGATCACCATGGGAAGGAAGATATGCAATGGGTTTTTTTTTCCTAATAATGTACATCAGATATGGACCACCATGGGAAGGAAGATATTCAATGTTTTATTTTCCTAATCATGTACATCAGATATGGATTTCTATGGGAAGGACGATAGTCCAGGGTTTTTCTTCCTAATCATGTACATCAGATATGGATTACCATGGGATGAAAGATAGTCCATTATTTTTCCTAATACCGTACATCAGATATAAATCATCATGGGAAGGAAGATAGTCAATGTTTTTTCCTAATACCGTACATCAGATATGGATCACCATAGAAAGGAAGATAGTCCAGGTTTTTCTCCAAAACCTAATCAGATATGGATCTCTATGGGAAGGGAGATATTGAATGTTTTTTTCCTAATCATGTACATCAGATATGGGTCACCATGGAAGGGAGATAGTCCAGGCTGTATCCAGGTAATGTACACGAGATATATGTCACGAAGACAAAGCGGCCATAGATTGCTGTGTCTGACCTGTCTACATTAGATATCTATCATGAACAAGAGAGAGAGAGAGAGAGAGAGAGAGAGAGAGAGAGAGAGAGAGAGAGAGAGAGAGAGAGAGGGGGGTGTGAGAGAGAGCGAGATAGAGAGGGAGGGGGAGAGAGAGAGGGAGGGGGTGTGAGAGGGAGAAAGAGAGAGAGTGAGGGAGAGAGAGAGAGTGAGAGGGGGACAGATAGTGAGAGGGAGAGAGAGATAGTGAGAGGGAGAGAGAGAGAAAGAGAGAGAGGAGGGAGGGAGGGAGAGAAAGAATAGAGGGGGGGGGTGAGAGGGGGAGGGAGAGAGAGAGACGGTGTTTAATTTATTTTTATTTATTTATTCTTTTTAAACG
>CM054143.1:19059693-19092193 GCA_028751875.1 Rapana venosa | reverse complement strand
CTAAACACACACACACACACACACACACACACACACACACACACACACACAACACACACACAACACACACACACTAAACACACCCAAATAACACACATACGCGCACACACATACGCACTCGAAACACTAAACACACACACATAAACACAGACAAACAGACACACACAGACAGACACACTTAAACACACACACACACTTAAACACACACACCGACACAGACACACACACACATACACACACTTAAACACGCGCACACACACACTCACGCACACAGACAGACACACAACAACACAACACATACACACACACAGCACACACACACACACGCACGCACACAACACACACACACACACACACACACACACACACACACACACACACACACACACACAAAACACACACACACACACAAACACCTTAAAACACACACACACACAGAGTCACACATACACACACAGAGGACTAACCTCACCTCTCCCGTAGTCCTTTGGTGGCACTAAAGATTTTGCAACCAGCGTCCTCCACTCCCCGCGGTCCTCTGCTTTCTGTAGCGATTCGTTCCACTCAAGGCCAGTCCTCTCTCTGATGTTGTCTTCCCATCGTCATTTTCTCTGTCTGCCTCTTCTTCGTCTCCCTCCTTGTACTGTTCCCTGTAGGACAGTCTTGGCCAGTCCAGATGTTGGTGGCACTAATGACCTGTAATGTGGTGTGGGTCCCAGACAAGAGTGGAAGAATTGACACCCAGCTCCACTAGCCATTGGGAATCGGTGGTCCAGTGGTAACGCGCCTGCCTAGAAAGCAAAAAGCACGGGTCAGTAGTGTGTTCAATTCCCGTTTGGGCCTAAAACTTCCCCCCACCCCCATTCATTATAGACCACGAGTGGTGGTCTGGTGCTAGTCTTTCGGGTGAAACTATAAACGGAGGTCCTGTGTGTTACACAAACACATTATTTAGCGCACGTAAAAGAACCCACGGCAACAAGGGAGTTGTCCCTGGCAAAATTCTGTAGGAAAAAGCCACTCTGATAGCTAGGGAAACAAATACACTTGCAAGACAGGAAAAGAAAAAAAAATAATGGGTGGCGCTGCTTTTGTGGCGACGCGCTCTCCCTGAGGAGAGCAGTCCGAATTTCACGCAGAGAAATGTGCTGTGACTTAAAGTGGTGTAAATATAAATAAATAAACAAAATAAAATAACCACAGCCACCCCAACTCCACTAACCACAGCCAATCAGCCACGCACAAGTGGGCAGTGGATGTCACGTGCCCTCAGCTCCCTTCAGATGGCTCATCATCTGTTTCTTGTTCTTCTTTTTGTTGTTGTTGTTGTTGTTGTTGTTGTTCTTCTTCTTCTTCTTCTTCTTCTTCTCCCCTCCTCCCCCTCCTCTCCTCCCCCCCCCCCCTCCCTCCTCTCCTCCCCCTCCTCCTCCTCCTCCTTCTTCTTCTTCTTCTTCTCCCTTTCTTCTTCTTCTTCTTCTTCGCATTCTTCGCATTCTTCTTCTTCTTCGCATTTTTCTTCGTTGCTGAACTCTCAGACAGCAACTATAATATAATTGTTGTCATGTCAATGAGGCGAAAATGTAGTGCGCTGCCGTTAAGCACTGATGAAACAGGCCAGCGTATCAGACTTCGGCGTAGGAGAAAATAGATATTTTCTAAGGTTTTTTTGAAAAAAGGCAGGAGAATGGACAAACAAGGCAGAAAATAGACAAAAGGCAGAAAGACAAGGAACAAGGCATAAACGAAGAGAAAGGGTAGAAAGAGGAGAATGGACCAAAAAGACAGAAAAGGGGCAGAAACGATGTAACAGGAAGAAAAGCAACACCGCGAAAACAAAGAGAGAGATAGAAAAGAGGAATTTCTATCACAACATTTCGAGAAGGTAGAGATGCTATTTATTTTGACAAGCTAGGCCCCCAAGCATACCCCCTGGAAGCAAAGGGCGATGAAAACAAAAGACTTGGTCGTCATCGGCTCTTCCAGATCTGGCACACTGTCCTCTCTTTTGCGGTCAGGGTACTAGTCCTTTGTCCCAGAAAACGAAGAGGGAGTAGATGGGGGATATGGAATGGGAAATGGACAGTGATTCTTGTTTTCGCTTTCTCCAAAAACCGTCACTGGGCTTCAGTCTGTGCAAGTCCTGATGTCGTACTGTCCTTCCCTTTTTGAGACACAGGATTGCCATTATTTTTCATCAGTGTGCGTGTGTGTGTTCGTGTGTGTGTTTCGTGTGTGTGTGTGTGTGTGTGGTGTTCTGTTTTGTTCTGTGTGTGTATGTATGTGTGGGTGTGTGGGTGTGGGTCGTTGTGTGTATGTGATTTTATGTTTTTGTGTGTGAATCAAGTCAAATTGCTATTTCCAGAGGTAAAATTGTGTATTTTATTTATTTTATTGTTTATAAAAATAACAACTACTACTACTTCTACTTACTACTAAAAAAATAAATAATTAAAATTGGAAATTTATATTACGCTTTATCTTCAAAAAGACAAACAAAGCGCATGCATTCGACCTAATCTTACAGTAAATACAACCAATGACAAATAATCAATGGTCAAACAGACATTACAAATGGTACTGCAGACCAATTCTATGAAATAAAATCCAATAGTCAAATGTTTTCAAAAGCACACACACACAAGGTTCCTAAAAAATGTTAGCAGGGTGATAGGACATGGGTTAGTGAAGGTAGGATGTTCTGATATGAAAAAGGTAGGGGGAAATCTTGGGTTTTTGAAAAAATTTCTTGAGGCTTGATTAAAATTTATAGCTAGCTTCTGGCAAGAGAAGAGGGAGCTCTTTCCAAAGGTGATTGACCCGAATAGAGAAATGAAGAGCGGGGGCCCAAACAGTAGTTTGGTTGAATCTGGGTATTCGTAGGCACAAGGTATCTCCAGCGAGGGATGGAAGTAAAGGGAGTGACAGGTTTAAGACATTCACAGGGTAGGAGGGCGTTTTGTGGAAAAATTTGTAGCAATGGTCTGTCTTATTTCTACTCTTCTGTGACCAGCACGTGGAGATCGCAAGAGGGGTTGTTGCCCCGATTTTTTCTCTTTCTGAGAACTTCGAGCTCGGAGTTTTGTATACGTTGAAGGAGGGGAAGATGATGCTGGCCCGCCCAGACAAAAGAAATTGAAATAGCCCAGACTAAAGAATGAGAGAAGTGACAAGTTTGGCTGTTGCATCGTACAGTATTCAAATTGCACAAATACGCCAAACTGATAGTACACGACTGACGGTCGGGGTGATGAATTTTTTCATAGAGAGTGTGTTTCGATAACAACCCCTAGGTACTTCACAGCAGTGGATTTTGGGGACTGATGCATTGCCAAGTTCTATTGAAGCTGTTGTAATGGAAGAAGTTTGTGTTTGGTTCCTACAAGCATGGCTTCGGTTTATCTGCATTTAGCTGTAATTTGTTCTTGTCATCCAATTTTGAATATCTTCAAAGCAGTGGCCATATTTGCCGGGAGAGAAGGCAGATTTTCGGAGTAAACACTGCTTTGAATCTGAGGTCATCTGCGTAAAAATGATGGTTGATTTGGATGACGTTTATTACTTTGTACAGTGGGCAGTGAAAAGAGTGAACAGAACGGGGCCTAGAACTAAATCCTGTGGGACCCCGCATTTCATTTTTGGCGGGTTTTGATTGAATCTTGTTACTGCAACTGTCTAAAATTCGGTCAGTAAGGTATAAAATTAAACCAGGTGAGGGCTGTGCCAGTAACACCGACGTTTTTCGAAGACGGAGAGAAGAATTGAGTGGTCTATAGTATCGAAGGCTGCGATAAGTCGAGTAGAGTGAAAAGGGGAGATTTTTCCCTGAGTCAGAAGCGTGTAGAAGCGTGTTTAAATTTGTTTTACTAGGTGGTTCAGTGCTGTGGTTGACGCGACGGGCAGATTGAAACTCAGGAAGAAGATTGTTGGAGAGAAGGTGGTTGTTGAGCTGTTTGAGAACTACTTTTTCAAGGACTTTAAAAATAAAAGGTAGTTTGGAAAAGGTCTATAATTCTTCAGAATGTTAGGGTAAAGGACATGCTTTTTGAGTAGAGGTGGGGGACTATGGCAGTTTTGAGAGCTGATGGACTTTTCCTGAAACAAGAGATGAGTTCACTATTATGTGATAGGGGGTATAAGTTGGGGTAGACACTATGTGAAAAGAGAACAGGTGTGGGATCAAGATCACATGATTTTATAGTCATTTCTTTCAGAATTACGTGATTTCTTTCTCACTTGTCGGTGAAAGGGAAAAGGGGAGGAGTGCCAGAGATTGGGATCAGGGAAATGAGGCTGGAAAGGAGTCTGATCCATTGGGGCGAATGTTATGGACTTTTTCAGAAAAAAATGCTGAAAATATAGAAGGAAGTTCAGAGTGGTTGTGGATGGAAGGCAGAGGCTTGCCTTCACAGATCCAAGAAGAGTAGATTGGGGAGAGAAAGAGAATTTCATTGACGTGGCATCAAGAACTTGGAAGAGTAATACTTGTTTTCGAAAGAATTAAAGACTTGACTTGTTTACTTGTTTTCGGAAGAGCTGCTTATTAATTTCCGTTTTTTGCTTTTCGCCACTGGGCCCCTCTAGCCTGCGTTTGCGCTTTGCGACCAAAAGTCATGGGTACCAGGCCACATGGTATCAGGCAGGGGACGTCAGTGGGAGGTGCAATGCTCATCAAGCAGTTGACTGAGAACATCATTGTAGTGTTTAGAGGGGTTATTGTTGTCAGAGGTTTGTGATAGGCGTTCAGCAGCTTGTGCAGAGAAATTTGAATATCTATGGCCTTGAGGTTGCGACGGGTGACATTTCTTTTTTCCTTTCTGATAGCTTTGCAAGTTTAGAGAAAAAAGAACAGCAGGGAAAGATCAGAAAATAGTTCATCAGTGATGATACAGATGTGATCAGATCTTGGAAACGTCAGTAATTAGCCAGTCTAAAATTTGTCCTGATCTGTGCGTTCTCCATTACTAGCTGAGAAAGAGAGTGGTTTGACAAAGAAAGAGAAAAGACGTTTGACGTCGGAAGAAGATTGGTTATCAAAGTGGAAGTTAAAATCCCCCGAGAATGATTAACTTTCTGGGAGAGAGGGTGTAGTGATCCAGGAGTAACTGAAACTCTTGATGGAAGATGGAAAATGTCAGATTATTCTTATGGTTTGGAGGTGGACGGTAAAGACAGCAGAAAGTAATAGAGTGGCCAGGTGAATTGAGGTTGAGTTCACAGACTTCGAAAGATTCAGGTGAAAAAGAAAGGGAGTGACAGAAAGAAAGAGCAGGTTCGAGTGTATCTTTATAAATGATGGTAATGCCACCTCCACGGGAGGGTCGGGGAAGAGAAACAGTTTTATAACCAGGTGGTGTCAGTTGTTTTATTTTCGGTTCATGACCGTGTGGTTTTAACCAGGTTTCTGTAAGAAATGTTATATCAATATTCTGTTCAGAGACAAAATCAGAAATAAGATCAGCTTTACCTTCTGGGCACGTTGAACAAGCACATGCTAAGGAGGATAATCGAGGATAATGGAATAAGCACTCGCGTGCCTTTTTTTACATCCAGTCCCTGTGTGTATGCAGTTTTGTCAATTTTGTCATCCGTTCCAATCGGCACACAATGGCCTACTCTTCCGAAAAGCGGAGAGGGTTTTAACGTGTGCGCAAGATGTTCTGCGTGTGTTCGCACATGGGGCCTCGGTTTATAGTCTCATCCGAAGGATGTATTGTGTGTGTATTTGTGTGTTTGTGTGTGTGTGTGTGTGTGTGTGCATGCGTGCGTGTGTGTGTGTGTGTGTTTGTGAAGTCAAGTCAAATTTTTTTTTCCAAATGGTACATTGTGTGTGTGTGTGTGTGTGCACGCGTGCGAGCGTGTGTGTATTTGTGTGCGTGCGTGCCTGTGTGTGTGCACGCGTGTGCAGGTGCGTGTGTGTGTAAGTTGCATTAACGAAATTCAAGAAAGCGGTAAACAAGTCTGCAATGTAGGCTGACACTGTACTATTTGATGCATGGCTCTGGAAGATCGATTCCTTAATAATTATGTCTCTCTGTCTACGTCTGGAAGCTAGACCTGTCTGTCTGTGCAGTCAGAAGACCTCAAGTATCATCACCAACATCTGCCTGCATGCAGCCCCCCACTGCCCTGCCCTGCCCTGCCCTGCTTAACTCTGACCTGTCTCTCTACACAGCTGTCAGGTTCCCCCCACCTTCAGCTTATGTCTACTTCATCCCAGCCCAGCTGGTGCTAACTATAGCAGAAACTGACAACACTTGGACTTGGTAAAAGAAAGGGGTGGGTTAATTAATTTTGGCTCTGGGGCCTGGAGCCTTGACTTGAGTCATGCTGGATTTTGCACGCCGTGGATCCTTCGGATGAGACTATAAACCGAGGCCCCGTGTGTGTGGAATGCACGCAGAACATCTTGCGCACACATTAAATCCTGTTCCGCTTTTCGTAAGAGTAGGTCATTGTGTGTTGGTGGGAACAGATGACGGAATTTACGAAACTGCATACACACGGGGATTGGATGTTAAAAAAAGCACGTAAGTGCTTATTCCATTATCCTCGATATAAAAGAATAAGATAAAATAAAAAATATAGGGCAGGAGTAGGAGGCTGGAGAAGGAAGACAGACAGAAGAAGAAAGAAGGTGGAGGATTGGAGAGAGAAAAGGGCAGGCAGAGAAAAAAAGGAAGCAAGTGTGACCCAGACTAAAGGTGTTACTACTGGTTATCAGCAAAAAAACCTCCAACTGTGTATCGAAATAGTGTATGCTGTGAAATGATATATTGATGTGGCCTACATCCCTGCCAAGCTGTGACCATTGATTTGTACTTTCTATTATTAAAAAACCCCCACAACCACCAAGAAACTGTCTAAGACCAGATTATGGCTGTCTGTATAGAGAGGAAGGAAGGGGGCTGTCTGTATAGAGAGGAAGGAAGGGAGCTGTCTGTATAAAGAGGAAGGTAGCTGTCTGTATAGAGAGGAAGGAAGCTGTCTGTATAGAGAGGAAGGTAGCTGTCTGCATACAGAGGAAGGTAGCTGTCTGTATAGAGAGGAAGGTAGTTGTCTGCATACAGAGGAAGGTAGCTGTCTGTATAGAGAGGAAGGGAGTGCGTAATTTGAGGGAAGGGAGCTGTCTGTATTAAAGAGGAAGGTACTGTCTGTATAGAGAGGAAGGGAGCTGTCTGTATAGAGAGGAAGGTAGCTGTCTGCATACAGAGGAAGGTAGCTGTCTGTATAGAGAGGAAGGTAGCTGTCTGCATACAGAGGAAGGTAGCTGTCTGTATAGAGAGGAAGGGAGCTGTCTGTATAGAGAGGAAGGTAGCTGAACACAGTACTGGCTCACACAGACAACACACACACAGACACACACACAGACACAGGCCACACACACACACACACACACACACACACACACACACACACACACACACCACATACAGACACACGCCATTACCATACACGCAAGTTTCTCATCCGATTTGAATTTGGGTGTCACTCACAGTGGTAAGAGGAGTGACAACAGGGCATGTTCTGGGTGACCCCTGGGGCGTTAGGCTGTGGAACGCCCAACAGCAATAATTACAACGAAGGAGAGGAGAGCAATCATTTTCTCATTGCTGTCGAATGTTTATTAGAAAAGACTGTTGCCCTTTTTGTACCTGTCAGAAGAAAGTACAGTAGATGTGCACCAGGAGCCATGAGAAGATTAGTCAGTTACTGATATAAGACGTTTTTTCATCTGGCGGGTGGATTCAGCAGTGCCGACTGCTGTGGCTGATACAGTTATTTATTATGATGGTTATTATTATTATTATTATTATGGCTGACACCGTGCACACACAGACATCACAGGGCTTTGTGTAGTGAAGGGGGGGGGGGGTGAAGGAGGATGGGGGGGCGGGATAGCCTTGCGGTTACACTGATGTATTCGTGATCTGCTGACCCGGGTTCAAATCTCGTTCAAGATGATTTTTTTCCTCTGGAGTTAGCATCAGTGTCGACTCCACTCTCCCCAAAAGTTCTTCGGATGAGACTATAAACCGAGGCCCCGTGTGCGAACGCAATGCAAAACATCTTGCGCACACGTTAAAACCCGTTCCGCTTTTCGGAAGAGTAGGCCATTGTGTGCCGGTGGGAACGGATGACAAAATTGACAAAACTGCACACACACGGGGACTGGATGAAAAAAAACCCCACCTGAGCTCTTATTCCTTTATCTTTGAAATAAAAGAATAAAGAAAAAACGACTGCAAAGAGTTACAGTGAGCACAAGACTAGGACCAGTGGACAGGAGAGGACTCTGCAAAAATCAATCCATCCATCCATCCACTTTTATTGCCATCACTGTGTTTCTTATGTTAAAACAGCCACCCATCACTACATTTGTTCCCGGAATAGCTGCAACCATTACATACATGTTTCAAAAGACGAAAAGCACAACTTAAAAAAAATTCACATTTGTTTACTCCCTCCTAACTTGTGGGGCTCCATATCGATTCAGTGGTTTTCAGTGTCCAAAAATAAATAAATAAATAAATAAAAAGGTCGTAGAGTCAATGTTTGTGGACAGATTGCCAGTTTAAAACAGCAAAGCAAGTCTCAGGCTTTATTTCTGTTGTGTTAACAACACCCCCCCTTCCAGAGTTATTGCCATCGACAAACACACACACACACACACACACACACACACACACACACACACACACACACACACACACACACACACACACAAAACAACCCTATGCAATTTCTCAGCATTGTCAATCAGCTACATTAGGCCAGCCCCAAAGTGCTGGTTTTAAAGCTTGAAGGCAAAGAGGATTGAAAAATAACACCCACACACACGCACGCGCACGTGCACACACCACACACACACACACAAACACACACACACACACACACACACACACACACACACACACGCACGCACACTTCCTTTTCCTAACACATTGCTTTCTCTTATTCACAAGGAAGTTTTGTTGTAAAATGGATTCTGTAGCCGTGGTAAAAAACAACACATTACTATGCCTACGCGCGATCGCGCGGGTGCTTTAGCATTTATGAGAGAGTGTGGTGTGTGCATGCATGTCTGCCTAGCACATGAGAGAGTGCAGTGCATGATTGTATGCATGTATTGTTTTTATTTTTGTAAATTTGGAGGGTAATGAAATTAGTAGTCATGTGCTGTTTTTCTTATGTGTAATTTCTGTGTGCATACAATTTTGTAAGTGTTATTGTTTTTTTATCTGTATGTGTGTGTGTGTTTGTGTGTCTGTGTGTGTGCGTGCATGCGTGCATGTGTGTGTGTGTGTGCGCGCACATGGACATGTGTATATTTGTAAATGATTTACGTATGTGAATAAGAACAGCACGGACACCTCTAAAACACTTCTGAAATGGCCCTGCAGCATGGCAGGGTCTCCTTAAGTCAGTGGCTTTATGTCAACCCAAGATTGATAATGTGATTGCACTAGTAACGATGGCAGTATAAAAGATAGTCAAACAAATGGACAGTTGGCAGTAGACTAGGAGGTAGCCAGGGACCCATTTTCTGTGCCTGATTTAATGAATTCATACACACTATCACTTACAAAGCCACACAACTGAATATACCCACACACAAACATACACACTTGCACATGTACAGGGAGCACAGGACAGCCTGGTGGTTAGAGTGATGTATTCATGGTCTGCTGACCCAGGTTCTATTCTTGTTTAAGAGGATTTTTTCCACTGGAGTTAACATCAGTGCCGACTCCACTCACCCCCAAAGTCCTTCGGATGAGATTATAAACCAAGGTCCCATGTGTAGACGCACGCAGAACATCTTGTGCACGCGTTACAACCCCTATCTGCTTTTTGGAAGAGTAGGGCAATGTGTGCCATTGGGAACAAATGACAAATTTACAAAAACTGCACACACATGAGGACTGGATGAAAAAAAGCGCATGAGTGCTTATTCTATTATCCTCGACATAAAGAAAAGATTAATACACACACACATGCACACACACGCACACACGCACACACACAACACACATTGCACGTGCAGATGCACGTATACACTCATACACACACACACTCACACATACACAAACATAGACAATACCCACATACGTGTGCAAACACACACAGACACACACACACTTGCACACACACACGTGCACATACATGCACACACACAAACACATAAACACACTCACACAGACACAGACACACACACACACAGACACACAGACACAGACACACACACTCACACAGAAATAAAGCATGGTTCTCCCATGATTATCACTCCATTATCTTAGCTGGAAAAAAAGACCACCTCAAGACTGACTGACTCCCAACCCAGTGTGAATACTGACGATTCTACCACACACTACCATAAAGACGCTGATCACAGTGAAGGGGTGGGCGAGAAGGGGGATGGGGAGGGAGGGGGGAGAGGGTGGGGGAGAAGGAGCAGGTGAGGGAGCCAGTCTACCAGCTGTCTGGCAGCTAAGGAGGCATGAAATCCCAGCTCTCCATACTGTGTCACAGGATGAATGGACCTCCAGGGATCTGTGTTCATTTTTGAGAAAACCAGACAGTTATACATTTTGGCATGGCCCTCTTTCTCAGCTATCAAAGATGTCTTTTTGTTGATATTTTGTTGTTGATTTGGTGTTGTTGTTATTGTTGTTGTATAGAGATGAGCTGGGAGCTGGAGGAAGGATACAGAGGATGAGGAAACAGAGGGAGAGGAATGAGATATGAGGCATGGGAAAGAAGATTGGTTTTACCCCAATAATGTACATCAGATATGAATCATCATGGGAAGGAAGATAGTCCAGGTTTTTTCCTAATAATGTACATCAGATATGGATGGGAATGGATGACAAAATTGACAAAACTGCATACGCATGGGGACTGAATGGGAAAAAAGCACCTGAGCGCATATTCCATTATTTTTGAAATACAAGAATGAAGAAAAAAGGACTGCAGAGTGAGCGCAAGACTAGGACCAACTGGACAGGGGAGGACTCTGCAAAAAATCATCCATCCATCAATCCACTTTCATTGCCATCCCTGTGTTTCTTATGTCAAAACAGCCACCCATCACTACATGTGCTCCCAGAATAGCTGCAACCATTACACACGTTTCAAAAGACGAAAAGCACAATTTTAAAAATTAAAATTAACTTTTGTTTTTTCCCGCTCTTACTTTGTGGGCTCCATATCGAATCAGGGGTTTTCAGCGTCCAAAAATAAATAAATAAATAAAAAGCTCATAGAGTCAATGTTTGTGGACAGATTGCCAGTTTAAAATAGCAAAGCAAGTCTCAGGCTTTATTTCTGTTGTGTTAACAACACCTCCCCTTCCGAGTTATTGCCAGCGATAAACACACACACACACACACACACACAAAACCGGATGTAATTTCTCAGCATTGTCAATCAGCTACACTAGGCCAGCCCCAAAGTGCTGGTTTTAAAGCTTGAAGGCAAAGACAATTGAAAAAGAACACACCCACGCACACCCACACACACACACACACACACACTTTCTTTTCCAAACACATTGCTTTCTCTTCCTCACCAGGAAGTTTTGTTGTAAAATGGATTCTGTAGCCATCGTCAAAAACAACACATTACTATGCCTACGGGATCAGGCACATGCTTGCGCATTTATGAGAGACTGTGGCGCATATAGCAAATCTACCTATGACATGAGAGAGTGCAGTGCATGATTGCATGCATGCATTTTTTGGTTTCTAAATTTTGGAGAGTAATGGACTTAGTAGTCATGTGCTGGTTTTCTTACATGTAATTTCTATGTGCATGCGGTTTTGTTAAGTTTTGTTATCTGTTTATTCTGTGTGTATGCATGTATGTGTGTGATGGGGGGGGGGGGGGGCATGGACATGTGTATATCTGTAAATAATAATAATAATAATAATATTATATTTGTCAATGATTTATGTATATGGGATAATATCAGCACGAACACTTCTAAAACACTTCTGAAATGGCCCTGCAGCATGGCAGGGTCTCCTTAAGTCAGCGACCTTATGTCAACCCAAGATTGATACTCCTACTGACCATCTTCTCCCTGACAGACCCTGTGCGCCATGGTTTACCCAAGACATCTTGATAGCGAAGCGCAAACACGGGCAACTAGAACGCCAGTGGCGGAAGTCAAAAACCGAAATCAACAAACAGCTTTACCGAAAACAAATAAACAAAGTCAAACTCTTAATCCATTCAGCAAAGACAGACTACTACGCTTCCCAAGTTCTCTGTGCTACATCCATAAAATCTCTTTTTTCCCTCACCTCAAATCTCCTTGGATCTGCAAAAACAACTCCTCTGCCTAACACCCACAGCCTGTCTGAACTTCCATCCATATTTTCTGCCTTCTTCTCAGACAAAGTTCGAAACATACGCTCCAGACTGGATCAGACTCAATTCCAGCCTGCGCTCCTGATCCCCAGTTCACTGGCACTCCTCTCTTTTCCTTCCATCCACAAGTGAAAAAGAAATCATGACAATTCTGAAGGAAATGACTATAAAATCATGCGACCTTGATCCCATACCTGCTCCTGTTTTCTCACAATGCCTTCCACAACTTGTACCTATTATCACTAAAATAGTAAACTCATCTCTTGTGTCAGGAAATTTTCCATCAGCTCTTAAAACAGCAATAGTTACACCTCTACTGAAAAAGCACGACCTCGATCCCAACATTCTGAAGAATTATTAGGCCTGTCTCAAACTTACCCTTTGTTTCTAAAGTACTAGAAAAGTCGTTCTCAAACAGCTCAACAGTCCTTCATTCCATGATCTCCTTCCCACTTTTCAATCTGCCTATCGCCCCAACCACAGCATCAAAACCACCCTAGTCCACACTTTAGATACACTTCTACTTGCTTCTGATGCAGGAAAAATCTCCCTCCTCACTCTTCTTGACTTATCTGCAGCCTTTGATACCATAGATCACTCAATTCTTCTTTCTCGCCTCCAAAATACGTTTGGTATTAACGGCACAGCCCTCACCTGCTTTACTTCATACCTCACGGACAGGATCCAGAAAGTTATTGTAAACAAAATTCAATCAAAACCTGTCAAAATGGAATGTGGAGTCCCGCAGGGATCAGTCCTGGGCCCTGTTCTCTTTACTCTCTACACTGCTCCACTCTCACATATAATAAACAACCACCATATTGATCATCATTTCTATGCTGATGATACTCAGCTTCAGTGCAGTGATACTGTTGAAAACTTGCCTTCCCTCCTGACAAATATGTCCTACTGCCTTCAAGACATTCAAAACTGGATGACTCAGAACAAGTTACAACTTAATGCCGATAAAACCGAAGCCATGCTCATAGGGACCCAACATAAACTTTCCTCTATCGCAAAAACTTCAATAGAATTCGGCAATATGTCAGTTCCTTTGTCCAACTCTGTGAAGTATTTAGGAGTAGTTCTTGACAACACACTCTCTATGAAAAAAATTCATCACCCAGACCTGCCAGTCTTTCTACTATCAATTACGGCGCATAAGCGCGATTCGCAAGTATCTGTCCACTGATGCAACTTCCAAGCTTGTCACATCTCTCATTCTTTCACGTTTAGACTACTGTAATTCTCTTTTGGCTGGCCTACCAGCATCATCTATCCACTCTCTTCAACACATACAAAACTCTGCAGCTCGACTGGTCCTAAGAAAGAAAAAATCTGAACACATCACTCCTCTTCTGCGATCTTCTCACTTGCTGCCTGTCTCACAAAGACTGGAGTATAAAATCAATACCCTCTGTTTCAAATGTTTCCACAAATCTGCACCCTCTTATCTCTGTAACTGTCTTCATCTGTACACTCCATCCCGTTCCCTTTGTTCAGCCGCAGATACTTTGTGCTTTCGAACACCCAGATTCAAACAAACCACTGTTGGCCGTCACTCCTTCTCTGTTTCTGGTCCATTCACCTGGAATGACCTCCCTCTTTCACTTCGACAAAAGCCTTCACTTGATACCTTCAAATCCAGCCTCAAAACACACTATTTCCTACCCTAGACTTTCCCCCCCAAATATCTGTCCCTAATTTTCAACAGCATTTTTCACCTTCTAAGTGTTGTTCCGATTGTGTGTGTGTGTGTGTGTGTGTGTGTGTGTGTGTGTGTGCGTGTGTGTGCGTGCATGCGTGCATACGTGCGCGCGCATGGTTTTGAAATCTGTTGTTCATTATGTTTAAGGAGAGTTGCATGCCTGTAAATGATTGAGTGCAAGCGCTTCAATTTGTTTTTTGTTTTTTACAAGATTCAGCGCTATATAAATTCCATATGTTATTATTATTATTATTATTATTATTATTATTATTATTATTATAATGTGTGCACACTGGTGACGATGGCAGTATAAAAGATAGTCAAACAATGGACAGTCGACAGTAGACTAGGAGGTAGCCAGGGACCCATTTTCTGTGCCTGATTTAATGAATTCATACACACTGTCACTTACAAAGCCACACAACTGAATATACCCCCCCTCCCCACACACACACACACACTTGCACGTGTACATGGAGCACAGGATAGCCTGATGGTTAGAGTGATGTATTCATGGTTTGCTGACCCAGGTTCCATTCTTGTTTAAGAGGATTTTTTCAACTGGAGTTAACATCAGTGCTGACTCCACTCGCCCCAAAAGTCCTTCGTATGAGATTATAAACCAAGTTCCCATGTGCAAACGCACGCAGAGCATCTTGCACACACGTTACAACCCCTATCCGCTTTTCGGAAGAGTAGGCCAATGCGTGCCGGTGGGAACAGATGACAAAAGTTACAAAAACAGCACACACACAGGGACTGGATGAAAAAAAGCGCATGAGTACTTATTCCATTATCTTTGATATAAAGAAAAGATTAAAATACACACACATGCACATGCACACCCCACACACACACACACACACACACACACTTGCATGTGCACATGTACATATACACGCATACAGACACACTATACATACACACACACATAGACTATACCCACATATGCACACACACATAAACATCAACACACAACACACTTGCATGTACACACATGTGCATACATGCACACACACACTCACACATCCTCACACAGACACACACAGACACACAGACAGACAGACAGACACACTCACACACAGAGATAAAGCATGGTATTATCACTCCATTATCTTAGGTGGAAAAAAAAGTCCACTACAAGACTGACTGACTCCCAACCCAGTGTGAATACTGTGGACTCTACCACACACTACCATAAAGACGCTGATCACAGTGAAGGGGTGGGGGAGAACGGGGATGGGGAGGGAGAGAGGGAGAGGGTGGGGGAGAAGGAGCAAGGTGAGGGAGCCAGTATACCAGCTGTCTGGCAGCTAAGGAGGTATGAACTCCCAGCTCTCCATACTATGTCACAGGATGAATGGACTTTCAGGGATCTGTGTTCATTTTTTAGAAAACCAGACAGTTATACATTTTGGCATGGCCCTCTTTCTCAGCTGTCGAAGATGGCTTGTTTTTGATATTTTTGTTGTTGATTTTGAGTTGTTGTTATTGTTGTTGTATAGAGATGAGCTGGGAGCTGGAGGAAAGACACAGAGGATGAGGAAACAGAGGAAGAGGAATGAGATATGAGGCATGGGAAGGAAGATAGGATTTTCCCCCAAGAATGTACATCAAATATGGATAATCATGGGAAGGAAGATAGTCCAGGGTTTTCCTAATAATGTACATCAGATATGGATGGGAACGGATGACAAAATTGACAAAACTGCAAACACATGGAGACTGAAAAAAAAAAAAGCACCTGAGCGCTTATTCTATTATCCTCGAAATAAAAGACTAAAGAAAAAAGGACTGCAGGGAGTTACAGTGAGTGCAAGACTAGGACCACCTGGACAAGGGAGGACTCTGCAAAAATCCATCAATCCATCCATCCACTTTTATTGCTATTGCTGTGTTTCTTATGTCAAAACAGCCACCCATCACTACATGTGCTCCCAGAATAGCTGCAACCATTCCAGACATGTTTCAAAAGATGCAAAGCACAATTTTTAAAAAAATCAGTTTTGTTTATTCGCTCTTAACTTGTGGGCTCCATATCGAATTAGGGGTGTTTCAGCATCAAAAGAAATAAAAAGCTCGTAGAGTCAATGTTTGTGGACAGATTGCCAGTTAAAAACAGCAAAGCAAGTCTCGGGCTTTATTTCTGTTGTGTTAACAACAACCCCCTCATCCCCCCCAGTTATTGCCAGCAACAAACACACACACACACACACACACACACACACGCGCACACACACAAAAAAAACCTTATGCAATTTCTCAGCATTGTCAATCAGCTACACTAGGCCAGCCCCAAAGTGCTGTTTTTAAAGCTTGAAGGCAAAGAGGATTGAAAAATAACACCCACACGCACACCCACACACACGTGCACAACGTGCACACACACACACACACACACACACACACACACACACACACTTCCTTTTCCAAACACATTGCTTTCTGTTTGTCATGAGGAAGGTTTGTTGTAAAATGGATTCTGTAGCCATCCTCAAAAACAACACATTACTATGCCTACGTGATCGCGCACCTGCTTTCGCGTTTATGAGAGAGTGTGGCTGGTGTATGCACGTCTGCCTCTGACATGAAAGAGTGCAGTGCATGTATTAATGCATTTTTTGCTTTTCTAAATATTGGAGAGTAATGGAATTAGTAGTCATGGGCTGTTTTTCTTACATGTAATTTCTGTGTGCATGTAGTTTTGTAAAAGTTTTGTTATCTGTTTATTCTGTGTGTATGCATGTATGTGTGAGTGTAGGGGGGGGGGGCATGGACATGTGCATATCTGTAAATAATAATAATAATAATAATAATAATAATAATATATTTGTAAATGATTTACGTATATGGGATAAGAACAGCATGAACACCTCTAAAACACTTCTGAAATGGCCCTGCAGCATGGCAGGGTCTCCTTAAGTCAGTGGCCTTATGTCCACCCAAGATTGATACACTGGTGATGATGGCAGTATAAAAGATAGTCAAAGGAATGGACAGTTGGCAGTAGACTAGGAGGTAGCCAGGGACCCATTTTCTGTGCCTGATTTAATGATTTCATACACACTGTCACTTACAAAGCCACACAACTGAATATACCCGCAAACGCACATACACACTTGCATGTGTACAGGGGGTACGGGATAGCCTGGGGGGTTAGAGTGATGTATTCGTGATCTGCTGACTTGGGTTCCTTTCTCGTTCAAGAGAATTTGTTCCTCTGGAGTTAACATCAGTGCCGACTCCACTCTCCCCAAAAGTCCTTTGGATGAGATTATAAACCAAGGTCTCATGTGTGAACGCATGCAGAACATCTTGCTCACAAGTTACAACCTGTTCCGCTTTTTGGAAGAGTAGGCCAATGTGTGCAGGTGGGAATGGATGACAAAAGTTAGAAAAACTGCACACACAGGGACTGGATGAAAAAAAGCGCATGAGTGCTTATTTCATTATCCTTGATATAAAGAAAAGATTAAAATACACACACATGCACATGCGCGCACACACACACACACACATGCACGTGCACATGTG
The DNA here is from genome assembly GCA_028751875.1 of Rapana venosa. Classification (NCBI taxonomy): domain Eukaryota; kingdom Metazoa; phylum Mollusca; class Gastropoda; order Neogastropoda; family Muricidae; genus Rapana; species Rapana venosa. Next base: position 19,074,579 of record CM054143.1, on the reverse strand, counting down.
CATATACACGCATACACACTCGCACTCATACGTACACACACACATAGACTATACCCACATACACACACACACACACACACACTTGCACGTACACACATGTGCATACATGCACACACACATACACTCACACACACTCACACAGACACACACAGACACACAGACAGACAGACAGACACACTCACACACACAGATAAAGCATGGTATTATCACTCCATTATCTTAGGTGGAAAAAAAGAAGACCACTACAAGACTGACTGACTCCCAACCCAGTGTGAATACTGCCGACTACGACACACTACGATAAAGCTGATCACAGTAAAGGGGTGGGGGAGAAGGGGGATGGGGAGGGAGAGAGGGAAAGGGTGGGGGAGAAGGAGGGGGGTGAGGGAGCCAGTCTACCAGCTGTCTGGCAGTTAATGAGGCATGAAATCCCAGCTCTCCATACTATGTCACAGGATGAATGGACCTTCAGGGATCTGTGTTCATTTTTGAGAAAACCAGACAGTTATACATTTTGGCATGGCCCTCTTTCTCAGCTGTCGAAGATGTCTTGTTGATATTTTGTTGTTGATTTTGTGTTGTTAATTTTGTGTTGTTGTTATTGTTGTTGCTGTTCTTGTTGTTGTATAGAGATGAGCTGGGAGCTGGAGGAAGGACACAAAGAATGAGGAGACAGAGGAAGAGGAATGAGATATGAGGCATAGGAAGGAAGCTAGGATTTTTCCCCAATAATGTACATCAGATATGGATCATCATGGGAAGGAAGATAGTCTAGGTTTTTTCCTAATAATGTACATCAGATATGGATGGGAACAGATGACAAAATTGACAAAACTGCATGCACACGGGGACTGAATGAAAAACCCCCACCTGAGCGCTTATTCCATTATCTTCAAAATAAATGAATAAAGAAAAAAGGACTGCAGGGAGTGCAGTGAGCGCAAGACTAGGACGACCTGGACAGGAGAGGACTCTGCAAAAAATTATCAATCCATCCATGCACTTTCATTGCAATTGTTGTGTTTCTTATGTCAAAACAGCCAACCATCACTACATGTGCTCCCAGAATAGCTGCAACCATTACACACATGTTTCAAAAGACGAAAAGCACAACTTAAAAACAAAATCAGTTTTGTTTACTTGCTCTTAACTTGTGGGCTCCATATCGAATCAGGGGTTTTAGGTTCTCGCCCCCCCCTCCCCCCCAAAAGAAAAGCTTTTAGAGTCAATGTTTGTGGACAGATTGCCAGTTTAAAACAGCAAAGCAAATCTCAGGCTTTATTTCTGTTGCGTTAACAACAACCCCCACCCCCCTTCCCGAGATATTGCCAGCGACAAACACACACACACACACACACACACACACAAAACAACTCTATGCAATTTCTCAGCATTGTCAATCGGCTAGACTAGGCCAGCCCTTATGTGCTGGTTTTAAAGCTTGAAGGCAAAGAGGATTGAAAAGTAACACCCACACGCACACCCACACACACGTGCGCATGTGCACACACACACACACACAGACACACACACATGCACTTCCTTTTCCAAACACATTGTTTTCTCTTCGTCATGAGGAAGTTTTGTTGTAAAATGGATTATGTAGCCTTGGTAAAAAACAACACATTACTATGCCTACGTGATCAGGCACGTGCTTGCACATTTATGAGAGACTGTGGGCATACTTGCACGTCTGCCAGTGACATGAGAGAGTGCAGTGCATGATTGTATGCATGCATTTTTTGTGTTTTTAAATTTTGGAGAGTAATGGAATTAGTAGTCATGTGCTGGTTTTCTTAATGTAATTTCTATGTGCTTGCGGTTTTGTTAAGTGTTGTTATCTGTTTATTCTGTGTGTATGCATGTATGTGTGTGTGTGTGTGTGTGTGTGTGTGTGTGGGTGGGTGGGGGGCATGGACATGTGTATATCTGTAAATAATAATAATAATAACAATACTACTACTACTACTACTACTACTACTACTATGATTATTATTATATTTATAAATGATTTACGTATATGGAATAAGAACAGCACAACACCTATAAAACACTTCTGAAATGGCCCTGCAGCATGGCAGGGTCTCCTTAAGTCAGCGGCCTTATGTCAACCCAAGATTGATCATGTGTGCACACTGGTGACAATGGCAGTATAAAAGATAGTCAAAGGAATGGACAGTAGGCAGTAGACTAGGAGGTAGCCAGGGACCCATTTTCTGTGCCTGATTCAATGAATTCATACACACTGTCACTTTACAAAGCCACACAACTGAATATACCCACACACGAACATACACACTTGCACATGTACAGGGGGTACAGGATAGCCTGGTGGTTAGAGTGATGTATTCTTGATCTGCTGACCGGTGTTCTATTTTTGTTCAAGAGGATTTTTTCCTCTGGAGTTAACATCAATGCCAACTCCAATCTCCCCGAAAATCCCTCTGATGAGATTATAAACTGAGGTCTAGTGTGCGAACACACGCAGAACATCCTGCACACATGTTAAAACCCATTCCGCTTTTCGGAGGAGTAGGCCATTGTGTGCCATTGGGAACGGATAACAAAATTTACCAAAACTGCACACACACGGGGACTGGATTAAAAAAAGAGCATGACTGCTAATTCCATTATCCTAGACATAAAGAAAATATTAAAACACACAGATATGCACGCACACACACATACACACACACACACTTGCCCGTGCACATACGCGTATACACTCATATATACACGCACACACTCATACATACACACACACATAGACTATACCCACATATACATACACACACACACTTGCACATACACACATGTGCATACATGCACACATACACATACACACACACACTCATACAGACACACACACACACACACATACAGACACCACGCACGCACACACACACACACACACACACACACAGAGAAAGCATGCTTTGACCCATAATTACCACTCCATTTTCCTAGGTGGAAAAAAGAAGACCACTACAAGACTGACAGACTCCCAACCCAGTGTGAATACTGCTGGCTCTACAACACTCTACCATAAAGACGCTGATCACAGTGAAGGGGTGGTGGAGAAAGGGAGTGGGGAGGGAGAGGGGGAGAGGGTGGGGGAGAAGGAGCGAGGTGAGGGAGCCAGCCTACCAGCTGTCTGGCAGCTAAGGAGGCATGAAATCCCAGCTCTCCATACTATGTCACAGGATGAATAGACCTTCAGGGATCTGTGTTCATTTTTGAGAAAACCAGACAGTTATACATTTTGGCATGGCCCCCTTTCTCAGCTGTTGAAGATGTCTTGTTAAAAATTTTGTTGTTGATTTTGTGCTGTTAATTTTGTGTTGTTGTTATTGTTGTTGCTGTTCTGTTGTTGTATAGAGATGAGCTGGGAGCTGGAGGAAGGACACAGAGGATGAGAAGACAGAGGAAGAGGAATGAGATATGAGGCATGGGAAGGAAGCTAGGATTTTCCCCCAATAATGTACATCAGATATGGATCATCATGGGAAGGAAGATAGTCCAGGTTTTTTCCTAATAATGTACATCAGATATGGATGGGAACAGATTACAAAATTGACAAAACTGCATGCACACGGGGACTGAATGAAAAAACCCCACCTGAGCGCTTATTCCATTATCTTCAAAATAAATGAATAAAGAAAAAAGGACTGCAGGGAGTGCAGTGAGCGCAAGACTAGGACTACCTGGACAGGAGAGGACTCTGCAAAAATGAATCAATCCATCCATCCACTTTTATTGCCATCACTGTGTTTCTTATGTTAAAACAGCCACCCATCACTACATTTTCTCCCAAAATAGCTGCATCCATTACAGACATTTCGAAAGATGAAAAGCACAACTTAAAAACAATTCACTTTTGTTTTTTCCCGCTCTTAACTTGTGGGCTCCATATCAAATCAGCAGTGTTTTCAGCGTCCCCAAAAATAAATAAATTAAAAGCTCATAGAGTCAATGTTTGTGGACAGATTGCCAGTTAAAAACAGCAAAGCAAGTCTCAGGCTTTATTTTTGTTGTGTTAACGACAACCCCCCCCCCGAGTTTATTGCCAGCGACAAACACACACACACACATACACATACACACACATACACACATACACACACACACAAAACCCTATGCAGTTTCTCAGCATTGTCAATCAGCTACACTAGGCCAGCCTCAAAGTGCTGGTTTTAAAGCTTGAAGGCAAAGACAATTGGAAAAAAACACCCACACGCACACCCACACACACACGTGCGCACGTGCACACAACGCACACACACACACACACACACACACACACACACACACACACACACACACACATGCACTTCCTTTTCCAAACATATTGCCTTCTCTTCCTCAGAGGAAGTTTTGTTGTAAAATGGATTCTGTAGCCATAGTAAAAAACAACACATTACTATGCCTACGCGATCACATGTGTGCTTGCGCGTTTATGAGAGAGTGTGGCACATGCATGCATGTCTGCCTACCCACATGAGAGATTGCAGTGCATGATTGTATGCATGCATTTTTTGCTTTTCCAAATTTTGGAGAGTGATGGACTTAGTAGTCATGTGCTGGTTTTCTTATGTATAATGTCTTTGTGCATGCGATTTTGTAAGTGTTGTTGTTTGCTTATCTGTGTGTGTGTGTGTGTGTGTGTGTGCACGTGTAGACATTTGTGTATCTGTAAATGATTTATGTGTGTGGGATAAGAACAGCACGGACACCTCTAAACACTTCTGAAATGGCCCTGCAGCATGGCAGGGTCTCCTTAAGTCAGCGGCCTTATGTTAACCCCAGATTGATAATGTGTGCACACTGGTGATGATGGCAGTATAAAAGATAGTCAAACGAATGGACAGTCGGCAGTAGACTAGGAGGTAGCCAGGGACCCATTTCCTCTGCCTGATTTAATGAATTCATACACACTATCACTTACAAAGCCACACAACTAAATATACCCGCACACGCACATACACACTTGCACGTGTACAGGATAGCAGTGATGCAACAACCAAACTTGTCACTTCTCTCATTATCTCACGTCTGGACTATTGCAATTCTCTTTTAGCTGGTCTGCCAGCAACATCTATCCACTCCCTTCAACGTATACAAAACTCCGCAGCTCGACTAGTTCTCAGAAAGAAAAAATCTGAGCACATTACCCCTCTCTTGCGATATCTCCACTGGCTGCCTGTGCCACAGAGAGTAGATTATAAAATCAGTACCCTCTGTTACAAATGTCTCCACAAAACTGCACCCTCCTACCTATGTGAATGTCTTAACCTGTACACTCCTTCACGTTCCCTCCGATCTACTGCAGATACCTTGTGCCTATGAATACCTAGATTCAACCAATCCACTGTTGGCCTCCGCTCATTCTCCATTTCTGGTCCATCCATCTGGAACAACCTTCCTCTCTCTCTTCACCAGAAACCTAGTTATGACACTTTTAAATCCAGCCTCAAAACATATTTATTTCAAACCTAAGACATACCCCCTCCTGTTTCATATCTAACCCATGTTCTATCACCCTGCTAAAGTATACGGCCTGTGCGAGTGTATGTGTGCTTTTAAAAAACATTTGACTATCGAAATTTTATTTCATAGATTTTGTCTGCATCGCACCATGTTTGTAAATATCTGTTTGTTTAAACTTTTGATTATTTATCATTGATTGCATGACTGTGTAAGATTAGGTTGAATGCATGCGCTTTGATTTGTCTTTGCAAGATATAGCGCTATATAAGTTCCATTTATTATTATTATTATTATTATTCTTATAGCCTGGTGGTTAGAGTGATGTATTTTTTATCTGCTGACCCAGGTTCCATTCTCGTTCAAGAGGATTTTTGACTCTGGAGTTAACATCAGTGCAGGCTCCACTCTCCCCAAAAGTCCTTGGGATGAGATTATAAACCAAGGTCGCGTGTGTGAACGCACGCAAAACATCCTGCACACGTGTTACAAACCGTTCTGCTTTTCATAAGAGTAGGCCATTGTGTGCTGTTGGGAGCGGATGACAAATTTACAAAAACTGTTCACACACGGGGACTTGATGAAAAAAAAGCGAATGAGTGCTTATTCCATTATCCCCGACATAAAGAAAAGATTAAAACACACACACATGCACACACGCGCACACACACACACACACACACACACATGCACATACACTTGCACATGCACATGCATGTATACACACATACACACACACTCATACATACACACACACATAGACTATACCCACGTACGCACACACACACACACACACACTTGCATGTACACACGTGTGCATACATGCACACACACACACACACACACACACACACACACACACACTCACACACACTCACACAGACACACACACACACACACACACACACACAGATAAAGCATGCTGTCCCATAATTATCATTCCATTATCTTAGGTGGAAAAAAAAAGACCACCACAAGACTGACTGACTCCCAACCCAGTGTGAATACTGCCGACTCTACCATAAAGACACTGATCACAGTGAAGGGGTGGTGGAGAAAGGGGACGGGGAGGGAGAGAGGGAGGGGGGAGGAGGAGCCAGGTGAGGGAGCCAGCCTACCAGCTGTCTGGCAGCTAAGGAGGCATGAAATCCCAGCTCTCCATACTATGTCACAGGATGAATGGACCTTCAGGGATCTGTGCTCTTTTTAAAAAAAAGAAAACCAGACAGTTATACATTTTGGCATGGCCTTCTTTTTCAGCTGTCGAAGATGTCTTGTTGTTGATATCTTTGTTGTTGATTTTTTGTTGTTGTTATCGTTGCTGCTGTTGTTGTTGTTGTATAGAGATGAGCTGGGAGCTGGAGGATGAGGAGACAGAGGAAGAGGAATGAGATATGAGGCATGGGAAGGAAGATAAGATTTTTCCCCAATATTATACATCAAATATGGATTACAATGGGAAGCAAGATAGTTAATGTTTGTCTTCTTAATAATATATATCAGATGTGGATGGGAACGGATGACAAATTTGACAAAACTGCAAACACATGGGGACTGAATAAAAAAACAAAACACCTGAGCGCTTATTCCATTATCCTCAAAATAAAAGAATCAAGAAAAAAGGACTGCAGGGAGTGCAGTGAGCGCAAGACTAGGACCACCTAGATAGGAGAGGACTTTGCAAAAATCAATCGATCCATTCATCCACTTTCATTGCCAACGATGTGTTTCTTATGTCAAAACAACCACCCATCACTACATGTGCTCCCAGAATAGCTGCAACCATTACACACGTTTCAAAAAACGAAAAGCACAACTTAAAAAAAAATCAGTTTTGTTTACTCACTCTTAACTTGTGGGCTCCATATCGAATCAGGGGTTTCAGGTTCCCCACCCCCCCCCCCCCAAAAAAAAAAGCTTTTAGAGTCAATGTTTGTGGACAGATTGCCAGTTAAAATCAGCAAAGCAAGTCTCAGGCTTTATTTCTGTTGTGTTAATGACAACCCCCCAGAGTTATTGCCAGCAACAAACACACACACACACACAAAACAACCCTATGCAATTTCTCAGCATTGTCAATCAGCTACACTAGGCCAGCCCTAAAGTGCTGGTTTTAAAGCTTGAAGGCAAAGAGGATTGAAAAATAACACACACACACACACACACACATACGCGCACACACACGTGCATACACACGCACACACACACACACACACACACACACACACACACACACACACACACACACACACACACACACACACAGACACACACTTCCTTTCCAAACACATTGCTTTCTCTTCGTCAGAGGAAGTTTTGTTGTAAAATGGATTCTAAAGCATCATCAAAAACAACACATTACTATGCCTACGCGATCACGCATGTGCTTGTGCATTTATGAGAGAGTGTGATGCATACATGCATGTCTGCCTACGACATGAGAGAGTGCAGTGCATGATTGTATGCATGCATTTTTTGCTTTTCTAAATTTTGGAGAGTAATGGACTTAGTAGTCATGCACTGTTTTTCTTACATGTAATTTCTGTGTGCATGTGGTTTTGTTAAGTGTTCATGTTTGTTTATCTGTGTGTGTGTGTGTGTGTGTGCACATGCATGGACATGTGTATATTTGTAAATGATTTACGTTTGTGGATTAAGAACAGCACCAACACCTCTAAAACACCCCTGAAATGGCCCTGCAGCATGGCAGGGTCTCCTTAAGTCAGCGGTCTTATGTCAACCCAAGATTGATAATGTGTGTACACTGGTGATGATGGCAGTATAAAAGATAGTCAAAGGAATGGACAGTTGGCAGTAGACTAGGAGGTAGCCAGGGACCCATTTTCTGTGCCTGATTTAATGATTTCATACACACTGTCACTTACAAAGCCACACAACTGAATATACCCGCAAACGCACATACACACTTGCATGTGTACAGGGGGTACAGGATAGCCTGGGGGGTTTGAGTGATGTATTCGTGATCTGCTGACTTGGGTTCCTTTCTCGTTCAAGAGAATTTGTTCCTCTGGAGTTAACACCAGTGCCGACTCCACTCTCCCCAAAAGTCCTTTGGATGAGATTATAAACCAAGGTCTCATGTGTGAACGCATGCAGAACATCTTGCTCACAAGTTACAACCTGTTCCGCTTTTTGGAAGAGTAGGCCAATGTGTGCAGGTGGGAATGGATGGCAAAAGTTACAAAAACTGCACACACAGGGACTGGATGAAAAAAAGCGCATGAGTGTTTATTTCATTATCCTTGATATAAAGAAAAGATTAAAATACACACACATGCACATGCGCACGCACACACACACATGCACGTGCACATGTGCATATACACGCATACACACACACACTCATACGTACACACACACATAGACTATACCCACATACACACACACACACACACACACACTTGCACGTACACACATGTGCATACATGCACACACACACATACACTCACACACACTCACACAGACACACACAGACACACAGACAGACAGACAGACACACTCACACACACAGATAAAGCATGGTATTATCACTCCATTATCTTAGGTGGAAAAAAAGAAGACCACTACAAGACTGACTGACTCCCAACCCAGTGTGAATACTGCCGACTACGACACACTACGATAAAGCTGATCACAGTAAAGGGGTGGGGGAGAAGGGGGATGGGGAGGGAGAGAGGGAAAGGGTGGGGGAGAAGGAGGGGGGTGAGGGAGCCAGTCTACCAGCTGTCTGGCAGTTAATGAGGCATGAAATCCCAGCTCTCCATACTATGTCACAGGATGAATGGACCTTCAGGGATCTGTGTTCATTTTTGAGAAAACCAGACAGTTATACATTTTGGCATGACCCTCTTTCTCAGCTGTCGAAGATGTCTTGTTGATATTTTGTTGTTGATTTTGTGTTGTTAATTTTGTGTTTTTGTTATTGTTGTTGCTGTTCTTGTTGTTGTATAGAGATGAGCTGGGAGCTGGAGGAAGGACACAAAGAATGAGGAGACAGAGGAAGAGGAATGAGATATGAGGCATGGGAAGGAAGCTAGGATTTTCCCCCAATAATGTACATCAGATATGGATCATCATGGGAAGGAAGATAGTCCAGGTTTTTTCCTAATAATGTACATCAGATATGGATGGGAACAGATGACAAAATTGACAAAACTGCATGCACACGGGGACTGAATGAAAAAACCCACCTGAGCGCTTATTCCATTATCTTCAAAATAAAAGAAGAAAGAAAAAAGGACTGCAGGGAGTGCAGTGAGCGCAAGACTAGGACTACCTGGACAGGAGAGGACTCTGCAAAAATGAATCAATCCATCCATCCACTTTTATTGCCATCACTGTGTTTCTTATGTTAAAACAGCCACCCATCACTACATTTTCTCCCAAAATAGCTGCATCCATTACAGACATTTCAAAAGATGAAAAGCACAACTTAAAAACAATTCACTTTTGTTTTTTCCCGCTCTTAACTTGTGGGCTCCATATCGAATCAGCAGTGTTTTCAGCGTCCCCAAAAATAAATAAATTAAAAGCTCATAGAGTCAATGTTTGTGGACAGATTGCCAGTTAAAAACAGCAAAGCAAGTCTCAGGCTTTATTTTTGTTGTGTTAACGACAACCCCCCCTTCCCCCCCGAGTTTATTGCCAGCGACAAACACACACACACACATACACACACACACACACACACATACACACACACACACAAAACCCTATGCAGTTTCTCAGCATTGTCAATCAGCTACACTAGGCCAGCCTCAAAGTGCTGGTTTTAAAGCTTGAAGGCAAAGACAATTGGAAAAAAAACACCCACACGCACACCCACACACACGTGCGCACGTGCACACACACACACACACACACACACACACATGCACTTCCTTTTCCAAACATATTGCTTTCTCTTCCTCAAAGGAAGTTTTGTTGTAAAATGGATTCTGTAGCCATAGTAAAAAACAACACATTTCTATGCCTACGCGATCGCATGTGTGCTTGCCCGTTTATGAGAGAGTGTGGCACATGCATGCATGTCTGCCTACCACATGAGAGATTGCAGTGCTTGATTGTATGCATGCATTTTTTGCTTTTCCAAATTTTGGAGAGTAATGGACTTAGTAGTCATGTGCTGGTTTTCTTATGTATAATGTCTTTGTGCATGCGATTTTGTAAGTGTTGTTGTTTGCTTATCTGTGTGTGTGTGTGTGTGTGTGTGCACGTGTAGACATTTGTGTATCTGTAAATGATTTATGTGTGTGGGATAAGAACAGCACGGACACCTCTAAACACTTCTGAAATTGCCCTGCAGCATGGCAGGGTCTCCTTAAGTCAGCGGCCTTATGTCAACCCCAGATTGATAATGTGTGCACACTGGTGACAATGGCAGTATAAAAGATAGTCAAACGAATGGACAGTCGGCAGTAGACTAGGAGGTAGCCAGGGACCCATTTCCTGTGCCTGATTTAATGAATTCATACACACTATCACTTACAAAGCCACACAACTAAATATACCCACACACGCACATACACACTTGCACGTGTACAGGATAGCCTGGTGGTTAGAGTGATGTATTTTTGATCTGCTGACCCAGGTTCCATTCTCGTTCAAGAGGATTTTTGACTCTGGAGTTAACATCAGTGCAGGCTCCACTCTCCCGAAAAGTCCTTGGGATGAGATTATAAACCAAGGTCGCGTGTGTGAACGCACGCAAAACATCCTGCACATGTGTTACAAACCATTCTGCTTTTCATAAGAGTAGGCTATTGTGTGCTGTTGGGAGCGGATGACAAATTTACAAAAACTGTTCAGACACGGGGACTTGATGAAAAAAAAGTGCATGAGTGCTTATTCCATTATCCTCGACATAAAGAAAAGATTAAAACACACACACATGCACACACGCGCACACACACACACACACATACACACGCACATACACTTGCACATGCACATGCATGTATACACACATACACACACACTCATACATACACACACATAGACTATACCCACATACGCACACACACACACACTTGCATGTACACACGTGTGCATACATGCACACACACACACACACACACACACACTCACACAGACACAGACACAGACACACACACACACACACACACACACACACACACACACACACACAGATAAAGCATGCTCGTCCCATAATTATCATGCCATTATCTTAGGTGGAAAAAAAGAAGACCACCACAAGACTGACTGACTCCCAACCCAGTGTGAATACTGCTGGCTCTACAACACTCTACCATAAAGACACTGATCACAGTGAAGGGGTGGTGGAGAAAGGGGAGGGGGAGGGAGAGGGGGAGGGGGGGAGAAGGAGCCAGGTGAGGGAGCCAGCCTACCAGCTGTCTGGCAGCTAAGGAGGCATGAAATCCCAGCTCTCCATACTATGTCACAGGATGAATGGACCTTCAGGGATCTGTGCTCTTTTTAAAAAAAAAGAAAACCAGACAGTTATACATTTTGGCATGGCCCTCTTTTTCAGCTGTCGAAGATGTCTTGTTGTTGATATCTTTGTTGTTGATTTTTTGTTGTTGTTATCGTTGCTGCTGTTGTTGTTGTTGTTGTATAGAGATGAGCTGGGAGCTGGAGGAAGGACACAGAGGATGAGGAGACGGAGGAAGAGGAATGAGATATGAGGCATGGGAAGGAAGATAAGATTTTTCCCCAATATTATACATCAAATATGGATTACAATGGGAAGCAAGATAGTTAATGTTTGTCTTCTTAATAATGTATATCAGATGTGGATGGGAACGGATGACAAAACTGACAAAACTGCAAACACATGGGGACTGAATAAAAAAACAAAACATCTGAGCGCTTATTCCATTATCCTCAAAATAAAAGAATCAAGAAAAAAGGACTGCAGGGAGTGCAGTGAGCGCAAGACTAGGACCACCTAGATAGGAGAGGACTTTGCAAAAATCAATCGATCCATTCATCCACTTTCATTGCCATCAATGTGTTTCTTATGTCAAAACAACCACCCATCACTACATGTGCTCCCAGAATAGCTGCAACCATTACACACATGTTTCAAAAAACGAAAAGCACAACTTAAAAAAAAATCAGTTTTGTTTACTCACTCTTAACTTGTGGGCTCCATATCGAATCAGGGGTTTCAGGTTTCCGCCCACCCCCCCCCCCCCCCCCAAAAAAAAAAAAAAAAAGCTTTTAGAGTCAATGTTTGTTGAAAGATTGCCAGTTAAAATCAGCAAAGCAAGTCTCAGGCTTTATTTCTGTTGTGTTAACGACAACCCCCCAGAGTTATTGCCAGCAACAAACACACACACACACACAAAACAACCCTATGCAATTTCTCAGCATTGTCAATCAGCTACACTAGGCCAGCCCCAAAGTGCTGGTTTTAAAGCTTGAAGGCAAAGAGGATTGAAAAATAACACCCACACGCACACCCACACACACGCGCGCGCACGTGCACACACACACACATACACACACACACACACACACACACACACACACACACACACACACACACACACACTTCCTTTTCCAAACACATTGCTTTCTCTTCTTACGGGGAAGTTTTGTTGTAAAATGGATTCTGTAGCCATCGTCAAAAATGACACATTACTATGCCTACGTGATCGCGCACCTGCTTTCGCGTTTATGAGAGAGTGTGCTCGTGTATGCACGTCTGCCTCTGACATGAAAGAGTGCAGTGCATGTATTAATGCATTTTTTGCTTTTCTAAATATTGGTGAGTAATGGAATTAGTAGTCATGGGCTGTTTTTCTTACATGTAATTTCTGTGTGCATGTAGTTTTGTAAAAGTTTTGTTATCTGTTTATTCTGTGTGTATGCATGTTTGTGTGTGTGTAGGGGGGGGGGGGCATGGACATGTGCATATCTGTAAATAATAATAATAATAATAATAATAATATATTTGTAAATAATTTACGTATGTCGGATAAGAACAGCATGAACACCTCTAAAACACTTCTGAAATGGCCCTGCAGCATGGCAGGGTCTCCTTAAGTCAGTGGCCTTATGTCCACCCAAGATTGATAATGAGTGTACACTGGTGATGATGGCAGTATAAAAGATAGTCAAATGAATGGGCAGTTGGCAGTAGACTAGGAGGTAGCCAGGGACCCATTTTCTGTGCCTGAGTTAATAAATTCATACACACTGTCACTTACAAAGACACACAACTAATTATACCCCTCACACACATACACACTTGCACGTGTACAGACAGTTATACATTTTGGCATGACCCTCTTTCTCAGCCGTCGAAGATGTCTTGTTGATATTTTTGTCGTTGATTTTGTGTTGTTGTTGTTGTTATTGTATAGAGATGAGCTGGGAGCTGGAGGAAGGACACAGAGGATGAGGAGACAGAGGAAGAGGAATGAGATATGAGGCATGGGAAGGAAGATTTTCAAGAATTTTTTTCCTTATCATGTACATCAGATATAAATCATCGTGGAAAGGAAGAAAGTCAATGTTTTTTTCATAATAATGTACATCAGATAAGTGTCACCATGAGAAGGGAGATAGTCCAGGTTTCTTTCCTAATAATGTACATCAGATATGGATCATCATGGGAATGAGGATTGTCCAGGTTTCTTTCCTAATAATGTACATCAGATATGGATCATCATGGGAATGAGGATTGTCCAGGTTTCTTTCCTAATAATGTACATCAGATATGGATCATCATGGGAATGAGGATTGTCCAGGTTTCTTTCCTAATAATGTACATCAGATATGGATCATCATGGGAATGAGGATTGTCCAGGTTTCTTTCCTAATAATGTACATCAGATATGGATCATCATGGGAATGAGGATTGTCCAGGTTTCTTTCCTAATAATGTACATCAGATATGGATCATCATGGGAATGAGGATTGTCCAGGTTTCTTTCCTAATAATGTACATCAGATATGGATCATCATGGGAATGAGGATTGTCCAGGTTTTTTCCTAATAATGTACATCAGATATGGATCATCATGGGAATGAGGATTGTCCATGTTTCTTTCCTAATAATGTACATCAGATATGGATCATCATGGGAATGAGGATTGTCCAGGTTTTTTCCTAATAATGTACATCAGATATGGATCATCATGGGAATGAGGATTGTCCAGGTTTCTTTCCTAATCATGTACATCAGATATGGATCATCATGGGAATGAGGATTGTCCAGGTTTCTTTCCTAATCATGTACATCAGATATGGATCATCATGGGAATGAGGATTGTCCAGGTTTCTTTCCTAATCATGTACATCAGATATGGATCATCATGGGAATGAGGATTGTCCATGTTTCTTTCCTAATCATGTACATCAGATATGGATCATCATGGGAATGAGGATTGT
>CM054143.1:19042193-19049693 GCA_028751875.1 Rapana venosa | reverse complement strand
ATGGGATGTACTGAGTAATAATGGTTTAAATGGTAAAATTCTTTCTGCTCTGAAAAGTATGTATTCAACTGTTAAAGCCTGTGTTCGTTCTGGCAGTGACTTGACTGATGTATTCATGTGCCCTACTGGCTTAAAACAAGGAGAAATCTGTTCACCTGTTTTGTTTTCACTATTCATCAATGAACTTACCAAAGATGTTATCGAAAAAGGGAAACATGGTATTCAATTGTCACCAGATTTTGTTGAATTGTTGATATTGCTATTTGCTGATGATGTTGTGTTATTTTCTGACAGTGTGATAGGTCTCCAAAATCAGTTGAATATATTGTATGATACATCAAAGCGACTTGATTTAATAGTGAACTTAGAGAAATCGAACGTTGTTGTCTTTCGTAATGGGGGTTATCTTGCTACCAGTGAAAACTGGCATTATGGTGACGTGAAACTGAAAATTGTCAACACTTATAAGTATCTTGGTATTTATCTGTCTACCCGGCTTTCATTTTCGTATACCATGTCTGATCTCGCTGACAGAGCAAAGAAAGGTGTATCAGCCATTATAAGAATGCTATGGTCTATTGGGGAACACTCGCCGAGTCTCTTTTTTTAAGCTGTTTGATTGTCAAATTCAGCCCATCTTGACTTACGGCTCTGAGATCTGGGGTTTAGTACCTGATCAAAATATTGTGGAAAGAGTCCATTTGTCTGCTTTAAAAAGGTTTTTGGGTGTAAGCCCAAAGTCACCAAGACACGTTGTGTATGGAGAGACAGGCAGACATCCCTTACAGGTGAATACTTTCGTAAAGTGCATCAAATTCTGGTTACGAATTGTTTGTATGGATACCAATAGATATCCATGAAAAGCTTACAATATGCTCTTATCTCTACAGGAACAAAACTATGTCACATGGGCATGTGGAGTTAGAAATGTTTTGTATAAATTTGGGTTCGGAGTAGTCTGGGAAACACAAGGGGTGGGGGATATAGCAATATTTATATCTGAATTCAAGCAACGACTTATAGACTGTTTCAAACAAGACTGGCTTTCTGCCTTAGGGAACCATGATTTCTATAACGTGTATAACAGTTACAAACAATCATTGGAACAAAGTGTATATTTAAGCTACATAAAAGCCTTTACTGTAAGAAGGGATCTGGCCCGACTGAGAATTGGAATGTCGTCTTTGAACTGTAGCTTTTTGCAATTTAACAATCGTAGCAACTCACAGACTTTGGTATGCCAAGAATTTTGTAGAGGAAAACCTTTAGAGTATTTTCTTCTTGTCTCTTTTTCTGT
This sequence comes from Rapana venosa, assembly GCA_028751875.1. NCBI lineage: Eukaryota > Metazoa > Mollusca > Gastropoda > Neogastropoda > Muricidae > Rapana > Rapana venosa. The sequence continues at coordinate 19,048,396 of CM054143.1, read as the reverse complement.
TGCCAGCGCAGCTCAACATTTCTGAGGTGAAAAACCATTTACGATACCAATAGTAACAACAAAAACAGCAACAGCATCAGCAGCAACAACAACAATGACACCACCACCACCAACAAAAAACAGTAATAGCAACAACAACAACAACAATGACACCACCACCACCAACAAAAACAGTAATAGTAACAACAACAATAACAACACCACCAACAGCAAAAAAACAGCAATATCAGCAACAACAACAACAACAGCAACACCACCACCACCACCAACAACAACGACACCAACAGCAGCAACAACGACGGTGTCTAGCATTAACAGGGACAGACAGGGGGATGGTACGGACGGACATTGCATTGCACAGAATGCTACAGAAGTTGCCGCTATCTACTAGCTGCAGAAGACACCGGCTACAGGGCTTAGGCACGAACCAGACATCTTAGCCCATTTCCTCCTGCTCTCTCTCTCTCTCTCTCTCTCTCTCTCTCTCTCTCCTCTCTCTCTCTCTCTCTCTCTCTCTCTCTCTCTCTCTAAGAGAGGGCAGGGAGATTGGGTGGGGAGGGGTGGTGGTGGCGTGGAGAAGGAGGGAGGGGGGTTGGAGGGGGAAGAAGGAGGAGAGGAGAGGGAAAATAATGAGGGAATGGAGGGATGAAGGTAGGTAGGTGGGAGGAAAAAGAAGTGAATGGTGGAGAGAGGGGATGGAAAATTAACAAATAAATGAAAGAACAAGAAGAGAGAGAGAGAGAGAGAGAGAGAGAGAGAGAGAGAGAGAGAGAGAGAGAGAAGTGGGGGAAGAGAGAGAAAATTTGAACCTTAACCCTCTGAACTCTGCAATTGTTTAATGCACATCAGCCTTTGGTCACAATACAGTTCAAGGTATAAGGGTGGGAAAAAACAAGAGAGGAGAGAGAGAGAGAGAGAGAGAGAGAGAGAGAGAAGAGAGAGAGAGAGAGAGAGAGAGAGAGAGAGAGAGAGGGGGGAGCAACAGACAGACAGACAGAGACAGAGACAAGTGGTCTAGAGGTAACGCGCCTGTCTAGAAAGCGAAAAGTCTGGGTCGGAAGTGTGCGGTGGTTCGAATCCCGTTTGGCCCGAAAATTTTCCCCCATCCATTAGACCATGAGTGGTGGTCTGGGCGCTAGTCTTTTGGATGAGACGATAAACCGAGGTCCCGTGTGTTACATATAATTATTCAGTGCAAGTAAAAGAACCCACGGCAACAAGAGTGTTGTCCCTGGCAAAATTCTTAGAAAAATCCCACTCTGATAGGGAAACAAATACAGGTGCAGACCACGTGTTGTTTTTTTTTGAAAAGGTGGCGCTGCTTTGTGGCGACGCGCTCTCCCTGGGGAGAGAAGCCCGAATTTCATGCAGAGAAATCTCGTGACTTTAAGTGGTATAAATAAATACATAAATAAATAAATAAGTAAAATAAGCCTACATAAACAGAGACAGATGGATGGAGGGGGGAGGGAGGCGCGGTGGAGGTGGGAGGGGGGGGGGGGCAGATCAGTCAATTTATTGAATTGACAAACAAGCCTTAACTACTTTGTAAAGGGGCAGAGACTGATTACTGTCAATATAATGTACACTGAATCAGAGGACATAGAGACCAAAAAGCGACTGCCTATTGTCAAAGAATGTCGTTGATTGGAAGCAAATTGCGACAGGGACATAGAAATTGGCTCTATCATAACAACGAGTCTTCACACACATACATGCACACACACACACGCACGCACGTACGCACGCACACACGCACACGCATACACACACGCGCGCGCTCATATACACAGACACACACACACGTGCGCACACATACACACACGAACACGCGCGCACGCACACACACACACACACACACACACACACACACACACACACACACAACACACACACACACACGCACACACGCACACACGCACACACATATTGTAATAAAATCACAACAAAAGTTATTTCAGTGTGAGGAAAGGAGACTTGGTTGTCTAGACGCACACAAAGAAGTACGTAAATTTGAGTCTTTCGTCAAAATACGAGAACATGATGTATACTGTTCAAAGCAGATTGTTTCCTTAGCTTGTAGATGGAAACTGAATTGCTTCAAGACAAAATATGCTGGAAATGCCTTTTGCATATGCGGTAATAATATAACAGCAGATCATATATTAACATGTCGCAGTTTAAAAGGGCACATTCCCGTTTTGATGGCATCCTCTCCATCAGCAATATTTAGCAGTCTGTCACTTATGTACGACTTTTTTAGATCGCTTATGCATAGGCCAGTTGGTTTGTTATTATGATTGCTTTGGACTTTAAAGACGCTCTAGTCCAGAAATTATTTTTTCGAGCTTGTTAGATTTAAAAAAAAAATTATTATCCACAGTTGTTGCATTCCTATTGTTTATTTTGTTTGTGTCATAGGAGGGGGCTAGAGATATTGTGTTTGTAATTGGGTTTTGGGCTGTTGTTGGGTGTTTCTGGCTCTTGTTTTAAGGGTTGAGCTTCTTTCTTCCAGGGGTGGGGTGGGGGGGGGGGTTGCTTCTTGGGTTTCTTTTGAGGGCAGGGGAGGGGGTTACACACACTAAGATAGGTTTGGGTTTTTTCACGTGAAATTCAGTAGTTGAAATTTTATTTACATTTTTCATTGGAATTACTGATTTTGTTAGAAATTGTTAGAATTGCATTTTCCTGTTTTTTTATTGTAGTTCAATAGGTTAGTAATGTAACGGTGTTGTTTTTGATTTTTTCTATAATTTTGGTTGTTGTTTTTCTTTATTTTTTTTATTTTTTAATTTTGTTTATCATTTCGCATGCATTGATCCCCTGAAATTCCTTCTCCTGTACAGTACCAACTACACCCTCCTCCCTTGACACTCATACCCCCTCCTCCCCCTGCTGCCCCCCCCCCCCCCACCCCCCACCCCGTCTAATATCACAACTGTGAAAAGACGTTAAATGAATTTGAACGCACACACGTACACGCGCGCACACATACACTCAACTACACCCCACCCAGAGAGAGAGAGAGAGAGAGAGAGAGACAGAGAGACAGAGACAGAGACAGAGAAAGAGAGACAGAGAGACAGAGAGACAGAGAGAGACAGAGACAGAGACAGACTTTTCAGACTTCAGACTTCATACTTTTACTGTACATCGGCCTTAGGCCACAATACAAAGGAATGATTGGCGTATGGAGTGGACATATGACATGAGTGTTATAAACACATTACTATCAATGTATATAAAATAATATGAAATGATATATCAGCAATAATAAAGAAATTTCACAAATCAATTCACGTTCGTCATAATCGACAATGTTTTGAATGTAGAATTCATCAATATAAGGATCCATTTCTATGAAGTTATGAGACAGAGAGACAGAGAGAGACAGATAGAGAGACAGATAGAGAGACAGAGAGAGACAGAGAGAGAAAGAGAGAAACAGAGAGAGAGACAGATAGACAGAGAGAGACAGAGCTTGAGAGCAGAGAGAGAGACAGAGACGGATCGGTGGTCTAGAGGTAACGCGCCTGTCTAGAAAGCGAAAAGTCCCGGTTCGTACCCCGTCTGGGCCCGAAACTTTTCCCCCATCCATTAGACCATGAGTGGTGGTCTGGGCGCTAGTCTTTCGGATGAGACGATAAACCGAGGTCCCGTGTGTTACAGAAAATTATGCAGCGCACGAAAAAGAACCCACGGCAACAAGAGAGTTGTCCCTGGCAAAATTCTTAGAAAAAAGCCACTCTGATAGGGAAAGAAATACAGTTGCAGAAAAAAAAAAGAAAAAAAAAGGGGTGGCGCTGCTCTTGTGGCGACGTGCTCTCCCCGGGGAGAGCAGCCCGAATTTCACGCAGAGAAATCTCGTGACTTAAAGTGGTATAAATAAATAAATAAATAGAGACAGACAGACAGAGACAGGGACAGACAAACACAGACAGACACAAACACAGACAAGACAGATGAAAAAACCCCACTAAGACATAGACAGAGACAGAAAAAGTAGGGAAAGTGACTACTGATGACTTCTCCCTTTTTTCTAAAAAAAAAATTAAAAAATATTGTGATAATTATGAAGCAAGCATCCTTGACCCAGAAACATCCCCAGACGTGGACAGGTGAATGACCCTCAGCTATGGGGTATGGGTGTCAGCTGCTAACAGCCAATAAACAAACAGCCCCCACGCAAAACAACAAAAATGGGGGAAGGGGGTGGGGGGCAGGGAAGTAGGGGAGGCTGAGGTGGGGGTGTGTGTGTGGTAATGGCAACTGTCACTTTGCCCTACTTTCAGCAATCCTCAGCTATAATTGGTTTCATCCCATCTCAGCCCAGCTGGTGCTAAGTATTGCAGGAACTGACCACACTTGGACTTGGTAAAAGGACAGGAAGGGGAGGGATAATTTCAGCACTAGACCCTGGACCCTTGATTTGAGTTATGCTGGATTTGTGTGCTGTGTAATAATATAATAATAGCTGTGGGCTGCACCTATACAAGTCAAGTCAAGCTAAGTCATGTATGTACGTATGTTTGTCCGTCGTGTTCGACGATGACCTCCAACACAGCAGAGGAGGCAGCTGCTGTTTTGGAAATTAGGCAGAAATTTGATTATAGTGGAGATGCTTTGCCCACAGTACATCCCCACTCTCTCGGCCAAGAGGGCATAAAAAAAGTCAGCGTTGGAGATGTTCTCCAAAGGCCAACTAGCCCCCAGGGCTGCAGCACATAAGGACTGTGCAAGTCAAACCTCCTAGTAAGAGAGTCATAGTCGATCACTAAAGAATAAGCTATAAAGTGGAATTCCATGAATGGGAAAGAAAGCCACTGATCACAATGCCTCTCACTTTGCTGTTGCCCCCAGCGTCAATGGTTTAATCAAGAACTGTGATAAGCCCCAGGCGCACAAGCCAAGTCAAAAACACTTTAATCATTTCATGAAGGGATAGCCTAGTGGTTAGAATATTGTGCTCGCAAGTTGACAACCCGGGCTTGAATCCGGTTCAAGGGGATTTTTTCCCCATGGAGTAAAGAATGGCCAGTTGATGTACTAATGTATATACATTACGTACACTGCACTATACCGTAGATATCGGTCATAAGCAAAAGGACCCTATCAAATTTGTGTGGTCAATTCATGTAGAACATATTGCGCATACATCAGTACAGACTCCACTCCCCTAAAGTCCTTTGGAGGAGACTTATAAACCAACTCTCCCCCGGAGAGAACGCGCCGCCACAAGAGCAGCGCCGTTCTATTTTTATTTTATTTTCTGTCTGGAACTGTCCTTGTTTCCATATCAGAGTGGCTTTTTTGGACATAATTTTGCCCGGGACAACACTCTTGTTGCCGTGGGTTCTTTTACGTATTGGGGACGGGATAGCTCAGTGGTCGGAGCACTCGCTTTCCCCCAGCCAAGTTAAGCAGCGTCGAGCGTGGTTACCAGTTGGATGGGTGACCGTTTGCGCGCCTTGGCTTCAGTACAGTTCCCCCAGTTCACCCAGCTGTAAATGGGTACCTGCCCTCTTTAGGGTCAGGGAAGGTAAAGCAGCGAGGGAGAGGTGATGGGCGCCGCCCTCAATATGCTGGCCCTAGAGAAGTGAGGTCTCTGACGCCTCGCCCCCCTACGACCTTATAGGTTATGGGACTCCTTTACCTTTTTTAAATAATTATGTGTAACACACGGGTCCTCAATTTATTGTCTCATCCGAAAGACCTGCACCCAGACCCCCACTCATGATCTAATGGATGGTGGGGGAGGGGGGGCAGAGAAGGAGGAGTTTGGGGCCCAAACGGGAATCGAACCACCACACACTTCCGACCCGGACATTTTGCTTTCTAGGCAGGTGCGTTACCTCTAGACCCCCGATCTACTTACCTAGCACAATGAAGCAGAGTAGGCATAAGTCTTCAGAGGTGTTCTTTGATCTCTGCATGTAGTCGTGTGCTGCACTGTAACATTGGACTCTGGTCATAGCACATGGACCAAGCCAATGTAGTCGATGTAGTAATGTACTGAACTATACCGTGGACACTGGTCATAGCATATTGGCACTTTCAAAGCGAAGTAGTCAGTTGATGTAGCAATGTAAGCATGCACTGCACTATACAATGGACGTTGGTCATGGGACGGAATAGCCCGGTGATGCATTCGTGATCTGCTGATCCGGGTTCGAATCCCGTTCAAGAGGATTTTTTCTCTGGAG
>CM054143.1:19029693-19037193 GCA_028751875.1 Rapana venosa | reverse complement strand
AGCTAAAACAGACAGGCAGCCAACAAGCTCACAAGACAGCCACCACCACCAGACAAGCATCACACAGACAGACACCAGCCAGACAACTCACACAGCCAACAGCCAAACCGACAAGCATCACAGGGCCAACACCACCAACAGCATCAAACAGACAGCAGCCAGCCAGACAAGCTCACACAGCCAACCACCAGACAACCATCACACAGCAGAACAGCCAGCAGACAAGAAAAACACAGACAGCAAACAGCCAGACAAGCATCACACGACACCGACAGCCAACAAGCATCACCAGCCAGCCCCAGAAAAGCACACACAGCCAGACGTCAGCCAATAAACATCACACTCCCACCAGCCAACAAAATCAAACACCCAGCCACCCGACAGCATCCCAGACAACGCAAGCATCACCAGCCAAAGCCAGACAAGCATCAACAGACAAACAGACACCAACAAGCACACACAGACAACAGCCAGCCACCCCAAAGCATCACACAGACAGCCCCCACCATCCCAACATCACACACACAGAAAACCCAAAAAGCATCACAAAACACACAGACAAGCATCACACAGCCAACACCACCACCAGACAACATCAACAAAGACAACAGACGGGCAAAAGCTCACAAAAAAGGACACCACCAAGACACACAATAACAAACGCCAGACAAGCATCACAAAAGCCACCCACCAACACGCACACACCAGACAGCCATGCACCAACAACATCACACAGCCAGCCAGCCAGACAAGCATCACACACAGACAGCCATGCAGCCAGACAAGCATCACACATACAGACAGACAGCCAGACAAGCATCACACACAGCCAGACAGCCAGACAAGCATCACACAGACAGACAGTCAGCCAGACAAGCATCACACAGACAGAAAGACAGCCAGCCAGACAAGCATCATACAGACAGCCAGCCAGGCAGACAAGCAACACACAGACAGACACACATACAGACAGGCAGACAGACAGGCAGGCATACAGGCAGACAGACAGACAAGCATCACACAGACAGACAGACAGACAGCCAGACAAGCATCACACAGCCAGCCAGACAGACAGACAAGCATCACACAGCCAGCCAGCCAGACAGACAAGCATCACACAGCCAGCCAGCCAGACAGACAAGCATCACACAGACAGACAGACAGACAGGCAACCATTACACAGCCAGACAAGCATCACACAGACATGCAGACAAGCATCACACAGCCAGACATGCAGACAAGCATCACACAGCCAGACAGCCAGACAAGCATCACACAGCCAGACATACAGACAAGCATCACACAGCCAGACATGCAGACAAGCATCACACAGCCAGACATACAGACAAGCATCACACAGCCAGACATGCAGACAAGCATCACACAGCCAGCCAGACAAGCATCACACAGCCAGACATGCAGACAAGCATCACACAGCCAGACATACAGACAAGCATCACACAGCCAGCCAGACAAGCATCACACAGCCAGACAGACAGCCAGACAAGCATCACACAGCCATCCAGCCAGACAAGCATCACACAGATAGACAAACAGCCAGACAAGCATCACACAGACAGACAAGCAGACAAGCATCACACAGACAGACAGACAGCCAGCCAGCCAGCCAGACAGGCAGACAGACAGACAGACAGACAGGCAGACAGACAGACAGACAGACAGACAAGAATCACACAGAGAGACACACAGCCAGCCAGACAAGCATCACACAGACAGCCAGACAGCCAGACAAGCATCACACAGCCAGACAGCCAGACATGCATCACAAAGACAGACAGACAAGCATCACACACAGCCAGCCAGCCAGATAAGCATCACACAGCCAGACAAGCATCACACAAACAGACAGCCAGACAGCCAGACAAGCATCACACAAACAGACAGCCAGACAAGCATCACACAGACAGAGAAGCATCACACAGCCAGACATACAGACAAGCATCACACAGCCAGCCAGACAAGCATCACACAAACAGACAGCCAGACAAGCATCACGCAGACAGACAGACAGCCAGACAAGCACCACACAGACAGAGGGCCAGACAAGCATCACACAGACAGTCAGCCAGACAAGCATCGCACAGCCAGCCAGACAGCCAGACAGACAGACAAGCATCACACAGACAGCCAGCCAGTCAGACAAGCATCACACAGACAGACACACAGCCAGACAAGCATCACAAAGACAGACAGACATACAGCCAGACAGGCATCATACAGACAGACAAACAGACAAGCATCACACAGACAGCCAGACAAGCATCACACAGCCAGCCAGACAATCAGACAAGCATCACACAGCCAGACAGACAGACAGGCAGACAGACAGACAGACAGACAGGCAGGCACGCACGCAGGCAGACAGATTAGGCCAGGCGCGCCAACTAAAATCGGACATTCTTTGCGTCTGCCGGACATCAGTGATTGAAAATCGGTTGTATGGCATCACTAGGACTTTGTTCCTACACCCGTCCTCTGATGCAGCTTTGCGCAATGTTCCTGGCCTAGTTGTCTCTCCCTTGTGGATTATTGCAGCTGGTGCAATGTTGGCGGTCTTCCAGATCAACCGATGTGCGAACGGATTACAACATTCACAGAACTGCATACACACGGGGACTGGATGGAAATAAATGCATATGAGTGTTTATTCCATTATCTTCGAGATGATAGAATGAAATAAAAGAATGATAAACCGCCTGAATTAAAAAACACAACCATACAAACAAATTACAACAAACAAACAACAACCAACCAACTAAACAAACAAACAAACAAACAACAACACAAAATGGGGTAATTGCGACACACCAATTTCATTGCAGTTTCTTTCAACTTTCAACCTTGCCTTTAATTAAGGATCTGGAAGATGATAATGATAATGATAAAGCAGCTGCAACTTAAGAAAAGGATTCTAAACGGTGCTATAACGCTCGTTCTGTTATATAAAAAATGATAAGCCAAACAAAATAAACAGCAAAAAGGACAGAAAACCGGGTTTGGCATATAGCGCTTAGTTTGACATAACTTTATCGGCTTGCTATGAAATTTTGTGTCCATCACCAGACAGTATTTCTTGCAGGCTATAAATTCAAGCTATACCAGAGCTGTGTTGTATCTACGCTCCTATACGGTTCTGAGTGCTGGAGGATGACGGAAGCGGATCTTATCAAACTTCAATCCTTTCACACCATATGCCTCCGAAGAACTCTCCGGATCTTTTGGCCAGAGAAGATCTCCAATGAAGACCTACTACGGAGATGCAGGCAAGAAGACATGGGAACCATCATCACCAGACGACGGTGGAAGTGGATTGGGCACATTCTCCGAAGGGACCCACAGTCAATCACAAGAACAGCATTGCACTGAACCCCAGAAGGAAGGAGAAAGAAAGGAAGACCAAAAGCAACGTGAAGGAGGACTGTAGAAAGTGAGACGAAAGCCTTGCAGCACTCTTGGGGATCAGTGACTAGGTTGGCCCAGGATAGGCAGGAGTGGAATCGCTTTGTTGCTGCCCTACACACCACTTGGTGTAATGGTTAATGATGATGACGATAAATTCAAGGGTTTACTTCGTCTACATCTATCGGATTCACCGTGTTCATTCATACCTTCTTCTTCTTCTTCTTCTTCGTCTTCGTCTTCGTCTTCTTCTTCTTCTTCTTCTTCGTCGTCGTCGTCGTCGTCAAAAGTTGAGACAAGCAACTATTGTTGTCTGTCATATCAGTGAAAATGCGTGGCGCTGCCGTTTAGCCCTTGACAAGTCAGGCCCAGCACATCCAACTTCTGCATAGGAGAGAGAATTATTATCTTTTAAACCTTTCTGGGGAAAAAAGGAAGGACAGTGGACCAAAAAGGCAGAAACTACACAAGAAAGGAGGTGACAAGAAGAAATGGGACAAGGCAAACACAAAGAGAGGGATAGAAGAAAAAAAGAGATGAAATTCCTAGCACAGAATTTCCAGAAGGGCGAGATGCTATTTATACTGACAGCCCCCAGCATCCCCACGGGGGACTACCAATCTTTTGGCATTCTGTCCGCTGAAACACTAGAAAAACTCCCTACAGGCAATTAATGAAAACAGTAGATGAATGGTCTTTTTAGTATCACGGCACCAGTCCTTTGAGAATTCCAGCAAGCATAGCTCGTCAACTCTGCCCTTCGAACTAGCCTTAAATCATAGACAGCCCTTTCTTTTTTCTTTCTTTCTTTCTTTGTTTCTTTCTATCTTTCTATCTTTCTTTCTTTCTTTCTTTTATACTTAGTCCTCATAAAATGAACATACTGCCCTGAAGCTGCTCACGCAAAACTTGCTTTAAAAGAAGGAGTCATCATTATCGTCGTCGTCGTCGCCATCATCATCATCATCATCATCATCATCATCATCATCATCATCATCATCATCATCACCACCATCACCACCACCACCATCACCACCATCACCATCACCACCACCACCACCATCATCATCATCATCATCATCATCATAGACAGACAGGGAAATAAAATGAATGGGACGGAGAAACACATATCAAAAACAGAGATTGGAGAGAAACGCGGATAAGACAGAAACAGAGATAGGAGAGTACTACAGATAAGACAGAAACAGAGATAGGAGAGTACTACAGATAAGACAGAAACAGAGATAGGAGAGTACTACAGATAAGACAGAAACAGAGATAGGAGAGTACTACAGATAAGACAGAAACAGAGATAGGAGAGTACTACAGATAAGACAGAAACAGAGATAAAAGAGAAACGTAGATAAGACAGAAACAGAGAAAGGAGAGAAACGCAGATAAGACAGAAACAGAGATAGGAGAGTACTACGGACAAGAAAGAAACAGACAAGACAGAAACAAAGATAGGAGAGTACTACAGATAAGACAGAAAGAGAGATAGGGAGAGAAACGCAGAATACAGAGAAACGGAGTTAGGAGAAAAACGTAGATAAGACAGAAACAGAGAAAGGAGAGAAACGTGAATAAGACAAACAGAGATAAGAGAGTAACGCAGAAAAGACAGAAACAGAGATAGTAGAGCACTACTGATAAGACTGAAACATAGAAAGGAGAGAAACAGGGAGAAAAAGGAACACATAGAAATGTAGATAAGAAAGTAACACAGACATAAGAAAAACGCAGAGATCAAGGAAACACAGATAGGAGAAAAACGCAGATAAAAGAACACATATGTAATTTTAAAAAAAAACTCACATAAAAAAGAAAAAGAGATACGACAGACACTCAGATAAGCAAGAAACACAGACACAGATAAGAGAAACACAGATAGGAGAGAAACGCAGATAACAGAAACACAAATAAGAAAGAAACAGAGATAAGAAAGAAACAGAGATAGGAAAGAAACAGAGATGAGAAAGAAACAGTTATAGAAGAGTGTGTGTGTGTGCGCGCGTGCATACCTGTGAGTGTGTGTGTGTGTGTGTGTGTGTGTGTGTGTGTGTGTGTGTGTGTGGTGCGCGCGGACATGTGTGTATATGTGTACTTGTGCGTGTGTGTGTGTGTGTGTATGTGTGCGCACGCTGATGTGTGTGTATATGTGTACGTGTGTGTGCGCGCGCGTGCGCTAAATTCATTGGGAAGAAGAGAGAAAGAGGAGAGGGAGAAAGAAAGGAGGCCGATGAAGAGTAGAGTTACAGAACAGCAGCAGACAGTCAGGTGATGTGCAGCCTGTCTTCATTACAGAAACCTTCCTGGTTGTCATCTTCACCTCTCTCTGTCTCTCTCTCTGTCTCTCTCTCTGTCTCTCTCTCTGTCTCTCTGTCTCTCTCTCTCTCTCTCTCTCTCACACACACACACACACACACACACACCACACACACACACACACACACCACACACACACACACACACACACACACACACACCTCTGGCTCCACACAGCACAGGGCCAAAAACCAGAGTATCGTTAGCAGACCATAGGAATCTCTAGGTATTAAGGGCATCGGCTGATACTTCACTGAAGCCAAAGCCACAGAGCCCTATAATCCTTTGTGAAGTCAGAGACCAGTCCAGTTTAAAAAGAAATCTCTTTCGTGCGAATAAATGGAATAGTTCTGTTGGTATGATATATTCAGGGTTTTTTAAATCTTCAGAACAACAACACCAGCATCAGCAGTAACAACAGTACCAACAAAAACAGCAGCAGCAACAATAACAACAAGAAGACCAGTAATAACAGCACCATCAGCACTGATAACAACAACAACAACAAAACAACGGCAATTTAGCCAGCAAAAGGGTAGGGAAGAGGACAGGAAGCAACATAGCCAACTGCAAACTGCCGAGCATTTCCTAGCGAAACCTTACGAAAGAAGAAGAGGGCTGACCCCATGAGAAGGGGGACTGGATAGCCTAGTTGATTACAACATCGCGAATTGCGGTCGTGATCTGCTGACCGGGTTTCAAATCTCGTTCTAGGGGATATATTCCCCTGGAGTTAACATCAGTGCTGACTCCACTTCCCCAAAAATGTGTTTCGGATGAGACTATAAATCGAGGTCTCGTGTGCAAACGCACGCAGAACATCTTGCGCACACATTAAAACCTGTTTCCGGAGAAGAATGCTTAGAAGAATTACAAGAAGGAGCAAAGGAGAATGCGATGAACAATGCAAAGAAGAAGAAGAACTGCACAAAGAATGCGAAGAAGAATATGAAGAATGCGAAAAATGAGAGGAATTGTGAAGAAATAGATTAATTGCGAAGAAAAAGATGAAGAAGAAGAAACAGACGAATTGCAAAGAAGAAGAAGAATTGCAAAGAAAAGAAGAATTGCAAAGAAGAAGAATGCAAAGAAGAAGAATGCAAAGAAGAAGAAGAAGAAGAAGAAGAAGAAGAAGAAGAAGAAGAGAGAAGAAGAAGAAAAGAGAAGAAGAAGAAGTAGAAGAATGCAAAGAGGAAGAAGAAGAATTGCAAAGAAGAAGAAAGAAGAAGAAGAATAAGGAAGATTGACAGACAGACAGACACACACACACACATACACACACATACATACCTACATACATACATACAGACAGATGGACAGACAGACAGACAGAAAGAAAAAATCTAAAAGTTTGCTGTGCTAACAGACAGACAGACAGGCAGAAAGACCAACAGAGATGATTTTCTTTTTCAACTTGGAACTTCGAACATTGGACAGATCGTATGACTGGAACATCCCCCACTACTAGCAATCGCAGTCATGCTTGCTCTGTCTTTTCCCCTGCAGGAAAGGACTAACCAGAGCCAGGATGTAAAAAGGATTTAAAACAAAAAAATACCCTGGGCCTTTCTTTTCCCGAAATTTCATTTTTTGTGGAGGTAACGACTTCAAATGCTAGTTTTCCAGAGCACATTCAAACATTTTCTGTTCTTTAAGTGCCTTCAGCTTCTGTGCCAGCAGTGAGGGTTTTGTTCATTGAGAACCTGACAAGCTTCATCCAGTCCTGAAATATCTGTAGAGAGAGTGGCTTGAACA
>CM054143.1:19019693-19024693 GCA_028751875.1 Rapana venosa | reverse complement strand
CTCATCCGAAAGACTAGCGCCCAGACCACCACTCATGATCTAATGGATGGGGGGGGGGGGGGGGGGGGGAATTTTCGGGTCCAAACGGGATTCGAACCACCGCACACTTCCGACCCGAACTTTTCGCTTTCTAGACAGGCGCGTTACCTCTAGACCACCTATCCACACAAGAAAAAGAACAAGAGAAGAAGAAGAAAAGAACATCACAGTTCTTACTCAATACCACAGTGTAGAGGAAGAGAGAAGAACACAGCGGTCAGTCCATTACCGTCACCTATCCCGTAGTCCTATAGGCCGTGGGGGCACCACTGAAGATTTTGCAATAAGATTCCTCCACTCCCAGCGGTCCTCAACTCTCCATAAGGAAATCGTTCCACTCAAAGCCAGTTCACTCTCTGATGATGTCTTCCCATCGTTTTCTCTGTCTGCCTCTTCGTCTCCCTCCTTGTCTCCTTCCTTGTAGGACAGTCTTGGCCAGTCCAGATGTTCGTGTGACGTACCCGTACCATTTCAGCTTAGGTATTTTTTCCCCACTGAAGTCAGGAATTCTTTATATGGTCCAATGACGTTTCACAATCTGGTTTTCACTTCATCAGTAGTGATGTGATCTCGGTATGAGATACAAAGGAGTTTGCGAAAGTGGTCAGTACTACAGTGATAATATTTATGTACTTTTTTCAGCCGACATATTTAAAACCTGATCAAGTTCCTGATGTGAGATTGAAAACCAACAATTTTTTATAAAGCTATCTGGGAATGTTCATAACAACTTGAAATGTATCTTTCTTGTGTCCTTTAAGATAATTATACGTATCAATCTGCTGGTCAGTATTGTGATTGCCCATCATGGGATGATTAAAGTGCTTTTGACTTGACTTGACTTGACTTAAGTCATGGTGTCACTGTGTGTGTGCGTGCGTGCGTGCGTGTGCGTGCGTGCGTGCGTGTGTGTGACACACCACACTAATACACAATAACTCAGCCTTGACCCAGGGTGCAGGGATCAGTACAACAATTAGCGCCTCCCTTCCTTTGACCAAGTCCAAGTGTGGTCAGTTGCTGCTATAACTAGCACCAGCTGGGCTGAGATGAGATGAGATGGAATGGATAGCAGCTGAAAGTAGAGGACACTGACAGCTGGGACGTGTGTGCGTGTGCTTGTGGTAGGGGAGGGGGTATGCATGCAAGGCGTGTGTGCGCACATGGTCTTTTCGCATATGCATGCATGTGTGTGCACAGCAGTGCTTGCCCTGGCTCCAGAGAATGCGTGAATTTCTGTCACAATACCAATGATTTTTTGGGTCGTTTTGCTGCTGTTGTTGCTGTTGTCGTTGTTGTTGCTTTTGTCGTGGTTGCTGTTGTCGTTCTTGCTGTTGTCGTTGCTGTTACTCTTGTCGTTGCTGTTGCTTGGGTTGTTACTGTTAGTTTTTTTCTTACTTCTTAGGAGGTGTTTCTGATTTTGTTTTGGTTTTTGTGCTGTTTGTGAAGTCGGCCTCCTGGCTGACAATGAAGACAAGGCGTCAGTCTGCCTTCTCTCCTCTTCGCGCTTTCTGTGGATGCTAGCTTCTTCAGACAGGCAGACTGCGGGCAGGAGAAAATGGAATGGAAAAGAAGCAAATGATGAACAGAATTATACACAAGCAGGCAAACAGACATAATCGCTCATTCTTCATTGTGAAGTACTTCGACCAAATTTTTTCTGGTACAGTTGTAGATAAGATTTCAAATATGTTATTTGAACAATTATTGGCCGATAATGCGATTATGTTGGAGATAGTTAGTTGTTTAGTTAGAAGCCCTGTTGGAAAACTGTTGTAATTATTCTTGCTGCAGTTTAAGCTGTTCAATGCCTGCCCCCCCCCCCCCCCTTCCCACCTCACCCCGTCCCTCCCATAATTTCTTTGTTTGTTTTCTTTTATCTCGTGCACAGACACTAATAGGTAAACACACACACACACACACAAACACACACACACACGCGCGCGCGCGCGCACACACGCACACACACACATTATCTATATATTGTAACACTTTATCTTTGGTCTATTATCACCTTGAGTGAACAGACGTTAAATAAAAGAAAGAAAGATATAATCGTAAATATACTTTCTTCTGGCCCTTGCCTTAAAGAAGAAGAAGAAGAAGAAGAAGAAGAAGAAGAAGAAGAAGAAGAAGAAGAAAAACACGAAATAGCAAAATAACCTCAAGCAGTTGTCGTACATAAGATTTATAACCAAAATGATCACAGTTCCTTCGGGACCATTTTGCAAAGAACAAAAAACGCAAAAGAACATTTTTTTTACACAATATAAATATTCCAACAGATCCTCAGTACCCATTCAACTTTGTTGCCTTTCCATTCTCTCAACATGGAACACGAAGATGCATTTTGATTTTTTACCGACTTTCTCTACATCTCTTTGAATAGACATGATCCTGTACAAAGGTAGTGCGCCAATTTAAGATAGACAGCGATAATGTTTTAACTAACAATTTGAAAATGTTCAGATAGAAAGTCCACTTGAGTGGTACAATTTGCTACGGAATGCAGAAGACTGGGGAGTGGAGGAAGCTGGTTGCAAAATCTCCAGTGGTGCTCTCACCGTCCACGGGGCTAGGTGAAGGTGAAAGAAGTCAGAATGTTGTCTTAGTTCTTTCTTTAAAGCAAAACAGAAAGAGGTAAGAACTCTGCTTTTCCTCTGATCTCAGAAAATCTGATACATATATTTTTGGGGGTATTCTTTTATATCGAGGATAATGGAATAAGCACTCATGTGCTTTTTTACATCTAGTCCCCGTGTGTGTGCGCTTTTGTAAATTATGTCATCTGTTCCCACCGGCACACAATGGCCTACTCTTACGAAAAGCGAAACATGATTTAACGTGTGCGTAAGATGTTCTGCGTGCGTTCGCACACAGGGCCTCGGTTTATAGTCTCATCCGAAGGACTTTGGGGAAGAGTGGAGTCTGCACTGATGTTAACTCCAGGGGAAAATATCTCCTTGAACGGGAATCGAACCCGGGTTGTCAGATTGCGAGCGCAATGTTCTGACCATCAGGCTATCCCGTCCCCCCAGATCGCAGAATACGTAGCAAGACTAGTAAGGGCATGAGAGAAATGGTGAAGGGGTTGGGTGGGGGTGAGGAAGGAGGGACATGAATAATACTTTGCTGCTTTGTCGTTTCGGCAAAAGCTCTTGTCTGAGTCAAGGAAGAAAGACAGTCGGTTCTCTGTGGGTCAGTGTGGTTTCTGCCCTGTTCCATTTGATTTACATATTTTAAAATTCTTTCGTCTTGACAGGTTCTTTCAGGTTTTTTCTGTTGTTCATGCGTTTTTTGTTCTTTTCTTTATTATATACTTGTTTTTGTATCTCTTTCTTCCTGGCCATTGTCATAACTTGCCGCAAAATCACCGTATTTTATTCCATATTCTTGTTACATAATTCTACTTGTGGTGTGTTTTTTTTGCCTTTCTGGGGCATTAAATTGATTCTATCTTATTTTTCTCTTCTCCCAATATGTTAAGCAAGAAATATCCAAGGTTTTACAACGGAGATGAATCGTAAATGAAACAAATGGGGGAGAGAAGGAAACAAGAAAAGAGAGATATGAACAAACATAAACAGAATATATATGTATCTATATATATATATATATATATATATATATATATATATATATATATATATATATATATACAGAGGAGAGAAAAAGAGAGAACTCGAATATTTTAATGAGGGTAAAATGGATAAGCCAGGGGCTTCTTTAAACCAGGCCCTCAAGGGAAAAAAAAACAACAAAGAAAGAAACCCAAAAGGTAAACAAAAATGAAGAAATGCATAGCATATATACAATGAAGCTGACAAACTTAATCACTTAGTTATACATGCAATCAACTACTCACATTATTATTCAATTATATGATAAACCAGCCAATCAATACAAATTGACTAATTTCAGAGAGAGAGAGAGAGAGACAGACAGACAGACAGAGAGAGAGAGACAGACAGAGACGGAGAGAGAGAGAGAGAGAGAGAGAGAGAGAAGAGAGAGAGAGAGAGAGAGAGAGAAGAGAGAGAGAGAGATCAAAAACAAAAACTAATCAAGACTACGAACAGATCGTGTCCATTTCAGATAACCGAGCTTCACGTGTAGATAAATTTGCAAGCGTGCACAGGCAATGATTCTCACTTGTGCAATGTATTTTCCTTAACCCCTTTATTGCTGACACCTATCTCTGAACCTCCGTCAATACCACTGTCACTTTTCGAGACATATTCCCAACAGCGCAGCAGAGCAGTACAGATCAGTAGCAGTAGCAGTAGCAGAGCAGCAGTAGCAGTAGCAGTAGCAGTAGTAGCAGAGCAGGGCAGTGAGTAGCAGCAGTAGCACAAGCAGAGCAGCAGCAGCAGCAGTAGCAGTAGAGCAGCAGCAGCGTAGCAGTAGCAGTAGCAGCAGTTTCAGATGGCAAGTGTGGGCAGATAGAGAGAGAAGAGAGAGAGAAAGAGGAGAGAGAGAAAGCAGCGAGAGATAGAGAGAGAGAGAGAGAGAGAGAGAGAGAAGAGAGAGGAGAGAGAGAGAGAAGAGAGAGAGAGAGAGAGGAGAAGAGAGAGAGAGAGAAGAGAGAGAGAAGAGAGAGAGAGAGAGAAAGAGAGAGAGAGAGAGAGAAGAGAGAGAGAGAGAGAAGAGAGAGAAGAGAAGAGAGAAGAAAAGAGAGAGAGGAGGGGAAAAAGAGAGAGAGAAGAAAGAGAGAGAGAGAGAAGAGAGAGAGAGAGAGAGAGAGAGAGAGAGAGAAAGAGGAAGAGAAAGAGAAGAGAAGAGAAGGAGAGAGAGAGAGAAGAGAAAGAAGAGGAGAAGAGAGAGAAGAGAAGAAGAGAGAAAGAGAGAGAGAGAGAGAGAGAGAGAGGAAAAGAGAGAGAAAGAGAGAGAGAGAGAAGAAGAGAGAGAGAGAGAAAAGAGAGAGAAAAGAGAGAGAAAAAGAGAGAGAGAGAAGAGAGAGG
>CM054143.1:18999693-19014693 GCA_028751875.1 Rapana venosa | reverse complement strand
TCTTTTTCCCTCCTTGGACAGTCCCTTGTAAAATTGTCTTTGAAGTCCTTTGGATCTTGTGACATGCCCATACCTTTAAGGTAGCTTTTCACATCGTTAAAAAGGGTTCTCATAGGGTCCAAGGGTTTGTGGATTCGTTTGCACGCTTTCGTTTTATGTGGTCTTTGTAGGGTGAAAGATTCCCAAAAGCATCCATTCCCCGCCTGTACTCTTTTTCCCCAAATCTCGTCAGGGTCGATTCAAGGTACAGAAATAGGGAAATGCAAGGGGCGCTTTAGTTGATTTGGAGTAAGTGAGATATTTTTTTTCCCCAGATGGTTTTAGTTTTGACATGCTGTTATTGTTGTGCAGCCCCTGCATACTACTTCTGGCTTGGTCCTTGGTTGATACAAGGGTCCATTTGAAGTTTTTAAAACTTTTTCCCCAGTTTGGCTTAAACCCGTTTTCATGCTAATCCCGTTGGTGTTATTAGTCATCATTTGGTCTTCTCGCACTGTTTCCTTGCCGAAAAGTTTTGGGGGCCCTTATTCAAGTGTTCTGTTAGGGGGCAAGCCTTTTTCTGACCCGCTTTTCCATCAATGTCATCGCGAACGGGGGTTTGTGATGTTCGCCCCCAAATGCTGACTGACCTTATGATGTTCCAGTGCATCAGCCATGATTCTCTCAAGGAATGTTGAAAGGGGGTGAAGTGACAGCCCTGCCTTACCCAACTTTTGTTCGAAACCCTTCTCCAAAGTTGTTGTTGTAGACATGCACGGTGGCCTCGTGACAGCTTTTGATGACTATCGGTTTGCTTGTTTTGAAAATTCTGGCTGCCCCAAAGCTGCATGCCCCACCCTGCAAAAGCCTTCTTAAAAACGATAAAAAACATGGTAAGGTCTTTTTGTGTTGAAGGTTTCCGCTACATAGTATTTGGGTTGAAATTTCTTTTGCTGCGCCCCGCTCGAAACCCGTTGTTCCCCAGCAAAGATGGTCCTGTTTGGGTTCTCTATTCAATTTTTTCTGCAGCGACCTTTCTTTGGGTGGCATATGAGGTGATTAGCGGGAATTTTGCATTTTTGTGATTTCCTTTTTTGGGAGGGGGGATGATGGGACTGTGCCATGGTTTGGCCCTTTTTCCGTCTGCCGATCTTGTTGCAGATTTTAGAGGGCGTGATCATGGCTTCCCCCCCCAGCTTGAACCAAATCAGTGAAAGTTGTCAGCCCTGCTGATTTTCCCCTTTTTTTGCGATCTGATGCTGTTTCCCCTTTTCTCGGGGATAGGGATGTCTGTGTCTTTGTTGCGGGTATATTAAGGGGCTTCTGGATCTCCCACGGTTCTTAGTTATACAGGGCGGGCAGTATTCTGTCCATCTGTTCAGAATATCCCGGTCATCAGTGGACACTTCCCCTTTTTTTCTTGGATTTTTTAAACCTTTTTTTTCTGTTTTGTGCTAGTCAGGTCTTTCACAGCTGATAGTTTTCTTGCTATTGTTTTTCTGATGTTCCTTTTAATGTCTTGGCACTGTTCCCCCGATCCATTTCTCTTTCCTCCTCAGGACTTCCTGATTTTTTGTTGATGCCCTATATTGTTCTGTCTTTTCTTTTGTTACACACACACACACATCACACACACACACACACACACACCAACACACACACACACACACACACACACACACACACACACACACACACACACGCCAACAGTACCTATCCCTGATCATTAATGTTTAAGGAGTACAATGCTACGTTTCATGTAATTGGAATGCCTTAAGACCTCCTGTCTCAACTGCCCACATCTTTGCACCGATACAGCCTGCTCCACTCAAATCCTTAAAATCGCCAACAGAAAAACTTGTGAAAACACATCAGAACAAATGAAGTTGCATAAATTAAATTCAATGATGGAAAAGAAGAATTCATGAAAAGAAGGTAGAATTAAAAAAAGCCAACACAAACATAAATCAAAGCAAGAAAATATAGAGAAGGAAAGAAACGAAGAAAGAAGGAGATAAAGAATGTATAAAGGAATGAAAGAACCTCCGACATCGGAATGCCGCTGCCTAAGTATTGGTTACAAATAATGATCACATACGCAACAAATCTGACCATCTGTAAACAACTAAGGTCTAGTCAAGGAACGGGTGGGGAGGGGGGAATGAATAAAAAAAAAGGATGGATAGAGAGAAGGAAAAAGCAAAAAAAGCAAGAAATAAACAAAACCAAAGAATAATGATTTAAAAAAAAGAAATTACAGGAGCGAAGAAAAAAAAGGAAAAATAGCAAGGAAGAAAAGATATAGAAAAAAACAGGATGGAAGAAAAAAAAGCAACCAACAAAAAGGCAAACAAACAAACAAACAAACAAACAAACAAACAAACAAGTGAGTGCATGAGAAGTAAAGCCATATACAAGCAAAGGCAAAAGACTAAAGCAGACTGGCAACAAAACCAGGTGACCTTTTTTGTTATATCGAGCATAATGGAATAAGCACTTATGTGCTTTTTTACATCCAGTCCCCGTGTGTATGCGGATTTGTGAATTCTGTCATCTGTTCCCACCGGCACACAATGGTCTACGTCTACTCTTACGAAAAGCGGAACAGGTTTTAACGTGTGCGCAAGATGTTCTGCGTGGATTCGCACACGGGACCTCGGTTTATAGTCTCATCCGAAGGACTTTTGGGGAGAGTGGAGTCTGCACTGATGTTAACTCCAGAGGAAAATATCCCCTTGAACGGAAATCGAACCCGGGTCGTCAGATTGCGAACGCAATGTTCTAACCACTAGGCTATCCCGTTCCCCAGATTGACCTTAGATTATGAGCAAAACCCACAGCAGTGTAAAACACTCCAGAAAGAAAGAATGCTGAATCTAAAAAAAAAGTAAAAAGAAAAGAAAAAGAAAAGAAGAAACAAAACCGAACAGATAAACCCAGTTTGAATGAATGAAAAACAAAATGTCAGGCCACTGCATGCAAATAAACCACAACGATTTGACGGCTTACAAGAGAAGAAGTACGCACTAAAATAAAGAATAAAGAAAGAAAACCTGCAGGAAGAAAAGGAAGACAGAAATAAAAGAAAACAAGAAGGAAAAGAAGATAAACGAACGAAAACAATAGAAGCAGACAACTGCATTGCAAATCAACCACAGCAGTTTCCAAGGCACGAAGAAAGAAGGCACACAGAAAAGTTATTGTTGTGCGTTTTCCAGCTTAACACTCTGGGGGCTCACCCAGAATATGCTCTCTCGACTCACTCATCCCAACCTGAGAATCACTGTGAGATAGGGAGCACCCACCTGATGAGAAGTTTGCTACGTTTATGACTGTTTTTTCATGTACCTCGCCATCTAGGCAGCCAAACTCCGACTTCGGAGGATTTGTTCTCCTTTAAAGGAGAGTGCAGGTTGTTATGGTAAGAACTTTTCATGGCTGAAGGCAATTTCATCGAAACAAGTTCTACAACATAACAATATGTTAATATAGGTCTTGGCATTTAGCAGACATCAATAACTGACACAGCTTTTTGCCTAGGCCAACACAACATATGCATTCTCATAGGAACTGGGTTTTTGCATGAGCTGCATGCAGTCTTGCCCCTGTGGTGGCCTCACCTTGGCTGACAAGGGTCACAGAGTTCACGGGAGTCTGTCTCAGTGGCCTCCCTTTCATGCACGTGCATGCTTGCTTCCGCCATGCCACTGGCATGACAGTTACATAACGCACAGGGGTTATTTACATGTCAATCATGTTGTTCCGTATAGCGCAGAATGCAAAAAGCTACCGCAGTGTATTGATAGAGCCTTCCTGATGACCTCATTCCTTTGTCTGTCTGTGTCTGTCTGTCTGTGTGTCTGTGTGTGTGTGTGTGTCTCTCTCTCTGTCTCTGTCTCTCTCTTCATTGTTTATTATCTATTTCCCCTTCCAGTTTATCCTTACAATCATCACCTTTGTCGTCGTCATCGTCGTCGACGACATCATCACCATCATCATCATCATCATCATCATCAAAAGCAAAATCTTATGACCTCACCTACACTGAGAAGTTGTTTTTGATAAAGCTTCTCTTGGTAGAAAAATCAATACTGGTATTAAAATATAAGCGTGAATAATTTTAATGATTTTGACTTTAGAATACAATTTTTGGTATAATGTACTGATGGAAACAGATGACAAAATTTACAAAATCGCATACACACGGGGACTGACTGTAAAAAAGCACATGAGTGCTTATTCCATTGTCCTCGTTATAAAAGAATAAAAATATATATATATGGTCAATAAAACTGTAAACTGCAAAACATGGCTATAAAGGTAAAGATGTCCCATAACCTATGTGGTTGGAGGGGGGGTGGGGGTTGGCGGTTAGACATCAGAGACCTCAACTTCTGAAAGGGCCAGAATATTGAGGGCGGTGCCCATCTCCTCTCCCTCGCTGCTTTACCTTTCCTGACCCTAAAGAGGGCAGGTACCCATTTACATCTGGGTGAACTGGGGGACTGTACTGAAGCCATAGCTCGCAAACGGTCACCTATCCAAGTGGTAACCACGCTCGATGCTACTTAACCTTAGCTGGGGGAAAGCGAGTGCTCTGACCGCTGAGCTATCCCGAAACCTGACAATAGAGGACAAGAAAAATCGTTTGAAGTGTAAGGGCCACTTGTGGTTTGTTTCTGTAATCCGATTGTGTTCTCTCTAGCACACCTACGGTTAAGACTATAAACCGAGGTCCCGTTTGCAATCGCACGAAGAACATCTTGCGCACACGCTAATACCTGTTCCGCTTTTCTGAAGAGTAGGCCATTGTGCACCAGTGAGAACGGATGAAAAAATTTACAAAACCACATTCACACGGGTTCTGGATATAAAAAATAAATAAAACATGAATGCTTAGTTCATTATCCTAGAAGTAAAACAATACAAAGAAATGAATAAAACCTGTTCTGTCTGCTCAAAATCTGTTCAAATTCGCAAGTGTTCTTTTTTCCCCTCAGAATTCTGACACCTGCTATGTTATGTCTAGTGTCTGATCCACTCTGAATTCCACCATCACCACCACAGTTGTTGGGTTTTGTTTCAAGCTGTATTCCTCTTCCTCCTCCTCTTTTTTTAACACCTTCTATCCCCTCCCAATAAATATTGCTCTGTTCAGTTTTTGTTTTTTTGGGGGGTACGTTTTTTTCTCCTTTTTTGATATTTCCTGTTCTTTTTTGGGGATTGAGTTTCTTTTGTCGACTTACTGCTTTCCTTCCTTTTTCCTTCTTCTTCTGCTTTTAGTTCTTGTTCTCTTTCTTCTTCTTCTTCTTCTTCTTCTTCTCGCGATTCTTCTCTCCGCATTCTTCTTCTTTTTCCTTCTTCTATTCTTCTTTTCTTTTTTTTCTCGTTTTTCTCTTTGTTCTTCTTCTTGTTCTTGTTCTTGTTCTTCTTCTTCTTCTTCTTCTTCTCTTCTTCGTAGTCGTCTCTTTCTCTCACCAATATTCCCCACTTATTACCCGAAGCTGTACTAACTGACGACATGAGAGCAGGTATTATGTTTCAACGGAGATAACCCCGAGGGAAGGACTCTGAACAAAACAGTATTTAGGCAAAGAAAGAAGGGAGTAGACATGTTCCCATTGCGTGTGGAATTGAAAGTGGCGTCGTGTGTGATCTAGGATAAGCTTATGACAGATGTCCCAGACTTTCAAATTGCTCTTATGGGACAAATGAGAGAAGGAGACAGAGGCAGAGACACAGACAGACAGAGAGACACAGAGAGCGAGAGAGAGCGAGAGAGAGAGAGAGAGAGAGAGAGAGAGGAGAGAGAGAGAGAGAGAGAGAGAGAGAGAGAGAACTCGAACTCAAAATGTTTATTGAGAGTAAATGGATAAGCACAGGGCTTCTTTACACCATGCTCTCACAAAAAAAGAAAGAGAGAGAGAGAGAAAGGGGGAGAGAGACAGAGACAGGGACAGAGAGGGAGAGAGACAGAGAGACTGAGAGAGAGAGGAGACGCTTTAACAATTAATTTGTTGTCATTGCCCAGCTTGGCCTTTTGACAAGTGAGGTAAGGTAAAGATATCTGTTATGAAAATTAGACAGAAAAGGTGAAATACGTGATACATACATCAAGTTTTATTAAAAGAAAAAAGATACGCCCCGTCATAAGAAATTAATAATAACATTGGCATTAATTCCATTGCAAATAAAAATATATTAAAAAAATGTTTTAATCAGAAAGAGACAGAGAGATGTAGGCAGAGACAGAGGCAAGGAAATAATAGATCATTGAATAAACGAATGAATGAATGAATGAGTGAATCGAGAGACAAAAACAAAGATTAATGGAATCATGAATGAATGAATGGATGAATGAATTAATGAATCAATCAATCAATCGATTGATCAATCAAGCATTCAATCAACCAACCAACCAATCAATCAATCAGTCAATAAATTAATCAACCAATCAATCAATCAATTGATCAAACATTCAATCAATCAATCAATCATCTATCCATCCTTCCATAAATCCATCCATCCATCCATCATTCCAAGCATCCATCCATCCAAACATCCATCCATCCACCCATCCATCCATTCATTCATCCATCCATCCATTATTCCAAACATCCATCCATCTATCCATCCATCCAAACATCCATCCATCTATCATTCAATCAATCAATCCGTCCACCAACCAACCAACCAACCAATCACTCAATCATTCAATCAATCAATGATCTTTACGTGGCAAATACACAGATGGTAGGTGAGGACTCGTCTTACTATCTGCCCTTTGTAGATATACCTTCATTGATTTAATGTTGTTGCTTTTTATAGCAAGATATAGCGCTATATAAATTCCATGTATTAGTATTATTAGTATGAAAACCATTGTTTGGTTTACCTGTTCCAGAGTCATAGCTAGAGAGATCACCATCGAGATCTTTGTTCAGAACAAGGGCCAGATGAAACAATAATATGACTGCTTATCTGTAAGCCTTGGCAAAAAAAACATTTTATCATCATCTTCGTCGTCATCTCATTGTCGTTGTCGTCGTCATTATCATCATCATCATCATCATTATCATCATCGTCGTCCTCATTGTCGTCGTCTTTCTGTCTCTGTCTCTATGTGTGTCTGTCTTCCTCCCTCTCTGTCTCTCTCTGTCTCTCTCTGTCTCTCTCTCTGTCTGTCTGTCTGTCTCTCTCTCTCTCTCTCTCTCTCTCTCTCTCTCTACTGGGGGATGATGTCTTAAACACGGCACCAGGGTGTATGCAACTTTGTAGATTTTCTTGTCGGTTCCTACGGCAACACAATGGTCTACTCTTCCAAAATCAGGACAGGTTTTAATGTGTGTGTGTGCAAGATGTGTTGCGTGCGTTTTGCACACGGGACCTTGACTTACAGTCTCTTATCTGAAGGATTTTTGGTGGAGTGGAGTCGGCACTGATATTGACTCCGAGGTAGCATGCAAGCAGCCAAACAAAACCATTCCAGTGGGTTTTTTCTGGACGACTTGTAAGTGAAGGAGAAGAAACCTTGATGTGTTTTTTTTCTTGAAAAAAAGATCTTAAAAGCTCCACTTTTCAGCCATGCACTTTTCATCAAAGTCATTTCAATACCCATGCACGCACACATGTATAAAGACATTAGCGTTGGAATGGAGGAATGAGATAAAACACTCTTCGGTTACAGATGAAGGTGTAGGGAAGGGGGGAGGCCTGGAAAGGAACGAAGTAAATAAGTCAATACTGTCCCTGCCCGGTTAAAAGTTCTATCGGTTGTTAATGCCAGGGAAAAGTCAAGCTAACATTACCATGATAGCCCTTTCAGCTGAGAGTGTCTGCAGCCATAACAAGCAAGCTCTTACCACAACAATCTGTTCTTTCCCTTTTAAAATAGAAACAGAATCCTCTGAGCGCTTTGATTTGTTGCTTTACAAGATTCAGCGCTATATAAATTCCATACATTATTATTATTATTATTAAGTTGGAGCATGGATGCCCATATGGCAGAGTAGTAACACAGTCATTACCGCAAGTTCCTTTTTGCCAGTGTGTATTCAATGTCTCACACTCATTGCCAGGTGAGGGGAGGGAGACAGGGGGTCTAGTATTGTGGGCGACCTCACAAGATTCAAGATTCAAGATTTTATATTTCAAGAAAATCCCCAAGGGGTTCATGAAATTTAACAAAAACCACAACTTGCGGATGTGGGCGTGTGAGTAATACTCACAACACAAATTCGTTCCGAAATGAAGAGCACACATTATGGACATGGAAAGTGAAAGAGTATTTACAATACAGGAAAGGTATGATAAATCAAGCATGAATCAATCAATCAGGAGTGTTCATCTGTGGTCTTATAACAATTATGTAATATGTGCATGTGCCCATAGTGTCTGTGTTGCTATAAAAGAAATTATGCCGTATGTTGATGAGTGCATAGTTTTTGTGTGCCGATGACAATTATGCAGTACGTGTATGTGTGCTTAGGTATGTGTTCCTATAAGTTATGCAATATGTGGATGTGTGCATAGTTTTTGTGTTCCAAAAGTTATACAGTATGTGGATGTGTGCATAGTTTTTGTGTGCCTATAACAATTATACAGTATGTGGATGTGTTCATAGATTTTGTGTGTTCCTATAGTAATTATACAGCATGTAGATGTCCGCATAGTTCCTATGTTGCTATAACAACAATGTAGTGTGTAGAGGTGTGCATAGTTCCTGTGTTGCTATAACAATGCAGTATGTAGAGGTGTGCATAGTTCCTGTGTTGCTATAACAATGCAGTATGTAGAGGTGTGCATAGTTCCTGTGTTGCTATAACAATACAGTGTGTAGAGGTGTGCATAGTTCCTGTGTTGCTATAACAATACAGTGTGTAGAGGTGTGCATAGTTCCTGTGTTGCTATAACAATGCAGTATGTAGAGGTGTGCATAGTTCCTGTGTTGCTATAACAATGCAGTATGTAGAGGTGTGCATAGTTCCTGTGTTGCTATAACAATGTAGTGTGTAGAGGTGTGCATAGTTCCTGTGTTGCTATAACAATGCAGTATGTAGAGGTGTGCATAGTTCCTGTGTTGCTATAACAATACAGTGTGTAGAGGTGTGCATAGTTCCTGTGTTGCTATAACAACAATGCAGTGTGTAGAGGTGTGCATAGTTACTGTGTTGCTATAACAACAATGCAGTGTGTAGAGGTGTGCATAGTTACTGTGTTGCTATAACAACAATGCAGTGTGTAGAGGTGTGCATAGTTCCTGTGTTGCTATAACAACAATGCAGTGTGTAGAGGTGTGCATAGTTCCTGTGTTGCTATAACAAAAATGCAGTGTGTAGAGGTGTGCATAGATCCTGTGTTGCTATAACAATACAGTGTGTAGAGGTGTGCATAGTTCCTGTGTTGCTATAACATGCAGTGTGTAGAGGTGTGCATAGTTCCTGTGTTGCTATAACAACAATGCAGTGTGTAGAGGTGTGTATAGTTCCTGTAGCAACAATGCAGTGTGTAGAGTTGTGCATAGTTCCTGTGTTGCTATAACAACAATGCAGTGTGTAGAGGTGTGCATAGTTCCTGTGTTGCTATAACAATGCCGTGTGTAGAGGTGTGCATAGTTCCTGTGTTGCTATAACAACAATGCAGCATGTAGATGTGTGCATAGTTGCTGTGTTGCTATAACAACAATGCAATGTGTAGAGGTGTGCATAGTTCCGGTGTTGCTATAGCAACAATGCAGTGTGTAGAGGTGTGCATAGTTCCTGTGTTGCAATAACAACAATGCAGCATGTAGAGGTGTGCATAGTTCCTGTGTTGCTATAACAACAATGCAGCGTGTAGAGGTGTGCATAGTTCCTGTGTTGCTATAACAGCAATAATGCAGCATGTAGAGGTGTGCATAGTTCCTGTGTTGCAATAACAACAATGCAGTGTGTAGAGGTGTGCATAGTTCCTGTGTTGCTATAACAACAATGCAGTGTGTAGAGGTGTGCATAGTTCCTGTTTTGCTATAACAGCAATAATGCAGTGTGTAGAGGTGTGCATAGTTCCTGTGTTGCAATAACAACAATGCAGTGTGTAGAGGTGTGCATAGTTCCTGTGTTGCTATAGCAACAATGCAGTGTGTAGAGGTGTGCATAGTTCCTGTGTTGCTATAGCAACAATGCAGTGTGTAGAGGTGTGCATAGTTACTGTGTTGCTATAACAACAATGCAGTGTGTAGAGGTGTGCATAGTTCCTGTAACAACAATGCAGTGTGTAGAGGTGTACACAGTTTTTGTGTTGCTATAACAACAATGCATCATGTAGAGGTGTGCATAGTTCCTGTGTTGCTATAACAACAATGCAGTGTGTAGAGGTGTGCATAGTTCCTGTGTTGCTATAACAACAATGCAGTGTGTAGAGGTGTGCATAGTTCCTGTGTTGCTATAACAACAATGCAGTGTGTAGAGGTGTGCATAGTTCCTGTGTTGCTATAACAATGCAGCATGTAGAGGTGTGCATAGTTCCTGTGTTGCTATAACAATGCAGCATGTAGAGGTGTGCGTAGTTCCTGTGTTGCTATAACAACAATGCAGTGTGTAGAGGTGTGCATAGTTCCTGTGTTGCTATAACAATAATGCAGTGTGTAGAGGTGTGCATAGTTCCTGTGTTGCTATAACAGCAATGTAGTGTGTAGAGGTGTGCATAGTTCATGTGTTGCTATAACAACAATGCAGTGTATAGAGGTGTGCATAGTTCCTATAACAACAATGCAGTGTGAGAGGTGTGCATAGTTCATGTGTTGCTATAACAACAATACAGAATGTAGAGGTGTGCATCATTTCCGTGTTCCCATAAGGGTTATACACTCCGCTCTGCTGCAGATACCATATGCTTACGAATACCTAGATTCAACAAATCTACTGTCGGCCGTCGCTCTTTATTTCTGGTCCATCAATCTGGAATGACCTCCCTCTCTCCCTTCGCCAAAAGCCTACTTATGACACTTTTAAATCCAGCCTTAAAACACATTTATTTCAAATCTAAGACTTTCCCCTCTTGTTTCATCTTATTTCTGTCCTTACCCTCAACAGCCAAAACCCCCACCACCCTGCCAAAGTACACAACCTCTGTGTGCATGCGTGCACGTGTGTGTTTGTGTGTGTGTGTGTGTGTGCGCGCGTGTGTGTATACATTTGAATTTGTAAAAACTATTAATTGTAACTTGTTGCATGTGTTAGAGTAGGATGAATGCAAGTGCTTTGATTTGTTTTTGCAAGATATAGCGCTATATAAATTCCATTTATTATTATTATTACTTTTATTATTATTATTTTTATTATTATACTACACTATAAGATGTGATTTTTCATTTTCAATTTCATACCACTAAGTCTCGGCAGATTTCTCTGCGTGATATTAGGGCTGCTCTCCCTGGGGAGACAAGAGCAGCGCCACCCATTAATTTTTCAGAAGTTCTTAACAAAATCAATGCACAAACTACTAGCTCGAAAAAATCGTGTATATAATATGTATTAATACTATACTGCGCCGTCAGTACCCGGGCTTTATCACAGTTCTTGATTAAACCATTGACGCTGGGGGCAACAGCAAAGTGAGAGGCTGTATGACCAGTGGCTTTCCCACTCATGGAATTCCACTTTACAGCTTAGTCTTTAGTGATCGACTATGACTCTCTGACTAGGAGGCTTCACTCGCACAGTCCTTATGTGCTGCAGCTCTGGGGGCTGGTTGGCCTTTGGAGAACATCTCCAACGCTGACTGTCCTTATGCCCACTTGGCCGAGAGAGTGGGGATGCACTGTGGGCAAGGCATCTCCACTATAATCAAATTTCTGCCTAGTTTCCAAAACAGCAGCTGCTTCCTCTGCTGTTTTGGAGGTCATCGTCGGACACGACGGACAAAAACGCACATACAGTACTATACTCATGTGCATTTATGGGTTCAAAAGGGTGGGGTGGAGGATTAGAAATGATATTTTGGCGTTCAATGTGAATTGAGTTTACATGAAAAACTTAAATAAAAAGGTTTTAAAAAAGAAAATAGGCTTCATTGGCTTGGTAGCAGATTTGCAATGCTTTGCTCATTTCCTATGACATGCTTCTACTTCTTTTTAGTCGTTATTTTTAGTGGCGGTAGTGTTTATATAATTGTCATTCTACCAGTCATACGCATTTTCACACATAAAATTATACTCACAGCAAACTTCAGCAAACTCATGCACTCTCTCCAATCAACCAGAGGATACACAAAGTTTAAGTTCCCTCTACCTCTAATTTAGGGATTTATTCATAATAATTGTTTCATGAATATTTCTGTAGGTGATAGCACATGTCAATCTATCATGTCACACAAAACATTCAAGCTTGAGAGGATAAATTCACCAGTATTCAATAGTCTCAATAAATGTAACAAATAACAAAGCTTTCCAAAGATTCAATATTTTCCATTATCCTTTTGGAGTGTGGTCAAACACCCAGAATGTTCACGAAAAATGGTCTGCTCTTGGTTCAGTAAGCATCTTCCTCTGCTACTGCAGAATGGTCAATAATCTGGGTCGTAGTGTACCCATGTTATAAGTTTTCATCCAGAAATAAAATGGCCTGTAATCCTGTGACAAGACAACAAGACTATAATAAGTTAAAGAATTTAATTTTGTACTCACCCTGTACTTCCCATGAGGATCCATTCCTTGGAGGTCACCCTATGGTTTTATGAATTACACTTTCCTTCACAATCATCTCTTATTTCCATCCGTAGTTTTTGACCTTTTACCACTTTCTTTTGTTTATTTATTTATTTATTCCTCTGTAGGTTTTGTTTACTTTATTGCTTCACTTCTTATGCCTTTTCTTACTTTCCTTCATTAAGTTTAACTTGACAGATTCCAGTTTCAGTACATTTCCAATGATAAAAGTATAACTGATTACCTCTCAGTCCCAACAGCCTGGCTGAAAGGGGGGTAATCAGTCATGACGTCCTAGACCTGCCCCTGCCAAAGGCAAAAGAGTTGAAGTCTTTGTTTAAATTTCAAAACTACAACTTGGGTGAGTACAGTTTAGCCAGTCACCAACCCAGTAGTGATGGGAGTATACAGACATTCCACCTGATGAGCTGTAATCCAATCCCCTCTATACACAACAGCGATCCTACTGCATAATTAGGGGGAAAAGGCCCCAATCTTCACTTAGAAAAACATATGTGTAGCAACAATAATAAGCTTGGCCACTTTTCAACCAAAACAAATGTTGCACGTCAAGAATTCTTGTGCACATGACAATACTTTGTTGTTCTTATTCTCGGTTATGTTGTAAAACTGTGAACATCTTCGTGTGTCTTTTGAGACAATTATAGCTATCAATGTGCCTGTCAGTATTGTAATTGCCCTTCATGATATGATTAAAGTGGTTTTTTGACTTAACTCGTCTGACATCATGGTAGTTAACAACTTCGACAGCTACTTAAGTGGTAACTTTGGGCTTTGTACATATAGCGTATTATGTGTACGTGTAGGCCAGTGTAAACATGACGGCTTCTGTCTGTCTGTCTGTCTGTCTGTCTGTCTCTCTCTCTCTCTCTCTCTCTCTCTCTGTCTCTGTGTCTCTCTGTTTTCCCCCTATCTCACAGTTTCTCCCTCTCCTTACCTCCCTGCTCCCCCCCTCCTATTTCTCAATCTCTCTCTCTCTCTCTCTCTCTCTCTCTCCTCTCTCTCTCTCTCTCTCTCTCTCTCTCTCTCTCTCTCTCTCTCTCTCTCTGGTGATGTATTGGTGAATACAAACAAAACAAAGTTTATTCCATACGCTAAACCCTAGTTGTCAATTCTGGCAAGGTTTCAGTTGTCTCTCTGTATGTTGGGCAGACTCTTCCCATTTCTCTGATTGATGACTTGCTAACTATCTCGCCCGCCACCCCCCCCCCCTCCCCCCTTCCTTTAATTTGTTTTTCTCCTCTGTCTTTGTTTTGTCCACCTCGTCCCATCTGTATCCATTGCTTTCTGGGCACTTCTTAATTGCTCATTTGCTGTCAGTGCTTTTTTCCTCCAATCCTTCATCCATTCAGTCAGTCCGTCCGTCAGTCAGTCTGTATTTCAGTCCGTCAGTCAGTCAGGCAGGCAGTCAGTCAGGCAGGCAGGCATTCAGGCAGGCAGGCAGGCAGTTTCTCATTCATTCAGTCAGGCAAGCAGGCAGGAAGGCAGTTCGTCAGTCAGTAAGTCAGTTCGTCAGTCAGTCAATGAGTTAGTCAGTCAATCAGGCAGTTCGTCAGTCAGTCAGTTCGTCAATCAGGCAGGCAGGCAGGCAGGCAGGCAAGCAGTCGGTCAGTTAGTCATTTAGTCAGTCAGACAGTCAGTCAGTCAGTCAGGCAGGCGGGCATTCAGGCAGGCAGGCAGGCAGGCCGTCCGTCCGTCCGTCCGTCCGTCCGTCAGTCAGTCAGTCAGTCAGGCAATCAGGCAGTTCGTCAGTCAGTCAATCAGGCAGTTCGTCAGTTCGACAGGCAGGAAGACAGTCAGTCCGTCCGTCAGTCAGTCAGTCAGTCGGTCGGTCAGTCCATCTGTTGTCAATCAGCCGGACAGTTTGTCAGTGCGTGGTTACAGTTGATGAGAAGAGGAAGCGAAGGTGAAGTCTTCCTCCTAATCACTGACCTTGGGGACCACTGCAATGACGCCTGTTGACGTGTGTGCTGGTGTGTGTGGTGTGTGTGTGTGTGTGTGTGGCTGTGTGTGTGTGTTGTGTATTGTGTGTGTGTGTGTTGTGAGAGAGAGAGATAGAGAGAGAGAGAGCATGCGTGCCTGCGTTTGTGTGTGTGTGTGTGTGTTGTGAGCGTGCGTGCCTGCGTGCGTATGTGTATGCGCGTGTGTGTATGTGGCTGTGTGTGTTTGGTGCGTGTTTGTGTGTGGGGTGTGTGTGTGGTTGTGGAGAGAGAGCGAGAGAGCGTGCGTGCCTGCGTGCGTGTGTGCATTTTGTTGTGTGTGTGTGTGTGTGTGTGTGCGCGCGCGTATGTGTGTATAAGAGAGAGTGTATGTAT